>CM053335.1:12865052-13605052 GCA_028583605.1 Dastarcus helophoroides | reverse complement strand
TTACAAAAGCATTGTGGCAAATATGATAAGAAATTTTCAGCATTCAGGTTGCCTAATGAATTTGAAAATGCACTTCCTTGATTCGCATCTTGACCAATTCCCGGAGAATAACGGAGACTTCAGTGAAGAGCAAGGAGAAAGATTTCACCAAGATCTCAAAGAGTTTGAACGGCGGTTTCAGGGACAGTGGGGAATAAATATGTTTGCAGATTACTGTTGGATGCTACACAGAGAAACTCAAGAAAAAGGAACAAAACGTAGCAGAAATCCACTTCACAGGTCATTTGAAGAAAAAAGGGTCAGGAAAAGACGAAAATTATAAGAATGATAATATCAAACAGAAAAAAATACGAGATCGTGATTTTTATCGGTTTTTTTGGTTTTTCTCTACTTTTAGCAGTTTGACCCCCAATTTAGACTACAGATTCGTGTTCAGCGGGAAAAAATACGCCGGACTATGTGGGTCCGACACCCAGCACACACCACTTTTTTTTTGTGGGCCTGTGTAATCCACAGTGTTTAATTACTGGATAACGCGCAACCATATTTTTAAATCAGATGATGTTTGTTTAGTTTTGTTAGCTGTTAAACTAGGAATTTCTGCTATCGTATAATTTCAAATTTATTGACATCTGTACAATCTATGGTACATACTACAAATGGTATAGAATGCCTAGATAAATACAAAACATAATTCAAGTGCAAGTGTAACATATTTTTGCACTCGATGTGGAAAGTCATAATGAATAATGAATTTGTAGTGCGTAATTATTGCCCAACATATCAACAATGCTCGTTAATGATGAAATAGCGATTAACTTCCTGTTTTGCGAGTTTTGCCATCCAATGTTATTGTTTTAGGTGCAGCTGAAAACAATAGTTTCAGGAAATAATATCGAACTAGTTGATATCCCAGAAATAACCGCAGCAATTCAAATCGAGACTCACACAATATGCCGAAGTAATTAAATTACCAAACAGATCATAAAGATTAGAACCGACCTGTGACATCTTCGAGTTTAAAACGAGAGTTTACGAAAACAGTAATACAAGCAAACAAAACCCAAAATTTCTAAATCCAATTCTAAGAGTTTCTAATTTAATATATTTTTTTTTCTAGAAACTATATTTCGTTGTTTGTTATTAAGTTATCACATATTTCACTTTAACACGCTTAGCGAATGGTGTCAAAGGCGAAAGCTCATTTCGAAAATAATAGCCCCATGTAACAACTCAATTAGCAGTGTCCCTTTTTCAGTTCCGGCCCGGCTGCTTTCATAGAAATATTTCCACTGCCGCAGGCAGTAAACATAAACATAAAGATCGATGTACTGGCTCGACCTTTGATATGGAAAAGCTAACGATAAATAAAGCCGAAGAAATTTGCTACATCAGAGATTTCGCATTTGTTATGCCACTACCCCGCATTCTTCAAACTCATAAAAGGCCGAGCCGGCTATCATTTGGAAGGAGCTTTTTTATCTTCGCTTTGGCTCTTCGTTTCGCCCCCGTTCGGTGCATGAATCTGCACTTTCGTAGTTGGAAACTAATACAAAGTTCGAGTTTACATTAAAAATATTGGAGACTGCCGACCAGTGGCGGCTCGTAGCCAAAACTAATGGGGGTGCTGCGACAATGTTTAGCGTTTTTTGTTTGATCCAAAATTTCGACATTTTCAAAATGTAACTTTTCGAAAATTTTAGATTTCTTAGAAAACTTGACAATGAAAATTTTTGAATAATGTTGCGTTTTTTGAAAGACTGGATTTTTTCCAAATTTCGGTTGTATTCCAAAATTTAGACTTTTTTCTTGTAATTTCAACTTTATTTTATTTTTAAGTATTGACTTTTCCGAAAATCTGTGTATACTCTTTTAAAAATATCTCCATTTTCGAAAATATTTAAACTTTTCGGTGTTTTGTTTTTTTTTTGTTTTTTAAAATTAAGTACATTTTTTCAAAATTTTCACCCTTTGAAAATTTTTACTTTTTCTGAAAATGTAAACTTTTTTAAAACTGGACTTTTGACTTTTTAAATTTTCGATCTATTTCAAAATTTTATCATTTTTTTTTAAATTATAATATTTTTACTGAAAATTTCGATTCTTAATTATTTCGACTGTTTTTTTTAATGTCAACCATTTTTCAAAATTTCGACTATTTTTGTAAAGTTTCGATTTTTTGAAATTGAGACATTTTATAAAATGTCGACTTCATTCACATTTTCGACTATTTTTGTTTTTTTTTAAATTTGGCTATTTTTTAATTTTCGAAATTCCTTCAAAATTTCGATTTTTTTGTAAACCTTGAGGTTTTATAAAAAGTTAACATTTTTTCAAAATTTTGTTGACCTAAAATTTCAATCTTTTTTAAAAAATCTTCAACTTTGGTTCAAAATTTAAACTACCAAAAATGTACAATTTTTTCAAACTTGTAACTTCTCCAATATTTCGACTTTTGAAAACTTCGATCTATCTGATAATTTTTGACTTGTTTTCAATATTCCGGCTTCGAAAATTTTGGTTTTTATTGATAGTTTGAGTGAAAATGTCCCAATTATTCAAAATTTAAACTTATTTAAAATTTCTAATTATTTTAAAAACTCGATAATAATTCTCAGATTTTTTAAATGTGTTTACTTTTTTAAAGTTTTGATATTTTTTTTAATTTAAACTATAAAATTAAGCCCTATTTGTTTAAAAAGTTTCTTTATTTTCAAAATTTTTACTTCTTTTGAAAATTTGAAAGTTTTTGAACATTTTTGCCTTATCCTTAAATTTTGTATATATTTCGTATATTTCTCTAAATTTATAAAAATCAAAGTGTCAACAAATTTCGACTTTTTTTTTGAAAATTTTTACCTTTTCTTAAAACTGCACTTTTCTAAAATTTTCGACTTGTTTTTAATTCCCACTTTATTGAAAATTTCGGTTTCTCCCAATGTCGTCCTCGAATAGCAGAATAAAGGCTAAAATATTGAAAAAATTCACATTTTTTATAGGGAACTGGTGTACAGCGCCATCTCTAATTCATAACAGGAACATGATTGCAACCTACACTAACCGAAATATGTTCTAATCATTTTCCAATAGATGGCAGTGTATCTGTTTTTCGCGTAGGATTCACCTGGACACTGACGAATGTATTAAATATTTTAGTGTAAAATTTAATTTATTAATTCTGAGGTATTACGAAGTTCGCCAGGGCCAGCTAGTACTTAGTAATATTCAGTTTCTTATCAAAATTACAAAATAAAAGGAACTTTAAAAAATTAAAATTTCCTGAAAAACTTCAAAATTTCTAAAACAAATTAGCGAAATCAGAATTTTGACAAGAAAAAATATTTTAAGAACAAAATCTCCAGCAAAAGTAGAAATTCTAAAAAAATTCTTCTGTATAAAATGTTTAGATAAAAACACAAATCTCATGGGAAAAAATCAAAATTTCTTGGAGAAAATCGAAATTTAAGAAAAAATTTGAAATATTTTTACACAAAAAGTTCGAAATTGAAATTTTACGAAAATAACCCAAGACTTGGTTGCTACTTCATTTTATAAAAATATCGAAATGCGAAAGGAGTTGAAAATTAAATTTTTTCTCAAAATGTCTTCATTTTTTTCAAAGTGTTGCCATTTTTACAACAATTTTAGGGTTTTTTGCTAAACATATTTTTTAAAATTAGAAAGTAAAATAAAAATATCAAAGTCTAGTGGAAAAACTTGACATTTTTAAAACAAATTAAAGGAACATAAAAAAATCTGGAAAAGTTGAAGTTTCCTGAAGAAACCCTAAGGACAAACTTTTCAGAACAAATAGGATTTTATAAAAAAAATTCTTTTTATAAAATATTTAGTAAAAATGGAAACCTACCAGAAAAAATTAAAACTTTCTTAAATAAATCGAAATATCTAGAACAAACTCAAAAATGTTATACAAAAAAAGTTAAAATTGAGATTTCAGGTAAAAACTCGAATATTTTTTTAGAGAAATATTAAAATACAAGAATGGATTTAGATGTTATTTTGAAATTTTAATTATTTTCTCAACATTTTTACAAAAATTAGATAAAAAAAATTAAAATAGATTTAAAATCCTCTAACTTCGTAAAAGAAACTTGATATTTCTATAAAAAGAAATCAGAGAAAATTTTAAATCTCTACAAAAAATTGTTTAAGGAAAAGTCTTCGGAAAATTTTGAGAAAAAACCTCGTAAACGAAATTGGGGGTGCTGCAGTTCCACAGTGCCTATACGCGAGCCGCCGCTGCTGCCGACAGAAGTGAAAACTTGAAAAACCAGTGGCTGCGTAGCCTAGTTGAAGATGCACTAGTGAACAAGTCAGAATATTGGAAATAGTTTCAAATAAATGGGTCACAATGACCTATTTTTTTATTTTTGTGATTTGGATGCTTGTGGTCGTAATAGTTATTGATAATGAAATATACTTGCAAATTGTACACTCTTTTTTTTATTGCAGGTAAGGTTTAACTTCTTATTAGTACAGTGATGTCATCTCTGGGACACAAGGGTACGACATTTTACATTTTATTTGTAATAATATCATTTGATTATAAAATATTACATTCTTGAATGTTGTAGTATAATATACTGTTAATATTATAGCATGTTGGTAACGTGTGATGGTAACGCGAAATCATAACGCCAATCCAAAATCATGTAACGCGTCCAAAATCGTTTTCAATTAAAAAAAAAGTTGACATTCAATTTACTATTTCTAAGTACTTAAGTCATAGTGGGAAGCCATAATTTTGGTGGAACGGACTGGTCCTTGGTTACCTTCAAAAATTAAAATACAAATCTTGTCCCCTGAAACCAAGAAAGATTAAAAAAACACAACAAAGGTTGCTCTAATGCGTTTCGATAGCCAAGCAGATAGATACTCGTCATACAAAATACCTTGACTTCAAGAATTAAGGTCTACAACTAAAAACCAAAACAATTTCTTATTTAAATGATAATAATAATAAGGATAAATTAAGCCATTGTTAAAGTTCCTAATAAAAAAGTATAACATTCATCTAGGAACTAAGCAATGGGAACATTCTTGTCGAGCTCGTTAATTTCTTATAAGGATAACTTGATAAAATAAGGAAATAGTGAAGGATACTTGAAAGTTGTTTAACCACCGCGTATATATAAATACAGGGGTGGTAAGTTATATCA
Source organism: Dastarcus helophoroides (assembly GCA_028583605.1). NCBI lineage: Eukaryota > Metazoa > Arthropoda > Insecta > Coleoptera > Bothrideridae > Dastarcus > Dastarcus helophoroides. The sequence continues at coordinate 13,599,872 of CM053335.1, read as the reverse complement.
AACTAAACTAGAATCATCAATCCCGCAGACAAGCAATCGCCCAAGATGAAATTTTTGTGTTTGATGGTTTTCGTATTGCTGGTTGTCGCTGTTAATTCCAGCATTATACCACTTGGTTTGGCACATGGTCATGCCATACTGACAGCCCCAATCCTTATCGAACAACACGGTCTTATTGGGCACGATATTGGACTAATTGGCCATGGAGGAATCATAGGACATGGAGGCATCATAGGACATGGGGGCTTATGGTGAAATTCACAAGATTCTAATTCGAAATCATTCTGAATGTTTTAATGTGAATTAATTTTATAAGTTTTAATAAATCAAGTTTCTCCAAACTTCCTACTTTTATTCACATCATATAATTCAATTTAAACAATATTTTCATCTATAATCCAATTTACTTATAGTAATAAGAATAATAAAATAAAAACAAATGTCTATGGAAGTAGAATGCAATCTAGACTACAGTATGCATGTATAGCGGACCATAGCTAGCCCAACTACCAATAGTTGAACCACAAACGCTTAGCAAAGTGCTTGTTCTCTAGCAAGATCCCAGAAGAATAGATTCTAATGCACAGACCAATAGGTTTAAACATTTATCGGATTCAGAGTTTGGAAACCAAAGACTAATTTCGATCTTATTAGGTCTCGTCAGTTTTGTCATATCCAACTCGAATGCTAACAAATATTCCGGAAAGTAAATACTATGAAATCAACAAATGTTCTTCATGTGACCCCCAAGTACTGCCACATATTGATCCATAGAGAAACTGTGGATATCTCCAAAAAGTATCGTATGCGAGTAGAATGCAACCCAGACTACAGTATGCAGCCCTCTAAGCGTGTATTGCGGACCATAGGTAGCCCCTACTACAAATAGTTGAACCACAAACGCTTAGCAAAGTGCTTGCTCTCTAGGAAGATCCCAGAAGACTAGATTCTAATGCACAGACCAATAGGTTTGAACATTTATTGGATTCAGAGTTTGGAAACCAAAGACTAGTTTCGATCTTATTAGATCTCGTCGATTTTGTCATATCCAACTCAAATGCTAACAAATATTCCACCAAGTAAATATTGTGAAATCAACAAATGTCCTTCGTGTGACCCCCAAGTACTGCCACATGTTGATCCATAGAGAAACTGTGGATAATTCCAACAAGTATCGTATGCGAGTAGAATGCAACCCAGACTACAGTATGCAGCCCTCTAAGCATGTATAGCAGACCATAGGCAGCCCAACTACCAATAATTGAACCACAAACGCTTAGCAAAGTGCTTGCTCTCTAGGAAGATCCCAGAAGACTAGGGTTTAAACATTTATCGAATGCAGAGTTTGGAAACCAAAGAGTAGTTTCGATCTTATTACATCTCGTAGGTTTTGTCATATCCAACTCGAATGCTAACAAATATTCCGGCAAGTAAATATTATGAAATCAACAAATGTCCTTCGTGTGACCCCCAAGTACTGCCACATATTGATCCATAGAGAAACTGTGGATAACTCCAACAAGTATCGTATGCGAGTAGAATGCAACCCAGACTACAGTATGCAGCCCTCTAAGCGTGTATAGCGGACCATAGGTAGCCCCTACTACCAATAGTTGAACCACAAACGCTTAGCAAAGTGCTTGCTCTCTAGGAAGATCCCAGAAGACTAGGGTTTAAACATTTATCGAATGCAGAGTTTGGAAACCAAAGAGTAGTTTCGATCTTATTACATCTCGTAGGTTTTGTCATATCCAACTCGAATGCTAACAAATATTCCGGCAAGTAAATATTATGAAATCAGCGAATGTCCTTCGTGTGACCCCCAAGTACTGCCACATATTGATCCTTAGAGAAACTGTGGATAATTCCAACAAGTATCGTATGCGAGTAGAATGCAATCCAGACTACAGTATGCAGCCCTCTAAGCGTGTATAGCGGACCATAGGTAGCCCCAACTACCAATAGTTGAACCACAAACGCTTAGCAAAGTGCTTGCTCTCTAGGAAGATCCCAGAAGACTAGATTCTAATACACAGACTAATAGGTTTGAACATTTATCGGATTCAGAGTTTGGAAACCAAGGACCCGTTTCGATCTTATTAGATCTCGTCAATCTAACTCGAATGCTACTTGACTTTTAAATATTGACTTTTTTCTTGAATGCATATAACTGTAATCTCGAAATATCGACTTTTTTTGGTTAGTTTTAAATTCTATGTGAAAAAAATTTTTAAAAAAATCCACTTTTGATTAAAATTTCCAGCTTTAAGAAACATTTGTTTTAGGTTTTCGACTTTTTTTAATCTTTTATCTACAAAGAAGTCGAAATTTTCAAAGAAAAGCAAGATTTTTAAAAAGTCTAAATTTTGAGTCGAAAGTAAACGTTTCCAAATAAAAACCAAAACAGAATTCTCAAAATTCGACCCTAATTTCCAACTTTGGAATAATTGAGAAGTTGTATATTTTTTTAGTGAAAAACTTTAATACTTTCTCCTATAAATTAGAAACTTTTATCAAAATGATTAAATTTGAAAAGTGCATATTTTTTTAATTCCAAATTTTCTAAGAAATTTCGAATCTTTCCGTAAAATTTTGTATCAAACCAAATTTTACTTTTACAAATTCTCGAAATTTGAGCTTTTTCCCCAAACATGGACTTTAATCTTAAATTTTTATCAAAAAATCGAACATTTTTTATATACATTTGAGATTCAAGTTAAAATTTAAAAAATTTTGACGTTTGAAGATTAAAATTTTTAAAGGAGACATTTTCAAATTACAGACGTTCATTGGAGAAAAACATTTAAAAGTTAACTTTTAAATGTTTTTCTCCAAGGAACGTCTGTAATTTCAAAATGTCTACTTTAAAAATTTCAATCTTCAAACGTACCCTTCGCTTCAAAAAACTTTCTTACAAAATTCGAATTTATCAAAACACCACTTTTTTTGGAAATGTTTATTCGAATATTTCAACTTTTTATAAAAATGTCGATATCTTTAAAAATTTTGATATTTTCTCTAAATTCGTTTGCTATCAAAATTTCGATGTTTTCAAAAATTTGGATTTTTTTAAATTTCGCTATTTCAAAAATTTCGAATTCTTTTGAAAATCTTGACTTTTCAAAATGCTGACTATTTTTGAAAATTAATGGACTTCGAAATTCGATACTTTCTCAAAATTTTGCTTATTTTAAAAATTCTGACTTTTTTAAAATTTAATATTTTTACAAAATCTAGTCTGATTTTTTAAAAAAAGTTCCGAGTTTTTTCAAAATTTCCACTTTGGAAATCTTGAATTTAAAAAACGAAATAATTTTTCATGACAATCTTAACTTCTTCAAAATTTTGATTTTTGTAAAGTGTCGACATTTTTAGAATTCCAAAATTTGTAATTTTTTGAACATTTCGCTTTTTAATAAACTTCCGATTTTTTTTTCACTGTATTTTTAAACTGTCGATTATTTTTCTTTGCAAATTTAATTTTATTTCAAAATTTCATCTTTTTTGAAAATTTAGACCTTTTCAAATCGCAACATTTTATCAAAATTTAAATATGTTTGAAATTTTTGACCATTTCTCAAATTTTCAATTTTCTTTTGAAAATCTTGACTTTTAGAATTTATTATTAATGAAATTAGAACGATTTTTCAAAAGTTTTGGCTTTTCTGAAAATTTTGTTTTTTAATAAAAAAATTTAAATTTTCTTGAACATCTCAGCATCTTTTAAAATATTCCAAATTTTTAAAAAAATTCGACTTTTTCCAAAACTTCAAATCATTTTGGAAAATTTCGATATTTTTCAATATGTGACTGTATTTTAAATTTCTGTCCTGACTATTTTTCAAAATTATAAGTAACTCATTTTCAAATTAAATTTTGTAAATCTCTTTCAAAATTTTGCCTTGAAAAAAATTGCAATTTTATAATATCAATTTTTTTTAAATTTCCACATTTTTGGAAAAGTGATATCTGAAAATTTGGACTTTTTCAAATCGCAACATTTTATTAAAATTTAAATGTTTGAAATTTTTGACCATTTCTCAAATTTTCAATTTTCTTTTGAAAATCTTGACTTTCAGAGTTTATTATTAATTAAATTAGAACGATTTTTGAAAAATTTTGGCTTTTCTGAAAATTTTGTTTTTAAATAAAAAAATTTGAATTTTCTTGAACATCTCAGCATCTTTTAAAATATTCCAAATTTTTTAAAAATTTCGACGTTTTCCAAAATTTCAACTCATTTTTGAAAATTTCGATTTTTTTCAATATTTGACTTTATTTTAAAATTCTGTCGTGACTATTTTTCAAAATTATAAATAACTAATTTTTAAATTAAATTTTTTAAATCTCTTAAAATTTTGCCTTGAAAAAAATTGCAATCTTAAAATATCGACTTTTTTAAAATTTCCATATTTTTGGAAAAGTGATATCTGAAAATTTAGACTTTTTCAAACCGCAACATTTTATCAAAATTCGACTATGTTTGGAATTTTTGGCCATTTCTCAAAATTTCAATATTTTTTTGAAAATCCTGACATTCAGAATTACATTTTTTAAAATTAAATTAGAACGATTTTTCAAAAATGTTGGCTTTTCTGAAAATTTTGTTTTTTAATAAAAAATTTAAATTTTCTTGAACATTTCAGCATCTCTTAAAATATTCCAATTTTTTAAAAAATTTCGACTTTTTCCAAAATTTCAACTCATTTTTGAAATTTTCGATATTTTTCAATATTTGACTTTATTTTAAAATTCTGTCCTGACTATTTTTCAAAATTATAAATAACTAATTTTTAAATTAAATTTTTTAAATCTCTTAAAATTTTGTCTTCAAAAAAATTGCAATTTTAAAATATCGACTTTTTTAAAATTTCCACATTTTTGGAAACCTGATATCTGAAAATTTTGACTTTTATTAAAATGTCCATGTTTTTTTAAACGACCATTTAATTTTGATTTAAAGTTCGTCTGTTAAAATTTCAACTTTATCGAAAATTTTAAATTTTTTAAATATTTCGTATTTTAAAAAATGTCGCATTCTTTTGGCAAAATTTTCAAAATTCGATATTTTTTCAAAACTTCACTTTTCTTTGAAAATTCCGATTTTTATAAAGCTTGGCATTTTAACAAAATTTTGTCTGATCTTTTTAAAAGAATTTTATCAACATTTCGACTTTTTTGAAACAAAAAATGGAATTTTTTCAAAATTATAAGTTTTTATGTAAATTTTAACATTTTTCAAAATTTAGTCTTTTTTTAAATTTTCCCGAAATTGTAATTGCTTTTTCAAAATTTTAGCTTTTTTTAAAAGTTTCGATATTTTTCATTTTTATTTATTTTTCAAATCTCCAAAGTTTTGTATTAGACAAAGTTTGATTTTTATATATTTTAGTTCTATCCCGAAATTTGAATTCTTTCTTTAAATCGAGAATTTCACGTTGAATTTTTATCGAAAATTCGAGCATATTTTATAAATATTTGAAATTAAAGTGGAAATTCTTAAAATTTTGAATTTCACTTTTCAATGTTGATGTTTTCTTTTCAATATTGGACTGTTATCTCAAAATGTCTACTTTTTTTAAATATTTTAATCTTCAAACGTAATTTTCGGTTCAAAAAACGTAATTTTTAAGTTTTAAGCCAAAATTTGGATCAAGTAAATAAATACAATAAAATATAGGTTAAGTTAGAATTCGGAAGGAAAAATAATTGTCATTTCACAACAAATAATTAGTGTAATTAGGTCTAGAAAGGCCATCAATAAAAAAAAAGTTTTAGAATTTTTGTGTTTAAAGGCAAAGTTTCGAGTTCCTTTCCCTTAGGACCATAGGTAGCTCCAACTACCAACAGTTGAACCAGAAACGTTTAGCAAAGCGATTGCTCTCTAGGAAGGTCTCAGAAGACTAGATTCTAATGCACAGACCAATAGGTTTGAACATTTATCGGATTCAGAGTTTGAAAACCAATGACCAGTTTCGATCTTATTAGATATCATCAGTTTGGTATATCCAACTCAAACGCTAACAAATGTTCCGACAAGTAACGAATGTTCTTCGTGAGTCCTAAGTACTGCCACATATTGGTCCACAGAGAAACTGTGGAGAACTCTAACAAGTATCGTATGCAAATAGAATGCAACCTAGACTATAGTATGCAGCCTTCTAAGCTTGCACAGTAGATCATAGGTAGCCAAACTACCAATAGTTGAACAAAACACATTTAGCAAAGCGGTTGTTCTCTAGGAAGGTCCCAGAAAACTAGATTCTAATGCACAGACCAATAGGTTTGAACCACACACGCTTAGCAAAGTGCTTGTTCTCTAGAAAGGTCCCAGAATACTAGATTCTAATGCACAGACTAATAGATTTGAACATTTATCGGATTCAGAGTTTAGAAACCAAAGACTTGTTTCGATCTTAATAGATCTCGTCAGTTTTGGTATATCCAACTCGAATGTTAACAAATATTCCGGCAAGTAAATACTATGAAATCAACGAATGTCTTTCGTGTGACCCCTAAGTACTGCCACATATTGATCCATAGAGAAACTGTGGACAACTCCGACAAGTATCGTATGCAAGCAGAATGCAACCTAGAATACAGTATGCAGCCCTCTAAACTTGTATAGTGATTCAATAGTTGAACCATAAACACCTAGCAAAGCACGTGTTATCTAGAAAGGTCCCAGAATACTAGATTCTAATGCACAGACCAATAGCATTTATTGAATTTAGAGTTAGGAAACCAAACACTAGTTTTGACCTTATTAAATCTCGTCAGTTTGGTATATTCAACTCGACTGTTAACAAATGTTCTGGCAAGTAAATATTATGAAATCAACAAATGTTTTTCGTGCGACTCCCAAGTACTGCCACATATTGGTCCATAGAGAAACTGTGGAGAACTCCAACAAATATCGTATGCAAGTAGAATGCAACCTAGACTATAGTATGCAGCCCTTCTAAGCTTGCACAGTAGATCATAGGTAGCCAAACTACCAATAGTTGAACCACACACGCTTAGCAAAGTGCTTGTTCTCTAGAAAGGTCCCAGAAGACTAGATTCTAATGCACAGACCAATAATGTTTGAACATTTATCGGATTCAGAGTTTGGAAACCAAAGACTAGTTTCGAACTTATTAGCTCTCGTCAGTTTGGTATTTCCAACTCGAATGCTAATAAATGTTCCGGCAAGTAAATACTAAGAAATCAACGAATGTTCTTCGTGTGACTCCTAAGTACTGCCACATATTGGTCCATAGAGAAACTGTGGACAACTCCAACAAGTATCGTATGCAAGTAGAATGCAACCTAGACTATAGTATGTAGCCTTCTAAGCTTGCACAGTAGATCATAGGTAGCCAAAGTACCAATAGTTGAACCACCGACGCTTAGTAAAGTGCTTGTTCTCTAGAAAGGTCCCAGAAGACTAGATTCTAATGCACAGACCAATAATGGGTTTGAACATTTATCGGATTCAGAGTTTGGAAACCAAAGACTAGTTTTGAACTTATTAGCTCTCGTCAGTTTGGTATTTCCAACTCGAATACTAACAAATGTTCCGGCAAGTAAATACTATGAAATCAACGAATGTTTTTTGTGTGACTAGGAAGCCAAACTAACAAGAGTTGAACCACAAACGCTTAGCAAAGCGGTTACTCTTTAGAAAGGTCTCAGAAGACTAGATTTTAATGCACAACCAACAGGTTTGAACATTTATCAAATTCAGAGTTTGGAAATCAAAGATTCGATTCGATCTTATTAGATCTCGACAGTTTGGTATATTCAACTGCATGAATGCTACCAAATCTGATAAATGTTTAAACTAAGTGGTCTGTGCATTAGGTGTAAAATACCTAAACGCATGTCGCGCCGAGGGCGCTTGTATTCAATGGAATTTGCTGATGCAAATCCAGAAGACAAGAAAATTAAAGTTGGCTCACATAGTGACCTTTGTAACCCTTTAGAGTTACATCGTACTTTTGATTGGAACATAAAACGTCTTGGAACGCATTGAAACGTTTTCTTTCTTCCAATTTTTGACTCATTCTAACTAACTAGTATTATTAATTGGAACTTAGAGAGTAAATAAATAAAGGATGGTCATATAAAATCCTTCTTTTCTCAGAAACATTTTCTATTGCAGATATTCATCTTTACTCTTCAAAATTCCATTCATCCTTATGGTACGTTTATACTAGACACTTTATTCTGTCCATTTCCCTCTGACATAAAATATATTTTCTCTCTGGCGTAAGTGTCAACTATCCTGAGAGAAGCTCCCCCGAGCTGTTTAGGAAAGTCTTGGCTAGCTTCTCTCAGGATAGTTGACACTTATGTCAGAGAGAAATGTAAGGAATAAAGTGTCTAATCTAAACGCATCCTTAGACAACTAATCAGGTCCTAATAAAACTAGGACTTAGTATCTACTCCAAGACGAAGAATCCAAGTCATAATCCATAGCTTAGCGTCCAACACATCAAAAATTAAACAAGGATAAAAAATAAACTTGATTAAATGCAAAATTCGTCTATCTATTTAAAACTTTGAAATATACATTTTTTTTCATCTGGCTGATGAAGCAAAAACGTCGACTACGACGATCTTCTGGCGGAATCAACCCCAGATGGCTCCGTGTCCAAGACCATGGCCGATGCCAACACCAACAGCTGGAACACCAACGACTCCAACGGCGGCTGGTGCCACGGCCACACCATGACCAAGACCGATGACGCTGGCTGATGCCACGGAGAGCAAAGCCAAGACGACCAAGACGAAGAGTTTCATCATTTTGAAAGCTGGATTGGTGATCGGTTGTGAACGCTGAATAAAACTGTTATGCTTCCGTTCGAAAACAACCCGGTATTTATACGAATCGAAGACAAAGGGCCTCAACTATTTCAAGTTTTATGATGCATATGCGGAATTGTTGCATCATTTTTGCGCCACTGCACCCGGCGAGCGACGTAATGAATTCTAGAAAACAGGTGACCGCCAACAGGCGAAGAGGAAAAAAGCAAAACACGGCGCTATTTTACAAGAAATGTTGACGTTAATTAATGTGATGTAGATAGCAGCGGTGACACTTTGTGAATTTATTAGCAAAAAAACCATGTTAGTCGAGGATTTTGCATTCAACCGTGATTACAACTTCTATTTGTTAATAATCGTGAGCACAATCTTAGAAGTTTATTACACTCAAGTAAAATTTTGATTTTTACCAAAATCTTTACGTTTGTGCCAAAATATTGACCTTTTTACATATTCGACATTTTCAAAAAAAATTACGACTTTTTTCTGTTTTTGTCTAATTTTTTTAATACGTAATTTTTTAAATGTTGATTTTGAGTTTAAAGTTCAACTTTTTTTAGGTTAACAGTAAATTTGAAAACAGGTAAATTTTTTTGAATAAAAATTTGAAAAAAAGAAGTTGAAGTTAAAATTCTAGAAAATGTGTAGTTAGTTTCAAAATTTGTTAAAGGAAATGAAATTTTTGAAAAAATTAATCAATTACCATAACTTCTTATAAAATTTTGTATTTTAAATTTACGACTTTTTTCTCGACTTCTGGATATTTCAACTTTTTTCAAAATTTTCGACTCGTTCTAAATATATTTCGAACTTTTGAAAATGTTGACCTTTCTTGTTTTTTTTTGAAAAATTCGACTTTTTTTTTTTAAATCTTCACCCAACTTCTTTTAAAACTTCACTGTACATTTCTTTGCAAAACTAAGACTTCTACTAAAAATTTCAACAAATTTTTTTTTCATTCGACTCATTAAATGATTCCTTTTTAAAAATTTTCACATTTCAATTTTTAGACGTTTTTTTAAACAAAATTTTGATTTTTTGAAAATCTAGACTTTATTGAGGTTTCTGAATTTTTTACTTTCGAATTTTTGAAAATTATTGAGACATTTTGCGGTGTTAAAATGATGGCGATCACCAGTTCCATGTTCCTATTGATTGTCTATTTAAAAATAACTGACATTTTTAACTGCCGACGATGCGGAAAAGCGAAACCAGGTCCGGTCATAGCAAATATTTATAGAAACATTCTGGAATTTTTAATACCTCTTGTTGTATTTATTGTTAATTAGGTTTAATAGTCATAAATATTTAAAAATAGACAATTTCTGAATTGTTCAGTTATCACACAAGAAAATTTGGATACAATTCTACATAAATAAAAAATAATTTGCTCTACTGACTTCTCGTTGACGTATTGATATAACAATGTAATTGTGCAAGCGTGGCCCCCTCTTAGCAGATTTTTTTTTGTTTTTATTTTATGTAATAGCAAACTTGTTTTACCTTTCAAAAGAAAACCAAACTTTCTACACATTTTCTACTTTTTTCTTCAACATTTTCACTTAAATACCAAAAAGCTGACTTTTTAAGAAATGTTTAAATTTAATCATTTTCTATACGTTTCGAATGTTGCAAACTTTAATTCCAATTTATTTCGCGAGAATCGTTCCTCGTAATTAAATGCAGTAGTTTAATTTTCGTTAAAATGGGGAAAACGTCGTTCTGCTATTTCACCTCTCCATCAACATTTAACGTAATCGAATTTTCGACAAAAAAAAAACTCTTAAATGGAAACGTCCTTTTATCATTTTACCTTCATATTAAGAAACGTCGCTGCCGCCTTAAAATTCGCTTTGATAAAATCTCCTCTCGAGATTTTTTCTGCTCCCGCATTATCACTTATTACACAAAGCAAATACATCCCCTTCGTAAACGAACTAAATGGAACTTCAAACTTTCCCCATATTTTCCGGAAAAGCGAGGCGACATTTAATCGCCCCTGTTCCGTTTCCCAGTCTATTATCCAATTAAATTTGTTCCCAGTTAATTGCGATATTAATTTAAAATTTATTTACTCCGAACTTATTAAAACTTCGAGATTTCAATTCGAGGGTGTTTTGGGCAATAACAAAAGGACTGGTGCAGATCTGTGTTCTTTATTTCATGTGGATAAATTGCATCAGAAAAGGTTTATAATTTTTGCTCGTCGAATGTTGTGGTGGTGTTGACTAGCCCAAAATTTTGCCTCCAAGTCCGATGCCTCCAATGCCTCCGAGGCCGACGGGGCCGACGGCGGCGACGCCTGGTACACCGACCAGTCCTACACCGCTGGCTTGGACGGTGGCGATGGCCCAAAGGGCGATTACGACGAAAATGAACAGTTTCATCATCTTGACGAGGTTCGAGTTGCTTTTGTTAATTGAAAACTATGACTTGTTGGGGGTTTCTTGTGGGTTTATATAGTCGATGGGTGTCTTGAGTAAAAATGGTAATCTTTATTATAAATTTCTGATATTGTTGCATCATTTTGTAGCTGGTAGGTCAGTATTGAACAAATATTTATGGTTGCATAAATTTTTAAAGAAAAAACTAATGTTATGTAAAATCAACAATTCTTTTCCTTAAAATGAAATAGTCACCAAAGCTCGTTGTAGATGGTCTTTAGAATCATTCAAAGACTTATACAGTTTATAACTGAGGAAAAAATGACGAAGAGGCAAAGAATCAATTTGTCGAAAACCTAGATATTTCCAAAAAAGCGCCATTTACCATCAATTCCATTGTTAATATACTACTCTTATTTGTTGAAATTTATTTAAATTTTGACTCGTGACATTTATTCTCTAATATCTTTCGAGAAATGTCAACTTTTTATTTGAACCTTTTAAATGCAATATTTTTTTTGAAATTGTAAATTTTTCAAATACCTTTTTGAAAATTTTAACGTATATTATCAAGATTTTAAACTCATTTGAAGAATTTCCATTTTTTCAAAATCTTGAGTCATCTTTACTAGCCTAGAAGAGAATTTCTGATTAATTTATCGACTAATGACTCATCAACTTAGATCTGTAAGTGCTGAATTTAAAAACATAAAATTTAGACTCTGGATTCCTTTAATGATAATCTTGGGACACAATAAGAAGGTCAACTGACTGACTTATCAATGTAGGCTGTAAGCACTGAAGTCAAAAATAGTAAATTTAGACACTAGATTCCTTTAATGATAATCTTGGGACACAATAAGAAAGTCAATTGACTGACCCATCAATGTAGAGTGTGAGTACTGAAGTCAAAAATACAAAATTTAGACACTAAATTCCTTTAATGATAATGTTAGGACACAATAAGAAGAGATTCATCTTTTAAGACAGGTTAAGAAGGATGTAATAAGAAGTCTCAAGATTAGTATGGAAATAAGTTAAAATGTTAACAATTAAGTTCCCAACGGGACAAAAAAGGATATCACAATTGATAGGTAAAAATTAAAAAAGGCGTTTACTAAGCCAAAAGAGAGAGAAAGAGAAAGAGAAAGAGAAAAAGAGAGAGAGAGAGAGAGAGAGAGAGAGAGAGAGAGAATAGAAGACAGGAGAAGGGAAGGGAAGGGAAGGGAAGGAAAGAGAAGAGAAAAGGATAGAAAGGGATAGACGAGGGGAGAAGAGGAGAAAAGGGAAGAAAAGAGTAGGGGAGAGTAGAGAAAATTAGAAAAGAGTAAAAAAGAGAAGAGAAGAGAAAAGAAGAGAAGATAAGTAATGAAGAATAAAGAAGAGTAGAGAAGAGTAGAGAAGAGTTGAGAAGAGTTGAGAAGAGTAGGAAAGAGAAGAGAAAAGAAGAGGAGAGAAGGGGAGAAAAGAGTAGGGGAGTATAGAGAAGAGTGGAGGAAATATAGAGAAGAGAAAGAAGAGAAGAGAGAAAGGAGAAGAGAAGAGAAGAGAAGAGAGAGAGAGAAGAGAGAGAAGAGAAGAGAAGAGAAGAGAAGAGAAGAGAGAAGAGAGAAGAGAAGAGAAGAGAAGAGAAGAGAAAGAAGAAGAGAAAGAGAGAAGAGAAGAGAAGGAGAAGAGAAGAGAAGAGAGAAAGAGAGAGAGAAGAGAAGAGAAGAGAAGAGAAGAGAGAAAGAGAAGAGAGAGAGAAGAGAAAGAGAGAAGAGAAGAGAGAAGAGAGAGAAGAGAAGAGAAGAGAAGAGAAGAGAGAAGAGAAGAGAAGAGAAGAGAAGAGAAGAGAAGAGAAGAGAAGAGAAGAGAAGAGAAGAGAAGAGAAGAGAAGAGAAGAGAAGAGGAAGAGAAGAGAAGAGAAGAGAAGAAGAAGAGAAGAGAAGAGAGAAGAGAGAGAGAGAAGAGAAGAGAAGAGAAGAGAAGAGAAGAGAAGAGAGAAGAGAGAAGAGAAGAGAAGAGAAAGAGAGAAGAGAAGAGAAGAGAGAAGAGGAAGAGAAGAGAAAGAGAAGAGAGAGAAGAGAAGAGAAGAGAAGAGAAGAGAAGAGAAGAGAAGAGAAGAGAAGAAGAGAGAAGAGAAGAGAAGAGAAGAGAAGAGAAGAGAAGAGAAGAGAAGAGAAGAGAAGAGAAGAGAAGAGAAGAGAAGAGAAGAGAAGAGAAGAGAAGAGAAGAGAAGAGAAGAGAAGAGAAGAGAAGAGAAGAGAAGAGAAGAGAGAGAAGAGAAGAGAAGAGAAGAGAAGAGAAGAGAAGAGAAGAGAAGAGAAGAGAAGAGAAGAGAAGAGAAGAGAAGAGAAGAAAGAGAAGAGAAGAGAAGAGAAGAGAAGAGAAGAGAAGAGAAGAGAAGAGAAGAGAAGAGAAGAGAAGAGAAGAGAAGAGAAGAGAAGAGAAGAGAAGAGAAGAGAAGAGAAGAGAAGAGAAGAGAAGAGAAGAGAAGAGAAGAGAAGAGAAGAGAAGAGAAGAGAAGAGAAGAGAAGAGAAGAAGAGAAGAGAAGAGAAGAGAAGAGGAAGAGAAGAGAAGAGAAAGAAGAGAAGAAGAGAAGAGAAAGAAGAGAAGAAGAAGGAAGAGAAGAGAAGAGAAGAGAAGAGAAAGAAAGAGAAGAGAGAGAAAGAAGAGAGAAGAGAAGAGAAGAGAGAGAAGAGGAAGAGAAGAGAAGAGAAGAGAAGAGAAGAGAAGAGAAGAGAAGGAAGAGAAGAGAAGAAGAAAAGAAGAGAAGAGAAGGAAAGAAAAGAGAAGAGAAAGAGAAGAGAAGAAAAAGAAAGAGAAGAGAGAAGAGAAGAAGAAAAGGAGAAGAAGAAGAGAAGAAGAGAGAAGAGAAGAGAAGAAGAGAAGAGAAGAGAAGAGAAGAGAGAGAGAAGAGAGGAGAAGAGAAGAGAAGAGAGAGAAAGAAGAAGAGGAAGAGAAGAAAGAGAAGAGAAGAGAAGAGAAGAGAAGAGAAGAAAGAGAAGAGAGAGAGAGAAGAGAGAGAAGAGAAGAGAAGAGAAGAGAGAGAAGAGAGAGAGAAGAGAGAAGAAGAAAGGGAAGAGAAGAGAGAAAGAGAAGAGAAAGAAAGAGAAGAGAGAGGAAGGGAAGAGATAGAAGAAAAACAAGATAGAGAAGAGAAAGAGAAGAGAAGAGAGAGAAGAGAAGAAGAAAAGAAAGAGAAGAGAAGAGAGAAGAGAAGAGAAGAGAAGAGGAAGAGAAGAGAAGAGAGAGAAGAGAGAGAAGAGAAGAGAAAGAGAGAGAGAGAAGAAGAGAAGAGAAGAGAAGAGAAGAGAAGAGAGAGAAGAGAAGAGAAGAGAAGAGAAGGAAGAGAAGAGAAGAAAAAGAGAGAAGAGAGAAGAAGAGAGAGAAGAGAAGAGAAGAGAAGAGAAGAGAGAAGAGAAGAGAAGAGAAGGAAGAGAAGAGAGAGAATGAAGAGATGAGAGAAGAGAGAGAGAGAAGAGAAGAGAAAAGAAGATAAAGAAGAAAGAAGTGAAGAAGAAGAGAAGAAAAAAGAAGAGAGTGAGAGGAGGAGGAGAGAAGAAAGAGAAGAGAAGAGAGAGAGAGAGGAGAGAGAGAGAAAAGAGTAGAGAAGAGAAGGGAAAAGAAGAGAAAAGTAGAGATGAGTAATGAAAAGTTAAGAAGAGTAGAGAAGAGTAGGGAAGAGTAGAGAAGAATTAAAAAGAGTAGAGAAGAATTAAAAAGAGTAGAGAAGAGTAGAGAAGAGTAGATAAGAGTAGATAAGAGTAGAGAAGAGTAGAGAAGAGTAGAGAAGAGTAGAGAAGAGAAGAGAAGATAAGAGAAGGTAAAAGAAGAGAAGAAAAGAGGAGAGAAGAGAGAAGGAAAGAGAAGAGTAGAGACGAGTAATGAAGAGTAAAGAAGAGTAGAGGAGAGTAGAGAAGAGTAGAGAAGAGAAGGGAAGAGAAGAAAAGAAAAAAGAAGAGAGGAGAACAGAAAAAAAAAGAAGAGTATGGAAGAGAAGAGGAGAGAAGGGAACAGAAGGGTAGAAACGAGTAATGAAGGGTAAAGAAGAGTAGAGGACAGTAGAGAAGAGAGAAGAAAAAAGAAGAGAGTGAGAGAAGAGGGAGGGAGAGAAGAGAAGAGAAGAAAAGAGAAGAGAAGAAAAGAGAAGAGAAGAAAAAAAAGAAGAGAGTGAGAGAAGAGGGAGGGAGAGAAGAGAGTGAGAGAAGAGGGAGGAAGAGAAGAGCGAGAGAGAGAGAGAGAAAAGAGGAGAAAAAAGTAGAAAAGAGTAGAGAAGAGTAGAGAAGAGTAGAGAGGAGAAAAGAAGAGAAGAGAAGAGAAGAGAAGAGAAGAGAAGAGAAAAGAAGAGAAAAGTAGAGATGAGTAATGACAAGTTAAGAAGAGTAGAGAAGAGTAGAGAAGAGTAGAGAAGGGTTGAGAAGAGTAGAGAAGAGTAGAGAAGAGAAGAAAAGAGAAAAGAGAAGAGAGAAGAGGAGAGAAGGGAAGAGAAGAGTAGAGACGAGTAATGAAGAGTAGTGGAGAGTAGAGAAGAGAAGAGAAAAGAAGATAAGAGAAGAAAAAGAAGTGAAGAAAAGAGAAGAAAAGAGAAGAGAAGAAAGGAGAAGAGAAGAAAGGAGAAGAGAAGAAAAGAGGAGAGAAGCGAAAGGAAGAGAAGAATAGAGGAGAGTAGAGAAGAGTAGAGAAGAGTAGAGAAGAGAAGGGAAGAGAAGAGAAAAGAAGGAAAGAGAAAAGAAAAGAAGAGAAGAGAAGAAAAGAAAAAAGAAGAGAAGAGAAAAAGAAGAGAGGGACAGAAAAGAGCAAGAGAAGAGGGAGAGAAGAGAAAAGAGAGAACAAACAAGGGAAAGAGAGAGAGAGAGAGAGAGAGAGAGAGAGAGAGAGAGAGAGAGAGAGAGAAAGAGAGAGTTATGTGGGAGAACAAGGGGGGAGGGAGGAAATAGAAGGAAGACAGGAGAGATAAAGGGAAAATGATGGGGAGGCGAAAAAGGAAAAAGCAAGAATTTTCAAAAAGTTCCCTTTTATGTTTTCGTTTTCACAAAAAGCGGAATTTTCAAAAAAATCGAAATATTGGAAACTTCAAATTTCTACAAAAAGTCAAATTTTTAAAATAAAACTAAATTTACTGATCGACATTTTGAAAAAAGTCAAAATTCTCAAAAATGGTAAAATTACGAAAAACATTTTAAAATGTTTCATTGAAAAAAATATAAAAAATTTCTCAAAAAAAATAAACTCCTCAAAATAGTCAATATTTCATGAGAAAGTTGATTGAAAAAAAAATTGAAATAGTCAATAAACTAAAATTTTCAAAAAAGTTCAAAGGAAAATCGAATTTTCAAAAATAGTTTAAATTTTCGAAAAAGTCAAATTTGTAAGAGACAAACTTTTAAGAAATTCGACATTTTGAAAAAAAAAGTCGAAATATTCAGAAACCAAAACTTCAAGAAATCAAAACTTAAGAAAAGCTCGAAATGTTTAAAAAGTTAAAATTTTAAGACAAACTTTTAGAAAAAACCAAAGTTTTCAAAATGTAAAAAAAATTGAAATGTTGGAAGTTGAAATGTTTCAGATAAAGTCATACAAAAAGTGAAAATAAGGAAAAAACAAAATTTTGAAACTGTGACAATTTTCAAAATTATCAACACTTTAAAATGGTCACAAATTTGAATGCCTTAGTTTTCAATGAAGCAAAAATTTGGAAAAGTCGACATTTTGGAAAAGTCGACCTTTTGTAAAAGACGAAATTTTTGAAAAGATAAAATTCTCAAAAAAATAGTAAAACTTCGAGAAAATTGAAAAAAAGGTCGAAATTTTTAAAAACGTTTCATTGAAAAAAAAATAGAAATTAAAAAATCTTTAAAAAATCGAAATTTTCAAAATAGTTAAAATTTCGAGAAAAAGTTCCTTTAAAAAAGTTGGTTTTATGAAAAAAATCTAAAAGGTCAATAAATAATAATTTTCAAAAATGTGGAAATATTCAAATTCAGATTTTCAAAAAAGAGATAATTTTAAAAGCCAAATTCCAAAAACTTCCGAATTTCGAATAAAAAAAGTCTACATATTCAGGTCAAATGTTCAAAAATCGAAATTTTCAAAATAGTCAACATTTCGAGAAAAAGTTCCTTTAAAAAAGTTGGTTTTATGAAAAAAAATCCAAATGGTCAATAAATAATAATTTTCAAAAATGTGGAAATATTCAAATTCAGATTTTCAAAAAAGAGAAAATTTTAAAAGCCAAATTCCAAAAAAATCAAAATTTCGAATAAAAAAGTCGACATATTCAGAAGTCAAATGTTGAAAAATCGAAATTTTGAATAATAGTAAACTCTTCAAATCCAGTCCAAAAATCGACAACTTTTTGCGACAGCGCACAAAACAAAATTTTATTGATGTGAATCCAGCCTCAGATTTAGAAAGAAGCGATAAACAAAAAGAATTAAACCTTCCTCAATTAGAAGAGAACGTATCCTTAAAGTGAAATTAGACTCAATCAATCACAACGTCCCCCATACCCTTGCATCAAGAATGATGCAACAATATCAGAAAATTGTAAAGAAAATCCAATTTTTAAAACTCCCGTTCCACTATAAAAGCTACGTCGCAGTACCAACCAGGTACAGTTTCTTGCAATCCTAGAAGCGCACCAACCACCATCAAAATGATGAAATTCTTCGTTTTCGTAGTACTCGCTTTGTGGGCGATCGCCGTAGCTCAAGCCAGCGGAGTAATCGGCGTAGCACCAGGAATCGTCGGCGTTGGAGTACCCGCCGTTGGTGTCGGCGTCGCCCCCATCGGACTTGGTGTTGGAGGCATCGGTATTGGAGGCAAAATTCTGGGCTAGACGATTGCGGCGCAATCAAAAACTGTTTCATATAAGACTTGAATTAATGCATTAATTTTGTAAATAGAATCGAAAATGGAATAAAAAAAGAACACAGATCTGCAACACGAGTTTGTTAATCCCCTGAAAATTTTGACGCCCCGACTCTTTTTGTAAATTGATCGATATTTTTTGAAATTTTGATTTTGAAATTTTCGAATTTTTTGTTTTGAAGAATTCGACTTTTTTGAAAATTTCCAATTTCTTGAAGGTATTATTTTTGACTTTATTGTAGATTTAATTTTTTTGAAAATTCGATTTTGTTCGGTTTTGTTTTTTAAAATTACGATTTGATTGAAAAATTTGACTCTTGAAATTTTCGACTTCTTCAAAATATTAATTATTTAGAAATTTTCGACTTTTTTTCCAAAATTTCTCCTAATTCTAACTTTTTTTGTAAATTTGGACTTTGAAGAAATTATTTTGTTTTCATTGACATTTTAGTTTTTTTTTTAAATTTTGACTCGCTATTATTTTTTGCAAGTTTTGACTTTTTCTAATAGAAATTTCCATAATTTTGTCTTTTTTTCCAAAATTTCTCCTAATTCTAACTTTTTTGTAAATTTGGACTTTGAAGAAATTATTTTGTTTTCATTAAAATTTTAGTTTTTTTTTTTAAATTTTGACTCGCTATTTTTTGCAAGTTTTGACCTTTTCTAATAGAAATTTGGATAATTTTTGATCTTTTTTCAAAATTTCGATTTGATTAAAATTTCGACTGTTTCGAAAATTGAATTATTCTGAAAATTATGATTGTTTTTCCACCACGAAGATCACCATTTGGGTTTTTGTTGACGATATTTATGGAACAATTTAACTTTCTTTGAAAGCTTGTCGCATTTTTGGAAATTTCGATTTTCAAAAATTTGAACCTCAAGCTCCATGTTATCTTTGGCGAAATGTTGACTTTTTGTTTTCAAAATTTTAAATTTAATTTCCATGTTCTTTTGAATTTTTTTTTTAGAAATTTCGATAGAAAATTTTAAAGGAGTGTATTTTTAAGAAATTTTGGCTTTAATCCTAAAATTTAGACCTTTTTCATTTCGTGTGTAAACTCAAGAACAAGAAAACCTGACAAAGCATAAACTGGACTTTTAATAAAACATTGACGTTTAGAGAAAAATTGGAAATTTATTTTAAAAAATCTAGAACATTTTTTATCGACAATTTTACTTTTCCACAAAATTCGCTTTTGGTTTATTTCAATGTTTTTCGATTTTTTTTGGAATTACGTATGACAATCTTAAAACTTCAAGAATTTTTTTAATCCACGCATAAATGATGGATATTTTAGACTTTGCAACTTTTTTCTGAAATTTTTCAAATTTTCAGCTGCTTTAAAACAACTTCTTTTACATAAATTTCTCGTTTTCGAACTTCCAATTTTATTAATTTAATATTTTAATTCAAAGTCTCTAGAAGAAAATCGAAATTTTCAGAAAAACAATTTAAAAAATAGACCAATTTTCAAGTTAAAAATAAAAATTTCCAAATTAAAACCAGAAACGGGATTCTCAAAATTTCGAACCTAATTTCCAAATGTGGAATATTTGAGAAGTTGTCAGTTTTTGAGTAAGCAAATCTTAGTACCTATTACCAGAAATTAGAAATTTTTATCAAAATACCATGTTTAAATTTGAAAATAGCATATTTAGTAGGACTCTTAAAAATGTTCTAAATTCGAAAATCTAGTCTGACTTTTTTAAAAAGTTCGATTTTTTCGAAAATTGGGAATTTTTTGAGAATGTCGTTTTTTCAAATATTTTGAATTCTTTTAAAAATTTAGAATTTTCAAAATTTTGTCTCTTTTTGAAAATTAGTAGGGCTCTTAAAAATTTTCAAAATTCGAAAATCCAGTCCGACTTTTTAAAAGTTCGATTTATTTCGAAATTTCGATTTTTCTTCGTTAAAAATCTGGATTTTTTTTTGAAAATTTTAGTTTTTTATGAAAATTTCTACATTTTTCAAATTTTCGACTCTTACTATTTTGAAAACGTCAAAATCTTTGGCTTAAAACGCTTTTTTACAAAATTAGAATTTTACAAAATAATTCACTTTTTGTTGTGCTCGACTTTTTATTGAAAATTAAAACTTTTTATAAAAATGTTGACATTATTCAAAATTTCGACTCTTAAAAATTTTAATCTTTTCTCAAAATTCATTTGAATTTAAATTTTTTTGAAAATTTTTCAAATATTTTGAATTCTTTTGGAAATTTTGAATTTTCAAAATTTTGTCTCTTTTTAAAAATTAAGATTTAAAAATTTTCAAAATTCGAAAATCGAGCGTGACCTTTTTAAAAAGTTCGAATTATTTCAAAATTTAGATTTTTGTTGCCGAAAATCTGGAAGTTTTCTGAAAATTTTAATTTTTTATAAAAATTTTAACATTTTTCAAAGTTTCGACTCCAAATTTTTTGAAAGTTTAATTTGTTTTTAAAAAATGTTTGTGACTTTTTTAAAAATATCGGCATTTTTAAAGTCTCTTTATTTTTTAAAAATCAAAAATTTGTAATTTTCGAAATCTCAAATATTTGGTGAAAATTTTGACGTTTTTTAATTGTCGATTGTTTTTTTTTAATTTCGATTATTTTGAAATTTCAACTTCAAATCAAATTGTCAAATCATAATATTTTTTTAAATCTCAGCTATTTTTGGCCATTTCTCAAAATTTCGATCTTTTTTAAATCTTTACTTTTTTCAGAATTACATTTTTTTTTTTAATTAAATGAGAACGACTTTTAAAAAAGCTTGACGTTTTTAAAAATTTCGTTTTTTAGTAAAAAAAAATTTGAAATTTTCTTTAAAATTTTAGCATCTTTTGAAATGTTTCTATTGTCTTAAAATATTTGATTTTTTTGAAAATTTCGATTTTCTTTTTGAACATTTCGATATTTTTCAATTCTTCACAATAATTCAAAATTTCGTCCCTTTGAAATATTGACTTTTTAAAAAAATTACCACTTTTTTAAAAAAATCTTTACTTTGGTCAAAATTACGATTTAACTTCAAATGACTTCAAAAATGTCGTTTAAAAATTGGACATTTTTAAATTTCTTACAAAATTTTGTACTGACATTTTTTACTATTTTTTTTTAGAATTTCCACACTTTTAGAAATCGTTTTATTGGAAATTTTAACATTTATGAAAATGTCGATATTTTTGTGAATTTTGACGATTAAAATTTTGATTGGTCTGTTAAAATGTAGATTTTTGAAAAGAAATTTTTTTAGAAATTTCAATTTTTAAAAAAATTTGAATTATTTTGAATTTTTTTTAAATTGGTGCTACTTCAAAAATTTTTAAAATTCGCTACGTTTTTTTTTAAATTCCGAATTTTATAAAGTTTAGCATTTTTACAAAATTTTGTTTGACTTTTTAAAAAGGATTTTTTTTGAAAAACCAGATGTTTCTTGAAAATTTTATTTTTTTATGACAATTTCAACCGTTTTTAAAATTCAAACTTTTTTAAAAGGTTAAGGTTTTAAGTTCTATTTCCAAATTCCAAAATTTTGTATTTAATCAAATTTTATTTTTATAAATTTTAGTTATTTCCGAAATTTGAGTTTTTTGAAAGTTTTTTTTTCAAAATTTAGATCTATTTCCAAATTTCACTTATTTCCAAAATTACATTTTTTCGATTTTTGTTCTAAATTGCGGCTTTTTTCTAGAACTTTCAAAAATTTTTTTTAATTCGTCTTTTAACCAAATTTTAGCATTTTCCCCAAAATTGACTTTTACTAAACGTTTAAACTTTGGACTTGTTACGCAAAATTCATTTTTGTTTACGAAATTTCGATTTTTAAAATTCGACATTTTATTGTTTCTGCAAATTGCGATTTTTTCGACGAAATTTATCAACATATTTTCAAAATGTTTGACCTAATCTCAAAATTTGACTTTATCTGGAAAATTTTGACCTTCAACACCTCAACACTTTTCTCGAAATTTCTATATATTTTTTTTAAATTCGTTCGTTTTCCAAATTTAGCCAATTTGCCCAAATATTAACTTTTACTAAACATTTAAACTTTATTTTTGATAGAACGGACTGGTCCTTGGTTATCTTCAAAAATTGAAATACAGAGAGATTCTCTCTGAAGATGACAGCTTGGCTGAGGAAACGCGTTAGAGCAACCTTTGTTGTGTTTTTTAATCTCTCTTGGTTTCAGGGAAGTTCTGTATTTCAATTTAAACTTTTATTTATTTTCTACAAATTTGGACTTGTTTCGCTAAATTCGGGTTTTTTCGAAATTATGACTTAAAATTAGACATTTTATTGTTTCTGCAAGCTACGATTTCTTCGACAAAATTTGTCAATTTTCACCATCTTTGACTTAATCTCAAGATTTGTTTTTTTTTCTTAAAATTTAACCTTCATTTAAAGTTCAACAGTTTTCTCGAAGTTGTATCAACACTTACTTTCAAAACTAATCAATTCTAATAAAATTCTAATTTCTCTGAACATTTGGATTTTTTTTTAATTCGTGTTCTCGAAATTTCAATTTTATTCTCAAAATTTAACTTTCTTTAGAAAAATGCATTTTTTTTATTTTATTCTCCTCTGAAAAACTTCGACTTCTGAAAAAGTTCCACAATTTTTCTAACATTTTGATTGTTACAATTTTTAACAAAATTTAAATTTATCTAAACAAAAATTTGTTTTGCAAATTTCAATCTATTGTTAAAGTTCAAAGTGTTTTTTCTAAAATTTTGCTATTTTTGGAAACTTTTGACGAATTCATTATTTTTCAAAATCTCTTTTTTCACAATTAAACTCTTTTGGAAATTTCAAGCTTTGATGGAACGGACTGGTCCTTGGTTATCTTCAAAAATTGAAACACAGAACTTGTCCCCTGAGACCAAGAAAGATTAAGAAACACAACAGTTTCTCTCTGAAGATGACAGCTTGGCTGTCGAAACGCGTTAGAGCAACCTTTGTTGTGTTTTTTAATCTTTCTTGGTTTCAGGGGACAAGTTCTGTGTTTCAATTTCAAGCTTAATTTCGAGGAAACTTATCTATATTCAAATCTCAAAATTTGATTTTTTTCTTAAAATTTGGCTTTCCTTGAAAAATGTTGACCATCAATACTTTTCTCAAAACTGAAAGTTTTATCGATATTCTCTTTTCTTTTGAAATTATTTTATCAATTTTCTGAAAATTCGAATTTATCAGAAAACTTTTTTTTAATCGTTTTGTTCTCGGTATTTTAAATTTCTTCTCAAAATTTAAATTTCTCTGGAATATTGCAAATTTTTTGTCGAAATTTCGTCTTCCCTGAATAATTTTTTAAAGTTCGATAATTTTTTAAGCTTTTAGTGTATTTTTACAATTTATCTTTTTGATATTATGTAGTTTTTCAAAAAATTCAAATTTGTCTAAAAATGTTAGGTTTTTAATTTTCTACGTCTGGTTTCTATTGTCGAAATTTTATTCTTTTTGCTAAACTTTTTCCTTTTTTTGAGAACTTTTGATAAATTCGTTTTTTTCGAAATCTCTTCCTTTTTTTCGATTTGTTTAAAATCTCTTTCTTTTTCTCAATTTTTTTGAAGTCTCTTTTTCTTAATTTTTTCGAAATCTTTTTTTCTCAATTTTTGCGAAATCTCTTCCTTTTTCTGAAAATTCGGCTTTTTCTAGAAATTTCAGCTTTTATTTCGATATTTGCTTTTTCTGTTAATTTAGATTTTTTTCTCACAAAAGTAATTTAACTTTTTTTCACGAAATTTCAAGGCTGTAGAAAATTTACAAATAAAAAAGTAAAAATCATGAGAAAAATATAATTTTTAGAAATTTCGACTCCCCAAATTGATTTTTTTCTAGAAATTTCAAATTTAATGTGTTTTCCAGAATGTTAATGCAAATTGAGCAAAAATTTCGAAAAAATACTTCTTAAAATTGTAGCAAAACGTAAAAACTCCTAGAAAAGTATTTTTGGAAATTTCGACTTCTGTGGGTCACTTGTTTAATGAGTACTCATTTTCTGGTGTCTGTCCATTCAATCTCTTTGGATGAATTTAAAAAACCGCAATTGTCTTTTAAAAGACCCGCATGTGGTTTACCGACCCCTGTCCTAAACGGAACTGAAACTCGTTTTGAACATTTCTAGTTTGTTCGGGGGAAATTAGTCTACACTCCTGTCGTATTCGTCCTTTCAACTCCTCAATATTTGCAGGCTTGGTATTGTTACGGGCTTATCGGTTCGAATTGATTACACGTGATGGATTATACCCACTTTATTACTGAACTCAACTTGGATCACCACAATTGACAATTAACTCACTTATTATTGACTTCTACTAACTCACTAATTACACTGATTCTAACTGACTGACTCGAGGGAAAACTGACCGCCTTTTATAGTTTTGGCCCCCGGCTTCTAGAACTTTTTGGCAGATAAGGCTTATCGTTCCCGAAATTTCTGGAACGCTTATCTGCCATTTGTTTCGTTATCGCGGCCGCTTTCCCCTTATCAGATCCTTCTAGAAACTTTTTTTTTAGTTACTAAATTATACAATTCTATTCAAAATTCTATTCCACCTATTTCCATTGAGTTACAGTATTAATAACTTTGCTCTCTAAACACCCCCATAAGAAATAGTCCACAGGTGTTAAGTCCGGAGACCTAGGTGGCCATTCAAAAGGTCCTCTTCTACCAATCCATCTCTGTCTGGAAATACATTATCCAGATACTCACGGACAGGTCCTGCAAAATGAGGAGGGGCACCGTCTTGTTGAAACCAGATGTTTCTATTCGGGACATCAGCTTCGACCGGATCAGGAAACAAAATAGCTAAATCAGGAATTTGCTCTTCCTGCAAGAATTCTAATCCTGCCCCATTGAGATTTCCTTGGACGAAAATTGGTCCCATAACTCGATCACCAACATGCCCAAACATTGACTTTCTTTGGATGTTTAGTGTGGCCTACCCTCATCCAGTGTGGATTGTAGTCTGCCCAGTAACCACAATTTTAACGGTTTAGCTCATCATTTCACATAAATTTCATCTAAAAATAGGATATTTTCTATGCGTAGAACATTTCTGTCAAGTAGATCCATCATTTGTTCGCAAAACTGGAGTCTTCTATCCGGATCATCTTCTAAAAGTTCATGGAGGATTGTCATTTTATAAGGATTTTTTTTCTCAATTTCTCTCTAAAGACGACAGTTTGGCTGTCGAAACAGGTTAGAGCAACTTTTGTTGTGTTTTTTAATCTTTCTTGGTTTCAGGGGACAAATTCTGTATTTAAATTTTGTAAGGATGACATTTTTTCGGAATTCTTGCAACTGGAGACTGGCTAATTTCCAGTTCCCTATCTATGTGACCAGTGGGGACATGAGGATTATTTTAAAAAAGGCGGAACAAACGTACTGCAAAAGCATTTAATGACATCTTTGATAAAAAAAAAAATTCATACTCAATATTAATTTAAAAAAAGTAAAAAAACATGACTTTAAAATTAGTAAATCCAAAATTTTTTTACCAGCTTACAAAAGCAACCCTCGTAGAGATTATTACGTTTCTAGTACTACTCGAATTACTATCGAACCTAATCACGTTTTAAGTCCAGTAAACGTTTAATTAAAACGCAGGCAAGCAAAACTAATTGACTTTGAAACTAAACGCCTAATAAAACAGCAATAGGAAAGGAAATAAATCATTTTGGATGGTAAACAAAAACACGAAATCGACATCAGCTCGTTTTAATCTATATTTAACATCATTAGGTCAATATGCTCACTGAAATCGTTCAGTTTACCAAATTTTCGCCACCCCCAGTGGCAGACCAAGTCCTGGGGCGATCACGTGAGTTCCAACAATCGCGGATCCACCCACCCACGTGGGTCCTGAAATTACGCTGGTGGCGACCGCGGGTAACGCGATCGTACTAGATGAGACCATTGCGACCAAGCATAGGACGACCAAAGCGGCGAAGATCTTCATTGTTGAGGATTTTAACGTTTATGCTAACTGTTGAAGATAGTTAACCGTCGCGGGTATTTATACGTGTGCTTCAGCGGGAACATCAAGGTGAGTCTTCCGAGGAAAAAGTTAGAAAAAGGCGAGTCTTGCATAAAAATGTTATGATGTGTTAATGAAGCAGGAAAAGTTAATAAAAACGGCTTGTCTATCGTTAGATTTCCAAGTTGGGAAACTGGAATTAAAAGGTGTGAACCCACTCGACGGTCGCAGAGAAATATTTCTTGCAAGATCAAGATTGACACAGAAAAAAATTATAATCAATGGAAGTGTACTGTTAAGAAAATCATTTTCACATTTTGGATAGCTGTTACTTAAATAACCAGTGAATGTCTCATAAAACATAAGATTTTAATTCTGACCGAATCTGAAACAAGAACAACTATTTTATACATTCTCTAGCTCGGTCGTACCAAATCAAATCGCATCTGTTATGGTCGAAATTCGATCAATATTTCTATGTAAATTCTTAATTCTTACCTTGACGATTTGAGGAAAGGAATGGGAATATGAAAATTTTTATTCTGTTTTCAAAATTTCAACTTCTGTCGACAATTCTGGCTTTTTCAAAAACTTCAACCTTTCTACGAAAATCTCAATTTTTTTCTCAGAATTTAGATCTTCCAAACTGTTTGGACATCGTGAATTGAAATGTCACTTTTTTGAAAACTTCAAGTTAAAAAAATAAGATTTATTAATAATTTCAATTTTTTTTCTTAAAATATAAATATTTTTGAAACTTAATTTTTTTTTAAATGTTGACTTCATAATTTGTACTTTGTTTGAAAATTTTAACTTTTTCCAGATTTCGACTTCTCAAATAGTTGACATGTTTCGAAAATTTCGATCACTTAAATAATTCAACTTTTCCTGAAGATTTCGGCTTTTTAAAACATTGGACACTTCTTGAAAATCCTGACTAGGTTTTGAAGAATTCGCCTTTTTTTGAAAATTTCTTATTTTCTTTATATTTCTTCTTACTTTTCTTATTTTCTACTTTTTAAAGTATCGACTTATTTTGAAAATTTAAAACTTAAACATTTTTACTTACATCACGTGAAGAAAACGTTTTCTCATCTAGTGTGGGATGTCATTTTTTTGGCATGCTTACGTATGTTCTTTACTTGATTCGAACTCGTTAAATTGACATTTAATCATCACATAAAAATCCTAGAGTACTATCAGAAATAGAAGAAATCCATTCACGATTGCATTTTTAGGATTTTCGAAGGTAGGATTCAACAAAATTTGAAATACAAATTGTGTAAATCGATTAAAAAACACAACGCTTTTCGATAGCCAAGCTATCATCTTCAAGGGGACAAGATTTGTATTTCAATTTTTGAGGATAACCAAGGACCAAAAAAGAAAGAAAATCCAAATTTCGAAAAGAAGTAGAAATCTGTTTATTAATTTTATTTAACATTTCTGCTACCCAGTTTGAAAGAATTTAAATTTCTAGTAATAAAGAATAAAGTAGAAATCCTCAATATAAATCATATTTTTAAAAAAAGTCGGAATTTTGATAAAAAATTGACATTTTTAATTTTAGTAAAATTTTTCAAATTTTTCATTTTTTAAGAAAAGTTGAAATATTGAAAATAAAAGTACATTACTTTGAAATGCTATAATTTTGAAAAAGTCAAAATTTTTATATAAAATTCGAGGACGTCCAAATTTTGAACTTACCAAAAAAAGCAGAAATTTCAAAAAAAAGTTAATAAAGTATAAAAAGAGTCGAAAAAAAAGTCGTAAGACAACAATTACAAAAAGTAAATTTAGTGAAAGTCAAAATATACAAAAAAAGTCAAAACTTTATCCAAATCTTCAAAAAACTTGAAATTTTGAATAGTTGATTTTTTAAAGTTAACTTTACAAAAAAATTTCCGGAAAACGTGGAAAATTTAAAGTTAAAATTTTAAGAAAAAGTCGAAATGTTAATAAAAATGGAAACTTGAAAAGGTCATCTTCAGAGAGAAAGGTGGAAATCTCAAAGTCAAATTATTTCAATTAATCAATATTTAAATATAAAAAGATGAAAATTTTGATAAAAGAGCAAAGATTTGAAATCTAAATTTCTACAAAGAAGTCATAATTTAGAAATATAGTTAATTTTGAAATGTCGAAATTTCAAAAGGTCAGTTTTCAGAAAGTCGAAATTTATAGAAAAAAAGCCGTGATCTTCATAAATATCAAATTCTTTAGAAAAAAGTAAAAGTAGTATCAAAAAGTCATCTTTTCCAAACAAAAACAAAGTTATTTTAAAAAAGTCCACCTTTTGAAAAAAGTCGAAATTTTCATTACAAAAATTTCAAAAAGTTTCCAAAAGCTACAACAAAAGTCAAAATCAGGGCTTCGAACCGGAACTGAACCGAAAACCAGAAACCGAAAAAAAACCTTATTTTTGCAGGATCAGAACCGGAAAAAAATAACGGTTTATTTCGGTTTGTTGAATTTGTAAGCTCTTAAAATAATTTTTACTTTACCTTAAGGTTTGGGATATTTTTAGAATTTTTCTTTTCAAAATTTTACACAAATTCATGCAACTTTCATCTCAAAATTATGAGTTAACTTTAACGAAAGAAAGTTTAATTAGAAACTTACAATTTCCTTTCTTTCTAAGAAAATTATAATAGTTTTCTCTCTGAAGATGACAGCTTGGCTGTCGAAACGCGTTAGAGCAACCTTTGTTGTGTTTTTTAATCTTTCTTGGTTTCAGGGGACAAGTTCTGTGTTTCAATTTTTTAAGAAAATTATGCTTTTATTTTCAAAATTTCAAGCCAAATTAAGTTTTAAATTGTAAAACTTGAATACTTTTTTTCAAAATTTTCGGCTCTTTTTTGAAATTTGGAGCTTTTTCTCGAAATATTTCTTTTCTTTTTCTAGAATTTTGAGGAGTTTAAAAGAAAAATTTTGTGTGCTATTGTAAATATGGACTCAAGCAGAGCAATCTTTTTCATTGAAGTTCAGTTTTCAGACAATTTTATTTGCAAATTCGAATTTTTCCGAACAAATACTCAAAATTTGTTTTTTTCTCAAACTTGGATTCTCCCTTTTATAATCTGATACCCCTATTTTTTGAAGTTATTAATTAAAATTTCGAGTTTTCTTGAATTTTTTCCTTCAAATTTCACTTTAATTTAAATATGCCAATTTTTTTCTAGAAATTTCAAATTTTAATGCTTTTCTTCGATGCCGACTTCATAAAACTTCCCAAAATTCCTGGCTTTCCTTGGCTTTTTTTTTAAACTTGCGATAAAACCTCGCTATTTCTAATTTTTACTAGAAATTAGGAATTTCAGTCAAAATTTCAAGAAAAAAATACAACATTTATATTCCAATTTAAAGCTGGGATCTTGAAATTGGAGTCGAAATTGAAACTTGAAACGATGACATGTTAGAAAATGTCTAATTTAAACTTCCAATTTTTATCTGGTTTTGTTTACGTTATATTTGATTTTTTTCTTAAAATTTCGACTTTAGCGTCGAAGCTGCGATTCTTTTTCAGATTGTTTTGAATTTAGGCAGCTTTGAAATCGAAATTTAGTCTTAAGTTCGTTTTGTAGAATTCGTTTAAAATTTATAAATTGGTGATTTGGAAAATTAGATTCTTCAGCAAAATTAAAACATTTCTGGGACAGGCGAATTTTGAAAAAATGTCGAAGTTATCACAGAAACTCGAACTTCTGAAAAAATAAATGGAAATTTCGAAAAATCTTCAAATTTTGAATGAAGCTATATTAAACTTCGAAAAAATTCCCAATTTTGACGATAAAAGGTAAATACTTTCAAAAAAGATTAAAATCCTGAAAAAATTGAAATATTTTAGAAAGGTGCAATTTTGAAAAGTGAAAATTTGGAAAAAGTCGGAATTACCAAAAAAAGAAGTTAAAACTTCGAGAAATAGTAAAAAGTTTGAGCCAAAGCGGAAATTTTCAAAAAAAGCTAAAGGTTTTTAAAAAATACTGTTTCAACATAATCTTACTATAAAATATCTAAAACTTTGAAAAAATTGAAATTTTGAGAAAAAAAACTTTGTGTTGTCAAATTTTTTACAAATAGTCAAAATTTTGAAAAGAGGAAATTTTCCAAAAAAAATCAAATTCTGAAAAAGTTACAGCTTTAAGGAAAAGTCGAAATTTCGATGATAAAATGTCGGAACTTTCAAAAAAGTCTAAATTCTGAAAAGGGTTCGAAAATATTAAAAATGTCAAGATTTTGAGAAAAATTTAATTTTTCAAAAAACAAAAATTAAAGGAAAATTTTTCAAATAAAAGTTCAGTTTACTACATAAAAGCCGAAACCTGGAGAAAAAGTTGAAATTTAAAAAAAAATCTCCGTTTTTAAAAAAGATCAAAGCTTTGAGAAATTATCAAAAGTTGGACCACGGTCAAAAATTTAAAAAAACAGGGGAGAACTTTTTAAAAATTGGTTTTTCAATATCATTAAATATACAGTAAAAATCAAAATTTTGAAAAAAGCAGACTTTTTAAAAAGTAATTTTGATGGAACGGACTGGTCCTTGGTTATCTTCAAAAATTGAAACACAGAACTTGTCCCCTGAAACCAAGAAAGATTAAAAAACACAACAGAGGTTGCTCTAAGGCGTTTCGACAGCCAAGCTGTCATCTTCAGAGAGACAACTCTCTCTTTCCTTTCTGAAGATGACAGCTTGGCTGTCGAAACGCGTCATTACTTTTGAATATATCTTGACTAGTTTTTGAAAACTTTCATATGTTTTGAAGATTTTTACACTTTTTTTAACATTTTGATTGCCAGTTTTGTAGAATTTTGTAAAAAAATTCGCCCTGTTCGAAATTTCGATTTAAAAAGCTTGACTTTTTTCAAAATATTGACTCCAAATTTTGACTTTCTGAAGAATTCGACTTTTTTGGATAAAAGAAGAAATTTGGACAAATGATAATGTCTACATTTGTCATAAAAGTCGTAACTTACAAAAAAGTCACAATTTTCAGGAAGTCAAAATTCTGCGAAAGAGTGATAATTGAAAAAAAGTTGAATAAAAAAACAAACACTCGAGAGAGTCGATATTTGCAAACAGTTAAAACTTTGAAAACATTCAAATTTTTAAAAAGAATTCAAATATTTTAAAAAAATCGAATTTTAAATTAGTCAGATTTGCAAAAAAAGATGAAATTTTGCGTCCGAAGTTTCTGATATTTAGAAAAATAAGGTCAAAGATTCAACCTTCGAGATCAATTCCAAATATTCAAAAAAAATTGAAATTTTCATAAAATAAAATCTTTAACAAGAGCAGAAGTTATAAAAGTAAAATATTCAAAAAAAAAAAAAAACCAACCAATTAAGAGAGAATTTTGAGGAATTTGAAATATTCAGAAAATCAAAATTTTGAAAAAAGTCGAAATTTTCAAAATCAAGTAAAAGTTTCGAAATTTTGAAATCGAACGAGAAAAGATCGACTTTGTGAAAAATTGGGTTTTTATTGTCGAAATTTTCGAAATAAGTCAAAATTTTCAATAAAAATTGAATTCTTCAGAAAAGTCGAAACTTTCAAAAAGTTTATAACCAAAGGATCCTTACTCTTTTTTTACCTAGGTGAAAGCGCCGGTATCAGCTAATTTTTTTATAAAGTTCAAGATTTTTTTTTGAAGTTTGAACTCAAAATGAACCCAGAATCCAGAGTTTCGGGGTGAAATTTTCAAACTAGAAAAATCGAGAAATATTTTCTTTAAATTTTAAGCATTACCAGAGTAGTTACCAGAATATTTAGAAAAAGAAAGAGAACATTTCCTGAATTATGTTAGAAAATCAATTTAAATAGAAAATTAAAAAAATGAGTCACCCGGAACTGAACGGAAAACCGAAAAAAACCGTTATTTTTGTGGGAACTAAAACCGAAACGGAACCGATATGATTTTTTTTCAGGAACGAAAATCGAAAACCGGAACGAAAAAAATAGTGGTCAAATTTCAAGACAAATTATAAAATTTAGAAAATAACTCGAATTTTTCAACAGTAAACTAAAAACTTCGAAAAGTCTAAAATTTTAGTCAACATTTTAATAAATAAAATTTTCCAAAAAAAAAGCCGAAATTTTGAAAAAGGTAGACATTTTTAAAATAGGTCAAAAAATGTTGACTTTTTGAAGTTTTCACTTTAAAGTCAAAATTTTGAATAAAAATTCCCAAAATAGGTAATATCTTCAAAAAAAACCTATTTTGAAAAAAAATGTAACTTTGAAAAACTGCAAATGAAGAATGCAGAAAATTTTTAAATGTCCAAGTTTCAAAAAAGATCGAAATTTTCTATAAAAAACTAGAAACGAGGGAACCTTTCTAAAAGGTCATTTTTTGTTTAAATTAGGGATTTCCAAAAAACAGAATTCTTCAAACAAGTTGGGTTTCCTTTTTTCAGTCAATATCTTTAAAAAGGTTGAGGGTTTCAGGTAGAATCTTCATAAACAGTAACAATTTTGTGAGATTTCTAAATGTTGACATTTTTCTTAAAAATTAGAGCAATTTGGTAACAATTTATTTTAAAATTAGAGTTTTTTACTGAGTGTGACTATTCGTAAAAATCGAATTTGATTCCAAAATTTTGATTCTTATTTGGAAAATTTGGCGGAATAGCTTAATTAGCATAAAATACTGTGACATTTTTAGGGGAAACCAACACTTGGCAAACTGAGGGAGCGTTTTGTGCATTTTTCTTATTAGAAGGCATTCCAGTAGCGTTTCCCCTTTGACAGGTCTATTCTGAAAGATAAGATATGAAAATGACATTGTAGATTTTGCATATGGGATCCTCTTTCGAGAAGCATCGCATTTATCTTTGTGGAGCACAAAAACCATCTCACAAAAGAGCTATCTGTGCCAAAAGATCAATCAAAACGACTAGAGTTTCCAATATTTGGATCCCAAGCGGCTGGTAAATAATTACTTTTATTGATTTTACAATCAACTCGCTAAGGAAATGCATTCTCAATACGAACGGGGCGATGCAATAATTGAAAGATTACACTGGGCTCCAGTGGAAATGTGTCACAAAGTAACGAAAGAATTCGCCACAATTAGAGGGATAAACTCAACTTAAACCAGCGACTAAAACTGAAACCAATCGCTAAACTCGTCTTGAATACTTGAATAGACCGATAAAAAAGGGAAATTCCATCATGGAAGCACAGGTTATGATGAAATTTAATCAACATATTCTATGGGACATAGCTAATGTGCCAATAGGCCCCAAGCTTTAGAGCAGAGTTTCTTAAACTGGGGGTCTGTTAAGTCTTCGAGGTCCATGGCTGTCTACGATGGACACTTTATTTTAGTCGTTACATTTATGAGTACGACGATAAACAATCCTTTTTGGCCTTCCTGAATCTCGCTTTCGTATTGGTTTTTCGTCACGTACTATTCTAATTAATCTATCTTCATCTGCCCTCTGAACATTTTTATTCCAGAAAAAAAGCTGGGTATCTACCTCAACAGAAACACCATGAAATTCGTGAAGAAAAACAGGGTTAGACCTAAATAAAAGAAAAATAAGAAGAAAAAGAAAAATAAAAAGAAGAACAAGAAGAAAGAGAGAAAGCAAGAGAAGAAAAAAAGAAGAAGAAGAAAAGAAGAAGAAGACAACAAAGAATTTGCTGACTCACTCGACAGAACAAAAAAAAAGATGTTTACAACGACTGCACTGTACTGACGAAGCCAAGGAAAGTCGAAACTAGTCTATGGTTGTGGTTGTAAATATTTTCAACTTTGGCACGTTTAACCGTTTTATTACAGAACATTTAACTGGTCGTTTAAAGAAAGGGTAGTTATCACTAATATTCAAAGGGTTTGTGAAACCTTGAACGTGGTCTGCGACTATAAAAGGTTAAGAAACCCATCTTTAGGTAAAATATGCTTTAGGGAAAAGGTGCTTTAGGGAAAATGTGCTTTAAGAGAAATGTAATACAAAATAAAAAAGAATCGTTTAAGCTTTGGTTAGAAATTTGGCAACGTGACCCAGAAGCTATAAACAAATTCAACGACCTATTCTATGGGACATGCATAATATGCTAATAGGGAATGTGCCAGGGCTCGGAATATAAGAAATAAATTTTAACGTTCCTCATAAAAGCATCCTTAGATTATCTCCAAAGTCCATTTGGCAGTCCATTTGTGAAATAGCTTTATCGATTTTGTTATAAATCACGCCAATCAGGCAATATCCGTTCCAATTAAGCCGGAATGTAGCACAATACGAATCGTATTTGCAGCTTCGGGATTTTTTGCAATTACTTATTAAGGGAGTAAAACTGATTTTATAACGACGAACTAACAGTTTCCATCATTAGCAGGCATAAGAAAAAACAATTTTAAAATTGGAATGTTGCTTATTAAATTCAACTCAGATATGGGGGTTCTAGAAAAACTCATCAAGTTGGCTGTAAAAAGCTGACAGTTTGATTCAGTTGAAGTTGATAAAAAAATCAAAAATTTAAAAAGCAGCGAAAGTATCAAAAAAAAGATCTTGAAACCATTTTACGAATTTCATTAATTCAATTCATATTTAGTTAAAGAAAATAGCTTTCCCAAGAAGCTTCTTTTATCTTAGACCAGTGTTTCCCAGACTTTCGACATCTGTATACTCTTTTCATGATTTTTCGCGAGTGTGTTTGCCTGTTGAACGTATCAAAGAATTTGAACAAAACATCATTCTGCAATCTGCATGAACTCTTTAAAGAGTTCACAAAGCTGTGCAAGCTGATTGAGTTAACTGTGTTACGTTTATCCAAGCAACTAATTTTTAACTTTTGAGCCATCTGAAGCCGCCTAGTGCGGCGTGTACCCCCACCAAACTCTTCCCGTACCCCTGGGGATAAGCGTACCACACTTTTGGAAACACTGCTTTAGACAATTCTAACCTTTGCCTAAATAACACGTCAAGTGATACCTTAACAA
Organism: Dastarcus helophoroides; assembly: GCA_028583605.1. NCBI lineage: Eukaryota > Metazoa > Arthropoda > Insecta > Coleoptera > Bothrideridae > Dastarcus > Dastarcus helophoroides. The sequence continues at coordinate 13,564,907 of CM053335.1, read as the reverse complement.
ATCGACCAAAGCACAATCGCATTTTCGCTTATCTAACAGAAAATCTAGCACACTTGATAAAAAGTCAAGTGTGCAAGGATTTTTTTGAACATCCCTCTTTTACTGCAGTTATAACAGTGGGTCAAAAGGGTCGAAGGATAACTCAACGGTGGTGGACGTTTCAGCGTACAAAGAGAAACAAGCTTAAGCTCATTTGCAATTTTATAGAGCATTAGCGATTCGTAAAAATATAAAGAAAGTACCCTTGAACTGCTAACTATGTGCATACATTTTAATTTCATGAATCGGTAAGAGAAAAAAATTGCACGATATAGGCGAGCTGTTGCGGAAAACTCGTTCCACCACACCTAACGCCGTTTTATCCGCTGAAATAACCGAGATTATTGCATCATTCGTTTCAAAAAAGAAAACAAAACGCACTCACCATGATAATGAACTTGTATAATCGAAATCGTTAGAGGTTCCGCCAATAATAACATAATTTAATTAGTATAAGTAAATTACGGTGTGTATTCTAGTTGAAAATGTTATTATTTCCCTACATATTATTATTTGAATGCTGTGACAGGCTTTAAAATGCATTATCATGGCCTATCTACTAAATCCCTAGTGCAGGGTTTCCCAAACTTTCAACATTTGTTGACCCTTTCCATATTTTATCGTTGATGTTGAGTACCCCTAACTAATAATAAAAATTAGTACATTCTAACTAATATAAAAATAAGAAAATGTTTTTGTCGGTCTGTCTGTTGAACGTATCAACCAATTTGAACAAAACATCATCCCGCAATATGCACGAACTCTTCAAAGGCGTGTAAACTTACTAAGTTTGTTCCACTTTTTGAAGAATTCGAAGAAGAAGAAGAAGAATTCAAAGTTAAAAATTGCAACTTCGATTGAAGAAGTTGGCTTTTTTGAAACTTCGACTCCTCATTATGTAATTGCAATTTTAAAAAAAAATTCATTACTTTTGAATATATCTTGACTAATTTTTGAAAACTTTCACATTATTTGAAGATTTTTACACTTTTTTTTTAAATTTCCATTTTCAGTTTTGTAGAATTTTGTAGAAAAATTCGCCCGTTTTGAAATTTCGATTTAATAAAGCTCGACTTTTTTCAAAATATTGACTCCAAATTTTGACTTTCTGAAGAATTCGACTTTTTTGGATAAAAGCAGAAATTTGGACAAATGATAATGTCTATATTTGTCATAAAAGTCGTAACTTACAAAAAAGTCACAATTTTCAGGAAGTCGAAAATTTCGAAAACAAAAATTCTAAATAAACTGAAAATTTTGAGAAAAAGTCAAAATTTTAACAGAAATGGGAATTTAAAAAAATGGAAGTTTTAAGAGGCTAGCATTTTTTTAAAAAAGTCGAAATTTTTTGTAAAAAGTCAAAATTTTCAAAAGGCCGAACTTTTTTAAGGAATTTGTAAAAACTGAACATTTTGAGAAAAAAATTGAAATTTTAATAAAAATGGTGCATTTGAAAAAAGAAAAAATATTGAAATGCCGACCTTTTTGAAAAATATTAGAATTTCGAGAAAACGAAAATTTGAAAAAGAAAGAAATTTCGAATTTCGACATTTTTGAAAAAAGCGTAAATTTATAAAATGCTGCAATTTCAAAAAGTCGAAGTTTTATTAAAAATGGTGCATTTGAAAAAAGAAAAAAATTTGAAATGCCGACGTTTTTGAAAAATATTAGAATTTCGAGAAAACGAAAATTTGAAAAAGAAAGAAATTTCGAATTTCGACATTTTTGAAAAAAGTGTAAATTTATAAAATGCTGCAATTTCAAAAAGTCGAAATTTTAATAAAAATGGTGCATTTGAAAAAAGAAAAAAATTTGAAATGCCGACCTTTTTGAAAAATATTAGAATTTCGAGAAAATGAAAATTTGAAAAAGGAAGAAATTTCGAATTTCGACATTTTTGAAAAAAGTGTAAATTTATAAAATGCTGCAATTTCAAAAAGTCGAAATTTTAATAAAAATGGTGCATTTGAAAAAAGAAAAAAATTTGAAATGCCGACCTTTTTGAAAATGATTAGAATTTCGCGAAAATGAAAATTTGAAAAAGGAAGAAATTTCGAATTTCGACATTTTTGAAAAAAGTGTAACTTTATAAAATGTTGAAATTTTAAAAAGTCGAAATTTAAAAAAAAAGTTGTGGTTTGAAAAACTCGAATATCATAAAAAAGCTATGAAATATTTCAAATTTTGTGATTTGAAAAATTTTGATAAAAATGGAAATTTGGAAAATTCGAAGCTTGAAATCCGGAAATTACTGAAAACAGTCGAGAACTTTAAAAACGTCAAAATTTTGAGAAATATCTGAATTTTCTAAAAATCGATGTTTAATAAAATAGAAATTTCGAAAAATAGAAATGTCGACATTTATTAAAAATGTAGCAGTTTACAAAAAGATTAAAATATTCAAAAAAGAACCGTAAAGAAACTGAAACTTTTGAGCGCACTTTTGAGTTGACATTCTGATCAAAATTGGTGTTTAAAAAAAATGGAATTTTTCAAATAATGTCGATATTTAAAAAAAATTTTTATTTTATAAAAAGTCAAAATGTTTAAAAGGCAAGATTTTTAACAGAATTTGTAAAAAACTCAACATTTTCCGAAAAAGTAAAATTTTAATGAAAATGGGTAATTTGAAAAAAAGAAAAAGAAATATTTAAATGCCAAAATATTTCGAAAAATCTAGATTGACAAAAGTCAACATTTTGAGAATTGAAGATTGTAAGGTCAAAATTTTTAAGAAATAGTCGAAAAATGGAAATTGTAAAAAATTGAATCTTTGAAAAATCGATTGTTTCAAGAAAAAGTTGTAATTTGCAAAAGTCAACTATTTTCAAAAATCAATTTTTCAAAAGAATTTGTAAAAAGAGAAAGTCGAAATTTTAATAAAAATGGGGCATTTGAAAAAAGTGAAGATTTTGAAATGTCGACATATTTTAAAAAAATCGAAATCGACAATAAAGTCAACATTTGAGAAGACGAAATTTTAAAGCGGAAATGTTTAAGAAAAAGACGAAAAGCTTAAGATTACGAGAGTTCAAGGTCATGTAAGTTCAAAGTTGTGCAAGCTCAATCACGTGAGCTTAAAGTCAAGTGCGATCAAGGTCACGCAATTTTAAGGTCGTCTGAGATCGAGGTTACGTGACGTCAAGGTTAAGTGAGGTCAAGGTAACCTGAGTTCAAAGTCAATTGGGATAAAGGTCACACGAGCTCAAGGTGACATGGCTTCAAGGTTAAGTGTGCGCAAGGTCATGCAAGTTTTAGATCAATTTCTGCCAAGGTTACGTGATTTGGAGGTCGCTCGAACTCGAAATCACGCGACTTCAAGATCAATTGCGGTCAAGGTCGCGTAAGCTTAAGAACGTCTGTCATGTAAGTTCAAAGTCGTGCAAGCTCAGTCACGTGAGCCTAAAATCGAGTACGATCAAGGTCACGCAAGTTTAAGGTCGTCTGAGATCGAGGTTACGCGACGTCAAGGTTAAGTGCGGTCAAGGTTACCTGAGATCAAGGCCAATTGCGGTCAAGATCATATGGTTTTAAGGTCAAGCGTGGGCAAGGCCATGAAAGTTCAAGGTCAATTGCTGTCAAGGTCACGTAAGTTGGAGGTCGCTCTAACTCGAAATCAAGCGACTTCAAGGTCAATTACGGTCAAGGTCGGGTAAGTTCAAGATCGTCTGAGATCAAAGTTAGCGACTTTAAGGTCAAATGTGGTCAAGGTCATGTGAGTTCAAGGTGACGTGAATTGAAGACCGCTCGAACTCAAAATCACGCGACTTTAAGGTCAATTACGGTCAAGGTTGCGTAAGTTCAAGATCGTCTGAGATCAAAGTTAGCGACTTCAAGTTCAAATGTGAAGGTCATGTGAGTTCAAGGTCAATTGCTGTCAAGGTCAAGTAAGTTGGAGGTCGCTCGAACTCGAAAATTCACTTGGGCTTAAGATTACGAGATTTCAAGGTCATGTAAGTTCAAAGTCGTCCAAGCTCAGTCACGTGAGCTTTAAGTCGAGTGCGATCAAGGTCACGCAAGTTCAAGGTCGTCTGAGATCGAAGTTAAATGACGTCAAGGTTAAATGCGGTCAAGGTCACCTGAGTTCAATGCCAATTGCGGTCAAGGTCAAATGGCTTCAAGGTCAAGTGTGAGCAAGGCCATGCAAGTTCAAGGTCAATGCTGTCAAGGTCACGTGAGTTGGAGGTCGCTCGAACTCGAAATCACGCGACTTCAAGGTCAATTACGGTCAAGGTCGAGTAAGTTCAAGATCGTCTGAGATCAAAGTTAGCGACTTTAAGGTCAAATGTGGTCAAGGTCATGTGAGTTTAAGGTCAATTGCTGTCAATGTCACGTGAGTTGGAGGTCGCTCGAACTCGAAAATTCACTTGGGCTTAAAATTACGAGATTTCAAGGTCATGTAAGTTCAAAGTCGTGCAAGCTCAGTCACGTGAGCTTAAAGTCGAGTGCAATCAAGGTCACGCAAGTTCAAGGCCGTCTGAGATCGAGGTTACGTGACGTCAAGGTTAAGCGCGGTCAAGGTCACCTGAGTTCACGGCCAATTGCGGTCAAGGTTACATGGTTTTAAGGTTAAGCGTGGGCAAAGCCATGCAAGTTCAAGGTCAAACGTGGGCTAGGCCATGCAAGTTCAAGGACAATTGCTGTCAAGGTCACGTGAGTTGGAGGTCGCTCAAACTCGAAATCACGTGACTTCAACGTCAATTAAGATCAAGGTCGCGTAAGTTCAAGATCGTCTGGGAACAAAGTTAGCGACTTCAAGGTCCAATGTGGTCAAGGTCATAAAGTTCAAGGTCAATTGCTGTTAAGGTCACGTGAGTTGGAGGTCGCTCGAACTCGAAAATTCACTTGGGCTTAAGATTACGAGATTTTAAGGTCATGTAAGTTCCAAGTCATGCTAGCTCAATCACGTGAGCTTAAAGTCGAGTGCGATCAAGGTCACGCAAGTTTAAGGTCCTCTGAGATCGAGGTTACGTGACGTCAAGGTTAAGTGCGGTTAAGGTCACATGGCTTCAAGGTCAAGTGTTGGCAAGGCCACGCAAGTTCAAGGTCAATTGCTGTCGAGGTCGCTCGAACTCGAAATCACGTGGCTTCAAGATCAATTACGGTCAAGGTCGTCTGAGATCGAAGTTAGCGACTTTAAGGTCAAGGTCATATAAGTTCAAGGTCAATTGATATCAAGGTCACGTGAGTTGGAGGTCGCTCGAACTCGAAATCACGCGACTACAAGGTCAATTACGGTCAAGGTCGCGTTAAGTTCAAGATCGTCTGAGATCAAATGTGATCAAGGTCATGTGAGTTCTAGGTTGCCCGAGTTCAAAGTCATGTGGCTTCAAAGACAAGTGCGGTCAAGGTTACGTGAGTTTAATGTCGACTGAGCTCAAAGTCAGGTCAAGGTCACGGGAGTTAAAGGTCTCCCGAGCCCGAGGTCACATGACTTCAAGGTCAAGTTCAATCAAGGTTGTCTAAGCTCGAGATCACGCGATTTCAACGTGAGTTCAAGGTCGAAGTAGCTCAAAGTCAATTTCGGTCAAGGTTATGTGAGTTCAAGGTCACCTAGGCCCGAGGTCACGCAACTTCAAGGTCAAGTGCGGTCGAGGTAGCGTAATGTAAGGAGCACGTGAGCTCAAGTTCAGACGAATACGGATTAGTTAGCTTAAGGTCGCGGATGTTCAAGCTCACGTTTGCTCGAAGTTACGTGACTACAAGGTCAAGGTAGCGTAAACTCAAAGTCTCCTGACTGCTACCTCAAGACGTGAGTTCGATGTCACTTGGTCTCAAGGTCACGTGAGCTGAAGGTCGCATGATTTTATTAACAAAAAATACGAGAAAAACATTTTTGGAAGTTGCAACCCTTTTATCAAAATTCGTCTTTAATTTACAAATCTCTCAAAATTTCTTCATTTCCTCAAAATTTGGCCAACATTTTAATGAAAGCAGCAATAATTTCGAGAAAATTATTTCTATTTGGAAATTTCTAGAGACGTGTTTCTAAACAACGTCAATTTTTTTCTCGAAACGTCAATGTAAAAATTTGAACAATGTAAAAAAATTTTGGTGGACTGGTCCTTTGTTATTTTCAAAAATTGAATTACAAATCTTGTCCCTGAAACCAAGAAAGATTAAAAAACACAACAGAGGTTGCTCAACGCATTTCGATAGCCAAGCTATCATCTTCGGAGAGATACTGATCTCTGAAGATGATAGCTTGGCTATTCAAACGCGTTGAGCAACCTCTATTGTGTTTTTTAAATCTTTTTTGGCTTCAGGGGACAAGATTTGTATTTCAGTTAATGTGATAAAAAATGAAAATTGTGAAAATAAAGTTTTTGAAAATGTCGACTTTTTTCAAATTTTGAATTAAGGAACCAAAACATATTTCCAGTCGGGAGCTTTTTTGCAAATTACATTATTAAGGACCAATTTTGTAATGCGATATTTAAAAAAAAATCGATATTTGGAAGTAAAACTTTTGGGAAAAAGTAAAAAATTTTGATAAATATGAGTTCATCGCCACATATCCTTGTTTCCGCATCCTACTCGGGGTGCTTTCAAGGCATAATAAGAGTATCCTTTGCGAGTAGATTGAATATAAATAAAAATTCGGAAGAATCGAAAATTTTAAAATGTCGAAATTTTTGAAAAAAGTTGAGACTTATAAAAATGGTAACATTCTGAGTTACTGCGAAGAATTCTTTGCCTTTTGATTAATTTCTAGCTTTTCAACCTATTAAATTTATTTGAAAATTTCGTATCATTTTTTTTCAAAATATCGACCCTTGGAAATATCCAATTTATTCAAAATTTCCAATTATTCAAATTTTCGATGAAAGGAATTTAAGAGAAATATTTAAAAAAATTTAATGTTTTGAGCAAAAATCGATCTTTCTAAAAAGGCGGAATTTTTCAAAATATATGTTGAATTTTTCACCAAAATTGGATTTTTCAAAAGTCGAAATTTACAACAAAAAAAAACTGAAATTTCGGGAAAAAGTTGACATTTCCAAAAAAAAGTTGAAATTTCGAAAGTAGTAAACATTTCTCAAAAACATTCAAAATTTCATAAAAAATCTAAATTTAAGAAAAAACCTTATTTTCAACAATAGTAAAAATTTCAAGTAAGAATAGAAATTTTATAAAAACATCCACATTTTTAATTATTCAAAATTTCCAATTATTCAAAATATCCACTTTTTCCCACAATTGATTTATCCTAATTTCGAAAATTTCGACTTTTTTTTATCAAAATGCCAATTTTTCCCAAAACGTTAATTTACTTTGATTTCAAAATTTCGATTTTTTTTTCCTCGTGTCTAATTTTTTCTTAAAATCCTCTTTCGGGAAATTTGATTTTATTTTCATTTTTCCGAATTTTCAAGTTAAAATTTTTATCTTCAAGCTCAAAATATTAGAAAGGCGGTGAAAAGCTCCAGTCAGAGACTCTGGCTCCAGTTTAAAGTAAAAGAAATACAATTTTACAGGAAAATTTTAATTGAAATACAAATCTTGTCCCCTGAAACCAAGAAAAATTAAAAGCACAACAGAGGTTGCTCTAACGCGTTTCGATAGCCAAGCTATCATCTTCAGAGACACCTCTGAAGATGATAGCTTCGAGTTTAAACATTTCATTTTGGTGGAACAGTCTGGTCCTTGGTTATCTTCAAAATTGAAATACAAATCTTGTCCCCTGAGACCAAGGAAGATTAAAAAACACAACAAAGGTTGCTCTAACGTGTTTCGACAGCCAAGCTATCGTCTTCAGAGAGATACATCCCTCTGAAGATGATAGCACACATGATTTTATTAACAAAAAATACAAGAAAAACATTTTTGGAAGTTGCAACTTTCGTGTCAAAATTCATCTTTAATTTACAAATCTCTCAAAATTTGGCCAACATTTTAATGAAAGCAGCAATAATTTCAAGAAAAATATTTCTATTTGGAGAATTCTAGAGACGTGTTTGTTAACAATGTCAATTTTTTTCTCGAAACGTCAACAATATGTAAAAATTTAAACAATGTAAAAAAATTTTGGTAAAACGGATTGGTCCTTTGTTATTTTCAAAAATTGAATTACAAATCTTGCCCCTGAAACCAAGAAAGATTAAAAAAACACAACAAAGGTTGCTCTAACGTGTTTCGACAGCCAAGCTAGCATCTTCAGAGGGATGTATCTCTCTGAAGACGATAGCTTGGTTATCGAAATTCGTTAGAGCAACCTCTGTTGTATTTTTGAATCTTTCTTGGTTTCAGGGGACAAGATTTGTGTTTCAAATTAATAAATATCCTCAAAAATTTGTTAAAAAGCGTTTGATTTTGATCTTTTCCGAAGTGATTGTGTGCAGTGCGATGTTTTCAAGATGAATTCTTGTCAAAGTGACTGCTCTGTTTTGCGTGACTCCTTCCCTATTAAGGCAGTTCACCGGATAGTTGCTTTTCTATAGATTTTCTTTAAAATTTTGCTAGATGTTAGTAACAGTATTGCCTACATACCTGCAAAATTAAGAAGACGATGGCTTGGTTATCGAAATTCGTTAGAGCAACCTCTGTTGTATTTTTGAATCTTTCTTGGTTTCAGGGGACAAGATTTGTGTTTCAATTAAAGATTACCAAGGATCTACCAAAAAAAGGCAAACATTTAAATGAAAATAAATACAATTTGAAACGTAAAAATTTCAAAAAAGGACAACAGTTCTGAAAATTCCAACTTTCTGAAACATTTCTGTCTGAAACTAAGATTTCGTACTTTTTGACATGATATTTAAAAATTTTCCAGAATATCGTTTCAGGTTTTTTGAAAATTCCAACTCTTTCTTCAAAAATATCTATGTGAAAGTTAAGGTTCCTTATATTTTGACATTATTTCTAAAAATTTCGCCATTTTCCCGAATATGATTTTTCCAGAAATTTCGAATTTTTTCGTCTTGTTTCGATATTACTCTCCAACTTTCGATTATTTTTTTACGAAACAACTTTTTCCCGAAATAATGACTTCAGCCACACAAATTTGAACATCAAATTCGAAAATTTTGCGAAGGACGTTAGAAGTTTAAATATATTTCGGGTTTGTTAAAAAAAGATACATTTAAACACAGTTTCTAGTGACAACGAATAAATGAATTAAAGAGAAATTGTCTTGTGTTATCGCTTTTACCAAAGACCCTAATGGGGAAGTTCCAATGATTAACTTATTACACAAAAAGTGAAGCAAAAGTTTCCCCTTTTTTTCAAGAAACTTTTTCTTAAGGAAATTCGAAAGCTTCGGGCGTAATTTTAATTTAATAATCGTCGTCCTCCGTTCCAACTTAAATCGAACAAATCATTTTGTCATAATTGCCCCATAGCGGGTACTTTCGACGTCGACCTTCTAATTGATTTATGGAAAAATAAAAGACTCGATTTTGTCGGGACTTCCGGCAGTTTCCCGGCCGTATATTTATGTTTCAATGTCGTATCTTCGCCTTAAGCAGTATTTGTATTCTTCGCGTGTATCCTCCAAGGAGGTAACCTAATAAAGAAGTCAGGCACCTTATCTAGACGTATTGCGGCAGCACGGCAGCCAACTTAACGAAATCCGGCAAGCAAAGTAGACGCAAACGTTGATCCTTAAAATAATATTGTCTTACATAGTGATTAACTCGCCTCCTGAAAATTAAATTGCTTTGTGCTTATAAACTAACGAGGTGGGATAATGGTCCTTGATTAGGAGAGCTTTTGCACCCTCATTGCAAAATGTAAATGATAACGAGATGATTGAATCGATTTTTTTGCTGAGATATCTGACTTTAAATGAAAAAAAAATGACATTTTAACCTTACGAGATTACTATTAAGAAATTTGCTTCCCAGTAGTTCTTTTTCCAAGATTGTTACAATTTTTACTAAAATTTCGACATTTTAAAAATTATCTTAACGAAATTTGCACCATTCTCATAACTTAGAAACGTTTTCAAAGGTTTGTCGTCCCTTTTTTGACGAAAATTTTGAATTAAGCAATAATCCCCTTTGTTTTTAAATGTCGACCCATCAAAATTTATCTCTTCTTAAAATTAAATTAAAAATTAATTAAAAATTCGTGTTAATAAGAAACTGAAAAGTTTTCATATGCAGCTACGAATGCGCGACATTTTTTTATTATAATACAAAATTGTCTGGGAACATGCGAGTTTAAAAGATCTTCCAGTCGGACCTATGTATTCACGATGTATCAACTAGACAACATTGGTGTCCGATTTAAAACGCGCTCTCATTTTCAAAGCCAAAACTGAAGATATTTTAATAAGCCAAATCATTAACATTTCAAAGTTATCGACAATATTTCGTCCCATCCCCAACTTAAATTATAAATCTTCCACCAAGTCTCATTTAATATTGAATTAACTTTATACCGACTCATATTGCATTATTAAAACCTCAAGGCAAACACAAACGAAACTCGACTGGAAATCCTCAATGCGCAATGCGGCATCTTTTTTTTTAGAAAAAACCCCGTGTCAATTTGAATGTATTGCGCTCTCCATCCCCAAACAGCGTTTAAACGCCGAAACCCACCCCAAACTTCTTTTAGAACACGAACGTTGCGGATTTCACTAACTACGTTAGAAACGTTAAACCGTAAAGTTAGACGAATCTCGAAGTCGAAAACGGCGAAGACTGCATCACTATTTCCAGCATAAAACTTAGGGCAGAAACCAACCGACAACTTGAATATTTTAAGCTTCCGATTCCGCACTCGAGAGGAACTCGTGGGCGAAAAATCATGCCGAAATCGTCGAGAGTAATTCGCGATTTACGAGTGGGGAGTCGTGGAACGGCTGGAGGTCGTAAAAGAAGCTGCGGTCGCGAGAACGTGACTCCGTACCGGGAATTTCCTTTTGAATATTGAAATCTGGGACAATTAGAGGGATTTAATGCAATGTTGATGTAGATCGTGCATTATTTGGTACAAACGAGGCGAATATATTCTCAGGGGTGATGTAAGGACTCTGTTCTAATAAGAGAGTTCGTATATATCTAGAGGGTAAATACGTTACGATTGGGACGCAAGTAAAGCAGTCGACTTGGCTGACTCGGAACGATAATGAGGGCGACTGTTTTCCCATTTGAAATATGCAAATTGATATGCTTTCCACCATAACACTGTGCACTGTACCGAGTTGTTCATAAATTTATTAGAAGTGATTATTAACATTAAATCTAATCGTGTCTGCTTTGCAATATTAATTGAGTCATCTTATTTGACATTTCAATTGTCTTAATGCAGAAAATCGAATACATTTCATTCTACCCTTTAAAAGAAGCCTATTAACCCCTAAACTCCCCCTAATAGGGCGCTCTTGGTTCGCAACAACTCGAAAGTTTGGAAACTTTCAAATTTCGGCAAAATTTCCTAAGGTCGAAATTTAAAAGTTATTATTAAGAATTTAAAAGTACCTTATCAGGTAAATTTTGACCCGTAGATTACGAATCTGAAAACCAAATTGAGTTACGACTTTTGGTTTGGAAGATATGAGAGTTTGAAGTTACATACAAGTTCAAAGGGGGGACCCTTCTTCAAAAACTTGAAAAAATTTCAAATTTTCTAAAGTGAGTTTATAGCATTCTTATAAAGTTTTTGGCTAATAGATTACAAATTTGAAAACCAAATTATTAACGAGATACAAGCCCGAAAAGTTTCGAAATTTTCAAATGTTTGCCAAATTTCCCTACGTCAAAATTCAAAAGCTATTATTAAGGATTTAAAAGCAACGGGTCAGTCAGATTTTGATACGACTTTTGGTTTGGAAGATATGAGAATTTACATTTACAAAAAAAGTTCAAAGGGGGGACCCTTCTTCAAAAACTTGAAAAAATATCAAATTTTCGAAAGTGAGTTTATAGCATTTTAAATTTTTAAATTTTGAATAGAAAAGAAACATGTTGGATTTAAAATAAAATAGAAACAAGTATTTTTGGAATTTTTGTGAGAAAAATTCAAACCAATTTTTCAAAATTGTGGAAGTTTTCAAAAAAAATTTAAATTTTGAAAAGGGTGGAAGGTTTTAAAAATTATCAAAATTTCAAAAAAAAATCTAAATTTAAGGAAAAACAAAATATTCAACAATAATAACAGTTTTGAGAAAAAGTTGAAATTTTATATAAAAAATTGAAATTTTATACAAAAGTTAAAAATAAGAGGGAGTTAAAATTTAAAAAGTTAAAGTTTTCAAAAAAGCTTTAGTGAGAATTTTGAGAAGAATTCAAATTTTAAGAAATTAAAGTCAATTTTAGATCTAAATTTTCAAAAAAGTCAACTTTTTGAAAAAAATTGTAGTTTTCAGGAAATTCATATTTTCTAAAAAAAATTTTGAGGGAAAGACATACTCCTTAAAAAAGCCAAATTTTGCAAAAAAAGTCGAAGTTAAAAAACCCCAAATTTTCAGTCAGAATTTCGAGAAAAAGTTGATATTTAAAAAAACATTCCATTTTGTGTCCTAAATTTTTAAAAAAGTAGAAGTTCACAAAAAAAATCCAAACATTTTTTAAAACTTGTTGAAAAAAAGTCGATCTCTTGAAAAAGGTCGGAATTTTAAAAAATAAGTAGCAATTTTCAAAAAAAATTTAAATTTTGAAAAAGGTGGACTTTTTTAAAAATTATCAAAATTTCGTAGAAAAATTTAAATTTAAGGAAAAACAAAATATTCAACAATAATAACAATTTTGAGAAAAAGTTGAAATTTTATTTAAAAAATCGAAATTTTATTAAGTTAAAATTTAGAGGGAGTTAACATTTAAAAAGTTAAAGTTTTCCAAAAAAATTTTCTGAGAATTTTGAGAAAAATTCAAATTTTGAAAAATTAAAGTCAATATTAGGTCTAAATTTTCAAAAAATTAACTTTTTGAAAATAATTGAAGTTTTCAGGAAATTTAAATTTTCTAAAAGAAATTTTGAGAAAAAGACAAATTTCTTAAAAAAGCCAAATTTTTCAAAAAAAAGTCGAAATTAAAAATCCCCAAATTCTCAGTCAGAATTTCGAGAAAAGGTTGAAATTTTAAAAAACAGTCGATTTTGTGTTCTAAATTTTCAAAAAAGTGGAAGTTCACACAAAAAAATCCAAACATTTTTTAAAACTTTTTGAAACAATGTCGATCTCTTGAAAAAGGTCGGATTTTTAAAAAATAAGTAAAATTTTTCAATAAAAGTCGATTTTTCAAATAAAAAGTTGAAACCTGGCAAAAAAAATCGAAATTTTGAGAAAAAGTGAACACTTTCAAAAACAAGTTGAAGTTAGGTTAACATTTTTAAAAAATAAACAAAATTTCGCAAAAAATCTAAATTGAAAACAAACCGATATTTTCAAAAAGAGTTAAATTTTCGAGAAAAAAGTTGGGAAATTTAAAAAAAGTCGAAATTTTGAAGAAAAGTGGAAATTTTAAGAAAAAGTCGTTCCAAAAAAAAGAAGTTCCAAAGGTAAGTTTAAATTTCGAAAGAAGTAAATAGAGAAAAATCCAAAATGTAAAAAAGCCAAACCTTTCAAAAAAAGGACAAATTTTCAGTCAGAATTGCGAGAAAAAGCCAAATTTTGAAAAACAGTGTCGACTTTGTGGCCCAAATTTTCGAAAAAAGGAATTTTAAAGAAATATTTTAAAAAATTTAATTTTTTGAACAAAAATCGATCTTTCTAAAAAGGCGGGATTTTTCTAAATATATGTTAAATTTTTCAGCAAAAGAGGATTTTTCAAAAGTCGAAATTTACAACAACAAAAAACTAAAATTCTGGGAAAAGCTTGACATTTCCAAATAAAAGTTAAAATTTCGAAAGAAGTAAACATTTTTAAAAAACAATCAAAATTTCATAAGAAATTTAATTCAAGAAAAAGCCACATTTTCAAAAATAGTAAAAATTTCAAGTAAAAATAAGTTATATAAATGAAAATAGAAATTTTGTAAAAAAATTCACATTTCGAGAAAAAGACAAAAATTAAAGAACAAAGCTTTCGAAAAAAGCATAAATGTTCGGTCAGAATTTCGAAAAAGAGACAAAATTTTAAATACCTGTCGATTTTGTGGCCTAAATTTTCAAAAAGGTCGACGTTTTCAAAACAATAAAAAAATTTGTAGTTTTTTGAGAAAGAGTCGATCTTTTGAAAAAAGTCGGATTTTTTAAAGAAAGGATTCACGTTTTCAACAAAATTCGATTTTTGAAAAAATTTCGAAAAAGAGACAAAATTTTAAATAACTGTCGATTTTGTGGCCTAAATTTTCAAAAAGATCGAAGTTTTCAAAACAATAAAAAAATTCGTAGTTTTTTGAGAAAGAGTCGATCTTTTGAAAAAAGTCGGATTTTTTAAAGAAAGTATTCATATTTTCAACAAAATTCGATTTTTGAAAAAAGTCGAAATTTTAAAGAAAAGTAGAAATTTTGAGAAAAAGTCGTTCCAAAAAAAAAGAAGTTCCAAAAGTAAGTTTAAATTTCGAAAGAAGTAAATATTTTTAAAAAATTATGAAAATGTGGCAAAAAATCTAGATTTAAGAAGAAACCATATTTTCAAAAATAGTAAACATTTTGAGAAAAAGTCTACATTTTTTAAAAACGTAAAAATTTTATACAAGCGTCCACGATTCGACAAAAAACCAAAAATTAAATAAATCAAAGCCCTCAAAAAAATCACGAATTTTCAGTCAGCATTTCGAGAAAAAGCCAAAATTTTGAAAAGAGTGTCGACTTTGTGATCCAAATTTTCAAAAAAGTCGAAGCTTTTAAAAAAGTTAATGTTGTCAAAAAAAAATTCAACATTTTTTGTAAAAAAGTCGATTTTCTGAAAAAAGTCGAGATTTACAAAAAAGTTTAAAATTGTTATAAAAAGTCAAAGTTATAAATTGTTACAAAAATTAAAATTTCCAAAAAAAAGGTCGAAATTTCCAAAGCAGTGGACATTTTCATAATAGTGCAATTTTCAAATAAGTCTGAATTTCTAGAAAAAGTCCAATTATTAAAAAAATAAAATGATTATTTGTAAGTCGAAATTTCCAAAAAGGCGAAGTTCGTTAAGGCGGAATTTCGAAAACAGTGTCAAAATATTGGAAAAGATCGAAATGATGGTCAATGAGTTGCTTAGGCATTGCCCCCTTCGTAGTTACACCAATGTGGAAAAGTTTTGAATCTGAAAAAATCTGAAAGTAGTTGAAACTTTAAGAATAAAACATTTAATTTCGAAACAGGTGGAAATTTTTATTAAAATGTCATGATTTCAAAAAGATCTAAAGAAAAGTGTTAATTTTGCTAAAAAAAAGCTAAAATCTCTTAGGTGGTTAAAGTTTTCGAGGCATATTAAAGCCTAAATTTCCCCTAATAGGGCGCTCTTGGTTCATAACAACTCTCTTAATAAACATTATTTAAGGCTTTATAGTTCAAAAAACGTTTATCACCTTATCATGTCACCAGGCCAGATAGAGTTGACAAAGAGGATTGGATAGATCCACCAATGTTAATTTTCCTAAAAAAAAGCTAAAATCTTTTAAGTGGTTAAAGTTTTTGGAAATGTTACTTTGAAAATTGATCGAAACGTTATGATTTCGGTAGAAAGTCGAAATTATGAATAGTATCCGAAAATTGTCTAAACATTACGCTTCTCTCGGATGATTACGACGCTGAAGAACTCAAAATTTGAGGTTAGGTTAGAATTGCGACACAATTTGTGAAAAAAACGAGTGAGTTTTTTTACCTTGTCTAGCCAATTTGCTTTATAAAATTCCAAACAGATACAACAAAATTATGTCCACCTACTGTCGCCATCGACCGTCCACTGATTGTCCCTGTGGAGGAGAGCGCCTCACGTTTTGGGCAACACTGACACGCCAAGGAAACTGTACAGATTTTTTCTTAAGTAGGTTCACCTGAGGAATTCTCAATTCTTAAAAGCATTAATATAGTTGAAAACCTACCTCTATCAAAAAAACTTCAGCAGAATCAAGGGGTTGATTTAAACAATGACAATAATTCAATTTTTTATTCCATACATTAAGCAGTAAGCAGTAATAAAGACATTTAAAGACCCAATTAAAATAAATTTTCACAAGATTTTCTGGTGTCATCTGGAACTTCAGAATTTCAGGAAGTCCATTGACCACCACAAATTACTGCTTCAACAAATTGTTAAAAATCGCAAATCCTAGCGTTGTTTTAACAAAGAGAGTCCTATTCTTTCGGGTAATCCTGTTTTATTTGGTAAAGTCGCAGTTTTGGGACGACAAAATTTCAAGAAAAAGAACTTGCGCGCTGTCCAAGGATTTTCAGCTGAAATCTGTGGATTAAATGCACCCGAACTCACATAGACGAGAGTAGTGCTCCATTAAACCCCATTTCTCAACGAGGATTGCCCACGTTTTCTGCTCCGACGTAAAATAAGGAGATATCTAGTCCGCTGGTCAATTTAACCATGGAAAGGAGTGTAAGATGGCCCTGGCTTCTTGACCGCTTACGAAGAAAATTTCAAACTAGTCTTCTCATGAAACGTTCTATGAAAAATATTTACGATTAAAAAGTTCATTGACTGGGGAAGGGTGCTGTGTAATTGAATTACTGTGTAAGTAGATTTTTTAAAAAAAAGAGTCAATTTTCGAAGTTTCGAAAAAGTATGTTTAAAAAACATTGAATTTTAAAAATAAGCTGAAATTTTTTGAAAAGTCGTTGCTTTTCGATAAAAATTAGATTCTTTAAAAACAGTCGGAAAGTCAATATTTTGAAAAATTTTTAATAGAAGTTGGGTATTTTCATAAAAAGCAAAAATTTTTAAATAAATTTTGAAAAGAAGTAAAATTTAAGAAAAATATTAACAATTTTTAAAAATGTCGAAATTTGGAAGTCAGAATTTCGAAGAAAGGTGTAAAAAATTACACAAAACGTGGAATTTCAGAAAAAAGTAGAATTTCAAAAAAAAGTGTCAACTTTACGTAAAAGTCGAGGTTTCGAACAAAAATATTTAAAAAACTGAAATTTTCAAAAAAGGCAAAACTTTTGAGAAATAATTTTGAACAAACGTCAAAATTTAAAAACAAAATGGAAATTTCATGGAAAAATCGAAATTTTCAACAACAAAAATTTGAAAATCGAATTAACAAAAAAAAAACAGTAAATTTTGAAGATTCGAAAGTTTGTGAACCAATCGAAATTTTGTGTAAACATTTTCAGAAAAAGTCTAAACTAACACAAAAGTCAAAATTTCCAGCAAAGGTAGTTTTAAAAAAAATTTGGAAAAATCTGAAATTTAAAATTTTCAAAATAAGTAGCAATATTAAAAAAAAAACTCGAAATTTTCGATAAAAATCGAAAATTCAAAATTTTCAAAAATCTCGTCACTTTTAGGAAGTCAAAATATTAACAAAAAGCCAAAATCTTCAAAAGTCGAGATTTCAAAAAAAATCAAATTTTCAAAAATAACTGAAACTTAACAGTCGTCACAAAAAAGTCAAAATTTTCAGTCAGTTTTAAAAAATGGTTCTAATAAGAATGTGAATCATAAAAAAATGTCAAAATTTTGGATAACAAACGAAACGTTGGTACAAAATTATCAAAAGAAGTATTTTGAAAAATGGAGGAAGTTTTGAAAGAAAATTGAAAAATTTTCAAAATAAGTCAAAATATTAAAAAACATGTAATTTTCAATAAAAATCGAAGTGACATTTTTCAAAAATTTCGTCCTTTTTGGTAAAGCTAAAATCTTGAGAAAAAATCAAAATCTTGAGAAAAAATCAAAATCTTGAGAAAAAGTCGAAATTATGAAAAAACTCGAGATTTTCCCAAAAGCAGAATTTTCAAATATAACTGAAATTTTGCAAAAAGTCAAGTTAGCAAAAAATTCAATATTTTTAGTCAAAATTAAAAAAAAAGATATACATTTTGAATAAGGAGGATAATTATAAAAAATGGGTCAAAATTCTCAAAAAATAAGCTGACCTTTGAGAGAAAGTCTGAATTTTTAAAAAAGTTGAAATTTCGTAAAAAGCGGAAAAAGACGAAATTTCCAAAATTAAGTTAAAATTTCGAGAAAAAAATCGAAAATTGCAAAGGCCGAAATTTCGAAAAAAAAGTGGATGCTGTCAAAATTTAAAATAACGAAATTTTCGAAAGAAAAAAATGGAAATTTCATGAAAATATCGAAATTTTCAACAACAAAAATTCGAAAATCGAATTAACAAACAAAAACAGTAAATTTTGAAGATTCGAAAGTTTGTGAACCAATCGAAATTTTGTGTAAAAATTTTCAGAAAAAGCCCAAACTAACACAAAAGTTAAAATTTCCAGCAAATGTAGATTTGAAAAAAATTTGGAAAAATCTGAAATTTAAAATTTTTAAAATAAGTAGCAATATTAAAAAAAAAACTCGAAATTTTCGATAAAAATCGAAAATTCAAAATTTTCAAAAATCTGGTCCCTTTTAGGAAGTCAAAATATTAACAAAAAGCCGAAATCTTTAAAAGTCGAGATTTCAAAAAAAATCATATTTTCAAAAGTAACTGAAACTTTACTGTCAAGTCACAAAAAAGTCAAATTTGTCAGTCAAAGTCTTAAAAAAGGTATACATTTTCAATAAGAATGTAAATGATAAAAAGATGTCAAAATTTTCCAAAGATTCCAAATTTTCAGAAAACGTAAAAATTAACACAAGTCAAAATTTACAAAAAACGTCAAAATGTTGGGGAAAAACAGAAACGTAAGTATAAAATAATCAAAATAAGTATTTTAAAAAATACTAGAAGTCTTGAAACAAAATTGGAAAATTTGAAATTCAAAATTTTCAAAATAAGTGAAAATATTAAAAAACATTTAATTTTCAATAAAAATCGAAAAGTGACATTTTTCAAAAACCTCGTCCTTTTTGGTAAGGCCAAAATCTTGAGAAAAAGTCAAAATCTTGAGAAAAAATCAAAATCTTGAGAAAAAGTCGAAATTATCAACAAAATCAAGATTTTCCAAAAAGCAGAATTTTCAAATATAACTGAAATTTTGCAAAAAGTCAAGTTTGCAAAAAAGTCAATATTTTCGGTAAAAATTAAAAAAAAATACATTTTTAATAAGAAGGGTAATTTTAAAGAGGTCAACATTTTCAAAAAATGATTTAAATTTTGAAAAGAAGTGTGAATTTTTAAAAATGTTGAAATTTCGTAAAAAGCAGAAAAAGACGAAAGTTCCAAAATTAAGTTAAAATTTCGAGAAAAAAATCGCAAATTCCAAAGGTCGAAATTTCCTAAAAAAAAGTCAATACTGTCAAAATTTAAAATAACGAAATTTTCGAAATAATTTGAAATTTTTTAGTCGTAATTTTTCAATAACATTAAATTTTTTTGGTGGAACGGACTGGTCCTTGGTTTTCTTCAAAAATTGAAATACAGAACTTGGCCCCTGAAACTGATACGGTCAAAGATGTGATAAAAGTCAAAATATTCTAAAAATATTCCGTAATAAAGTTAAAATATTAAAAATTTTAACTATTAAAAAGCAAATTTTCAAAAAAGAAATTGAAATACAAAACTTGTCCCCTGAAACCAAGAAAGATTAAAAACACAACGAAGTATCTCTCTAAAGATGATAGCTTGGCTGTCGAATCGCGTCAGAGCAACCTTTGTTGTGTTTTTTAATCTTTCTTGGTTTCAGGGGACAAGTTCTGTATTTCAATTTTTGAAGATAACCAAGGACCAGTCCGTTCCACCAAAAAAAAAATTTGATTTTATTGAAAAATTACGACTAAAAAGTTCTGTATTTCACAATCAAATTCTTCAAAAATAGTCGGAATTTTTAAAAAGCCAAAATTTTGAAATAAGTCGAAATATTCAATAGAAGTGAGTATTTTTTGAAAAGGAGAAATGTTGAATGAAGACAAAATTTAAAAGAAACAGATAAAAATTCTCAAAAATTTCGAAATTTTGAAGTCAAAATTTTTAAAGAAGTCGAAATTAAAAATCGAAAGTCAAAATTTAAAAAAAATCGATTTTTTGGTATTTTTTATTCGTGAAAACGAAAATTATAAATTAGATAAACTTTCTTGGGGCCCGGACACCGCATAATTACCCCCCGGCCCGGAAATTCTCTCATGGGTCCAGAATGTAATTCCGAATTAAGTATAAGCAAGATAACGACTGAAAAAATGATCTATCATTTATCCTTGTTTCCGCATCCTACTCGCGGTGCTTTAAAGGCATATTAGGGTTATCCTTTGTAAGTGGATTGAACACAAAAAAATCTCTATGTTTAACTTTCTGTAGTTCCATAATAAAAAAAATATAAGAACAATCAATTTAGGTTAGGTTAAAAACAAACAATAATTACAACTTGTAATTATGTAAGTACAAATATTTTTCATTGTCTACCCCTCCAAAGCCAACTTATACAATTAATTTACCCTTAACAAGCCAGATTGATAAGAGGTGAAATTGTGGCGAAATTATGTTGCGACTCTTCGAAGATCCTTTGAGCAGGATTATTAACGACTTACTAAAGGTCCATTTTGGGAAAGTTCGATCGTAAATCGCTGAAAACTGAGTTGCTAGACCGTTAATTGCAAAATGCAACAAAAGGCGACGAACTTTCAGTAAACAACCAGCGCACCCTGTTAAGTATCAAAAGCCGTCGCTTTGTACCCCGAACTTTACAAAGCCGTACATCACTTTTTGAGCACAACGAGAAACGGGGGGCGGGCCCGAAAATGTCGATTAATCCAAACTATGGAATCTGAAGTTTGGTCAATGTGCGCCAATATTTAACGTATGGGATAAATTTAATTATCATCAGTGGTCAAATCAAGCATTTGATTCTGCTGAAGCTTATTTGAAAGAGGAAGGTTTTTATTATATATATTAAGGCTTTTAAGAATTGCGAATTTCTCGGGTCAACCCACTTAAGAAAACATATGTACAGTTTCCTTGGCGCGTCAGTGGTGCCCAAAACGTGGCTATCTCCTCCATAGGGACAATCGGTGGACGGTCGATGGCGACAGTAGGTGGAAATAATTTTGTTGTATCTGTTTGGAATTTTATAAAGCGAATTGGCTGGACAAGGTAAAAAAAATCACTCGTTTTTGTCACAAATTGTGTCACAATTCTAACCAAACCTCAAATTTTGAGTTGTTCAGCGTAGTAACCATCCGAGAGAAGCGTAATGTTTAGAAAATCATAATTTCGACTTTCTACGAAATCATATCGTTTCGATCAATTTTCAAATTTGCAAATTTTTCCAAAACGTTGACGACTTTTTTTGAGAAGATCACTTTTTCTCAAAAAATTACAAAAAACCTTTTTGGAAATTTCAACTTTTTGTCAAATTTTCGAATTTTCTTGTAAATTTCGCCTACTTTTGAAAAAATCAAACTTTTTTCAAAAAATCGACTTTTTCTCAACAAATTACAAACGAACTTTTTTGAAAGCTTCGACCTTTTGGAAAGTTGAGATTACAAAGACGACATAAATTTTCCAATTTTGTTTCAAGACTTCTGCATTTTTCAAAATACTTATTTTGATTATTTTGTACTTACGTTTCTGTTTTTTCCCAAAATTTTGACACTGTGTAAATTTTTTCTTGTGTTGATTTTTAGGTTTTCTGAAAATTTGGAATCTCTGGAAAATTTTGACATTTTGACATTCTTATTGAAAATGTATACCCTTTATAAAACTTTGACTGACAAATTTGAATTTTTTGTGACTTGACAGCAAAGTTTCAGTTATTTTTGAAAATTTAATTTTTTTGAAATCTCGATCTTTGAAGATTTCACTTTTTGTTAATATTTTGACTTCCTTAAAGGGACGAGATTTTTGAAAATTTTGAATTTTCGATTTTTATCGAAAATTTCGAGTTTTTTTTTTAATATTGCTACTTATTTTAAAAATTTTAAATTTCAGATTTTTCCAAATTTTTTTTAAAACTACCTTTGCTGGAAATTTTGACTTTTGTGTTAGTTTAGACTTTTTCTGAAAATTTTTACACAACATTTCGATTGGTTCACAAACTTTCGAATCTTAAAAATTTACTGTTTTTTTTTTGTTAATTCGATTTTCAAATTTTTGTTGTTGAAAATTTCGATTTTTCCATGAAATTTCCATTTTTTTTTAAATTTTGACGTTTGTTCAAAATTTTGTTTCTCAAAAGTTTTGCCTTTTTTGAAAATTTCAGTTTTTTAAATATTTTTGTTCGAAACCTCGACTTTTGACACTTTTGACACTTGACACTTTGACACTTTTTTTTGAAATTCTACTTTTTTTTGAAATTCCACGTTTTTTAAAAAATTACACCTTTCTTCGAAATTCTGACTTCCAAATTTCGACATTTTTAAAAATTTTTAATATTTTTCTTAAATTTCTCCTCTTTTCAAAATTTATTTAAAAATTTTTGCTTTTTATGAAAATACCCAACTTGTATTAAAAATTTTTCAAAATATTGACTTTACGACTGTTTTTAAAGAATCTAATTTTTATCGAAAAGCAACGACTTTTTAAAAAATTTCAGCTTATTTTTAAAATTCAGTTTTTTTTAAACAGACTTTTTCGAAACTTCGAAAATTGATCCTTTTTTAAAAAAACTTTACTTACATCGTAATTCAATTACAAAGCACCCTTCCCCAGTCAATGAACTTTTTAATCGTAAATATTTTTCATAGAACGTTTCATGAGAAGACTAGTTTGAAATTTTCTTCGTAAGCGGTCAAGAAGCCCGGGCCATCTTACACTCCTTTCCATGGTTAAATTGACCAGCGGACTAGATATCTTCTTATTTTACGTCGAAGCAGAAAACGTGGGCAATCCTCCTTGAGAAATGGGGTTTAATGGAGCACTACTCTCGTCTATGTGAGTTCGGGTGCATTTAATCCACAGATTTCAGCTGAAAATCCTTGGACAGCGCGCAAATTGTTTTTCTTCAAAATTTTGTCGTCCCAAAACTGCGACTTTACCAAATAAAACAGGATTACCCGAAAGAATAGGACTCTCTTTGTTGAAACAACGCTAGCATTTGCGATTTTTAACGATTTGTTGAAGCAGTAATTGAGGTTTGCTTTAAATGGTGGTCAATGGACTTCCTGAAATTCTGAAGTTCCAGATGACACCAGAAAATCTTGTGGAAATTTATTTTTATTGGGTCTTTAAATGTCTTTATTACTGCTTACTGCTTAATGTATGGGATAAAAAATTGAATTATTGTCAGTGCTTAAATCAACCACTTGATTCTGCTCAAGCTTATTTGATAGAGGTAGGTTTTCAACTATATTAATGCTTTTAAGAATTGAGAATTCCTCAGGTGAACCTACTTAAGAAAAAATCTGTACAGTTTCCTTGGCGTGTCAGTGTTGCCCAAAACATGAGGCGCTATCTCCTCCACAGGGACAATCAGTGGACGGTCGATGGCGACAGTAGGTGGACATAATTTTGTTGTATCTGTTTGGAATTTTATAAAGCGAATTGGCTAGACAAGGTAAAAAAACTCACTCGTTTTTTTCACAAATTGTGTCGCAATTCTAACCTAACCTCAAATTTTGAGTTCTTCAGCGTCGTAATCATCCGAGAGAAGCGTAATGTTTAGACAATTTTCGGATACTATTCATAATTTCGACTTTCTACCGAAATCATAACGTTTCGATCAATTTTCAAAGTAACATTTCCAAAAACTTTAACCGCTTTTTTTTTAGGAAATTAACATTGGTGGATCTATCCAATCCTCTTTGTCAATTCCATCTAACCTGGTGACCTGATAAGATGATAAACGTTTTTTCAACTATAAAGTCTTAAATAATGTTTATTAAGAGTTGTTATGAACCAAGAGCGTCCTATTAGGGGGAGTTTGGGCGTTAATATGTCTCTTTTAAACGTTCGAATCGTTTTCGATTTTCTGCACGTACCAAGTTCTCCAGAGAAATAAATCTGCTTAATCTGATTATACATGTGAGTGCTTAAGTGGCACTAAGCACTAAAATATAGCTAATAAAGTAAAACATTTTATTCCGAGTACTTAAGAGACTAAAAGAATTTTTAATTTACTCGTTGGAACAAGCAACTGTGCCGGTAACATTTGCAAATATTTCATATTTTACGACTGAAAGTGGTTATGTTATGCAGATATTATAAGTGCACATTTTCAGCAGAGCTGACAAAAAACACGTGAACAAAACCTCAAAGATATGTGTTTCAGCGCTGTTGCGTGCTAAGGGCCTTTGAACGTCTCCTTTGTGAAGGGGCTTTTACAGGATTTGCTTTAATATTTATTACAAGAGTCATTACATTTTCCGAGATATCTTTGGTCGTATTAAGGTTTTTTGTTGCCGAAAGAAACTTTAAATTTTCAAAGAAAACATTTCTTTGTTTGCTAGGTTATTCTGGCACGAACCCCCTTTGCCAATATGGGATGGATTTAATTAATGATTAAAATTGATTTAGACTGAAACATGTTTGAAAATGTAAACCAACGACCTTTGGTCATTGTAAGTAAATAATTATAGGTAAATTGTATTATATGTAAATAATTGCGTAGTCAAAATGCCAGTGCTCCGAAAATATACAGTCTGCACTTGCAGGTGGGCGCGGTCAAAATGTGATAAGCGTATTAATCGAACTATGAAATCGTGAAACAGTGTCCAATAAAACCAAATGTACAAAATTCTTTCTTATTTAGACCAGATTAAACTAGTAAACGTTCCAATGCTAAATGTAATCATGTTTCTGTCAATCTCATACGGGGAATCTCACAACGACGGGACGTCAATAAAATAATACGAGGTGTTAAAAAAGGCCACATTTCCTTCACATACATCATTGAATGTCAATGGCAGTATCTCCCTTACGTCAGTAAATTGCGTCACGGACGTTCCCGATTGAAGTTGTTCCAAAACGGTTGAAATTAATCGGCACTCGAGTGCGAAAAACGCACAAGGGGATCGTGTGCGTTCAGAGAGCATAATAATTCGTCTGTTTACCAATCTAGACACGAATCGGTACAATGGGATTCTCGCGATATTCCGCTAGATTGGAAAAACCTAATATGAAGTCGTTTTTATATTTATACCACGACGAGTTGACAGTTTTCCCGAAACAAGATCATATTTTGGCCAAGATATCGCGCATCTCAAATAACCTAGATCGAAAACTACAATAGACTCCTGCTAAAGTTGCGCTTACCGTACTGGATCGATCGTTAAAGTTACTACTCCCCGTAATCCCTAACCGTTGTCGAAAAATATATACGTTTTATGAGTGGTTGAGTGGGTTATTCAAAAGTGGCGCTAAAACTCGGAAGTCCAATTCGTTGTTCGAAAGTTAGAGTGGGGAAATATCCGCGCAACTTTAACGGTCGCATCGTGACAACTTTAACGAGCGTGCAACTTTAACGGGCGAAATTTTAGCTGGAGTCGACTGTAATATAAATCTAGGCACTGACTGACGGACAACATACCGTTGGGCCTACAAACAGAAAATTTCGCACAGGTGCTGCCCATAAGACGTGGGTGAGCACTCCCTTAATTCAGCCTCTAAAGAGGTATAAATGGGCATTAAATTTTATCCAATTTGAACGCAATAAATAAACAAATCATTGTATAATAGGTTATCTATTCACGTTAAGTCATTAAGCACGTGTTTAAGTATTTTTCAAATTTTACAAAAAAGTGAAAATTTTCAAAATAAAGTCGATTTATTTAAATTTCTAAACAAGAAATAAAATTTCCTACGTAAAAGTAAAGTCGAAACTAACATAAAGTCATTTTCTAAAAAAAGTTCGAAAAAATCGAAATTTTGAGAAAAACCCGATTTTTGAAAAAAGTGAAAATTTTCAAGAGTCGAATTTTTCAATTTTTCAAATAAAAATACCATTTACTACATAAAAGTAGAAATTTTTGAATCAAAGTGAAAATTTCCACAAAAAATTGAAATTAAAAAAAAAATTAAATTCTGAAAAAAGTCATAATGTAACGCAATGTAAATAGATGGAATAGGATTTAGAATAGAATTGTAGAATTTAGTAAAAAAAAAAAGTTTCTAGAAGGTTCTGATAAGGGGAAAGCGGCCGCGATAACGAAACAAACGGCAGATAAGCGTTCCAGAAATTTAGGCAAACGATGAGTCTTATCTGCCGAAAAGTTCTAGAAGCCGGGAGCCAAAACTATAAAAGGCGGGCAGCTTTCCTTTAAGTCAGTTAGTTAGAAGTCAGTGTAGTCAGTGGGTTAGCAATTAGTAAATAAGTAGAGAGTTACTGTTCAGTTGAAGTGTGTGCCGAGTTAATTTGGTAATAAAGTGGTTTAATCCATCGCGTGTAATGAATCGAACCGATAAGTGCGTAACATCTGGTGTCAGAAGCGGGATTATTCGTGGATTCTGCTTATTACCCAAAAGAAATTTGTGCCAGGTGCCGTAGTTGACTTTACCTCGGACGTTTTAAACTGTTAAATAGTTTATACGAGGCGCGTCAAGTAAAATCTTGAACATTCAGATACGCTTTATGGATACGAGATTAAAATCGGCCAAAATGGAACAACAAATGCAAGCGTTATTAGCAATGTTTAAAGACCAAGCAGAAGAAAGACGACAAGAAAAAGAACAAGAGGAAGAACGAAGACGACAAGAAAAAGAACAGAAGGAAAAACGAAGACGACAAGAAAAAGAAGAGGAGGAAGAACTAAGACGACAAGATGAAGAACAAAGACGACAAGAAAAAGAACAGAAAGAAGAACGAAAACGACAAGAAAAACAACAAGAGAGAGAACAAAGACGACAAGAAAGAGAACAGGAGGAAGAACGAAGACGACAAGAAAAAGAAGAAGAAGATCAGAAAAGGAATGCAGAAAAACAAGAATTGCATAGTCTACCAGCAAATATAACTAAAAAAAATGGAAGTAGACATTGCAAAAATGAAAGAAGAAGTGAAAGAACAAATTACAGGAATGCGAAAAGAAATGCAAGAAGAGATTGGCGAAGTTAGGGAAGAAATTGAGGAAGTAAAAGAAAAATTCAACAGCAAGCTTCTTGATTTGGAAAATATAACACAGAAAAAGATCAGCAACATCGAAAAAAACAAGAAGAAGTTGCTAAGTGGACAAGTCGCACACACAACACGAATCCGAAAGTGAACCTGCTAGTTCTTCCCAAAAGGTAAAACCTCCGACCTATGATGGAAAAACATCCTTCCACACCTACAGAAAATAGTTCGAAGCTGCTGCTAAGGCCAATCAGTGGACGGAGGAAGCAAAGGCAACCACCTCATTAGTGACATCCCTGCGCGGAGATGCCCTGGAATTACTCCGAACTCTATCGGATCAAGAACAAGCCAACTATGAAGATCTAGTTAGGGCTCTAGAGCTGAGATTTGGAGATCATCGCTTGCAGCAAGTTGTCCAGTCGCGGCTGCTAGTGAGAAGGCAGAAAAGTGGCGAAACGCTGCAAGAATTCGAGGCTGACGTGAAAAGACTGGCGTATATCGTCTATCCAACAGCACCTTTCTGAACTTTCTGGAACTTCACGCAGTTGGAATCCTCATAGAAGAAATAAGAGACCCGGAAGTTCAGAGAGTGATACGCCTGTCAAATGTCCGAACATCAAGGGAGGCACTGATTAGAGCTTTGGAGGTTGAAGCCGCTTACAAGGTTTCAGAGCCAGGGGCGTCACGCAGAATAAGGAAATCAGACAACGAAGAGGCGACAAATGACCCTGATCTCGTGAACATAAACGCCAACATGAAGGAAATAAATGCGAACATGAAGAAAATGGACGGGAACATAAACACTAACTTGAAGAAAATTGACGCGAGCATTCAGGAACTGGTGGGAACCCTTAAAGGCAAATGTAACAGAAACACATGTTACAACTGTGGCAAACCGGGGCACTTCAAGAAGGATTGCAGGTCAGCCCCAAGAAGTCGACAAGCCCAACAGCAGGAAAACTAAAATCAGCCAGTGGGAAGGGGCACTCACTGGCTGGTGTCGAACAACGAGCCCCCAAAACTCTTTCCATCAAACAGATAAAAAAGACCATGGAAAGTTTGGTGGTGGCAGCCAGCGTAGATGGAAATAATGTACAGGCAACAGTGGACACAGGCGCCATGGTTACTTTGGCACGAAGGAACATCCTACCGTCGCAACCGAAGGTACTGTCGCAAAGAATGGTCCTCAGAACAGTTACAGGAGATACTGCGCCAATTATAGGAGAGACAGACGTCATGATTGGTCTGGGGAAACTGCGGATTTTGCATCGGGTGTTGCTGACAGATATCGAAGACGAGCTGATTCTGGGGATGGACGTAATCAGGCAACACGGCTTTACTTTCGACCCAGCGCAGAACATTTTGAGGATCGGAAATGACGAGCTTGTCCTTACAACACCAAAGGACACCCCAAAGGAGGTAAGACCGTTTGCCTGCGAGACGGCTGTGGTGCAGGGAAGCAGCGAGAAGACGGTTATGACTGTGATGGAAGGAGATTTGGGCTGCTGCGTTGGATTAGTGGAACCGACTTATGACATTTCCAAGAATTTACTAGTGGCGAGATCCGTGGTTAAAGCATCTCAGAAGGTAGAGAGTTGCCAACGTGTTCCCAACAGCACGCTCAATCAAAAAGGGTAGTACTCTGGCAGTCTGTACCCCGGTAGCCTCAATAAGCTCCTTGGGTGACAGTTGTGCGCCAGTACAGGAAACGAAGATTGGGCAAGTGAAGTTGGAAGTGGACTTGAAACACTTGTCCAAGAAAGAAGTAGTTCTGGCTAGATCATTTCTCAAGAAAAACCACGGCGTTTTTACGGATGGAGACCAAAATCTAGGACGGGCGGACGTAGTTCGACACAAAATCAACACCGGCGATGCAACACCTATTCGTCAACCCCCTAGAAGATTACCGGTGGCCAAGCAAAAGGAAGTCGCGGGACTGGTTAAGAAGATGATGAAGGATGGAGTCATTGAGGAGTTCAATAGTCCATGGTCTTCCCCTGTAGTCTTAGTTACAAAGAAGGACGGGTCAACATAATTCTGTGTCGACTACCGAAAATTAAACGACGTCACAAAGAAGGACAGCTACTCCTTGCCAAGAATTAATGACACCCTAACAACCTTGTCTGGATCCACCTGGTTTTCAACTCTGGACTTGAAAATATTGGCAGGTGAGCATAGACACCGATAACAAAGAGAAGACGGTCCTTTCGTCAGGAAGTGGATTATATCAGTTCACGGTTATGCCTTTTGGACTATGTAACGCACCGGCTACTTTCGAGCGTTTAATGGAACTGGTACTTCGAGGACTCACTTGGAAAACCTGCTTGGTTTACCTAGATGACGTCATGGTGATGGGCAAGAGCTTTAAAGAACATTTGGAAAATCTTCAAGAAGTTTTCGACAAATTAAAGCAAGCCAACTTAAAGCTGAATCCAAAGAAGTGCTCTTTGTTCCAAAGGAAAGTAGAATTTTTGGGCCACACTGTATCAGCCGCAGGAGTTGAAACAAATATCAGCAAGACTCGAGCAATTCGTGACTGGCCAAGACCCAAAGACAAACATGAACTGAGGAGTTTCCTGGGGCTATGTACTTATTACAGCAGATTTGTGAAAGGTTCCGCCAACATCGCTGCGCCGTTACATCAACTAACGGAAGGAAGAAGACCGTAGGTCTGGACTCCCGACTGTGATTCCGCTTTCCGAAAACTGAAGTCCGCCTTGTGCACAAGCCCTATCTTGGCTTATCGTCAGCGAGATGGGAAGTTCGTGTTGGACACTGATGCCAGCAACATCGGCATTAGGGCTGTGCTGTCCCAAGTTCAAGGCGGTGAAGAAAGAGTCATCGAATATTACAGCAAGATACTGACGAAGCCAGAGAGGAACTATTGCACCACCAGGAAGGAACTACTTGCGATAGTAAAGGCCGTGGAACACTTTCACAAGTATTTGTACGGGCAAGAATTCCTCATCAGAACAGACCATTCGACATTTTCTTGGTTACTCCGAATGAAGAACGCAGAGGGACAGACGGCTAGATGGTTAGAAAGGCTTCAGCAGTATCACTTTTAGGTGCATCATCGACCGGGACGACAGCATAACAACGCTGACGCTTTGTCCGGAAGACCTTGTGGGGATTGCAAACACTGCAGACGAGTTGAGGACCATGAGGACATGGTGGATATAAGGGTCACTTCTGTCCAGCCAGAAGACGAATGGACTGTTGAAGGTCTTCGGAAGTTACAGAGGAGCGACACTGATATCGGACCCATATTGGAATGGAAAGAAGTTGGAGACAGACCGGAATGGCAAGGGGTTTCCGACAGAAGTCCAGCTCTTAAGAATTTGTAAGCTCAATGGAAATCTCTCCAGGTCGAGGACGGAGTACTGAAGAGAGCATGGGAAAGCGCGGATGGAAAGCGTGTCAACTTGCAGTTGGTGGTGCCTCAGGAGAAGATTCCACAGGTCTTGTGGGAGGTGCACAATGGGACCTCCGGTAGACATCTAGGGATGAACAAGGCCCTGGAGAAGGTTCGAAAACGGTTCTATTGGGTTAACTGCAGGGAAGACGTCGAACGGTGATGCCGGAAATGTGTCACCTGTGCTGCATCCAAGGGTCCTCGTACAAGAACCAAACGGGCCCTGAAGCAATATAATGTGGGAGCTCCATTTGAAAGAATTGCAATCGATGTGGCAGGGCCATTCCCAGCTTCAGACAATGAAAACAAGAACATCCTGGTGGCCATGGATTATTTCAGTAAATTGCCTGAAGCTTATGCCATCCCGATCCAGGAAGCTACCACAGTCGCAAGGGTTCTTGTGGACAACTTCATCTGTCGATTTGGTGTTCCCTTGGAACTACACTCGACCAGGGAAGGAATTTTGAATCGGGAGCTTTCCAAGAGGTGTGTCGTCTTCTTGGAATAAGGAAAACTCGAACAACACCTCTTCATCCACAGTCTGATGGAATGGTGGAGAGATTTAACAGGACCTTAGAGGAACATCTTTCGAAGGTCGTTTCCAAACATCAGACAGACTGGGATCGACATCTACCACTGTTTCTGATGGCCTATCGCGCGGCAACTCATGAAACTACAAGTCAGACTCCGGCAAAAGTGATCTTCGGGAGGGAACTGCGGCTTCCGTGTGACTTGGTGTTTGAATCACCAAGGGAGATCCCCAGGCAGACGATGGGTTTCGTAGACGACTTGAGGGAAGCGATATTGGAGACGCATGCCCTTGTGCGGACGAAGATCAACTTGGCGACGGACCGGATGAAGACAAGTTATGACATAAATGCCAACCATGGTGGTTTCAATGAAGGCGAACTGGTATGGCTATACAAACCTCACCGAAAGAAAGGAGTTTCGCCGAAGTTTACGTCATCTTGGGAAGGGCCGTAAAAAGTGCTGAAGAGGATCAACGACTTGGTATACAGGATCCAGCGTAGCTCCAGGAGTAAAATGAAAGTGGTACACCTAAACAGACTATGCAAATTTAGTGACGAAGTGACTTATTGGAATTGATCGAGACGATCATTCCTAAGGGGGAGGTAGTGTAACGCAATGTAAATAAATGTAATAGAATTTAGAATAGAATTGTATAATTTAGTAAATAACAAAAATTTTCTAGAAGGTTCTGATAAGAAGAAAGCGGCCGCGATAACGAAACAAACGGCAGATAAGCATTCCAGAAATGTCGGCAAACGATAAGCCTTATCTGCCGAAAATTCTGGAAGCCGGGGGCCAAAACTATAAACAGGCGGTCAGCTTTCCCTCGAGTCAGTCAGTTAAAGTCAGTGTAATTAGTGAGTTAGTAGAAGTCAATAATAAGTGAGTTAATTGTCAATTGTGGTGATCTAAGTTGAGTTCAGTAATAAAGTGGGTCTTATTCGATAAGTGTAATCAATCGAACCGATAAGCCCGTAACAATATAAAATAAAACTATCGGTAAAGACTATCGATAATGATTCTAATGCACAGACCAATAAATAGATTTGAACATTTATTAGATTCGAAGTTTGGAAACCAGAGATCGGTTTCGATCTTGTTAGATCTCGTCAGTTTGGTATATCCAACTCGAATGCTAACAAATGTTCCGACAAGTAAGTACTAAAGAATTCACGGACGTCGAGCGTGTGACTCTTGTTAGTACTACCACTTATTGGTCTACAGAGAAACTATGGCCATCGCTAACAATGTCGTGTATGCAAGTAGAATGCAACCTAGACTAGTAGTCTAGGTTGCATTCTACTTGCATACCATCGAAAATATCGATATTTTCGTAAGGGACCTATCGATAATATCGATAGTATAACCTATCGATGTTTAGTGAATACTACAACAAAGACGTCGCAGGAAAAACATATTTCGGGCGATAAACTGATTTATGTCGAATCGAGTTTAAAACGACTGGAATAATTTTTCTTTGGGGAGCGAAAATCGATCGAGGCGATTGAGCATCGCAGAGATGTGTGTATCTTAAGACGTGCGACAGTCGCGTTTTACACACAAAAAGGGGATTTCGTGCGCGGTTTTGACACCACAAAAACTTTCCTAATAAATCTAACTAGTCGCACACGGAGTGTATTATGAGAATTCCTAAGGATCTCCAACGAGAAATTTCCCCGGAAAGTCGAAACTCTCGTATAATGTTACATTCATTTCCTTGGCTACAAATAATGTCTAAGACAGACGATACTTGGGTGACGTTAAGAAGGGGGGAATTACCGGAAAAACAGTGAATGGTTGGTAAGAGAAGCTTTATTCAAAAAGTAAGGTTATATATCAGTTCATTCTAGTTGTCCTTTGTTTCGCTGCGATTCATACTCGTATAACACAGAATATCAGTGTTCGAAACGTCTTAAATTAATGTGTCTATAATTATCAACGTTCATGTTATGATATAGTGGCACAAGGTACATCAAAATCTTAATGTCATGAGTCGGCGTGTTATTTCTTATAATTTCGGTTATGTTACTAAAAGAGTTCAATTTCAATATCACTAAAAAGACAAAAAATATATCTCGCGCACGCCAAGGTTGTCATTGTACGCTTCAGACTGTCGAGAATACAGAAGTGCACCAGAATTAACTGACTGTTCCGCGGACTTGCATTAGATGCGTTCTCTCACTTTTACTGTGATACTTACTTAGATGGATTCCTGTATAGTCGTTGTGGGGCTCCTGAGAGATGTCTGGGACTGCAGGCCCGGCCTAGGTGACAACAGGGCCGGCTTAGGTGACACCAGGCCCGACCTAGGTGACTTTTAAATAACGATTACTCTTCATGGTAGACTCTTATTGGTCGGAAACATGTTTATTAATTTTATTTAACCCTTCTGCGACTCAGTTTGAAAATATTTAAATGAAAGTAATGAAAGTTGACAATATTTTGAAAATTTTTTTTGAAATATGACTACGTAATATTTAATAAAACGTCACCTCATGACAGTTGACAAAAGGCTTTAAAATTTAAAAAATTGTCACTACTTAATATGTTCGATAAGTTGTATTTATCATTAAACATAACAGAAAAGTCACATACAGATTAAGGACAGTGTCCCCAGGTTTCAGCTCGTCACTATTGTGTGCCACAAGCCGCAAGTAAATACTTAAATAATCCAGTGGCTAATGTCGACGCATTTGGCGAGCGGACACACTGATTGATTAATGCGACGTACAAATTGAACGACATACATTATCTAATTACACACTCGAAGTTAATAAATGCGAAGCCCTGGATTGACGTCCTCGAATTTGCAAAGCTTCGACGCACGTTGGTCGTTTATATGGTTGTGCGTTGTCCAGTTGGGACACAATAAACAGAAATTAATCAACTTCGCGCTTCACCAGACAAATAAATTTTAATCAAATCGCCCCAATTGTTCGAACGTAGGTGATGAAAAATTAGGATTATGTACAATTTGAAAAATTCGCTCCGGGCGACACTCCCCCCCCCCATATAACTACCACCATCCCCAATGTTTTATATATTTTTATTTTGCAACCCCCCATTTTTTGTCCGCCCCATTTTCTTATTTATATATTTTCATCCCCCCATTTATGCCCCTCCCCAATTTTTTATTTTTTTTATTTTTCCCCCTCCTCCCATTTATGCCCCTCCCCAATTGTTTCATTATTTTTTATTTTGCCCCCCTCTATTTTTCTTTTTTATATATTTTTATTTTGCCCCCCCTTTTATACCCCCATTTATTGCCACTCATTTTTCTGTTATATATATTTTAAAGTTCCCCCTCCCCGTTTTGCCCCCCCCATTTTTCTTTTATATATATTTTCAATTTCTCCCTTTCCGTTTTGCCCCTCATTTTTCTTTTTTATATATTTTAATTTTGCAACCCCCCATTTTTTGTCTGCCCCATTTTCTTATTCATATATTTTATTTTGCCCCCTCCCACCATTTATGCCCCTCCCCAATTGTTTCATTATATTTATTTTGCCCCCCTCTATTTTTCTTTTTTTATATATTTTTATTTTGCCCCCCCTTTTATACCCCCCATTTTTTGCCCCTCATTTTACTGTTATATATATTTTAAGGTTCCCCCTCCCCGTTTTGCCCCCCCCCATTTTTCTTTTATATATATTTTCAATTTCTCCCTTTCCGTTTTGCCCCCCATTTTTCTTTTTTATATATTTTAATTTTGCAACCCCCCATTTTTTGTCCGCCCCATTTTCTTATTTATATATTTTCACCCCCCCCCATTTATGCCCCTTCACGATTTTTTATTATTTTTTATTTTGCCCCCCCCCAATTTTTTATTTTGCCCCCCCCCCAATTTATTATTATTTTTATTTTGCCCCTTCACCACTTTCTTTTTTATAGATTTTCATTTTGCCCCTCATTTTTCTGTTATGTATATTTTCAGTTTCCCCCTCCCCGTTTTGCCCCCCATTTTTCTTTTATATATATTTTCAATTTTCTCCTCCCCGTTTTTCCCCCCATTTTTCTTTTATACATATATATTTTCATTTTGCCCCCCCATTTCCCCCGCCCCCCTCAATTTTTATTTTTTATATATTTTTATTTTGCCACCCCCCAATTTTTCTTTTCCCCCATTTTTCTGTTTTATATATTTTTATTTTTGCACCCCCAAATATTTCTTTTTCGTATTTTCATTTTGCCCCCCTTCTCTCCCCAAATTTTTCTTTTTTTATACTCTCACCCGGATTAGCGGGTGCCGGATCAGCCGGATGTCCACTTATTTCGAAAAGTTAGATTTTCGAAAAATCCCCTTTTTTTATTTTAAAGAATTCGATTTTTAATAAACGATTCCACTTTTTCAAAAATCTCGACCTGCTTTGAAAATTCAGATTTTTTTTTTCAAAAATTTTAAATTTAATTTTAATTTTAAACTTCTAAATTTGCAATGTCCACTTTTTTTTCAAAGATTCGACTATTTTTCGCAACTTTGAATTAATTTTGACAATTTCGTCTTTTTTCGAAATTTTGACATTTTTGACGATTTCTAATTGTGTAAAATTGACTTGTGTCAACTCTGTTTCTTTTGAAAAGTCTGGTTTTTACTGTGCCTGTGTTGAAAATTTTGATTGATTTAAAAATTCAAATTTTTTTTCAATTTTTTTCAAAATTTAACATCATTTGCAAATTTGTTTATTTTGATTTTTTTCTGCAAAACTTGGCCCTCTATTCACTAGTTTTTTAAAATTAGGTCTTTGATTAACATTAAAACCTTTTCTCTAAGTCTGAGTGTTTTAAAAAATTTCGACTTTTTTTAAAAAAATTCGATTTTTCCCCGAAGTTTGGACGTTAATACAAATTTGTAAAATTCAATATTTCTTTGGAAATTTCGTCCTTCTTTGAAATTTTCAACCAGACTTTCGAAAAACCCCTTTTTTTATTTTAAAGAATTCGATTTTTAATAAAAGATTCATTCCATTTTTTCAAAAATCTCGACCTGCTTTAACAATTCAGATTTTTTTTCAAAAATTTTAAATTTAATTCAAATTTGAAACTTCTAAATTTGCAATATCCACTTTTTTTCAAAGATTCGACTATTTTTCGCAACTTTGACTTAATTTTGAAAATTGCGTCTTTATTAGAAATTTTGACATTGATTTCTAATTATGTAAAATTGACTTGTGTCAATCCTGTTTTTTTTTTTGAAAAGTCTGGTTTTTATTGTGCCTGTATTGAAACTTTTGATTGATTTAAAAGTTCCAAATTTTTTTCAAGTTTTTTCAAAATTTTAACACCTTTTGCAAATTTGTTTATTCTGATTTTTTTCTCCAAAACTTGACCCTTTATTCACTAGTATTTTAAACTTAGACCTTTAATTAACATTATAACATTTTCTCTAAGTTTGAGTCTTTTAAAAAATATCAACTTTTTTAAAAAAATTTGATTTTTCCTCGAAGTTTGGACGTTTATATAAATTTGTAAAATTCCATATTATAAATATGATATAATAAATTTTATCCTTCTTTGAAATTTTCAACGAGAATTTTTTGAAATGTTCAACGTATTCTCAGAAAAGTTTCAACTTTTTTTTCGACTTTTTTCAAGCTTTGGACGGACCATTTCCAAAATGTTGACTTCTCTTCAATGTTTTGACTTGAAAACTTCAACCATTTTTCACTGTTTTGATTTAAAAACTTTAACCTTTTTTCAGTGCTTTGACTTGAAAACTTCAACCTTCTTTAAATGTTTTGACCTAAAAACTGTAACCTTTTTTCAATGCTTTGTCTTGAAATGTTTCAACTTTTTGCAAGGTTTGGACGGACGACTTCCAAAATGTTGACTTTTCTTCAATGTTTTGACTTGAAAACTTCAATCTTTTTTCAGTGTTTTGGCTTGAACTGTTCAACCTTTTCTCAGAAAAGTTTCAACTTTTTTGAAATGTTTCGACTTTTTTCCAGCTTTGAACGGACCATTTCCAAAATGTTGACTTCTCTTCAATGTTTTGACTTGAAAACTTTAACCATTTTTCAGTGTTTTGATTTAAAAACTTCAACCTTTTTTAAATGTTTTGACTTAAAAGCTGCAACCTTTTTTCAATGCTTTGTCTTGAAATGTTTCAACTTTTTTCAAGCTTTGGACGGACTATTTCCAAAATGTTGACTTTTCTTTAATGTTTTGACTTGCAAACTTCAACCTTTTTTCAGTGTTTTGACCTGAAAACTTCAACCTCTTTCCAATGTTTTGACTTAAAAACTGCAACCTTTTTTTTCAATGCTTTTGTCTTAAAAACTTCAACCCTTTTTCAGTATTTTGAACGACCATAAATTTGGTTACTTTGATTTTTTGTTGTTGAAAATTTCGCTGTTTTTGTTCGAAAATTTCGACAGTTGATAAAAATTCAAAACTTTTTAAAATGTCGACTTTTAAAATCGATTTTAAAAATTCAAAACTTTTTTAGAATGTCAACTTTTAAAATCGATTTTTCTTACAAGTTTTCTCAAAATTTGAGCGTTTTAAAAATATCTTTTTTAAAAAAATTTGATTTTTCTCACAGTTTCGACGTTTACGCTAATTTGAATACTTCGATTTTTTTTAAAAATGTCGACTTCCAACCTTTTTGTAGAAATTTCACCTTTTTAAAAATTTGAACCTTTTATCACCAAAATTTTGACATTTTTTCCAAACTTTTGACTTTTTTAAAACTTTGCATGAGCTATTTCCAAAATTTTGACCTTTTTTCAATGTTTTAACTTATTTTGAAAACCTCAACCTATTTTCAAAATTTCGACCTTTTTGAACGACCATTTTGGTTATTTTCATTTTTTCTCCAAAATTTCGCTCTTGTAAAAGTTTTTTTTTTGAAAACTTCGACCTTTGATTAAAATTGTAAACTTTTTTCTAGGTTTGAGCTTTTTAAAAATATCGACTTTAAAAAAATCGATTTTTCCTCAGTTTTCTCAAAGTTGGAGTTTTTTTTTAAAGTCGACGTTTTTTTAAAACATTCAGATTTTTCCCTGAAATTTTCTCAGAGTTGGAGCTTTTTTAAAAAAGTCGACGTTTTTTAAAGCATTAAGATTTTTCCCCGAAGTTTTCTCAAAAGTTGGAGCTTTTTTAAAAAAGTCGACGTTTTTTAAAACATTCGGATTCATTCCTAAATTTTTCAAAATCTGATTTTCTCAAAATTTCGAATTTTGGTCTCAAAATTCGTCGTTTTTTTTTTAATTTCGTCATTTCCCAAAATTCGACTTTTCTGGAAATTTCGACCTTTTATAAATCCGATTTTCTGAAAATTTTGACTTATACATTAAAATTTGCCTTTTTTTCCAAATTTGGTCTATCTTTGAGAATATTCTTTATCTGTAAATTTTAAAAATACTTTTTGGAAATTCTAAATTTTTTTAAAACGACAAAATTTCGAGAAAATTTAAATTCCAACAATTTCGACGTTTATCTCAATATTGGACATTTCCTAACATTACGGTGGGGTAGGGGGGGAGCTTGCCCTTCACTCGGGCAGTCGCTAAAAAATAAATAATCAACTGAGACATTTCGACTTTTTTCTTGAAATTTCGACTCATTCAGCCGGAAGTTTAGATTAAGTTAGAGATTAAAACTACAAACCGATTTAACTTCTACGAAATCGCCTCCGGCGCATCCACCATTTTTACTCGATCGTAATTTCCCACATTCGAGTTCATTTATTTTGAAAATTCGAAACGTCGCTTTTTAGAAAGATATCAATATTTTTATTTGTTTGGAAAATTTGGATATTTTATTAAACTGGGTGGAGGTAACGTTGCAAAAACCCAAAAAATTACCTCGAAAATGCCGTTGCCATGCTAGTTTTCCACAATACCTCATAATTATGCAAGAATTCGAACTACTTCGATCTATTTTACCTTTATTACAAACTAGGGACGTTTTATGGTGAATTACGTACCATGCGAGTTGGCGTAAGTCCGATGCGGCAATCTGGAGAATTTGTTGTGATTTAATGCACAAATCGGTTTTGCATTTAATTTCCCTTAATGTAAGGGTTGCTATGAATAGGTATTTTCAAGGAAAAACGATATATTACTCCATAACACGATAACCCACATAGTCTAGACTGCCTTGTAAGGGGGTCAGCAACCGAGTTTAATCTAGTTTCGTGTAATTTTCGATAAACCGCGATGTCTTACTAGCGGATTTCGCGAAAATTATGGACGAGATAAAAACCATTGAATGCTTCAGTTGGCCATTCAACATGAAATTTCTGCTGTCGACTCTCTGCGGTTAGATATTTAAATGATTTTGAAGTTTACTACCCACTTAAATAAGATCTCATTTCGAACATCTAATTTCAAAAGATCTAATTTCGAAGATCTAATTTCAAAGATCTAATTTCAAAGAAGGAGTTAATCAAAAAAAAAGTATAGAATGGGAAAAGGGCGAATATGAAATTGTATTTTCCAATTAAATCCGATAACATCAGAGGATTTGCTTCGGACATTCTCAGTAGCTAGGGATGGAAATTCATTTCGCAACGATTCCGGTGCAGCAGCTCGGTTCAATTAGTCTTTTGATTAAACTTGCAGACGACAAACACAAATGAAATTCGCGGATTCATTCGATGGGATTATAAGCGAAAAAACGGTAGAGATTACGAGCTGTATCGTTCGTCGTGTTTTACATCCGCAAACGGGGTAAAATTTGTTAAAGTAAACCCTTCTTTGACAACCTGTCCCCTCAGTCTGACAATTATTTGTCGCTTTGTAGCTGTAAACTTACGCGTACAATTGTCGAGAAATCCGCAAACCCAAAATGAAAACCGAGCGAGCATCTGTTCCATTATGCAAAATATAAACATTTACAAACCGACACAATTGTTTTCGCAAAACATTCCGCCTGCACTTGGGTAAATTTCGAGAGAAAATGAGATTAAATGGAGAGTTCGCCACGCAAGAGAGGAAGTTGTTACCAGATTTAGGTCACGAAGAGGGAGATATTAAATATTAAAGAGGTTAAAATAGCTTAACGCCTTATTTCCTAGCTTATACCGTAATTTGTTTCCCACGTTCTTCTTTTAAACGAGCACCCTCGAAACGCAGCCCGCACTAGAGAGGAACAATGCTGGAGACGAATCACGAAAACCTGCGAAAAACCGCCGAAACGGCCGTAAATAGTCATTTTATTCGAGGGCCCGCCTGATGTGCTAAGCTTATCGCTTTGGCTTAATCTCTTCTGAACTCGGGGGGCTTGAAATATTCAAATCTATGACTTAGGTTTTGTTGCTTTTGCGTTTTTTAATCGCTTTACTTTGTTATCGTTTAAACAGAACGTGTGGTTTCCTGAAACGAAATATCTCTCTCTCTCTCTCTCTCTCTCTCTCTCTCTCTCTCTCTCTCTCTCTCTCTCTCTCTCTGTCTCTCATCTCTCTCTCTCTCTCTCTCCTCTCTCTCTCTCTCTCTCTCTCTCTCTCCATCATCTCTCTCTCTCTCTCTCTCTCTCTCTCTCTCTCTCTCTCTCTCTCTCAGAAAAAATATGTTATCGTTTAAACAGAACGTGTGGTTTCCTGAAACGAAATATCTCTCTCTCTCTCTCTCTCTCTCTCTCTCTCTCTCTCTCTCTCTCTCTCTCTCTCTCTCTCTCTCTCTCTCTCTCTCTCTCTCTCTCTCTCTCTCTCTCTCTCTCTCTCTCTCTCTCTCTCTCTCTCTCTCTCTCTCTCTCTCTCTCTCTCTCTCAGAAAAAATAAAAAATGCATCTTGGTTAAGAATCTAATCTCTAAAATAGTCAAAATTTTGAAAATAGTGAACATTTTGAAAATAATGAAAATTTTGAAAAAAATGATCGAAATTTTCAAAAGGTTGAAGTTTGAAAAATTTGAAATTTTAAAATCAAATACAAAACGGTCAAAATGTGGGAAAATGGAAGTTTTTAAATGTCATAATTTTCAAATAGGTGACATTTTTAAAAGGTCGAATTTTTCAAAAGAAGTCGAAATTTCCAAAAAAGGGCAACATTCCGAAAAAATAGTCGAAATTTTCATTTTTCAAAATACATCAAAATTGTTAAAAAAGCCAAAATTTTGATAAAGAATCTAAATAGTTAAAATAGGTTAACATTAAAAAACGTTAAAGTGAAAGTTTTGAAAAAAACTGAAAATTTAAAAATTGCCCAATAATCGAAAATAGTAAAAATTTCTAAATAATCAAAATTTTTAAAATGTAAAAATTCGAAGAAAGTCGAAATTTTGAAAGCGACGAAAATTTCGACAATAAAAGAAATACGAAATAAATAAAAATTGTGAAATTGTCGCTGTTGATTAATTTTTTATATATAAATACATGTAAGTAAATAAGAAAATATTTTATTTAGTAAATAATCTAATACATTACCCATGAATTGAATTATATCAAACAATAATTTTACATGCTCATTGTCTATAAATTTATAATTAAATAATTACTCTAAAAAAAAATATTTTACATAACAATAAAATTTAAAAGACACATTAAAACTTAACATCTAACTTAGACATAATTTGTTTAAAAGTATGATTAAAACGACCTGAAGGCATTATAGAATTCTGGTGCAAAATATGCTCTAACAAGGTCTATCATATTTTTCCCAAATACTTTAATGCTGTTAGTATCTTTAAGATTTTTAAGAAGAAGATGTAGGCAACAAGACGTTTAAAAAACAAAAAAATAAAAATCCACTTAATTAAAAATGGTGGTGGTTTGCACATTTTTTATAATAAATCGAAAACTACGTTGCCTCAAATCAAAAATTAAAGGATTTTGGAATCTACAGCCAAAGCGCTTTCATATGATACCCCACATGACAATGCCCCCCATTTGCCCCAGCCGCTGTTTTTGGGCACTTTTGTTGTTCTTGAAGCAAATTTTAAATTTTTTTATTTCAAGAATTATTTTAGGCAAATTATCGATGATCAAAAAAGCAGAAAATTTGATCAAGGTCGGTTTAGTTTTGCGTGGAGATGAAGAGTGGACATTTTCAACAACAAAAAAAGAAATTACAAAAAATGTCGAAAATGTCACTGTTGAATAATTTTTTACATATGAACACATGAACACAAGACGTTTAATAAACAACAAAATAAAAATGCCCCAAATTAAAAGTAGAGAAGAATGGCATTTTTGCACATTTCTTATCGTAAGTCGAAAATCACATTCCCTAAAATTAAAAATTAAAAAATTTCAGAATATACAGTTAAAGCCCTTTCATATGATATGTCACAGGACAATGTCCCCCATTTACCCCACCCCTTGTTTTTGAGCATTTTTGTTGTTCTTGAAGCAAATTTTATTTTTTTTTATTTCAAGGATTATTTTAGGCAAATTATCGATGATCAAAAAAGCAGAAAATTGAATCAAGACCGATTTCGTTTCGAGTGGAGAAACTACAAAAAATGTCGCAAAGACACTGTTGAATAATTTTTTATATATCAACACATAAACACCAATAAACAACAAAATGAAAATGCACCAAATTAAAAGTAGAGAGGAATGCTATTTTTGCACATTTTTTATGATAAGTCGAAAACCACATTGCCTAAAATTAAAAATTAAAAGATTTCAGAATATACAGTTAAAGCGCTTTTATATGATATGCCACATGACAATGCCCCCCATTTACCCCACCCCATGTTTTTGGGCATTTTTGTTGTTCTTGGAACAAATTTTAAATGTTTTTATTTTAAGAATTATTTTAGGCAAATTATCGATGATCAAAAAAACAGAAAATTTGATCAAGGCCGGTTTCGTCTCGCGTGGAGAGGAAGAGTCGACATTTTCAACAACAACAAAAAATACAGAACTACAAGAAATGTCAAAAAATCACTGTTGAATAATTTTGTATATATCAACACATAAACACAAGACGTTTAATAAACAACAAAATGAAAATGCACCAAATTAAAAGTAGAGAGGAATGGTATTTTTACACCTATTTTATCGTAAGTCGAAAACCACATTGCCTAAATTTAAAAATTAAAAGATTTCAGAATATACAGTTAAAGCGCTTTCATAGGATATATCACGTGACAATGCCCCTCATTTACCCCACCCTCTGTTTTTGGGCAGGTTTGTTGTTCTTGGAGCAAATATTAAATTTCTTTATTTCAAGAATTATTTTAGGCAAATTATCGATGATTAAAAAAGCAGAAAATTTGATCAAGACCGATTTTGTTTCGTGTGGAGAGGAAGAGTCGACATTTTCAACAACAACAAAAAATACGATACTACACAAAATGTCAAAAAATCACTGTTGAATAATTTTTTATATATCAACACATAAACACATGACGTTTAATAAACAACAAAATGAAAATGCACCAAATTAAAAGTAGAGGGGAATGATATTTTTGCACATTTTTTATGATAAGTCAAAAACCAGATTGCGTAAAATTAAAAATCAAAAGATTTCAGAATATTCAGTTAAAGCGCTTTCATATGATATGTCACATGACAATGCCCCCCAGTTACCCCACCCCCTGTTTTTGAGCATTTTAGTTGTTTTTGAAGCAAATTTTAAATTTTTTTGGTTTCAAGGATTATTTTAGGCAAATTATCGATGATCAAAAAAGTAGAAAATTTGATCAAGACCGATTTTGTTTCGTGTGGAGAGAAAGAGTCGACATTTTCAACAACAAAAAATACGAAACTACAAAAAATGTCAAAAAATCACTGTTGAATAATTTTTTATATATCAACACATAAACACAAGACGTTTAATGCACAAAATGAAAATGCACCAAATTAAAAGTAGAGAAGAATGGTATTTTTGAACATTCTTTATGATAAGTCAAAAACCACATTGCCTAAAATTAAAAATCAAAAGGTTTCAGAATATTCAGTTAAAGCGCTTTCATATGATATGTCACATGACAATGCCCCCCGTTTACCCCACTACATGTTTTTCGGCATTTTTGTTGTTTTTGGAATAAATTTTAAATGTTTTTATTTTAAGAATTATTTTACGCAAATTATCGATAATTAAAAAGCACAAAATTTGACCAAGGCCTACTTCGTTTCGCGTAGAAAAGAAGAGTCGTTTTTGATAAATATTTATACATGAAAACAGGTGAGCAAGATAAAACGATTTATCAATATTGAAAGTTGAATTATAGAATTTTAAAATGTTTCCCTCATATTTTGACTGTATCCCCAATTTCAAGTTTAAGCTTGAATATA
Organism: Dastarcus helophoroides; assembly: GCA_028583605.1. NCBI lineage: Eukaryota > Metazoa > Arthropoda > Insecta > Coleoptera > Bothrideridae > Dastarcus > Dastarcus helophoroides. Next base: position 13,520,818 of record CM053335.1, on the reverse strand, counting down.
ACTTTATTCGACGATACAAAATTTTTAAAATCAAAATTTTAAAATCAAAAATTTATAGAGAAATAAAATTTTGAAATTCGAAATTTTGAAAAAAGTCTCGCTGTTAAAAAAACATTTCGAGAAAAGATTTGAACATTTAAAATTTTTCGATGCACATACCTAGAGATTTCAACATTTATCAAATTCAGAGCTTTGGGAACCTAATACCGGTTTCGATCTTCTGTTCGATCGTGTCAGTTTGGTTCGTTGCTTGTATTTTGGATTTAAAATCGCATTTTCGACTTTTTGGAATTTCGATAGAAGTGTCCAACTTTCGATTTGTAAAATATTAAATTTAGTCCTGGAATTTTAATTGTAAAGCCGAATTTTCAGACTAGAGACGACTAATTTTCCAGATGAGTCAATAATTTGATATAATGCGTCAATTATGGGTTTTTAAAAATAATCTGTTGCAGCATCGGGAAAGTTATTTTTCATAGTCAACTCTGTCAACTAGGGAAATGTTTTCAATTTAAATTAAACAACAGTTTTACCTTTTCTATGTCTTTTTTATGCAAATTGATGCCTGAAATGTGCGAATAACTAAGTTTATTCTAGACAGATAATTGGGATGATTAAAAGGTGCAAAAAAGAAACTTTGCACGTAGCTATCGAAAAAGTTTCAACTGGGAAAAACGTTGCTTCTATAATGAATGTAGTCGATGCTTAAAAAGTAAAAGAAATCGGTTTTCTCGAAATTGGCAACATTAGGAAGTTTTACGACTTTTAATTTCGCATTAAAGCTCGTAACGTATCGGACTACCAATTATTCCAATCACTGTTACAAATTATCCAAATGAATTTGAATTCTAACAAATTGTTGAAACTAATTTGAATTCTAATCGAAGGCGATGGCTCCCAACTTCTATTCAATTTTTGGCAAATAACGAAAATCTTTCCCAAGTAAAAACTTCTTAACATAATCTACCCTGAGGTGTTCATCAAAAATTAGCTGCAGTTTATTTATTCAGAATTTTCCGAGCCCGTTTTTGATTTAAATTTAAAATGAGCTGAATTCATAATTAACTAACTTCTAGCACGCCGCATATTCCATCACTTATGTAATAAATGTAACAATATATATGCTAATAAATCTTGAAAAAAAAAAGTCGACAAAGTAACTTATTTGGAACGGTCGGTCGTCTTTCATTGAAATGTGTTTCTCCAACGGGACGAACCTAATAAGATTTCATGCAGTTAAATGGACCGACGAGATCGATAATTGATTTTCTTCAACTACAGTTCCGAGTCGCTCCGACCAAAGCGGATTAAATTATATTAAATGTTTGTTTTGTCAAAGCTTCATAACAATAATTAGACGTTGGGGCTTGCGATCACGCAACGATTCTCTTCGTTCTAATAATATATTTCGCCACAATCCACGGGTAAATGGATTCTTTTTAAAAGCTTCCTAAGCTGACATCGATGTTTTCCACTCGAGTTCTCCTTTACCAAACGACTAAATTTGTAAAAATTAGCATTGAATGTACGTAAATTTGTATAACGACAAATTGTAAAAATTTGAAAAAAGTCGAAACTTTGAAAGAGTCGGAATTTTCTACAAAAAAAAACGAAATTAAATAATGTCAAAAAGTCACTGTTGAATATTTTTTTATATATGAACACATAAACACAAGATGTTTAATAAACAACAAAATAAAAATGTACCTAATGAAAAGTGGAGGGAAATGGTATTTTTGTATATTTTCTATGATAAGTCGAAAATCACGCTGCCTAAAATGAAAAATGAAATGATTATAGAATGTAGAGTCAAAGCGCTTTCATATGATACCCTACATGACAATGACCCCCATTTGCCCCACCCCCTGTTTTTTGTTGTTCTTGGAAAACATTTTAAGGGTTTTTACTTTAAAAATTATTTTAGGCAAATTATCAATAATCAAAAAAGCATAAAATTTTAACAAAGTCGACTCTGTTTCGCGTGGAAAGGGCATTTTTGCACATTTTTTATGATAAGTCAAAAACTGCGCTGCCTAAAATTAAAATTTAAATGATTTTAAAATGTACAATCAAAGCGCTTTCATATGATACCCCACATGACAATGCCCTCCATTTGACCCACCCCCTGTTTTTGAGCATTAAGAATTTTTACTTTGAAGATTATTTTAGGCAACTTATCAATAATCAAAAAAGCATACTATTTGGTCAAAATCTACTCTGGCGTGGAAAGGGTACTTTTGCATATTTTTTTTATGATAAGTCAAAAATTACGCTGCCGAAAAAAGTTTTAAGGATTTTAGAATTTACAATCAAAGCGCTTTCATTTGATACCCCACATGACAATGCCCCTCATTTGCCCCATTCCCTGTTTTTGGAAATTTTTGTTCTTGGAACAAATTTTAAATTTTTTTATTTCAAAAATTATTTTAGGTAAATTATCGATGATCAAAAAAGCAGAAAATTTGATCAAGGCCGATTTCGTGGAGAGGAAGAGTCGAAATTTTCAACAAAATAAGAAACCAAATTATAAAAAATGTCGACAATGTCACTGTTGTATAATTTTTTATACATGAACACATGAATGCAAGACGTTTAATAAACAACAAAATATAAAAGCACCAAATTAAAAGTAGAGGGGAATGATATTTGCACATTTTTTATAATAAGTAGAAAACCACATTGCCTAAAATTAAAAATCAAAAGATTTCAGAATATTCAGTTAAAGCGCTTTCATATGATATGTCACATGACAATGCCCCCCCATTTACCCCACCCCATGTTTTTCGGCATTTTAGTTGTTTTTGGAACAAATTTTAAATGTCTTTATTTCAAGAATTATTTTAGGCAAATTATCGATTTCAGAATATACACGATTCACCTCACCCCCTGTTTTTGAGCATTTTTGTTGTTCTTGGAGCAAATTTTAATTTTTTTTATTTCAAGGCAAAAATTTTTAGGCAAATTATCGATGATCAAAAAAGCAGAAAATTTGATCAGGACCGATTTCGTTTCGCGTGGAGAGGAAGAGTCGACATTTTCAAACCGCCTGATTTTGAGCATTTTTGTTGTTCTTGGACCAAATTTTAAGATTTTATACTTTCAAGATTATTTTAGGCAAATTATCAATTATCAAAAAAGCATTAAATTTGATCAAAGTCGACTGTTTCGCGTGGAAAGCGTATTTTTACACATTTTTCATGATAAGTCAAAAACTAGGCTGCTTGAAATTAAAATTTAAAAGATTTTAGAATGTACAATTAAAGCGCTTTCATATGATACCCCACATGACAATGCCCCCCATTTGTCCCAACCCCTGTTTTTGGGCATTTTTGTTGTTCTTGAAGAAAATTTAAAAAATTTTAGATCAAGTATTATTTTAGACAGATTATCAGTGCTAAAAAATGAAAATTTGATCAAGGCCGACTTCGCTTCGCATGTACGACAAATGTTTAATATTTCCAAACATAGATTTCAAAAAAAAATCGATATATCCAAAAATATGGAAAAAGGGCCATAAAAACCTAAATTCCTGAAAATTTTACATTCACAAAATTCTGAATTGTAAAAAATGTAAATTCTAAATAAAGACTACAGAAAATGAATCGAAATTTTGAAAAAAATCTAAATTTTACAGAATGCCCACATTTTTATAACAAAGCCGGAATATTTAAAAAAAATCTTAAATATTAAACAAAAAAATAAAAGCCAAACTTAAAAAAAAAACTCATAAAAAAACGAAATTTCCAAAAAGCGAAAATTTAAAAATTTTGGAAATTCCTGCGTATTTGGAAACTTCGCTTTATTTAAATGAAATGTTAATGTTTTCTTCCTTTGGTTTTCACTTTTTTGTATGACACTGCTCCTTTCTCAAATACTTTGTCCAAAACTTTGACGTTTTTGTAAAATTTTGGAATAAAAATTAGTTTGGAGAACAGACCTACTTACTGAAACTAAACCGAAATTTCGAAAAATAAATAGAATTTTTCATAAAAATACAATAAACATGTATGGACTACAATGTTTAATAAACAAAAAAATAAAATTCCACTAAATAATAAAGTATTTTTTATATTTCGAAAATCACGTTGCCTAATATTAAAAATTAAAATATTTTAAAATGTGCAGTCAAAGCGCTTTCATATGATAACCCACATGACAATGCCCCCCATTTGCCCCACCGTCTTTTTTTGGGTATTTTTGTTGTTCTTTAAGCAAAATTTAAGATTTATCATTTCAAGCATTATTTTAACTAAATTGTCAATGATTAAAATAGAATTCCACTTCATTAAAAATTAAAGAAAAATATGTTTGCATATTTTTTATAACTCAAAAAGCACGCTGCCTAAAATTAAAAATTAAATGATTTTGGAATGCACAATCAAAGCGCTTTCATACAATACCCCACATGACAATGCCCCCCATTTGCCCCACCGCTTCTTTTTGGATATTTTTGTTGTTCTTGGAGCAAATTTTTAGATTTTTCATTTCAAGCATTATTTTAGGTAAATTATCAATGATTGAAATAAATAACCACATCATTAAAAATTGAAAAAAAAATTTTTTAGCATATTTTTTATGATAACTCAAAAAGTACGCTGCCTAAAATTAAAAAATTTTAGAATCGGAACGGAAAATTTGATTAAGACCGACGCCGTCTCGCGTGGAGAGAGAGAGAGAGAGAGAGAGGGGGAGTCGTACTTGATTATTCCCGATTTTTGGGCCTATTTAATGTTGTAGGACAAATTTTAACATTTTCCATTTTAAACATTATTTTAGGCAAATTATTTCAAAACAACAAAATAAAATGCCCCTAATTAAAAGTAGAGGGAAATGGTTTTTTTTGCACATTTCTTATGATAAATCGAAAACCACATTGCCTAAAATTAAAATTTAAAAGATTTTGGAATATATAGTTAAAGCGCTTTTACATGATATGCATGGTAATGCCCCCCATTTACCCCCTCCCCCTGTTTTTGAGTATTTTTTGTTGTTCTCAAAGCAAATTATAAGATTTTTTACTTCAAGGATTATTTTAGACAAATTATCAATGATCAAAAAAGTATAAAATTTAAAGTCGACTCTGTTTTGTGTAAAAAGGGTACTTTTGCACATTTTCTTATGATAAGTCAAAAACTACGCTCTCTAAAATTATAAATTGAAGGACTTTAGAATGTACAGTCAAAGCGCTTTTATATGCTACCCCACATGACAATGCCCCCCATTTGCCCCACCGCTTATTTTTGGGTATTTTTGTTGTTTTTGGAGCAAATTTTTAGATTTTTCATTTCAAGCATTATTTTAGGTAAAGTATCAATGATTGAAATAAATAACCACTTCATTAAAAATTGAAAAAAAAAAATTTTTAGCATATTTTTTATGATAACTCAAAAAGCACGCTGCCTAAAATTAAAAATTAAAAAATTTTAGAATCTACAGTCAAAGCGCTTTCATATGATACCCCACATGACAATGCCCCCCATTTGGCCCACCACCTCTTTTTGGGCATTCTTGTTGTTCTTGGAGCAAATTTTAAGGTTTTTCATTTCAAGGATTATTTTAGACAATATATCAATGATTAAAAAACCAAAAATTTGATTAAGACCGACGCCGCCTCGCGTGGAGAGAAAGAGAGAGTCGTTCTTGATTATTCCCGGTTTTTCGGTATTTTTATTGTCATGGGGCTAATTTTAACTTTTTCTATTTTAAACATTATTTTAGGTAAATTATTTTAAAACAAGAAAATATACATGCCCCTAATTAAAAGTAGAGGGGAACGGTATTTTTTGCACTTTTTTTATGATAAATCGAAAACCACATTGCCTAAAATTAAAAATTAAAAGATTTTGGAATACAGTTAAAGCGCTTTTACATAATATGCCACATCACAATGCCCCCCCCCCCATTTACCCCACCACCCTATTTTTGAGCATTTTTGTTCTCAAAGCAAATTTTAAGATTTTTTACTTCAAGGATTATTTCAGGCAAATTATCAATGATTGAAAAAGTATAAAATTTGATTAAAGTCGACTGTTTTGTGTTGAAAGGGTATTTTTGCGCATTTCCTTATAAGTCAAAAACTACGCTCTCTAAAATTAAAAATTAAAGGTTTTTAGAATGTACAGTCAAAGCGCTTTTATATGCTACCCCACATGACAATCCCCCCATTTGCCCCACCGCTTCTTTTTGGGTACTTTTGTTGTTCTTGGAGCAAATTTTAAGATTTTTCATTTCAAGCATTATTTTAGGTAAATTATCAATGATTGAAATAAATATCCACTTCATTAAAAATGTAAAAAAAACAACTTTTTAGCATATTTTGTATAACTCAAAAGGCACGCTGCCTAAAATGAAAAATTAAAAGATTTTAAAATCTACAGCCAAAGCGCTTTCATATGATACCCCACATGACAATGCCCCCCATTTGGCCCACCACCTCTTTATGGACATTCTTGTTGTTCTTGGAGCAAATTTTAAGGTTTTTCATTTCAAGGATTATTTTAGGCAAATTATCAATGATTAAAAAAAACAAAAAATTTGATCAAAACCGACTTCATTTTGTATAGAGAGGAAGAATCGCTCTTGATCAATTTGTATATATGACCACATGTGGGCCACATGAAACGATTTATGAACATAAAATTTTAATTTTATGAAATAAGCCGGGCAAGGATGTAGACTAAAATTAAAAACAAATCAGTTTAAAACTGTAAAAACAAAGAACTTTCATATAATGCCCCACGTGGTCCTGCCCATTTTTCATGATTAAATTCTGCCCTGTTTAGATGGAGGTTAATTGGTACTAGAGATTAGGTTAGTTTAATTGAATATTGGCTTATAAACTGCTTCAGTCATACATGTTTCTTTTCCATATACATAATTTTTCCCATTTTTATCACAACTTCAAAAATTTTCTTGGTTATTTCAGAAAAAATTACATTCCCACGGCTCAAATTTTAATTTTATTGATAATCCCTCCATGCTAATCAGCAAACAGTCTGGGAAAAAATAATTCACATGCGAAATGTTCAAAATATTCGTTAAAATTCAAGGTCTGCAATTCGAAAGCGCTATCCACGTAATACCGAGGGGGGTTTTGAAAAAAAGGAGAAGGTAGTAAATTTGGGGCAATAAATTTAACGACGCCAAGTAAAAGACGGATATCGCAGTAAATCTACGAAATGAAATGTTTATTTTACGACTGTTACCTACCGCTTTCAAACAACATTCCCTCTTTTCAGCCTAAAACACATTTCAGCGTGTGTTAGGCGCTTCTTAAATGATAAAAACCATGGCGAAGTATAATTTTTATTATTCTCCATCGGGGGAGTCCTTTTAGTATTTTTGTCGGCCTGAAGCATTCACGCTTTTAGATAATATCCGGCGCATTCGCCATTTTTGTTCGTTCAAACGTAGGACGTATGTTTATGTCTATCTGGCGGATTTTTTATTAATTTGAACCTCAAATATTAAAGTGTTGCAAATTACGACACTGAACGACGAACGTAATTAGAATTGGACCACTGCGCGCACTTAGACGAAAACGACGTTCTCTTTAAAAACTCAATAAAGTCCATAATTGAAAGTGGCGTCGATTTATCTAAAAAGGACTGGAACAAAGAGCGTTCCGGAGAAGGTCCCTTAACGCAGCCGGGACAGTGCATCAGTTTCTTTCAGACGACGATGTCAGCTGAAAAACGGTAAAAAGAACAATAAAGACGATGATACCCTTTAAAGTTCTTGCGATGGCTCCTTTTTGAAGCAAAAAATTATCGCAAGATATATTGCGTCGATGTCAACGCGCTTTTATCACCAGTGACTGTAGCTTTGTGGCCCTCGATCGCCATATTTCATTTTAACTCCCCATTTGACAATAAAATGTGTTTGTTACAAACGAAATTAGGTTGGATATTACTAAAAAAGGTTTTAAAAGAAACAGAATAATTTCTAATTATAGTGAGACGCTTGATAGATTTATCAGGAAAACCATTTCAACTTCAATATTTTTTTATTGAAAACATCTTTACGATTCGATTTCTCTTTGCTATTAGCGTCAAAGGAATAGAAAGTTTCGAATTACTTGACTACGGTATTACTGAGGCAATTGAAAATTGAAAAAGAACTTCAAGTAAATTATTACGCAGATCATGGTTTCTGAAATTCTCCAGTTTTGGATCGCTTCGTAAGTCATGAAATATAACAAAACATTTTCTTGACATTAAAAGGTTGTCTTAGAATTGCCATCAATAACCAAAAATATTCTACTTGGTGGCATTTTTTTTACGAATAAGGAACTATATTGACTATATTCACGACCTGGCGCATCCACCACTGACGCGTCCAAGCGCAATACGTGCGCAAATGGCGGATGCGCCGGAATTGCAACATTTCGAAAAAATGCGGTTTCCGATAAATGGATGTCGAGTAACATTTGCAAGCAGAATGTCAACATAATACAATCCGCTCAGCGAAACCACAATTTCGAATTCAGTGAAGCTGCATCCGCTTGCATTCGTGTTATCGAACCGAGACGGTCTGAAAGGGTTGTTACACCGCCGGGCCACGAACTCGGTTCGCAATTTAAGCCGACTAGACGTTAGGACAAGCGAAGTTTCGTTTCCTGTTCCTGAGCGGTGGCCGTAAATAAAACCAAAATAATCGCGACGAGAGAGAAGCATTTCGGGAAATATCCGTTGGTAGCTCGCCTTGTGTAAAGCTGCAACTGATTGGGGCCTTATCAACGGGGGCGTGTAGAGGTCGGAAGTTGCCCAGAAAAGGACGATATGAGAAAACTATAAATAATATCGGAGCTTAAGGTCGGCGCTTCCTCTCTTTGTTATTCGGGGATTGTGTGAAGGGTTACAAAAAAAAAACAATTTATTGATAGTGGTTGCAGATAAGTGGACAACAATCAATAATGGCCAAATATTTTGACCTTGCCCTTATATTGCACCCTTTCGGAAAAGTTCAAATTATGTAATTTTAACAAAACATCAATCTGTGATCTGCACGAACTCTTTAAAGCAAATTAGGTTACCTTTGTTACATTTATTCAAATTATGTAATTTCAACAAAACATCATTCTGCAATCTGCACGAACTCTTTAAAGCTGTACAAGCTGAATAGGTAGTTTTGTTACATTTATCCAAATTATGTTATTTTAACAAAACATCATTCTGCAATCTGCACGAACTCCTTAAAACTGATTAGGTTAATTTTAATTTAATTTAATTTAATTTATCCAAGTTATATAATTTTAACAAAACATCATTCTACAATCTGCACGAACTCTTTAAAGCTGTACAAGCTGTTTGGTTACGTTTATCCAAATTATGTTATTTTAACAAAACATCATTCTGCAATCTGCATTAACTCTTTAAAGCTGTACAAGCTGTTTGGTTACGTTTATCCAAATTATGTTATTTTAACAAAACATCATTCTGCAATCTGCACGAACTCGTTAAAACTGATTAGGTTAATTTTGTTACATTTATCCAAGTTATCTAAATTTAACAAAACATCATTCTACAATCTGCACGAACTCTTTACAACTGTACAAGCTATTTGGTTACGTTTATCCAAATTATGTAATTTTAACAAAACATCATTCTGCAATCTGCACGAACTCTTTAAAGCTGATTAGGTTAGTTTTGTTACCTTTATTCAAATTGGGTAATTTTAGCAAAACATTTTTCTACAATCTGCTTGAACGCTTTAAAACTGATTAGGTTAATTTTGTTACATTTATCCAAGTGATATAATTTTAACAAAACATCATTCTGCAATCTGCACGAACTCTTTAAAGCTGTACAGTGATTACGTTAGCTTTGTTACTGTTATCCAAACTATGTAATTTTAACAAACCATCATTCTGCGATCTGCATGAACCCTTTAAATTTGATTAAGTTACTTTTGTTATAATTATCCAAATTGTGTAATTTTAACAAAACATCATTCTGCAATCTGCATGCACCCTTTAAAGCTGATTAGGTTAGTTTTGTTATGTTTATCCAAATTACGTTTTTCAACAAAACATCAATCTGCGATCTGCACGAACTCTTTAAAGCAAATTAGGTTACTTTTGTTACGTTTATCCAAATTATGTAATTTTAACAAAACATCATTCTCCAATCTGCACGAACTCTTTAAAGCTGTACAAGCTGATTACGTAGTTTTGTTACGTTTATCCAAATTATGTAATTTTAACAAAACATCATTCTCCAATCTGCACGAACTCTTTAAAACTGATTAGGTTAGTTTTGTTACATTTATCCAAGTTATATAACTTTAACAAAACATCATTCTGCAATCTGCACGAACTCTTTAAAACTGATTAGGTTAGTTTTGTTACGTTTATCCAAATCAGGTAATTTTAGCAAAACGTTATTCTGCAATCTGCACGAACTCTTTAAAACTGATTAGGTTAGTTTTGTTACATTTATCCAAGTTATATAATTTTAACAAAACATCATTCTGCAATCTGCACGAACTCTTTAAAGCTGTACAAGCTGATTACGTTAGTTTGGTTACGTTTATCCAAATTATGTAATTTTAACAAAACATCATTCTGCAATCTGCACGAACTCTTTAAAACTGATTAGGTTAGTTTTGCTACGTTTATCCAAATTAGGTAATTTTAGCAAAACGTTATTCTGCAATCTGCTTGAACTCTTTAAAGCTGATTAGGTTAGTTTTGTTACATTTATCCAAGTTATATAATTTTAACAAAACATTATTCTGCAATCTGCACGAACTCTTTAAAGCTGTACAAGCTGATTACTTTAGTTTGGTTACGTTTATCCAAATTATGTAATTTTAACAAAATATCATTCTGCAATCTGCACGAACTCTTTAAATTTAATTAGGTTCGTTTTGTTACATTTATCCAAATTAGGTAATTTTAGCGAAACGTTATTCTGCAATCTGCTTGAACTCTTTAAAGCTGATTAGGTTAGTTTTGTTACATTTATCCAAGTTATATAATTTTAACAAAACATCATTCTGCAATCTGCACAAACTCTTTAAAGCTGTACAGTGATTACGTTAGCTTTGTTACTGTTATCCAAACTATGTAATTTTAACAAACCATCATTCTGCGATCTGCATGAATCCTTTAAAGTTGATTAAGTTACTTTTGTTATAATTATCCAAATTGTGTAATTTTAACAAAACATCGTTCTGCAATCTGCATGCACCCTTTAAAGCTGATTAGGTTAGTTTTGTTACGTTTATCCAAATTATGTAATTTTAACAAAACATCAATCTGCGATCTGCGCAAACTCTTTAGAGCTGATTAGGTTAGTTTTGTCATATTTATCTAAGTTATGTTAAAAAAGTATGTAATTTTAACCAGACATCATTCAGTACGAAGTCTTTAAAGCTGTATAAGCTGATTACGTTATTTTTGTTACGTTTATCCAAACCCTGTAATTTAACAAAACATCATTGTGCAACCTGCACAAACTCTTTCAAAGCTGTACAGGCTGATTACGATAGTCTTGTTACGTTTAGCCAAATTTTGTAATTTTAACAAAACAATATTCTGCAATCTGCACGAACTCTTTATTGCTGATTAGGTTAGTTTTGTTACATTTATCGAAATTATGTGATTTTAACAAAACATAATTTTGCAATCTACTCTTTAAAGAGGTACAAGCTGATTACAATAGTTATATTCAAAAACTGTTTTAGAATATTGTCAACAAACAATAAAATTTAAATATTTCCAAACTGGGTAGTAGAAATGTTAAATAAAATTAAAAAACAAAAAAATACAATAGTTATGTTACGTTTATCCAAATTATTGAATTTTAAAAAAAACATCATTCTGCAATCAGCACGAACTCTTTAAAGCTGTACAGCTAATTGGTTTTGTAACGTTTGTCCAAATTAGGTAATTTTAATAAAACATCATTCAGCAACTGCACGAACTCTTTAAAGCTGTACAAGCTGATTACATTTTGCTACGTTTGTCCAAATTATGTTATTTTAATAAAACATCGTTCTCCAATCTAAATGAACTCTTTGACTGCTTAGGTTAGTTTTGTTACATTTATCCAAATTATGTCATTTTAACAAAACATCATTCTGCAATCTCCATGAACTCTTTATAGCTGATTAGGTTAGTTTTATTACATTTATTCAAAATATGTAATTTTAGCAAAACATCATTTTGCAATCTACACATTCTCTTTAAAGTTGTATAAGCTGATTACAATAGTTATGTTACGTTTATCCAAACTATTTAATTTTAACTAACGTTATTCTGCAATCTGCACGAACTGTTTAAAGCAGTACAAGCTGATTACGTTAGTTTTTTTTACGTTTATTCATCGCTATTTTACGGAAATCGACTATGCGGTTTCTAATTAAAACCAAAAACATATTAAAACATTAAATAAACTAATTAGTCAATTTAACAAACTTAAAAACTCTTTTAATTTTGGTTTTTCTCTGAGCTGTAACTCCACAGAGGAAGTTACGGGTAATAGCTTGTTTGGTTTATATCGAAATATAAAGCTTTCAACTCGAAATTTCGAAAAAAAAATCCAAAATTAGTATCACGAATTTCAGAAAAATTCGTGAAATTTTCAAACCAAATTTTACTTGAAATTTGAATTTTAAACTCAAAGCTTCGTGTCTGAAGTCGAAATTTCGAAAAAAAGAATAATTTCTAGTTTGGGTGTACTTTTTTTTAATGTTTAAGGATATTGTCAACTGTCATTATTCATAATAAAAAAATATTAAAGAATTCCACGAAGTAAGGGTTGGAAATGTCAACTGTCATTATTTCCAAACTGGGTCGCGGAAATATTAAATAAAATTAATATATATAATGTTTTTTGACTGAAATTTTTCATTAGGTCGAAATTTCGAGTTTAAATTGACCTATATTATCAACGTCGAAAATTTTGCAAAATTTTTAAAACGGGTCTCTCCCTGTCCTCCTAGAGGGGCTTAAAAGGATCATAAAGAACGCGGAGCTCCCAATTTGTACTTGGATACATTTTGATTTTTTGAAAACGTAAAATTTTTAAAGAGTTGAATTTTTCCAAAATTGTGCCTTTTTTCGAAAGCCCGTCCTCCTTAAAGAGGTCATTAAGAAGGCGGGGACCCCAATATGTATTCGGACACATTTTGATCTTTTGTAAACGTGACATTTTTCAAAGAGTTGAATTTTTCCAAAATTGTGCCTTTTTTTGTAAACCTGCTCTTCTGTGTGGTCATAAAGAAAAGGGGGACCCTAATACGTACTTGAACACGTTTTGATTTTCTGAAAACGTAACATTTTTCAGAGTTGGATTTTTCCAAAATTGTGACTTTTTTTCGAAATTTCTACTTATTAAATACAAATTTCTACTTTATCTGTTGATCTTTTCAAAATTTTGACACTAGAAAACAATTTCTTCTTCAATTCACAACTTTCTCTAAATTTGACTTCAAAATATTGCAACTTTTTGCAAAGATTATGTTTTTTAATTAATTTAATTCGAAATGTCGAGTTTTTAAAAGGTTGAAAAGTCTTCGGTTTCCAAACTCTGAATCTCATAAACGTTCAAACTTACTGGTCTGTGCATTAGAATCTAGTCTTCTGGGACTTTTCTAGAGAGCAACCGCTTTGCTAAGCGCTTGTGGTTCTACTGTTGGTAGTTCGGCTACCTATGATCCGCTAAATGTTCAAAACTCTCTCAAAGCGTTTAGACGATTTAGTTTAAATGATTTAGTCAATTTAATGAAGCATAAAAGCTTATAATTTTTGCTTTGAGGCACAGGACAAAGCTTTAGTAGTTCACCCTATGTTATAACAACAGTGGTGTTTTTGGAGAGATTCCATTTTGTGCCAAAGAAAATAAACCCTAAAACGATTGCTTTTCGCGACATTATTCTTTGATAAACAAATCAATAATCTTATAACAAAATAAACATCCTAAACGTACAAAAGTTTTCCATAAAAGCCCTTTGTCCCTGATACGTTTAAAATTAGATATTAGTTGGGCAAAAGGTAGACCCCTAATTCATTACATAGCCAAATGACTCGGCAGATTGAAAGGGTGCCCCTACTCAAAACAACGCTGGTCAACATTAAGGATATTAGGCAAATTGAATGAAAGCGTTTTAACGTGGAAAAAGAGCCCCCTCATACATTTTAAGTACCCTTTAGAAGAACAAATCTTCGGGCCGGAATTTATCAAAGGAACACGTCAACGCGTGTCGAGTTAAAACCACCCAAGGGCAAAAGTAATCAAGACTTTTTTGTAATTTGCTTATTTAAACGCAAAGTGCCTGATATTCATCAAGCTTAATACAGCGGTGGTATATCAAATTAAAGACAAATTTACAACCATTTCGGGCAATTGTTGGCTTCTGATCGTAATGAAATAAAAAATATAACGTTCAACTGTACATAAAGTAATAAACTTATTAAATTTAATTAAGAATCAGTATCAGTTAAGACAGCTGTAGATTAGTTTGGATAAATATAATAAAAGTAACCAAGCTAAGCACAATTTTAAAGAGTTCGTGTAGGTTGCAGAATGATGTTTTGTTTAAATTCATTGACATGGTCATGTACTGCCTAATTTTACGGTTAGGTTGTACCCTGTCATTAGAGGAAGCTGTCGTCGCTGTCAGATCACTTTTTCACCTTGAAAACAAAGAAAGATTATTTACTCTTTCTGGACATATTAGCTTGCGAGTATCTAGGACAATTTTTCGAGATAGAACGAATCCTACCAACAATCGCACTTTGCAAGATACACCTATACCAAATTTCGTCAAAACTGCTTCAGTAGTTGAGCAACCACAGAAAGCGAATTGGCATTTTTATATTAATTAGGATACAATTTTTTCCGATATTCCGACAGTTCGTTTCGGTTAACCATTGCTCTAATTCATAAATTAACCGTTTCAGTAATTCATCTAAAATTACTTTTAGGCGAATTTTAGTTTGGTTGCTCAGATTGTACTTCTAGAAATACGGCGGCCTCAGGTAAAGCCCATAAATTATTCCAAACGCATTAAGGACACTCCACCCCCTAAGATCAATATAAATTTCTACAAATTCCCTACTGTGACAAAAAAAATCGGATTCGCACGTGACATCGGAGGACCCTACCTAATCAATAGAAACACTTATGTCCTACCCATGACCGCTGCTATCATTTACATGCGCCGTGCCGCACCGCAATTTTATTTTCGGATTAGAGGGCTGTGTATATCTCTTGCGTGGTCGACCTTTGCACTCTCCTCTCTCGCTCGCGCTGAAACCTAATAAACATCTAACCCAATTTCTTGCAACCTTACTTGCGACTGGGGAGAGACGTCTTACGTCTGGTCTGGATCGTCGGCCCCAAATTGAATATCCTGGCGGTTTGAATTCCTGCAACGCACCTCGGGGTCGACCGGAATTAATGATGCTGTAAGCTTTATGAAAACGTAAAGGGCCCTCGGCTTGTTCAACTGGGGGGAAAAACGAATTTTTCCATCTCAATTATTGTCAACTGTTTTTCTTTGCCCGAAGCTTTGTGGCAACGTTATCGAGTAATTGGTCCAGCTGCGTAATAAACGTTCTTTTAAAGCTTTTACATTTTCTTTCGCCTTCGGCCAATTTACAAATTTATTCCTTTTAAAAATGCCGAAAACACAAGAACGATTATGGTCTATCGAGGATGAGGTAAAGTAGTCTGTGGTATCCCACATAAGTTCGATAGGCGCAAGATCTGGAATTTGGGTGGCCAATTGGGGCGTTGTTAAAGTAGTTCCATTTACTCTAGCGCAAACGAGTATTGTTTCATCAGAATACAGTTTCTAATTTAAAGTTAGTAATTAAACAAGCGACTAGACCATAAAAAATTCGAATTAAGAAGGTTTTCACTTTTTGTAAGATCAATAAGATGAGTGTGATTCCCCCACAAAGAATTTCTACATTTCTGTTCATAGCAGTTTTGTTTCAGGTGCATGGGGGGCGATGGGCATCGGCCAGAGTGAGGGGGGGCTCCGGAGGCGGATGCCACTTCGACGGGTAGGTGGTAGCTCTGCTACAGGAGCTGCTAGCCTCGGAAACAGAGCGATGCGTTACTATCGACTGTGGATATACACCTGCAACACGGCGCTGTTGGCCGGTACGATAGCTTTTTGCGGCGCCGCCACCAGAACATTGCTGTTCGACTACCGCCGGCTGCTCGTGCCGTCGCTTTCCTTATATCAGCCTTCCTTCTTATACGCTTATTTGGCGCTGGCGACGCAGGGCGGCGCCCTCCAGCTGCTCGGCTGCTTAGCAGCAGTAAGACTGTCAGAAAAACTGCTTAATGCCTATTGGTTGTTACTGTTAGTGCTGCTGTTCGGAGATGTTGTCATTGGTGCCTTCTGGACCTTCAGATTCGAGAGGATATGTCAGGAATTGAGGCCGGCGGTTAGGGTAAGTACCAGAGGCACAAAACTCTTTAACAGGATAACAGCTGTCTCGATTAACACGTTCAGTGATGATGACGCACCGGTGCGTCATGCGTGACGCACCGGTGCGTCATTCAAAAATTTTGCGATACAGAGTATTAGAAAATTATCTGTCTCGACTAACACGTTCAGTGCTGATGACGCACCAGTGCGTCATGCGTGACGCACCGGTGCGTCATTCAAGAGTTTTACTATACGGAGTATTAGAAAACTAGCTGTCTCGACTAACACGTTCAGTGCTGATGACGCACCGGTGCGTCATTCAAAAGTTTTACGATAGGAAGTATTAGAAAACTAGCTGTTTCGACTAACACGTTCAGTGCTGATGACGCACCGGTGCGTCATGCGTGACACCGGTGCGTCATTCAAGAGTTTTACCATACGGAGTATTAGAAAACTAGCTGTCTCGACTAACACGTTCAGTACTGATGACGCACCGGGGCGTCATGCGTGACGCACCGGTGCGTCATTCAAAAGTTTTACGATACGAAGTATTAGAAAACTAGCTGTTTCGACTAACACGTTCAGTGCTGATGACGCACCGGTGCGTCATGCGTGACGCAGCGGTGCGTCATTCAAAAGTTTTACGATACGAAGTATTAGAAAACTAGCTGTTTCGACTAACACGTTCAGTGCTGATGACGCACCGGTGCGTCATGCGTGACGCAGCGGTGCGTCATTCAAGAGTTTTACGATACGGAGTATTAGAAAACTAGCTGTCTCAACTAACACGTTCAGTGCGGATGACGCACCGGAGCGTCATTCAGAAGTTTTACGATACGTAGTATTAGAAAAGTAGCTGTTTCGACTAACACGTTCAGTGCTGATGACGCACCGGTGCGTCATGCGTGACGCACCAGTGCGTCATTCAAAAATTTTACGATACGAATTATTAGAAAACTAGCTGTCTCGACTAACACGTTCAGTGCTGATGACGCACCGGTGCGTCATTCAGAAGTTTTACGATACGGAGTATTAGAAAACTAGCTGTTTCGACTAACACGTTCAGTGCTGATGACGCACCGGTGCGTCATTAGCACTGAACGTGTTAAGGTCCCTAAGTGTTAAGGTCCCTCATCTAGATTTTAGAAAATTTTGGATAATCACATATTGGTTTCCGATCTTAAACTGAGAGAGAAACTTCTCTTTAAGAGAGTAAGTGCTGAAATCGACCAATTTAGATTTAATTATCAGCAAGAATTGATCGGAACAGAAGGCGATTAATATACAAATCTTGTCCCTTGAAACCAAGAAAGATTAAAAAATACAACAAAAGTTGCTCTAACGCGTTTCGATAGCCAAGCTATCATCTTCGGAGAGATACTTCTATTGAAACGCGTTAGAGCAATGTTTGTTGTATTTTTTAATATTTTTGGTTTCAGGGGACAAGATTTGTATATCAATTTTTTAAAATAACGAAGGACCAAAAAAAGGCGATT
Organism: Dastarcus helophoroides; assembly: GCA_028583605.1. Taxonomy (NCBI): domain Eukaryota; kingdom Metazoa; phylum Arthropoda; class Insecta; order Coleoptera; family Bothrideridae; genus Dastarcus; species Dastarcus helophoroides. Next base: position 13,502,930 of record CM053335.1, on the reverse strand, counting down.
GTTTGATTTTGATTTCAATTAAAACTTGGTAATGTTTTGTTGTAGATACGTTATCCTCAAGAGTACGGTACAAACCCCGACATGACCGAGCTGTGGGACCGCATACAGAGCGAAGAAGGATGTTGCGGGGCGGCGGGCCCCGAAGACTTCTTCAACAACTCGACGTCGTCCCGATGGGACGGCCTTCAAATGCCGGCGAGCTGCTGCATAGAACCGCCCCCGATAAACAGCACCAGGTGCACCAAAGCGCACAAATCCGGTTGCGACGAGAAACTCCTGGCCTATCTCAAATCGACGGCCTCCGTTCTCGCCATATTGGGCTACTGCGTCCTCGCCTTTCTCAAAATGTGCTTCCTGGGTATCCTTAGGTACGAAATTCGAGAGATGATACAGAAGATAAGGATACTCAAGACGGAGCTTCAGCTGCCTAACGTTAACGGCGCCGTACCGGGGGCCATAAGGGCCGAAGGGCAGGAGAGCGAGAGGGAATCGTTGTTGGTGAGGCCGGAGAGTGCGGCGCTGTTGTCGTCGCCGCCTACGCAGACTAAGAATCCGAATGGGAATAATAATTACGAGATGAGGGAGTATAATAGGGGTAGAGACAATATTTGACTAAAGATTCGCCTTGAAGGTCTTCTGACGGGGGGGCGATGGGGGAAAGTGAAGAAGGGCCCCCTGGCTACGCCCCTGGAGGACATCTTCAAGCGCAAGCCCAGGAGTCGCGTCAAAGACGAACCGTGCTGAGAGTTGCCTAACGCCGAGACTTTAGTCTAAACTAGTAGGGGTGTTATAACGAACTTTTTATTAAATTTTGCTTATAGCGCACGGCCAAATACTTAGATAATAATAATATATTAGCATTTTACTAGACCTTTGCCAATTTGACTCTTCCAACAGACTAACCCCAATTAGAATTCTTAATCAGCAATTTTTCGAAAATTCTCTTTCTTTATCAAAACAGCCACTTTCAGCTCTTAAACCAAAAAACTTACACTCGTAAATTCGAGGATTATTTAACCTCAAATTTTTACGAAACGGGGGATACGGAAAATGAAAGAAAGAGAAAAATAAAAAGAAAAGAAACAGAAAATATAACAGAAAAAATAATAGAATAAAACGAAGACACCATTTAAAAATAATAAGCAGTCTTGGAGACATTAAGGCATGTTAACAAAGCGTGATGGTGACGCGTGATGGTCACGCGAAACCGTGGTCAAGCGAAACCACAGCCCTATCCAAAATCGCTCAACGCGCCTAAAGAAGTTTTCACTTCAGAACAAAGAGGGGCCTGAAGAAATTATGAACAAGAAATAAGGATCCAAAACATCATTTGCCTGAAGAACGTATATACTGACACTGATGGTTAAATTTATTGTGCAAAATATGCAAATGGCTGAAAACAATATAAACATATCAGTTGGCGCGCCCAATGATTTATTTTATGTGGTTATTTACTCTGAGCGGTTTATAATGCCAAAGGTTAGCAGGATTCATTAGATTACTGAAAATTCGTTTCAGTAATGCGGCAATAAAATCGCTCCTGTTTATTACATACAGCTCGTAAAAACGAGAAAAAAAAGTACAATATGCAATGGAAAAATCTGCATGCAACACACATTAAAACTGGTGTTGGTGCCGTTTAAAAAAAACCGTAATTAAACCGATCGCTCGTTTGAAACCGAGCACGTCGTTAAATTACACTTTGTCGTTGGAAGTTGTCAATTTGCAAAGGTTCCAGGTTGAAAACAACGCAATTCTGAGCCTAGGGAACTAAGCGAATGTACAGTGTATAATATGTACAAACTGTAAAAACAAACTCAAGTGATTTCGAGGACAATTTTCATATGCAAATTAAACTACAGTAGAAAACCGCTAAACTGGAAGAAGACCGAACAGCTTCGGAGCCGGACCAGACGAAAGCAGCAGTAAGCGATTATTTTGCGAGGAAAGCAAAGCACAACGCTCTAAATAAACAGAAACGTAATTCCGCAGCAGCATCATTGTTTTTTTGTTTTATTAAAAAAATACTGAATTAGATCTGTTTTAAACGTTTTTTGGCATTCGTATTTCGTAATTAGGGGTGTACATAAAAAAAATCTTTAAGAGTATTTTGTTTCCAAATAATATGACGGTGACGCGTAATGGTAACGCGAAACCATATCCCTTATCCAAAATCGTTTAACGCAGTTTTTACTTCAAAAAATAAAACCTTCGATCCCAACGCGACAGTATTTGCTTCACAGTTAATCTCTGAAATGGATCTCTGATCATTAATCTTCAGTTTTAAAGTTCCCATAAAAATTTCTTCAACGGTGGATAGAGATTATGCTTTGCTGTCTTTAATGTAAAAAGTTTACATTAGAACGCTTCGTTCATCGAGTGTATTTCATATGAGCTTAATTATTACTATTATATCATAGTGCCTCGCCTTAAGCAACTTGTCTTGACATTACGATTATTATAAATTTTTGTAAGGTGCGTTCAGAACAAAAACGTTATCAAACAGACATATAAACTTTTACCTACATCATATCTTCTAGAAATTGACTGCATGCGTAAGATAATAAATTTTTAGAAGGCATACTCTAACTTATTTGGTAAATTTGACAAAGTACACGTAACTTGAAAATCACGCTGCCTAAAATTAATAATCAAAAGATTTTAGAGAATGTGCAGCCAAAGTGCTTTCATTTGATATCCCACACGACAATACCCCCCATTTGCCCCACCGCTTGTTTTTAGACATTTTTGTTGTTCTTAATGCAAATTTTAAAAGTTTTCATTTCAACCATCATTTTAGGTAAATTATCAATATTTCAAATAAATATCCAATTGATTAAAAATATTTAAAAAAAAATATTTTTGCAGATTTTTTATGATAACTCAAAAATTACGCTGCCCAAAATTCAAATTAAAAATATTTTAGAATGTACAGTCAAAGCGCTTTCATATGATACCCCACACAACAATGCCCCCCACTTGCCCCACCGTCTTTTTTTGAGCATTTTTGTTGTTCTTGGAGCAAATTTTAAGATTTTTCATTTTAAGCATTATTCTAGGTAATTTATCAATGATTCAAATAAAAATCAACCTAATTAAAAATATTAAAAAAAATATTTTTGCATATTTTTTAGGATAACTCGAAAATCACGCTGCATAAAATTAATAATTAAAAAATTTTAAAATGTACAGTTAAAGCGCTTTCACATGATACTTAAGGTAAATTATCAATGATTAATATAAAAATCAACTTCTTTGAAAACATTAAAAAAAAAATATGTTTGCATATTTTTTATGATAACTCGAAAATCACGCTACCTAAAATTAAAATTTAAAAGATTTTAGAATGTATTATCAAAGCGCTTTCATATGATGCCCCACACGACAATGCCCCCCATTTGCCCCACGGCCTGTTTTTGCGCATTCTTGTGGTTCTTGGGGCAAATTTTAATATTTTTCATTTCAAGCATTATTTTAGATGAATTATCAATAATTAAAATAAAAATTCACTTGATTAAAATAAAAAAAAAAAATTCCATAATTTTTATAATAACTCAAAAATCACGCTGCATGAAATTAATAATTAAAAGATTTTGGAATGTACATTCAAAGCGCCTTCATATGATACCCCACATAACAATGCCCCCCATTTACCCCACGGCCTCTTTTTGGACATTTTTGTCGTCCCTGGGGAAAATTTGAAAATGTTTTATTTCAAGCAATATTTTAGGTAAATTATCAATGATTGAAATAAAAATCAACTTAATTAAAAAATATTAATAAAATGTTGCATATTTTTTATGATAACTCGAAAGTTACGCTGCCTAAAATTACTAATTCAAAAATTTTAGAATGTACAGTTAAAGCGCTTTCATATGACACCCCACAGGACAATGCCCCCCATTTGCCCCACTGCCTGTTTTTGCACATTCTTGTGGTTCTTTGGGCAAATTTTAATATTTTTTACTGCAAGCATTATTTTAGGCAAATTATTGGTGATTACAAAACAAAAAATTATCAATATTTAAAATAAAAATTCGCTTGATTAAAATCTAAAAAAAAATGTTTCCATAATTTTTATAATAACTCAAAAATCACGCTGCCTATAATTAATAATTAAAAGATTTTAGAATGTACATTCAAAGCGCTTTCATATGATACCCCACATAACAATGCTCCCCATTTGCCTCACGGCCTCTTTTTGGACATTTTTGTCGCCCCTGGGGAAAATTTTAAAATGTTTTATTTCAGGCAATATTTTAGGTAAATTATCAATGACTAAAATAAAAATCAACCTAATTAAAAAATATTAAAAAAATATTGCATATTTTTTATGATAACTCGAAACTCACGCTGCCTAAAATTAATAATTCAAAAATTTTAGAATGTACAGTTAAAGCGCTTTCATATGATACCCCACAGGACAATGCCCCCCCATTTGCCCCACTGCCTATTTTTGCGCATTCTTGTGATTCTTGGGGCAAATTTTAATATTTTTTATTTCAAGCATTATTTTAGGCCAATTATTGATGATTACAAAACAGAAAATTATCAATATTTAAAATAAAAATTCACTTAATTAAAATCTAAAAAAAAATTTTTTTCATAATTTTCATAATAACTTAAAAATCACGCTGCCTAAAATTAATAATTAAAAGATTTTAGAATGTACATTCAAAGCGCTTTCATATGATACCCCACATAACAATGCCCCCCATTTGCCCCACGGCCTCTTTTTGGACATTTTTGTCGTCCCCGGGGAAAATTTTAAAATGTTTTATTTCAAGCAATATTTTAGGTAAATTATCAATGATTGAAATAAAAATCGACTTAAATAAAAAATATTAAAAAAATGTTGCATATTTTTTATGATAACTCGAAAGTCACGCTGCCTAAAATTAATAATTCAAAAATTTTAGAATGTGCAGTTAAAGCGCTTTCATATGATACCCCACATGACAATGCTCCCCATTTGCCCCCACGGCCTCTTTTTGGGCATTTTTGTCGTCCCTTAGGAAAATTTTAAAATTTTTCATTTTAAGCAATATTTTAGATAAATTATCAATGATTAAAATAAAAATCAACTTAATTATTAATATTTTTAAAAAATTTTGCCTATTTTTTACGATAACTCAAAAATCACGCTGTCTAAAATTAATAATTAAAAGATTTTGGAATGTAAAGTCAAAGCTCTTTCATATGATACCCCACATGACAATGCCCCCCATTTGCCCCACCCCCCCTTTTTGAACATTTTTGTAGTTCTTGGGGCAAATTATAAAATTTTTCATTTCGAGGATTATCTTGGACAAACTATCAATGATAAAAAAAACAGAAAATTTGATCAAGACCGACACCGTCCCACGTGAAGAGGGAGAGTAATTCTTGATCAGTTTTTATATATCAACCCATGTGAGCGACATCAGACGATTTATAAACATAAAATTTAAATTTTATGAAATAAGGGTCATATCTATACTATTTAAGGAAAAGTAATTAAAAAAGTACGAATCTTCAAAAAATAAGTAAAATTATGAAATATGAACATTTTTAAAAATTCGAAGAATCTAAAATAAAACAAATAAACAAAAAGAAATGAAAATTTTAAAAATAAAAAATCGAAAAAGGTTCAGAAAAAAAAAACGAATTTTTGCGAAAATTCAAATTAGGCAAAAAAGTCGTAATTTTCAAAAAAGAAACCTAAATTTAGAAAAAAATCGTTTACAAAATCAGTTTTTTAAAGAAAGCCGAAATTTTAAAAAAATATCGAAATTTTCAAAACAGAGATCGATATTTTTCATAACTGAAAACGTTAAACCAAAGCACAAAATAGTGCAGCACACCACTAGGGTGCTAAAGTTTAAATTTTGACAAACACAAGCCATAATTCGGGGAGCATAAAATTGTTCTGAAACAAAATACGAAAAATTCTAAATTTTACAACAAAACTTTAAAAAAACTAATTTTATTTTTCAAAAATGTTCAAATTTTGAGTTCCGAGTAACTAAAACTCGAATTTCATTTTTGTAAATTTTAGGGTTTTTCGAAATTTGATTTTTTTATCAGCTTGAGCTTGAAACTTTGAAAATTGAAAATTGGAGATTTTAATGTATTAAAAAAATTGAAAATCTCGAGTTTAACTTCGAAATGTTGAAGATTTCCTCTAATTTACGAAGGAAAGCATGAAATTAAAACTTTTTCTAAAAATCTTATTTGACAAATGATGGCGCAGCTTACGGTTAGGTATTAATATACAACAAAAAAAAGTAAATCCCTCTTGATAACGTTTTTATTTAAACGCACGTTATTTGTTTATGTAAACACTCGTTATAAATTCATCATATTATGAGCATTGAAAAATATTATTTGTATATTTGCAACATTATCACCAACTTTCATACCAAAATTAGTTACATGGGAAGACCACAAGCAAATATATTTTGTTTTTTCCATAACATCGCCCTCAAAAATATAACGTATTCACCAAAACCTGTAATGCTTTTCAACCAAAGTAGCAATTTTTCGGCGCGCAAAGTCCAAAACATCACCGAAATTAATTTGCACGACCCCAAACGGGCCGAAGTACGTCACTTATTGGAAAAATGTACAATCCGGCTAACGATCCGGCCGGAAAAAAAACTCATTTTAACCGCCTAATCCCCTGCGTCAGCTCGTTAGCCGGCTGCATCAGCCCGAGTTGCGCCCACGTCTGGCGATCTGTCATTTTCAAGATTGCGGTGAACGATGCGATAATCGTATTTAAGCAAAAGATAAATATACGAGAAAATTGTGATTAATTGCCGACCGGCGAGAGAGAAAAACTTCGGTGCCGGTTTCTTCGCAAGTCTGCGTTTTTCGACGGTATTTGATTGCAACGAGATTAGTTTTCTCTTTCGACGATTGGGCTGGTTCAACGTAACAGGATCATAGAGCTTTTCGCTTCTACAGATCGATTGGATTTCTTTGTAAAAGTAGACGAGTGCAATAACACGAATGTTCATGTTTAATGAGCATTTTCGTTTCTGCTTTGCCTATACATATGTCTATTCCAGAGAAACTGGATTACGTTCGTTAATATCGAATGGAAACTTCATGACGCAAATCGGTTAGACCAAATAAATGATATTTTAAGCTTCAATTGTAGTTTATGGATCAATAGCAATACTCTTCTCATTTTTTTATGCACAGGTGACCACCGTGTATATTTTAAATAGTAGTCGGCCGTAAATTTTATCAAAATTGTAAAGTATGCAAAGATTTACGAAATACGTTAAGTCTTTTTGTATAAAATCGTGTTTTTTTGGGAAAAAGAAATGAATTCACAAACTTAAATAGTAAAAACTCCTATAAGTACAAAATTTGATTCAAATCGTTAGAGCCGTTTCCGAGATACACGAAACATACTTATGTACAAGAATTGCTCACTTTGTGCTTCTATGCGGTATGCAAAGATTTACGGTATGGCGTTGCAAAAAAAATGTTTTTTTTATGTAAAATCGAGTTTTTTCAGGAAAAACAAATGTACACATAAACTTGTAAAGTAACAAGTTATCCAAATACAAAATTTGATCCAAATCGTTAGAGCCGTTTCCGAGATACACGAAACATACATATATACAAGAATTGCTCACTTTGCGCTTCTATGCGGTATGCAAAGATTTACGGAATGGCGTTACAAAATAAAATGTTTTTTTTTATGTAAAATCGAGTTTTTTCTGGAAAAAACAAAAATGCACTTAAACTTGTAAAGTAACAACTTATCTAAATACAAAATTTGATCCAAATCGTTAGAGCCGTTTCCGAGATACACGAAATATATTTAAATGCAAGAATTGCTCGCTTTCTGCTTCTGTGCATCATAAACTCTTCATTTACTGGTGTTTTCATCTGAGGTTAATTACAAATATGTCATTCATTGCACTACAAACCCTTTTTGTTTTCAACGATAGGCATCTTCGGCGACCGGAAAGCAAATACGTCAAATTAATAATGCATTGTTCCTAAATAGGTTGATAGCACACTATCAAAGCATTTACTTCCTAGACCTAGGCGATAATCATATCGCTTGCATGCAATTTGCATAGAGTTAATTACGTTCCTTGTTTAAACTTGATATTTATCAACGTCAAGCTAACGACCAACCCATTTCGAACGTCGTCCCCCATAATTTTCCAAATTGAATATACATATTTGTATTTAAAATCACTCAATTAAACATTACTTGTTATACAACATTCCTAATCGTCGATTGTAATTTCGTCGAGTGCCAACTCCGATCTTAGTGATTAGGAACGAAGACAGAATTACAACAACATTTGAGCGATTTTACTTATTTTCCAGGTAATTTATTTTGAGAAATTTGTCAAAATTTTAGTTTGTTACTCATGTAGATTTGTAATTGAATAAAGGTCGATTTGTGTGGCGTAAAAAATACATTTTTATGCAGTTCTCTCGTTATCTACTTCTACGCAACAAATTGAATTTTGCTGTTACGGAATTTGATTAAAAGTCCACAGAAGGACGAATGTTTGGCAGATTGCCGGATAGGGCGCGGTTTAAACTTCCAATATTCGGTGATATTTTTAAATTTACTTAATTATAAGCGAGCGAGAGATATGTAAGCGAGATGGGTATGCAGGGTGAAAAAAAACCAATGACCAATGTGAATAATTTAGCTTCCCGATCCATTGAGCTGTACGTAGGTATAATAGAGATTTTATTTGTTAAAGCTATTTCATGTTAGCACCTGTACAAGATGTATATATAATCTATTTAATAAAGTGTATTGTTAGAAAACCAGTCTCACTTACCTTTATCTCCGGTTCCTTCAGTTGGGCGCAACAATCCAAATTAGAACCACCTATAACGACCTGGAACAGAATTCGCTAGCTGATTAAAAACAAATTAAATTTCGGTAGATACGCAAGGCAGATTCTGCCCCGAAAGTGCACACTCGCTAATTTCAAGTTCGTTTCCCGTGTTAGTGTAGTAATTAAACAATAAAAACAAGAAAATGGTCGTAATCCCTCTTATTCCAAACAAACTGTCAAATATTGACATTTTTAAAAAAATCGATATTTCGTAACACTTGAGAGCTCGTTTTTCGTATTTTACAAATAGTACTAGTAGTAAGTAAATGTAGTAATAGCCAGTAAATAGTTATGACTAAATGGAACTCACCAAAAGCATAAATTAAATTTCGGTAGATATACAACGCAGATTCTGGCTCGGAAGTGCACACTCGCTAATTTTGAGTTCGTTTCCCGTATTAGTGTAGCGATTAAACAATAAAAACAAGCAAATTGTCATAATCCCTCTGATTTCAAACAAACTGCCAAATTTTGACATTTGGAAAAATAATCGACATTTCGTAACATTCGCGAATTCGTTCTTCGTTTTTTACAAGTAGTACCACTAATAAGTAAATGTAGTAATAGCCAGTAAATAGTTACGACTAAATATGAGTCACCAAAAGCATAAGTTGAATTTCGGTAGATATACAACGCGGATTCTGGCTCGGAAGTGCACACCCGCTAATTTCGAGTTCGTTTCCCGTATTAGTGTAGTAATTAAATAATAAAAACAAGAAAATGGTCGTTATCCCTCTGATTTCAAACAAACTGTCAAATTTTGACATTTAGAAAAAAAATCGATATTTCGTAACACTTGAGAACTCGTTTTTCGCATTTTACAAATAGTAATACGAGTAAGTAAATGTAGTAATAGTCAGTATATAGTTATGACTAAATGGAAGTCACAAAAAACATAAATTGCATTTCGGTAGATATACAACGCAGATTCTGGCTCGGAAGTGCACACTCGCTTATTTCGAGTTCGTTTCCCGTATTAATGTAGTAATTAAACAATAAAAACAAGAAAATGGTTGTAATCCCTCTGATTTGAAACAAACTGTGAAATTTTGACATTTAGAAAAAAAATCGATATTCCGTAACACTTGAGAACTCGTTTTTCGCATTTTACAAATAGTAATACGAGTAAGTAAATGTAGTAATAGCCAGTATATAGTTATGACTAAATGGAAGTCACAAAAAGCATAAATTGCATTTCGGTAGATATACAACGCAGATTCTGGCTCGGAAGTGCACACTCGCTTATTTCGAGTTCGTTTCCCGTATTAATGTAGTAATTAAACAATAAAAACAAGAAAATGGTTGTAATCCCTCTGATTTGAAACAAACTGTGAAATTTTGACATTTAGAAAAAAAATCGATATTCCGTAACACTTGAGAACTCGTTTTTCGCATTTTACAAATAGTAATACGAGTAAGTAAATGTAGTAATAGCCAGTAAATAGTTATGACCAAATGGAACTCACCAAAAGCATAAATTGAATTTCGGTAGATATATAACGCAGATTCTGGCTCGGAAGTGCACACTCGCTAATTTCGAGTTCATTTCCCGTAATAGTGTAGTAATTAAACAGTAAAAACAAGAAAATGTTCGTAATCCCTCTGATTTCAAACAAACTGTCAAATTTTGACATTTGGAAAAAAATCGGTATTTCGTAACACTTGAGAGCTCGTTTTTTGTATTTTGGAAATAGTGCTACTAGTAAGTAAATGTAGCAATAGCCAGTAAATAGTTACGACTAAATATAACTCACCAAAAGCATAAATTGAATTTCGGTAGATATATAACGCAGATTCTGGCTCGGAAGTGCACACTCGCTAATTTCGAGTTCATTTCCCGTATTTGTGTAGTAATTCAACAATAAAAACAAGAAAATAGTCGTAATCCCTCTGATTTCAAACAAACTGTCAAATTTGGACATTTGGAAAAAAATCGATATTTCATAACACTTGAGAGCTCGTTTTTTGTATTTTGGAAATAGTGCTACTAGTAAGTAAATGTAGCAATAGCCAGGAAATAGTTACGACTAAATATAACTCACCAAAAGCATAAATTGAATTTCGGTAGATATATAACGCAGATTCTGGCTCGGAAGTGCACACTCGCTAATTTCGAGTTCATTTCCCGTATTTGTGTAGTAATTCAACAATAAAAACAAGAAAATAGTCGTAATCCCTCTGATTTCAAACAAACTGTCAAATTTGGACATTTGGAAAAAATCGATATTTCGTAACACTTGAGAGCTCGTTTTTGGTATTTACAAATAGTACTACTAGTAAGTAAATGTAGTAATAGCCAGTAAATAGTTACGACTAAATATAACTCACCAAAAGCATAAATTGAATTTCGGTAGATATATAACGCAGATTCTGGCTCGGAAGTGCACACTCGCTAATTTCGAGTTCATTTTCCGTATTTATGTAGCATTTCAACAATAAACACAAGAAAATGGTCGTAATCCCTCTGATTTCAAACAAACTGTCAAATTTTGACACTTGGAAAAGAATCGATATTTCGGAACACTTGAGAGCTCGTTTTTGGTATTTAACAAATAGTACTACTAGTAAATAAATGTAGTAATAGCCAGTAAATAGTTGCGACTAAATATAATTCACCAAAAGCATAAATTGAATTTCGGTAGATATACAACGCAGATTCTGGCTCGGAAGCGCACACTCGCTAATTTCGAGTTCGATTCCCGTATTAGTGTAGCGATTAAACAATAAAAACAGGCAAATTATCATAATCCCTCTGATTTCAAACAAAGTGTCAAAATTTGACATTTGGAAAAAAATCAATATTTCGTAACACTCGCGAGTTCGTTTTTCGTATTTTACAAATAGTACCGCTAGCAGGTAAATGTAGTAATAGCAAGCAAATAGTTATGACTAATGTGACTCACCAAAAGCATAAATTGAATTGCGGTAGATATACAACGCAGATTCTGGCTCGGAAGTGCACACTCGCTAATTTCGAGTTCGTTTCCCGTATTAGTGTAGCGATTAACCATAAAAACAAACAAATGGTCATAATCTCTCTGATTTCAAACAAACTGTCAAAATTTGACATTTGGAAAAAATCGATATTTCATAAAAAAATAATTCCGAAAAAAGCAACAACACTTTGAAATTGAGCCAACTTTAAAAAAAATAAATTATAGAATACTCATAAATACAGAAAATGGGGACAAGAAATCAAACTTCCAAAAAATGTATTAAAAAATAATAGTAAAGTATCAAAATTTCGAGAACAAAAACAGAAATGTAGGAATAAAAAATATGAATATTTCGAACAAACGTTGCCCCATTACAAAGTACAAACAAATTAATTTTTGTCTTTTTACTTTGTCAAAACTAAGTTGGCATCGATTTGTAATTTAGTTCCTTCAAACGGAGCAGCGAGAAAAAAAAGAGATAACCCACAAAAGGTCATTATCGATTACGCTTTAACAGTAAAGGATTATTTTCAGGGCTGTTAAAAACTACAGCTTTAAATGATTAATGTGTTGGCAGTTGTTAATTGAATTTTTTGCACAACGTCTATCGTTTACCTCGACACTAGATAAAGCTTGATCGCTTTAAAAGTGGAAATTGTATTATCTCCATTTAAAGCTCGCGTTGATAATTGAATCTGTACATTGTCAGAGACCCCACGATGGCATTTAGTCTAATCACTTTAAATTTATAGGTTTTTTCCGCGTTATTGTAGAAAGTCGTTTGTTTCGAGTCTTTGGAGTTCTAAACCCTGAATCTGACAAATATTCAAACATCTGTGTTGTTGATACGATACGAATTCGTCACACATTCATTTATATGTTTTTTAAGAGTTAGGTGACTATAAAATCAAACAACAGTTAAATCTGAACTGATTTTATTTGTAACTAGCTGACCACGGCGATTTTGCACGCTCTATGACCCGCAGCGTGTCAAATCGGGACTATTGCAGGTTAGATTCTGTGATGCTGCATCCACACAAACAGTGCACTTACGTGTTTCCGCCTATTACGTGTTTCTCTTTTTTAATGTAGAGAAATAAGTAAAAATATCCAAATTACCAATTAAATACTGGTAGCATTATCATTATCTATATGTGTAGTTGTTAATTTTACTCAAGACAAATATAAAATGGACGATTTTTCGTCCCCAAAACGCACAATTGCGATAGCAACGCGTGTTATTATACACAGCATCTCTAACCTTCTACATGTCATTGTGACGTCACGCGTATACGTTCTATTTGACAATAGGTGAACCTCTCCAATGTACCCAGTTTGACGTTTAATTTCACCTATTCACTGCATCCCCGCGCCCATAAAGAAGCTAAGAAACGTTTTTTCTTGCAACTTGACTTAAAACTAGCAACTTCGGCAGTGATTTATTAATCGTACACTACATGATTACTTTAAAAAAACCAAACAAAACAAAGATAAAAGTCGGATCTCTAAGAACGTAAATGTCAAGTCATAGAATTTCTCGAGTGGGTCGCGGCGCTTCTACTGTAGCGACCCTCTAGTCAGAGTATGGTACTACGCCATATTTCAGCTATTGCCTAACGCGAAAATTCTAACCCATCAGTATTTTTAACTGCTTGTTCAATGTTTATTTCTCATCAAGTGAAACTATATTTCCAACGAGAAGTATAAATATAAAACAGCTAAAAATGTCAAAACTAAACATAAAATAAACACCTAAAAATACCGACAGTTTGGAATTTAAGCGCTTTGAAACAGCTCAAATATAGAGGAAAAGTGTCACTTTTACAAGAGTTAGTTCTCCAGCGCAGCTCCGGCGTTGAAGCTATCAGATCTGTGATAGATGGTTCTATGTCCTGTATTCGCCGCGTAAAAGCATTTAACCTTTTTATTTAAATGAATTTATATAGCAGTAGATTCATAGGAAAAAGGATGGCATCAGTTAAAGATTCATAACTATTAAGATCTATGTGTCGTTAAAGTTTAATAAATATGCATATTAAAGAATTCCATACAGAAAAGATTAAAAATGTCAACTATTAGTTAAAGATGGCGTAATTTCAGATCAGGTTAACTTTTGACGACCATATATGTAATACTGGTAATACATATATGCGTTGATTGAATATATGTATTCAATCAACGATATATGTAATACTTGTATTACATATATGTTGGCGACATACCTTTTTGGAATTCCTGGAAATACTGCCAAAGTATCAGTCGGCCATAACCGCACATGTCAAAATTGAGAGGAGCAGCAGACATTTCAGTTGGAATTCAGTTCAAAACTAGCATTCACTAATCACTTCAACAAAATAGCTTTAAAATTATCCGTGGTTGCTAGTTCCAGTGTGACGCGCAATATTTTTAAATTAACAAGAAATGCTGCCACTTCAGTCACAAAAACACCACATCACGCTTACGGAAAATTCGGAACGAAAAACTTTGTAAAAAAACAACCGACAATATTTCTTTGTTTATGAACATCTGATTCTCGAGTTTGAACATGAAAACGAGATTGGTTAACGAAGGAAAACGCGTTTAAAAGCATTAATACTGGCTACCGGCAAAGCTTTTCCGCGCAAACGAGCAAACGAAACAAATTACTACGACGTATAACCATAGATATCAACAATCAGTGCTACCAATCCTCATCATTATGAAGAATTAACCTCATCATAATGTTTATTAATTTTATTCAACATTTCTGTGCCCCAGTTTCGTAATATTTAAATTTTTATTAATCCAAGTGGACAGTATTCGGAACCATTTTTTTTAAATATGACTACGTAATATCTAAATTTATTTAAAACGTCACCTGATGACAGTTGACATCATAATCTGTGCATGGCAACCATAGAGAATAATCTCGGTTTATGCATATATGTAATAAGTATTACATATGTAATGTCGGCTCGTCACTCTCGCCGGGACAACACGAGACAACCCGAACGCGGGAATGTAGAATAATAATAATAATGAAGAATACTGTAGAAAGTAATCTCGCTTCGATTCGCTTCGTCTCCGTTCGTCTTGGGTCATATATGTAATACTTCTATATGGCCAGCTCCCTATTCTCTTCGCGTGTTTGTTCTGATCAAATCCGATAAAGATGGAACATGAATAAATGACGAGTATTGCGCATGAATTGAACGAAATGAACCAATCGCTACGCGCGGGTTAAACGGCTGTTTATGTTTGGCGATGCACAGCTGACTTTGGCCATGTACAGATGATTTGTAACACCTGCGCATTGCGACTCATTAATGCGTGTGAAGGTCAGCGAAAAAGAGAAGTCTTTCCCATAAGAAACGAGGAACTGGCCATATAGAAGTATTACATATATGTCTTGAGTGCGCTCCATGTCGAGTCGGTTTTTTGGGCACGAATCGAAGAAATTGAGCACTACCGGGGAACGAGAACTACTACTTCAACCACACTCTCGCGTTCTCTTTTGTGTTTGTTGACCGTTGAGGTTAGATTTTTGTTTGACACTTGTTTTTATTGTTTAAATTAATACATTATTTTAATAATTATATGCACAATTCGCTGCAAGAGCAGCAATTTCGACTACATCCATGATGCAGAATAACCTACATATGTTCTGTGGTACCTACAGCTATCTATGCTTTATACTCAACACGAGTGTGTAGGGTAGTGTTCACATTTCATTTCCCTGTCAAATGTCTCGCCGAGGCGCTCGGACGGGATGGCTCGCCGAGAGTGAAGTCTTCATAAATATTACATATATGGATTTATGACCCATTGTTGCCAAATCGACACTTTTCCCTGTAGATTTACATTTTTCTTTAAATCCTTAAAAGAATACTGTAGATCTACAGTTTTTAAATGTTCCTAGGCAAAACTTCGTCTCAATCATTTCACTCACTCATTTTGTGGTGCGCAGCCTCTTCTTTGATTGTCTGTCAGACGAAACTAAAAAAGTCTCGTCAACTTACTTTATAATCGCGTAACGAAGAGCTTTTATTAGTCTGTGGGCGCTAAAACGGGACAGGCGCAGTAAACTCAGCGAAAGGATTAAAATGCTTGAAATTTAACAAACAAGAAGAAATTTTAACGTACAAAAATAACAAAACGCGGGACTGGCAATTAACTTCAACCAACCCGAACAACCAAACTTTTAACTGTCATATTAGTCATATTTATCTCCGCCAGGGCGCGGTCGAGCCATAGATACTTCTCACCGCTCGAATTGACGTTGCATCGCGCTGCCAACATCAAACAATGAACAAACGGCGGGCTATACAAAATTAAACCAAGAATTCGTCAGTTTTATTTCACCGAAAAGTTATTAACATGAAACAAGGATTTACAGTTTTTAATCTCATATTTACCGGTTTCAATCATAAACAGTTGGCTGGGTTGGCCACACTGATATAACCGCTAATTTCAACTTTTGTTTTTTTTCTAAAATGTCTTATAACGTAAAAATAACTGCATTTGAGCCGATTTCGAGAGCAAAAGTCGAAATTATGATCGAAATTTTGACAATTATGTCAAAAATGTTACGAAAAGTTGACAATTTGAGTTGTAATAGAATTATGACAAAAAAAGTACGAATTTAAAGCACAAACTATATACAAAGACGTATAAAATGGGTCAATTTTTAAAAAAAATTGGAAAGCTTGGGTTTAAAATTGAAATTTCGACTTTTTTTGATATTTCGATTTTAAACTTAAACTTTCGTCTCAAAATTTCGACTTTTTTTCGAAATTTTGTTTTTAAACTCGAAATTTTGACTTTTAATCTCAAAAATTTGACTGTAATCTCAAGATTTCAATTTGAATCTAGAAATTTTGACTTTTTTCTCGAAATTTGGACTTTTTTGTCGAAATTACGACCTTTTTGTCGAAATTTCGACTTTTTTCCAAAATTTCGACTTTCTTCTCGAAATTTCGACTTTTTCTCGAAATTTCGACTTTTTTGTCGAAATTTCGACTTTCTTGTCGAAATTTTGTCGAAATTTCGACTTTTTTCCAAAATTTTGACTTTTTTCTCGAAATTTCGACTTTTTTCTGGAAGTTTCGACTTTTTTCTAGAAATTTCGAAATTTCTACTCTCTATGGTTATGTTTGGCAGAAGACCGTCGCGCCCTACCACCCCCCATTATCGACATTTGGCATTAGGGTGCGTTCATTTATTTCAATTTTTAATAACCAAAATTTTGACTTTTTTATTCAAATTTTAAGGTTAAAGTCGAAGTTTTGGGGAAAAAATCGAAAATTGGAGTTTAAAGTCGAAATTTAAAGATTAATCTTAAAATATTGTCGAAATATTGACTTTAAAGTTCAATAGTATTGACTTTAAAGTCAGTAGACTTTAATTTTGAAATTTTCAGGAAAAAGTCGAATTTCGAATTTTAAAGTCGAAATTTTGAGTTTTCAGGTCAAATCGAGTTTTAACGTCAAATCGAGTTTTAACGTCAAATCGAGTTTTAACGTCAAATCGAGTTTTAACGTCGAAATTTGATGACTAAAGTCGAAATTTCGAAATTAAGGATGAAGTTAGACTTTTTTTTCGGAATTTCGACTCTACTCTTAAAATTTCGACTTTAATTTAAAATATTCGATTATAATCTCAAGATTTCGACTTTAATCTAGAAGTTTTGACTTTTTCTCGAAATTTCGACTATTTTCTCAAAATGTTTATACTCTATGATTAGATTCGTCAGATGACGGTTGCACCACAGCACTCTCCTTAGCGCGCAATATCGACAGTTGGCATCAGGGTGCGTTCAGTAATTTAAATTTGTAATAACCAAAGTTTCGACATTTTCATCGAAATTTCAAGATTAAAGTGGAAATTTCGACACAAAAAAAAACCGAAATTTCTATTTTAAGGACAAAATTTCAAGATTAAAATCGAAATTTTGACTTTAATGTCGCATTTTTTAAAACAAAAATTGAAATCTCGAGTTTCAAGGTCGAAATTTCGAGTTTTAACGTCGAATCGAGTTTTAACGTCGAAATTTGATGATGAAAGTTGAAATTTCGAAATTAAAGACGAAATTTCAAAATTGAGGACAAAACTACGACTTTTTTACGGAATTTCGACTCTAGTCTTCAAACTTCGACTTTAATCTAAAAATGTGGATGTAATCTCAAGATTTCGACTTTAATCTAGAAATTTTTACTTTTTCTCGAAATTTCGACTTTTTTCGAAATTTCTATACTCTATGATTAGATTAGGCAGATGACAGTTGCGCCCCACCACTTTCCTTAGCGCACAATATCGACAGTTGGCAGTAGGGTGCGTCCAGCAATTTAAATTTTTAATAACCAAAATTTCGACTTTTTTCTCGAAATTTCAAGATTAAAGTGCAAATTTCAGGAAAAAGAAATCGAAATTTTTATTTTAAGGACAAAATTTCAAGATTAAAATCGAAATTTTGACTTTAATCTCGCATTTTCATGAAAAAATTGGAATTTCGAGTTTTAAAGTCGAAATTCCGAGTTTTAACGTCGAATCGAGTTTTAACGTCGAAACTTGATGATTAAAGTCGAAATTTCGAAATGAAGGACGAAATTTCGACTTTTTTCTCGAAATTTCGACTCTAATCTTAACATTTCAACTTTAATCTGGAGATTTCGCTGTAATCTCAATATTTCGACTCTAAACGAGAAATTTTTACTTTTTCTCGAAATTTCGATATTTTACTCAAAATTTCTATACTCTATAATTAGATTAGGCAGATGACAGTTGCGCCCCACCACACTCCTTAGCGCACAATATAGACAGTTGGCAGTAGGGTGTGTTCAGTAATTTCAATTTTTAATAACCAAAATTTTGACTTTTTTCGCGAAATTTTAAGATTAAACTGGAAATTTCAAGAACAAAAATGGAAATTTCTATTAGAAGGCCGAAATTTCAAGATTAAAATCAAAATTTGGGCTTTAATCTCGCATTTCTATGAAAAAAAATTGAAATTTCAAGCTTTAACGTCAAAATTTCGAGTTTTAAAGTCGAAATTTCGTGATTAAAGTCAAAATTTCAACTTTAATCTCGGAATTTCAAAAAAAAAGTCGACATTTCGTGTTTAAAGTACGAATTTAGAGTTTTAACGTGAAAATTTAGAGTTTTATCATCGAAATTTCGTGATTAAAGTTGAAATTTCAAAATAAAAGTCAAAATTTCGACTTTAATCTCTGAATTTCAAGAAAAAAGTCGACATTTCGAGTTTAAAGTACAAATTTAGAGTTTTAACGTTAAAATTTAGAGTTTTATCGTCGAAATGTCGTGATTTAAGACGAAATTTCGAGATTAAAGTCGAAATTTCGAGATTAAAGTCAAAATCTCGAAATTAAAGTCAAAATTTCGACTTTAAACTCGAAATTTCTAAAAAAAAACCATTTTATTGGATGTCCTTTCTACGTCTTCGTAACAAATTCAAAATGAGTAAATTCTAAATTTTTAAAAAACATGATTGACCTTAAAAAGCCTGGAAAATTTGAATTTAAATTCGAAATTTCCATAAAAAATATTACAGTTGAAGCTTCTAAGCACAAAGTTTATTTAAAAAAATCGAAATCTCTATTTTAAGGCCGAAATTTCAACATTAAAATAGAATTTGAGAGACATAGACTGCATTCGAACATAGATAATAGAATGGAAAGTACTCATTTCATTTAGTGTCGATTATATGACTTTGTTATTATTAGGTGGATTACCGAATGTACATGGCCCCCGCTGACATCAAAAGTGTCGTTAAGTGGTAAAGACGCGCACTAGGTTGCTAGGGATGTTGCAGATGGAAGTTATGGGCGTGGTTCCGCAGTTACTATAGAATGTGAGAGACATAGACTGCATTCGAATATAGATAACAGAACGGAAAGTATGCTTGATATTTTATTGAATTTTTGTTGAAATTTGAATAAAAATACAACGTTATGAGTCAAAAATTGTTCATTTTGGTGGATTAATGCGAAAAAAAACCAGTAAGAGCTACTTACTGCTTGGTTGTGTCCTGTAGGGGCGAGTGGCCCGAAAGTTTCTTCTTGGTTTCTCAATTTTGCCAGCTCCACTGCTATATCGGCTGCTGTCTTAGCATTATTTTTAATTAATGCTACGTCTTTGTGTAAGTTAAGAAATAATCAAAGCTACTTAAGCTGATGAGACACAAATAATTCATATTAACACCTCGACAGAGGTTCAGTAAACTAAAAAGCTGGTAAAAATTGATTAAATGATGAAGACAATTGGTATCAGTATTGAAGATGATCTTGAAAAGGCGATTTTGATAATGTGGCAGTTTTGCCACTAGGAACTCCCAGTGTCTTCGAATCTTCAAATGTTTTTGTTGATAAAATTGCGAATAACATCATTAGAATAGTTTTTCCAAGATCAGATTCAATACTGAGTTTTGCCAAATCTACCAATTGTCACGACATGGTCAATATTTCGACTGTTTTCACCTTCCATTCTTCAGAAGTTTTTTGTTGGCAAAACTACGAATCACATCATCAAAATAATTTATCCGAAATCAGACTCTATACTGAGTTTTGTTAAATTTACGAAACGTTTCTTAAGACATGGTCAACATTTCGACTACCTCTGCCATCAATTCTTCAGATGGTCTTTGTTGGCAAAATTGTGAATCACCTTAACAAAATAGTTTTCCTGAGATCAAACTTTATAGTGAGTTCGACCAAATTTATAAGTCGTCCCCATGGCATGGTCAATCTCTCGACTGTTTTTGCCTCCAAGAAGATTTTTGGTGGCAAAATTGCGAGTCACGTTGACAAACTAGTTTTCTCGATATCAGACTCAAGACCGAGTTTTGCCTTTATCAATCGTTCCTCTGACATGGTCAATCTCTCGACTGGGCTCACCATCAATTCGTCAGATATTTTCTGTAGGCAAAAGTACGAATCACATTAACAAAATAGTCAATCAATGGTCATCATGTTCAAGCTTTTTTGTCGTTAAATAAATTGACACAAAAATAGTAAAAGGATACTGCTCTTCAATGACTTCCCTCCGGTAACTTTGGAGATGTGCGCTAATAAAAATGGAGTCACGTCTTTGCCTGTTACTCCTTTTTCTTTGGCAAGTTTAAGAGCGTTACTTATAATTTCGTTGATTTCTTGCTCATCTAAGGAGTAATCCTGAGGAATCGGTACAGCGAATATCATTCCTGAATTCATCCCTAGCTCATCACTGTGATGGATGATTTTGGCTGCTTCGAGCGCATTTTCAACTTTATAGGGGGCGAAGCACCCGCTTTTGCGAGTGTAAAATGCCGGAAAATCCTTAGTCTTTCCAAAACTGGCCACAAAGACACCTTGGGTTTCCTAAATAAAGAAGACCATGAAGGAAAAGAAAGTAAAAAGTGAACAGTTAAACCAAATATAAGGTTCCAAAACGTTCAAAAATCCAAAAAATATTCAAATCTTTACTCTCTTAACTTTATTCTCGAAACTTTAACTTCAGCTCAAGTTTTTTTTTTATTTTGGCCGTTCAAACCCGAAATATTAATCAAGATTTTATATTTTTACAAAGACGTCTAAATTTTCAGATTTAAAGAAAAAGTTGAGTTCGAGTTTCAACTCGAAACTTTGAGACATTTTGAGACTAGCGCATGTAACTTAAATTGTGATGCGCAAAACTACTCCAGAAGGCTTATAACCCGTCTACTTCAGTACAGGATATACTTCTTCCGGGATTGGACCATGTCAACGAACTACTAAAACTACTTTTAGTAGTTCCTTGACACAAACTTTAATTTAATCTAGAAATTTCGACTGTAATGTCAAGATTTCGACTTTAATCTAAAAATTTTAACTTTTTTTCGAAATTTCGATTTTTTTCTCGAAATTTCTACACTCTATGATTAGATCAGGCAGATAACAGTTGCGCCGCACCACTCTCCTTACCTCACAATACCGACAGTTGGCAATAGGGTGCGTTCAGTAATTTAAATTTTTAATAACCAAAATTTCGACTTTTTTCTCGAAATTTCAAGATTAAAGTGGAAATTTCAAGAACAAAAATCGAAATCTCTATTTTAAGGCTGAAATTTCAAGATTAAAATCGAAATTTCGACTTTGATCTCGCATTTTCATGAAATAAATCGAAATTTCGAGTTTTAACGTCGAATCGAGTTTCAACGTCGAAATTAGATGATGAAAGTCGAAATTTCGAAATTAAGGACGAAATGTCGGCTTGTTTTCTCGGAATTTCGGCTCTGATGTTAAAATTTCAAATTTAATCTAGAGATTTCGTCTGTAATCTCAAGATTTCGACTCTAAATTAGAAATTTTAACTTTTTCTCGAAATTTCGAAATTTTTCTCGAAATTTCTATATCTATGATTAGATTAGGCAAATGACAGTTGCGTCCCGCCACTTTCCTTGCCACTTAATATCGACAGTTGGCAATAGGGTGCGTTCAGTAATTTAAATTTTTAATAACCAGAATTTCGACTTTTTTCTCGAAATTTCAAGATTAAAGTGGAAATTTCAAGAACAAAAATCGAAATCTCTATTTTAAGGCTGAAATTTCAAGATTAAAATCGAAATTTCGACTTTGATCTCGCATTTTCATGAAATAAATCGAAATTTCGAGTTTTAACGTCGAATCGAGTTTCAACGTCGAAATTAGATGATGAAAGTCGAAATTTCGAAATTAAGGACGAAATGTCGGCTTGTTTTCTCGGAATTTCGGCTCTGATCTTAAAATTTCAACTTTAATCTAGATATTTCGTCTGTAATCTCAAGATTTCGACTCTAAACTAGAAATTTTGACTTATCTCGAAATTTCGACATTTTTCTCGAAATTTCTATGCTCTATGATTAGATTAGACAAATGACAGTTGCGCCCAAC
This sequence comes from Dastarcus helophoroides, assembly GCA_028583605.1. Classification (NCBI taxonomy): domain Eukaryota; kingdom Metazoa; phylum Arthropoda; class Insecta; order Coleoptera; family Bothrideridae; genus Dastarcus; species Dastarcus helophoroides. Next base: position 13,480,244 of record CM053335.1, on the reverse strand, counting down.
CACTTTCGTTGCCACACAATATCGACAGTTGGCAATAGGGTGCGTTCAGTAATTTAAATTTTTAATAACCAGAATTTCGACTTTTTTCTCTAAATTTCGATATTAAAGTGGAAATTTCGAGGAAAAAATCGAAATCTCTATTATTTTAAAGTCGTAATTTTAAGATTAGACTCGAAATTTCGACTATATTCTCGCATTTTCATGAAAAAATTGAAATTTCGAGTTTTAAAGTCAAAATTTCGAGTTTAAATGTTGAATCGAGTATTAACGTCGAAAGTTGATGATAAAAGTCGAAATTTCGAAATTAAGGACGAAATTTGGACTTTTTTGTTCTTGGAATTTCGACTCTAATCTTAAAATTATAAATTGAATCTAGAAATGTTGACTATAATCTGAAGATTTCGACTCTAATCTAAAAATTTTGACTTTTTCTTGAAATTTTGATTTTTTTCTGGAAATTTCTATACTCTATGATTAGATTAGGCAGATGACAGTTGCGCCTCACCATTCTGGAAATTTCGGGAAAAAAAATCGAAATTTCTATTTTATAGTCGTAATTTCAAGATTAAACTCGAAATTTCGATCTTAATCTCGCATTTTCATGAAAAAAATTGAAATTTCGAGTTTTAAAGTCAAAATTTCGAGTTTAAATGTTGAATCGAGTATTAACATCAGTGGCGGCTGGTGACTTTTAGATAGGGGGTGCGCAGATGCAAAAATATTAGTAGTTAAGAGTATTAGGTGACTCAGTGTCATATCAGATATTCAATTAGAAAACAAAAGTGCACAAATGGTGTATATTAATAAAATTTACGAATTTAAATTTAATTCATTATAACTCCGAAATTCATGAAAAGTCGAATTTGAAATTAAAACATATTTATTGACAAGGTGTCTATTAACTCTACAAAACACAAACTAAAAATTTTTAAACAAAATTCCGCTCATACGAAGTTTAAGAGTCTTCAATTACTTTTCTATAAAATTGTTTTAATCCAAATCTATACATGAATAATTAGCCAGAACGGTACTGCTATTCGATTTGTGAATAAGCCGAATATTGCAGTTAGGCCTGTAATTGTCACAATTAAACATCGCAATTATAATCCGCCAGAACATACGATTTAGCATTATAACGTAAATGTACACTCAAACTCTGACTCGTATCACATGTTGCAATATCGCACATCGCGGACGGAGTCCTGGCTAGCTTTACTGGTTTCTTAGTTCAGTTTGTTTATAACCCCCTACTTCAGTACAGGATATACTTTTTCGGGGATTGGACCGTGTCAAGAACTACTAAAACTACTTTTGCTAGTTCCTTGACACGGTCAAATCCCGGAAGAAGTATATCCTGTACTGATTCTAGCCGTGGAAGCCTTCGTTATCACCCTCTACTTCAGAATTGATTCTTTTTACTTTAAATAACCAAAAGAAAAGCAGCACACGTACCAAATATTCCAAAGTCTTGGGTATATCCAGTATGGACTTAACTCCACTGGACACGACGGCAACGTTACTTTTGGACAATTCCGTCAAGTCGGCTGATACGTCAAAGGTGGTATCTGCCCCCCTATGTACACCGCCGATGCCGCCTGTGGCAAAAATCGGGATTCCGACTCGATGGGCCACCACCAACGTCCCCGAAACTGTTGTACCCCCACTCAGTTGGTTACTAACAACGTACGCCAGATCCCTTCTTGACGTTTTGACAGGTTTACTGATGGAAACATCGCCGAGTTGTTGCAGCGTTTGGTCATCGAGTCCCACCTTGATTTTTCCCTTGATGATGGCGACTGTCGCGGGTATTGCCCCCTAAAATAATCCAAGTTACTTTCATTGAGGGAATCATGGAAATGATAGACTTTTTCGTGTATGGTCCAGTTACGAATTTAATTAATTGAGTCCTTAACGTTTCTGTAATAAAAATAATTTCGACGCAAGTTTTTTTTAAGCTGACAGGGATTTTGCAAAATTCTTTTAGTGGTTGGCAACTGGAAACAATTCTCGTAGTGAGAGTTGCGAATTTTTCTCTCGTTCACCCCCAAACAACATCCAAACGGCTCCTGTTGGTGGTAACGCAAGTTTTTTTGGTGACACTTGAGAATTTAAAAAGGTTCCTTCAATGCCTAAGAATTTGGAACGACGTAGCGATAGTAAAGAATTTTCTATTTTTCTGCCATTGGTCAAATTTTTTCTCGAAATTACAACTTTTTTTGAGAAATTAGGACAACTTTCTAATTTGTTTGTGAAATTCTGAATATTTCTTAAATTTTTATACTTCTTTCGCGACATTTCAATCTTATAAAAGCATTTTTTTAAGAAATGTGGAAAAAATCTCGAAATTTATCAAATACACATAATGCATTTGAATTGTTCCAGTGGTTTCAAAACTGACCCCCGCAGTACCAAGGAGAGGCATTGTTAAACAAATTAGAAAAGCGCCTCGACAATATTTTAAAATTATTAGCGACCTTCTGCAATAGTAATGTTTTATTTTATATACAGAAGAACTCCTTTAATCCGACCATGACTGGACTAAGGTGTAGGTCAAAAGCATCTTTTGTTTACAAAGTTTAGGGAGAAAAGCTGCAAATTAACAACAATATTGCGCGTTATCGGTTCGAATGATTAACACTTGTAGAATTGTAAGCACTTTATTTCAAAACTGAACTCGGAATACTACAAATGCTAACACTAACTAACTTACTAACTTGACTAAGGGAAAGCCGACTGGATCCCCTATATAAATCCCGATTCAGGTTCTAGAAAAATCCAGCAGATAAGGCTTATCGTTTGCCGAAATTTGTGGAGCGCTTATCTGTCGTTTGATTTATTATCGCGGCCGCTTCCCCTTATCAAATTTTCTAGAAATTTCCCAACTAAACTTTATAATTACATTTTATTACAATATTAATAAAAAAAATTGAAATACAAATCTTGTCCCCTGAAACCAAGAAAGATATTAAAAAACACAACAAAGGTTGCTCTAACTACGCGTTAGAGCTACCTTTGTTGTGTTACTCTTTTTTGATTTCAGGGGGCAAGATTTCTATTTCAATTTTTGAAGATATCAAGGCCCAGTCCGTTTCACCAAAACAATATTAATTTTATGTTGTGCTAAGAGGAAAGTCGAACTATCGGAGGTCGGATTAACGCAGTTCTACTGTATTATTTAAATGTTGGCATATCGAGAAAAATTTTGAGAGTCAACCTTTCCAAAAATGAATCTTTGAGAACAATTAGAAGAAAACAAGAGCCGAATTCTAAAAATGAAGACAAAATACTAAGCTAAAGTTCAACATTCTGGGAAAGTCATATTCTTCAGTAGAAGGTCAAATTTTGAGAAACAAATTTTAATTTCGGAAAATTAGAATTTCGGGATCGAAATTTCGAGCAACGTGCCAATTTAGAAACGTCGAATTTTGAGAAAAATTGGAAACGTTCGAAAATAAGACAAATTTGGAAATAACACATCAAAAGTTCCAAAAAATAAAGTCTGACGCAGAACTTTTAATGAAAAAAAGTGGAATTTTAATAGACAAGCCCAATTTTGAAAAAAAAGTAAAAATTTCTATTAAAAAAACCTACGAATTTCGAGGCAAAATGGAAGTTTGCAGAAATATAATAAGTTGTAATTTCAGAGAAATTTGAAGTTTTGGAAAAAGGGCAATTTTAAACAAATCCTTCCCAGAAATTCAAATTTAATTTTTAGAAAAGACCTAATTTTTAAAAAATGGAAGGGAGTTTCAAACAGAAGACTGATTTTAAAAAGAAGGTTGAAATTAAAAACAAAATCAAAATTAAAAAAAAAATCAAAATGTAAATAATCAAAATTTCAAAGAAAATCGAAATTTAGAAGAACAAACTCATTGAAAAGTTAGATGCGAAGGCGTTTAAAAGATATCAATTCAAGAAAATGTTTTTTTATTTCGATTTAAAGTTGACATTTCCTATTTTTTTTTGCGAAACTTCGACTTTTTTCTCGAAGTCTCGATTTTTTTCTCGTAATTTTAACTTTTTTCTCGTCGAAATTTCGACTTTATTCGCAATATTTCGTCTTTAATCTCAAAATTTCAACTTTTTCCCCGAAGTTTCGAGATTAAAGTCGAAATTTTGGGTTTAAAGCCCTGATTAATCTCGAAATTTCTATACTCTATGGTTAGGGTAAACAGATGACAGTTGTGCCCCCACCACATACCTTTTCTAATGGCTCTTCACTCTCGCCGAGGCGATACGAGGGAACTCGGACGCGAGATGTGGAAGCTACGTTCGTTTTTTCTCGCTTTGTCTCCCTTCGCCTCCGAAGTGTTCCGTGTCGAGTCGGTTGTTGGGATCGAGTTAGTCTCTGGATCGAGTCAAAGGAAACGAGCACGAAAACCATAAGTGCGAGTGAGAGGGTAGATATAGCGCTTGCAGTTATATTTATCCTGTCAAATGTCTCGACGAAACGTTCGACGAGGAGCCTCGGCGAGAGTGAAGAGCCGGCATAACAATATCGATTTTTTTCTCGGAATTTCCAAATTAAAGTCGAAATTTAGACTAAAAAAATTCAATTTTAAAGTCGAAATTTCGAGTTTAAACCCGAAATTTCGAGAAAAAAATCGAAATTTGGAGGAAAAAGTCGAAATTACGAATTTACAGTCGAATTTTCGAGTTTAAAAGTGGAAATTTCGAGATTACAGTCATAATTTCAAGAAAATCAATGAAATTTGGAGAAAAAAATCGAAAATTCGAGTTTAAAGTTGAATTTTCGAGAGTAAAGTCGAAATTTCGAGAATAAATCGAAAATCGGAAAAAAAAGTCGCAATTTGGAGAAGAAAATACAAAAATTGTCCCCTAAAACCAAGAAGGATTAAAAAACAGAACAAAGGTTGCTCTAACGCGTTTCGACAGCCAACCTATCATCTTCAAAGAGATAGTTTCGAGCAGAAAGTCGAAAGTTGAACCAAAACCCGAAATTTTAAGAAAAAATCGAATTTTCAAGATTAAGGTTAACATTTCAAACCATTTTTTCTAGAAAAAGATCAAAATTTTCTAGAAAAAATCGAAATTTGAAGAAAAAAGTCAAAATTTAGAAAAAAGAGTGAAATTTGAGAAAAAAGTCTAAATTTTTAGAAAAATTCGAAATTTTGAGAAAACAAGTTGAAATTTCGAGCAAAAAGTCGATTTTTCGAATTTAAAGTCGAATTTTCAAGATTAAGGTTGACATTTAAAAAAAAATGTCGTAATTTCGAGAAAATGATGAAAATTTCGAGAAAACATCGAAATTTGACGAGAAAAATCGAAATTTCGGGAAAAAAATCAAAATTTGGAGAAAAAAATCTAAATTTCGAAAAAAAATTCGAAATTTTGAGAAAAAAATCGAAATATTAATGGAAATTCAAGTTAAAATTTTGAAAAAAAAAGTCGAAATTTCGAGGTTAAAGTCAAAATTTCAAGAAAAAATCAAAATTCGGAGATAAAAGTCGAATTTTTGAGTTTAAAGTCAAATATTTGAGATTACGGTTGAAATTTTGAAAAAAAAAAGTCGAAATTTGGAAAAAAAAGTGGAGTTTTTGAGTTTAAAGTTAAATATTCGACATTAAGGTTGAAATTTTGAAAGTAAAAGGCGAAATTTCGAGAAAAAATCGAAATTTGAAGAAGCAAAGTCGAAATTTCGAGAAAAAAGTCAAAATTCCAGAAAAAATCGAAATTTCGAGAAAATAATTGAAATTTCGAAAAAAATCGTTATTTCGAGAAAAAAGTAGACATTTCGATAAAAAAAGTCGCAATTTCGAGAAAAAAGTCTAAATTTCAAATTTAAAGTCGAAATTTCAAGATTAAAGTCAAAGTTTCAAGAGAAATATCGAAAATTCGAGAAAAAAGTCGAATTTTCGAGTTTAAAGTCGAACTTTTGAAATTAAGGTTAAAACTTCGAAAAAATAATCGAAATTTCGAAAAGAAAAGTACAAATTTCAAGAAAAAAGTCGAAATTTCGAAAAAAAAAATCGAAATTTGGAAATAAAGTCGAATTTTCGAATTTAAAGTCGAATTTGAATTTTCGAGATTAAGGTTGAAATGCCAAAAAAAAAGTTTAAATTTCGAGAAACAGATCGAAATTTCAAGAAAAAAATCGAAATTTGGAAAAACTCGACATTTCGAGAAAAAATTGAAATTTCGAAGAGTCGAATTTTCGAGAAAAAAATCGAAATTTGAAAAAAAAGTCGAGATTTCGAGAAAAAAGGCGAAATTTGGAAAAAAAGGCGAAATTTCGAGAAAAAATCGAAATTTGGAGACAAAATCGAAATTCGAATTTAAAGTCGAATATTCGAGATTAAGGTTGACGTAAAAAAAGTATAAATTTCGGAAAAAAAATCGACATTTCGAGAGAAAAATCGAAATTTCGAGAAAAAAGTCGAAATTTCGAGATTAAAAGCCAAAATTTCGAGATTAAAAGTCAAAATTTCGAGAGAAAAATCGAAATTCCAGAAAAAATCGAAATTTGGAGTAAAAAGCAGAATTTTCGAGTTTAAAGTTTAATTTTCGAGATTAAGGTTGACATTTAAAAAAAAAAAGTCGAAATTTCGAGAAAAAAATTTAAATTTCCAGAAAAAAGTCGAAATTTCGAGATTTAAGTTGAAATTTTGAGAAAAAAGTTAAAAGTTCCAGATTAATATTGAAAAGTCGAAATTTTGAATTTAAAGTCGAAATTTCGAGATTAAAGTCAAAATTTCATTAAAAAAATCGACATTTTCAAAATAAACAGAAATTTCGAGAAAAAAAGCCCAAATTTTGAGTTAAAAGTCGAAATTTCAGATTTAAGTCAAAATTTCGAGAAAAAAATCAAAATTCGGAGATAAAAGTCGAATTTTTGAACTTGAAAACGAATTTTTGTGACTCAGGTTGAAATTTCGAAAAAAAAAGTCAAAATGTCAAGAAAAAATCAAAATTTTGAGAAAAAAGTCGAAATTTCAAGAAAAAAATCGAAATTTGAAGAAAAAAAGTCGAGATTTCAAGATAAAGTCGAAATTTGGAGAAAAAAGGCGAAATTTCTCGAAAAAATTGAAATTTCCAAAAATAAATCTAAGTTTCTTGAAAAAATCGAAATTTGGAGAGAAAATCGAAATCTGGAAAAAAATTCGAATTTTTGTATTTAAAGTCAAATTTTCGTGATTAAGGATGACATTAAAAAAAATGAAATTTTGGGATAAAATCGAGAAAAAGCTCCAAATTTCGAGAAAAAATCGAAATATGAAGACAAAAGCCGAAATTTAGAGAAAAAATCGAAATTTGGAAAAAAGTCGAGATTTTGAGAAAAAATCGAAATTTCTAGAAAAAAGTCGAAAGTTCAAGATGAAAGTTGAAACTTCGAGAAAAAAGTTGAAATTTCGAGATTGAAGTCAAAATTTCGAGAAAACAAATCGAAATTGCAGAAAAATCGAAATTTGAATATGACGACAAAAGCCGAAATTTCGAGAAAAATCGAAATTTGGAAAAAAGTCGAGATTATGAGAAAAAATCGAAATTTCTAGAAAAAAGTCGAAAGTTCAAGATGAAAGTTGAAATTTCGAGAAAAAAGTTGAAATTTCGAGATTGAAGTCAAAATTTCGAGAAAACAAATCGAAATTGCAGAAAAAATCGAAATTTGGAGAAAAAAGTCGAATTTAAAGTTTAATTTTTTCGTGATTAGGGTTGACATTTCAAAAAAAAGTCGAAATTTCGAGAAAATATCGAAATTTCCAGAAAAGAGTCGAAACTTCAAGAAAAAAATCGAAATTTGGAGAAAAAAGTCGAAATTTCAAGATTCAAGTTGAAATTTCGAGAAAAAAATCAAAATTCAAGAAAAAATTTGGAGAAAAAAGTCGAATTTAAATTTTAATTTTCGAGATTAGGGTTGACATTTCAAAAAAAAAAAGTCCAAATTTCGAGAAAAAAGTCGAAATTTCAAGATTCAAGTCGAAATTTCGGGAAACAAATTAAAATTTCGAGTTTAAATTTGAATTTTCGAAAAAAAAGGCGAAATTTCGAGAAAACATCGAAATTTCGAGAGAAAAAAGTCGAAACTTCGATAAAAAAATAGAAATTTGAAGAAAATATCGAAATGTCAAGATTCAAGTCGAAATTGGGAGAAAATATCGAAATTTGAAAAAAAAAAGTCGAAATTTCAAGATTCAAGTCGAAATTTCAAGATTTAAGTCGAAATTTCGAGAAAAAATCGTAATTTGAAGAAAAAAGTCGAAATTTCGAGAAAATATTGAAATTTCAAGAAAAGAGTCGAAACTTCGATAAAAAAATCAAAATTTGGAGAAAAAAGTCGAAATTTCAAGATTTAAGTCGAAACTGGGAAAAAAAATTGAAATTGGGAGAAAAAAATCGAAATTCGGAGAAAAAATCGAAATTTGGGCAAAAAAGTCGAAATCAAGATGAAGGAAAAATTCTATAAAATGTTTTTTTTTTCAAATCGATCATATTTCTACGCCCTCGTAGTTAAATTTTCAAATGAAAAGAATTTTTGAAGGAAAGATTGACCATAGAGAATAAAATAACTTCAAATAAAAAATATATAACGCAGACTTCTTTTAGGCACTAATTAAAATATAATTCTTGTAAACTGTTAATAATAAATTAATTTTTCCAATAGTTTTAATTTATAACGAATCAAACCTGAGAACGGACCACAGATTCTACGTTTGTGGCGCACTGAATATTTTCGGGGAAAGACATGCCATGGGTGATAATTGTGGACTCCAAAGCCACCACTGGTCGTTTCTTTTGCAAAGCGAACATAACCTCATCGGAGATTTCGATTAAACTGTCCCTAAATTCCGATTTTTTCCAAACCGTCGTCCCGAACGTCCTAATGGTGAAATAATTAAAGCGTCGATTTAAAATTTTAAACATTTTATATCAAATTAAACTGAAATGTTATTAGTCACAACACAGCATTAAATAGTTGAGTAGTTTGGGTTGCCGAAATTATTTATCTGAAACAACTAGAAATGAAATCATATTAAATAAGTTTGTTTATGTTTAGAATTCTGATTGGCCTTATCTCGTTCTAATCAACACATCCAATTATCTAAACCAAACTGAGACATGTAGATTTGCTTTTTTGTACAAATTAATGAATATAAATGTGCTGAATAATAACATAAGTTGATTTCGAGGATGAATTTAATATTTTGAGCAAACACTCGAAATTTTATGAGAAATATAAAAATTTTGAATTTGAAATCAAACTTGCCACTTTTCTTTTTTAAAATCTGAAATTTAAAGTCAAAATTTTAAGCTCCAAGGTTTGTAATTCGAGAAATTACTAATTCTTTTCTAAAAATTCTACATACTGTTTGTAACTTTGGATAGCTGATTATAGAATATTGGTTTCCTGTTGATTTTTTATGCAATACTTTGGACCCATTTGTTTTATTGTACATACTTAGACTAATTTTATAAATGGGAAAGTATGTTGCGTTGTATCCATCATTGGGCCATCTGCCATGCTATCTTACGACAACCTTCTTACTCAGAAATTCGCTTAAAATGGAAATGTTATTTTTTGGCTGAGCAGCTAGCAGAAATAAAACTTTGTTTAATAAAAGTGCTGCTATCGGCTTCATATCTCAAACAAAACAAATCGATCTCTTTCAATTTAACAGACCTTGACAATTCATAAACTGTTTGTAACTTTGGATAGTTGATTACATAAAGTTATATTTCTGTTAGCCAATTTTTTTTAAATAGTATTTTAGACCGTTTTGTTTTATTACTTTGTATATTTAATATTAGAAAAGATATCGTAGCTAACTATTGACGGACTATAACCTAAATATTTGGATAAAGAAACCTAAAGATGGATAGTAGCTGCAACAGGAAATAAGCATGCCTAAGTTTGAAAATTTTGTTTAGAAAATTAAACCCCGAGGAAGTAAGATAGTATGCTAATATTTTCTAGAAAAAGTTATCTAACTCCACACGGACGAAGTTGAAGGTAACAGCTAGTTATAAGACAAAAAGGCACATTTTAACTTTAGTTTTATTTAAAAATTATTACCATTTAGTCATCAATGAATCAAAAAATAAATACCCCTAAGTAGAGGGCAACTCTAAAAGAAAACGAATTTTATTGCCTACAATTCGCTATAATCAAAATCTGATAAACTTTCAACATCTTTCACTTCTTCGGATTTTTTATCTTTCTTCTTCTGCGAAGTTTCCGTCAATATTTCAGAGGCATCCAGCACGGAACTCGCCACGCTGGTAGTACTCCCACCCTCCTTAGCACGTAGTCTCCCCTCACCGTCCCCAGGCTCACGCTCCAAATCAAAAAGAACGCGTTTCTTAGCCGAGGGTCCCGACGTATTATACTGCTTGAGCACCCCCTTAGTCTGCACCTCGATTTTCTGCCCGACAGTCGCCATTTTAGAAGTATCAGAGTCCGAACTAGACTTCAACTCTAGGGCGCGCTGCGTTGAGAATGATTTCAGCTCTTGGATCACAGCCGAGTATTTGGTGGGCGCAGCGTATGGCGGATTGTCTTTGGTGGGGGTAGAGCACGGCGCATTGTCTTTGATGGGGGTAGAGTAGGGCGCATTGTCTTTGATGGGGGCAGAATATGGCGCATTGTCTTTGATGGGGGCAGAGTATAACAGATTGTCTTTGGTGTGCGCAGAGTATAACAAATTGTCTTTGGTGGGCGCAGGGTACAACAGGTTGTCTTTAGTGTGGGGTTTCACTTGGGTAAGCCCCGGAATTTCATCCGAGTCGCTCTCGAACAACTTTCGGTTTTTTATCTCAAGTTTGGGCGACTTCTGAAGTGGTTTAAATTCATAACTCTTATCTTTGCTCGATCTTTTTTTGTGGCGTTTTGGTCTCTCGTGTCGCACCGGACTATTCTCGTTTCTTGCTATTTGGTTGACCATTTTGACAAGATCTTCTTTGATATTGTAAAATTCTGGATGTACCTGAAAATATTGTGGTCAGAACTGGGAAATCGAAGAGGGGCGTTATAAACCTTGTGCGTCATGTCAGCTTGATGACTAATTAGTTCCATGGCTCTTTTAAATGAGCGCTGCGGTAGAGCTTTCCATTCAGGGGATATCCCGATTTCTTTCAGTCTGTTGTTAACCACATTGTCCATTTCTGCATCAAACTTTTTCAGGAGATCTTCATCGACGGCTCGTTTCAAGCTGAAAATTCAACTCTATCAACAAATAGCAAGGAAAATTCCGAGTGAGGCAAATTTACGCTGCAAAAGCGACAAGAAGCTGTAATAAAAAAAAAACAGAATATGAGACGAATATTTGAAAAATCTTCTTGAAAGAATAACAAATGCTTCTTATCTTGATATCCTTTTATCTTAATCGTGGATGGTGGGACAAAAAAAGAAGAATTTAACGATCAACAGAAAAAACGATTATTAGAGAGCAAAATGATCGTGGATAATAATGACAAAAAAAGGGACTTTAGCGCATAACAAAGAAACAAATTAATAGAGAGTAAGAAACTCTGAAAAAAAGTAGAAAGGAGACAATTGAGAAAAACACAGCAAAAGCTCCCCCCTTAAGAGTTCACACTAAGACTAACCTTGAAAGCGACCGTCGCCCCAACGTCGAACTTGAATACTTTTCCTTCACAAGCGCCCTCTTCCCTTTCAAAACGGATTTCGCCTGAATCTTCCTAATTCCAACCGAGCGCAAGCTGGAGTCGCTCAATTCCGAACTATCCCCACCATCATCAACAGTAGCAGTGGTGACAGTCGTTGCAGATTTCACCGGAACTGCCTTCTTATCAACCACTTTTGCTCGCTTCATAGGCTCAAACTTCCTCTGCTTGGTTAGGCTAGTTCTTGGTCTTGCCCTTGGACTCAGTTTCTTTTCCACCACCTTGACAACTTCCTTCTGTGTTTTAACAGGTGATTTTTTGCTCTCGATTTGCTGGATTTCCGTACAAATCGATTGCATCTGCTTCTCCATTTTTTGTAACGTCTGGGAGAGCTGCAACCACCAAAATAACGACCTCGACTAAACCACCCACATTATTTGATGGTACTAACCGTATTGGCGACATTTTCTTCGATTTTGGAAATGTGTTCCTGCAAATTGGGTAAAACATTAGTTTCTTGAGGTTCTATTTGGTTATCTACAACAGGAGCAACTTTTGTAACATTTGTAGTAACTAAATAATCATCTGTTTGGGTTAGACTATCTCTTCTAGGCTTAGAAGCGATTTCAACCTTATTAGGCTGCCTCAGATCAATTTGACAACCACAGTCTGCCTTCACTGGAACAATCTTTAAAGCATCTGGAGCCTTAGTTTGCGTAGCACTCGATGTAAAGACCTAAAATACTTCATTGACTACACTAAATTCCTTCAAATTTACATGCTAAATAAATTTAGATGCTAAACTTGTCGAAAAAAAAAACTACGTCTTAGGAAAACCTTTACATTTACCCTTGGGACATCAGAATTGAGCAACTTTAAATTATCCAAAGCTTTCTGGAACCATTCGCTACATTTCTCCTCGAATTCCCTCTCGTTTCTAATTAACTTAAACTGACCCTCGACCTGATTCTTCAATGACTCGAATTTAATCTGCAACTCCTCAACTTTACGTTTACTTTCCAAATCAAATGATGCGGTGTCAGCTTTAGTCAAACTTTCTTTTGGTTCATTACTGTGAATGAGCCGCTCTGTTGTATTCAGTCGCTGCTTCAGCTCCTTAACCTCCAATTCTAAATTGATTCTGTCATGTTCAGATCTAGAGTTACCGTTCTCAGTGGTATCATGCCTTCGGGTCTTGTGTGCCTCCAGGTACTCTTCCGAAGCGAACTGCTTTAGGCAAATGTCACACTTGTAACTTTGTTTGCTGGTCTCCTTATCCTTCATCTTCTTAAGAAGGTTGCTTACATGCTCTTTGAGCTCATCATTAAAACTTGATAATTCTAAATTCTCCTAAATGCAAAAAAACGAATTTTATCACACTGGGGTGCACGAGTTTCGTGTTGCCACTGAGATCCACTATTTGGTACTAATCTAAATCTACAAATTTGAAGTGCGGCTGAAACAGTGTAGATTTCGGTGCAAAACTCAAATTGAGAAAGTGAAATTTCATGCTTATATTAAAAATATGTATTAATATTTGAAATAACCAGAAAATAATCTTAGAAAACAACCTCAGAAAACTATTAAATCAGTATTAAGTGCCAAAGGTTAAATTTCAACTCAGTAAGTAATGCAAGCAGTAAGAAAACAATCTGAAAGCGTCTTAACTATTACAAGCGAAATTACTTTACCCAAACAAGTACCTCTTTTTGTTTTTTTATTTCGCTTTTAAGCAAAGTCACCGTATTATCTAAATACTTTTTACAAAATAGAAGATACTCAATCGAAAGTTGACACAAGCGTAAATATTTAACGAAATTCTGATCCAAAACATTGGCTTGTTCGTCGTCTAATGAAAATTGAACGAGCATGGGGATATTTCGTTCAATAGAACCAACGTCTCTGTCGTTAATTATGCGATCGATATCCAACAAAGCTAGCGACAACATTAATTATTAAAATAAATCGATTATTTACTAAAATATAACCTACAAATTTTACTTTTATCCAAACTGGAACTTTTGTGTCGCTCGAAACAGAAACCGGTGTCCCACGCTAGACGTACATAGTCATAGTTCCAACGATACTTCTCACTCCACATCGTACGGAACGAGAATATTTAAAAAATTGGGAAAAATTCACTGTAAACCACAAAACATCAGAAATTGTGTTTACAAACATTTAATGACATTGACTTTTGATGGTTATCTGTCAGATTGACAGTAGAGGTTTGGGGGTTGTTGAACCTAATAGCTAGATGATCTACCGCCCATAGAATTATGTATCTTGGATATCCATTGCTGGAGCAGCAGTAGATATTCGCGCACGCCATTTTTGTTGCTCCTAACTGAAAAGTTCGATTTTACAATTCCATCTTTCGTTTTTTATTTAAAATTTTAAATTTTAAATAGTTTTAAATTAAGTGTCAAAACTTCGACACAGTTCCAATTTAAAGGTCAAACTTCCAGGTAAAATGTTAAAATGTGTTTAAATTAGTAATTAGTTTCAGATAAAAGATGCAGTTGTAGGACTAATGGTGAAAAAATTAACATTTTGGAAAAACGGAATATTTAAACCCAAAATATTTGGAAAAACCAGAGATTTTCAAAAGACGAGAACATTTTGAGACAACTAAAATGGAAAAATTTCAAATTTGAATCGTGAAACAAAAAATCTAGGAAAAGCTGGGATTTCAAATAACGTGAAATTTTTAAAATGAAAAACTTTTATTTTAAATCGTAAACTTTAAGAATTTCGACTTGAATTTGAGGAAATTCTATTTTCTCTAAAATTTTTACCTTTTAAGCTAAAAATCTCTAGAACAAATTAGAAACGTTGCGAATTTCCATTTTAAAGCTAAAATATTAGAAAACAATAGATACTTTCAATTAGGAAAAAGTCTAAGGTTCGAAAAATTTCGAGCTTTATAAAAAATACTAAAAATTTTATGACTAATCTCGTATGTCCTTCAAAAATGAAATATTTTTACAAGTGTCGCATATGTTTTCATACACAGTGTCTAAGTATATTCCTTTGGTCTGTTATGCTTGGCGTTCAAGGTATATTCATCGCTTTATTAGCTGGAAATAAAAATGAAAAATGAGAAAATTTAGTTATTGGAGTTTTGCTAATACAACATAGAGGTCGCTTTATACGCGCTGTATACTTATCGTGCGCTATCATTTGTTCTAATTTCTGTGACTCCAGCGCTGATTTCCGTTGAAGAACGAGATTCTAATCTGCGATAAGTGAATAAAATCAGTTATAAGTTTCTCATTGCTCTTATTAACCAAATTGAATTAATAAAAATTTATTATTTTATTGTTGAATATTCATTTATCGATTTTTTGAATTTGGCGCCCTCTAGTGTCCACTCGCAAATAAACATCACATGTCAAACAAACGTCAAAGTCATTCAATCATATGACTTTTGGGGTGAGGTATTCTGTAGAGTTCCTCTAGTCTTTCAAATACAAAAATGAAGGGGTGCCTGTTTAACATCGATGCCGGATATTTAGAAGGGCTTTGTCGCGGCTTCAAAAGCGGGATACTAAAACGAGCCGATTATATCAACTTGGTGCAATGCGAAACTTTAGAAGGTAAGTGACAGTTCACCCCCGGAATCCAGACAGTTCACCCCCGGAATCCAGACAGTTTACCCAAATCATATATGACCCAAATACACTTTTTATTTGCTACCCCTTACAGATTTAAAACTTCACCTGCAAGGTACAGATTACGGGGCGTTTTTGGCCAACGAACCCTCCCCTTTGTCCGTGTCTACTATCGATAATAAGTTGAGGGAGAAATTAGTTATCGAGTTTCAACATATGAGGAATCAAGCGGTCGAGCCACTGTCGACGTTTTTGGATTTTATTACGTACAGTTATATGATTGATAACATTATTTTGTTAATTACGGGGACTTTGCACCAGCGTCCCATCAGCGAACTGATTCCAAAGTGTCATCCGTTGGGAAGTTTCGAGCAAATGGAGGCTATTCATGTCGCTTCGACCCCAGCTGAGTTATACAACGCTGTGCTTGTTGATACGCCTTTGGCGCCGTTTTTTGTCGATTGCATCAGCGAACAGGATTTAGATGAAATGAACATTGAGATTATACGTAACACTTTATATAAGGCATATCTTGAAGCATTCTATGATTTCTGCAGGGACATCGGGGGAACCACAGCTGATTGCATGTGTGAAATCTTGGCTGTAAGTGTCCTCTTTACTAAATTTGAAGTTTGCCGAATTATTGAATTTTAAATAATTAATATTTTTAACCCTTACTTGGTGAAAATACTCAGATTTTACCTCAATGGTGAAAAATTTTTATATTTCTTATACAGAAATGTCTTCTTATACCAAATCCACTTATCACAAATTCTTGCTTGCAGTGAACCAATCAATTACAGATTTAAGCAACACTATTAATTGTTACGATCCGATTTCTTTGGTACTTAAAGTTTCGTTATAGGCAGACATTGCTGTATTTCATGTTAAATTGAGTTCTGATTATTGAATTTTAGTTTGAAGCTGATAGAAGGGCAATTATAATAACCATCAATTCATTTGGAACTGAATTGAGCAAGGACGATCGATCAAAATTGTATCCAAGGTGTGGAAAGCTCCATCCTGATGGTTTGGCAGCTCTAGCTAGGGCTGAAGACTACGATCAAGTTAAAGCTGTTGCTGAATATTACGCTGAATATGCCAAGCTTTTCCAAGGGTCAGGAAACAATCCAGAAGACAAAACTTTGGAAGACAAATTTTTTGAATATGAAGTATGACTTCCTTTACAACTTTTTGCATTATATTTCTAGTTATCTGGTTCTTTGATATATCAAATTTATAAAAACTACTACTTTTATATTTTAATATATGGTTTTTTAGGTCAACTTAAATGTGATGGCTTTCTTACAACAATTCCACTATGGAGTCTTTTATTCATACTTGAAATTGAAGGAGCAAGAGTGTCGTAATATTGTGTGGATTGCAGAGTGTGTCGCCCAGAAGCATCGAGCTAAAATTGATAACTATATACCAATCCTAGAATAAACATTAAACAAAGTGCACCCCACAACTACTCATTCCATTTGTTCTTATTAGTTTAAATATCATATTGGCTTCTAGCGCCATCTATATTTTGTTAGAGTTATTTGAGATAGATGTTATTCGTTTTAGTCGCTCATGTACATATAAAAAGTATTATACCAGCTGACTAGTTGGATGTAATAAATATATTACTCATTTAAAACTGTTTATAGTTTTTTTCATTAGTTTTCTAAACAGTTTTTAGTGCAGTTTATTTTTATAAACCGTAGTAAAAACTGTTGTCAAAAATAATCAAGAGAGGAGCAAAATTTTCCAGAATCGCATTAGATCGATTAATCCATTACTTTCAGTAGAATTTTTAAATAGGATTACAACAGAAAAATTCAACAATTAACAGAATTTGCTTTATTTCCCTGCAGTGCTTGTGGACTGATAACTCTTTGTGTCATCGGAATGTAGGTGTAACTGTTGCATCACCAATTCTGGCAGAACTGCATCACCCGGCCACTCATAAAATTCATTAGTTCTGATGGCCAAAACCTCAGGATGTTTCTCCCAAAATAATGGTTGAATTAAATCCTCATGTAATGGCAGCACAACTTGTCTTGTTTTACCGTGTTTAGGACTTTTTATTTTCTTTCTCAACAGTATAGTCCCCTTTTTAAATATCACAGGTTCATTATTGTAATTAATGTTAAATTCGCTGAACAATATTTCATTTTTATCTGATGATAACGACCCACACAAACGTTTCTCCGCCTAAGAATAAAATAACAGTATTAATTTAAATAACGCAAGCTACGTTACCTCTGTATTCGTTAACCCTCCTTTTAACACTAGAGCCCAAAATGTCGTATTATACAGGTTATTAATGTGACAGTCGGCTTGCCTCCAGCACAAATAATCCTTTAAGTTCTCATCTGTGGGATACAAGACAATTCTAGCATCGAAAGCCGGAGGATATTTCAGCTTTACCTCCTTAAAGTAATACTTCCAAAAGTACACATACGACGAACTAAAATAACTATTAACATATGTTAGTATCTTCGACGCCCGTCGCTTGTAAAGAGTCGTATCTTTCCTAAGTACAAAAGAATATTCATCGCTTTGTCCGTATGACAAAACGATATCCTTGAACTCATCCATTACGAGAGAGGCGGCTTTATTCATCAAAGACACCGCGCGAATATCATTGGGTTTATCGAAGTTGTGCTTGGCCGAGAATTTGTGGAATGCCCTGCCGTCCACTCTGACCACGATCCAAGTGTTTGGCAGCAGTTTGTCCT
Source organism: Dastarcus helophoroides (assembly GCA_028583605.1). Classification (NCBI taxonomy): domain Eukaryota; kingdom Metazoa; phylum Arthropoda; class Insecta; order Coleoptera; family Bothrideridae; genus Dastarcus; species Dastarcus helophoroides. The sequence continues at coordinate 13,462,318 of CM053335.1, read as the reverse complement.
CAGTTTCGAAATCTTTCACGTATTCAAATTTGCTCTTCGCCATCGCACTGGTGCAAATTCTGCGAAATCTATCAGTATTCGAAAAAAAAAATTTTAAATGTTTCATAACCTAACTTTTAATTGGTCAAAGACATAGAACTTTATCTGTCAAAGGCGAAATAATTTTGACACATGACATAAGTCAATTTCGTATGCATCAGCGATCGTAGCTAGACGAAGCGCACCCTGTGATTACGTTGAGAACTAAATCCAAATACTGGGCAGTTTTAATTTGCGTATAAGATGTTTTTATTAGGGCGCAGAAAGGACATCAATTAAAAAAAAAACAGAAACCTCGACTTTAATAATTCCGACTTTTTTGAAATTTCGACTGAAATTACGAGATTAAAGTAGAAATTTCGATTTTTGTTACAAAATTTCGTCGTTCCATTTGAAATTTAGCTTTAAACTCGCAATATCAACTTTTTTTCACGAAATTTCAAGATTAGTGTCGAAATTTCTATATTCAGTGGTTAGGTAAGGCGAATGACAGTTGCCCCACGGATTATAAAAGTAGGATAGTGCACGAACGTAGAAAACGGTGTCGAAAAGGCGTCTAGAGAGTAGGTAGTATGCTCTCGTGATGACAGGAGTGATGTATTTTCACTACCAATAAGGAACCAAGTAAATGAATATGGCTATTAAACAACTGTTGAAAGAGAGAGAAAAGAAATAGTCGGAGCCACTCCACTTTCCAGACGTTTTATACATGGCCAATATAGAGCGTGCACTGTCCTTATTCTATAATCTGTGTTGCGCCCTACCATGCCCCATATATGTAATACTTCTATATGGCCAGTTCCTCGTTTCTTAGCTTTCTTTCTCGCTGACCTTCACACGAATTAATGAGTCGTAATGCGCAAGTGTTACAAATCAGCTGTGCACGGCCAAACATAAACACCCGTTTAACCCGCGCGTAGCGATTGGCTTATTTCATTCATTCATGCGCAATACTCGCCATTTATCCATGTTCCATCTTTATCGGATTTGGTCAGAACAAACTCGCGAAGAGAATAGGGAGCTGGCCATATAGAAGTATTACATATATACCATGCCCCTTACTTCTGTAGAATTATTTGTGGTTCTATTATACTAGAATCTTAGTTAACTGACGTCTATGGTTCTCGGCGGAGAATAAAAGTCTATTCTTAACGAACGATACTTTAATCACTACTTAACTTATTACATTAACTTACATGCATTAGAACGCGAAGTGATGAACCTTAATGGCGGAAGTTTTACCGAAGAAGAGGCCTGTCTATGGTCGCACCCTCTTTTATATGTATCGTAAAACTTCCCTCATTATTATTCATATTTTCCTATTTTAGCGCGGGAACAAGTTATTGGAAGAAAATCAATTCTTGTGGACATGTGTGATACGACAGAGTCGACTTTCGACTGACATTGATACTTGAACTTTGCGATCACAGAATATGGATTCGTATACATGCCACACTTTCTAATATTGACAGTTGGCGACCGGATGCGTTCAGTAATTTCTACTTTTATTAACCGAAATTTCGACTTTTATCTTGAAATTTTAAGATTGAAATAACATTTTCGGGCTCAAAGTTGACATTTTCACTTTAATCTTTGATTTCGACCTAAAACTTCAAATTTCAACTTTTTTCTGGAAATTTCGACTGTAAACTTGAAATTTCGGCTTATTTTTCGAAATTTTGAGATTAAATTCGAAATTTTAACTTTATTTGGAAGAGAGGTCAGCATTTTTTTTCAAATTGATGTCCTTTCTACGCCTTTGCATTTTTGACTTCAAAAAAAGTAAATAAACTCTTTTTTTTAAGTTTTGTAGTGTATGTATTAATACTTAATAGAAGTTTTTAAGACAGGTAATAGGTAATAAAATAAGGTACGGTAATTTTTGGGAAAATACGGTAATTTTAACTGCGTACGTACGGAATTTTACCTTGAAATATGTGGCAACACTGTTTGTAAGCCTTCCCTTTGACAGTGTCCGACGCCTAATATGAACTATGTTCTTTTCGGTGCCCGAATTTGAATTCGTGATTTGGAAACCCAAACACAGCGGAAACCTAATCGCCACAAACCACTAACTAGTAGCGATGGATTGCTATTTCAAAAGCTGCTACTACGTAGTATGTATTTAGCTGAAATAGCTTCAAGCTGTTAATCAATTTTAAAACTAGCTGCTTCGCTACTTCGCTGCTCCGTATTTTACATCGTAGTTCTATTGAGAGAAATCGCTAAATCGGAAACCCCGATAGTAGTCGACAATACCCGAATATCGCTGGCGATTTATTATCAAAAATAGCTGTTTCGCTTCTTTGCAGCAGGTCTGTTGATAGATACTGGGACTCCGATACAGTCAATAATATCTGAATATTCGAGATGTCTCGCGTCTGCTTTGCAGTGATGATTAATTTCGAAATTGTTGGCTGTTGATTCGTAACGCTTTATAGATCTGTGATCACATGTTTTGTGCGAAAATGTTAACAGTTCTAATCACAGAGCATATTCTAATGTCAATGTCATTACTAATTTTAAGAGTCTTTACGCACGTTAAGATTTATCCACCAAAAGGAAAGTAAAATTAAAGCTGTTATTTGAGAATTTTGACATTCGTACTCTGTGATCTACACCTTATCAAACAATCACATATTCAAACTACACGACAGTAGGATGTCGTGACGCAAAGCAGTTTGTAAACCGTAAATTCCTACAAAGAAGCAAATAGCTGGCTGCCATCATCGAACTGTCCACAACCTTACAAATTGTTATTTTTAAGCCGCTACTTAGTAGCTGCTTTTTAAAAGAAGCAGTAACTGCTATAACTTATATGAAAGTAGGGTCTACCGAAAGTAGCAGGTTTGCCCATCCCTACTAACTAGTGGTTTGTGCTAGGGATGATCGATATTCATCGATGGTGAATAAACATCGATGTTTAGTGGAAAAACATCGATGTTAAGTTTTCGATAATATTGACACATCGATGTTATGAGAATAAAATCGGAACATCGATATCGATACACTCTAAGTCTAGGGCTAAGCCGTCTAGCGTGATTAGGTGTAACAAATGTTGCCGATTAATGTTGTTATTAGTTATGGTTATCTAGAAGGTAAGGTTGTGTTACGCCATGCTTTGAAAATGGGAAAACCTTCCACTGTTCGCAGCGCCATCTATTAATCCGCAAATACACGCACCACAGAATTCTATTTTATCGTAGGTCAAACATTGCCAAACGAGTAGTTAAAACGTATACCTAATAGATTGAAGTAGTTTTAACTTCGGCGGTGGACGCTCCTCCCTGACTAAAATATGAATAAACGATGTTCTAGACACGCTTTCCTAGGAAAATCCTTATAGGACTTCCTATTATTAGTATTATTTCACCTTTACCCAATTTACACTAGATGTCGCTGATCGATGTAACCAAATTAAAACTAACAAAATAAAAAACTGTCAATTTCAAGCCATGGTCAATTTTTTCTTTCATCTAAGAATAAAGTGGCAGCGAGTGTCAGTAGAAGTTAATTTTTTTTGTAATGAAACTTCGAAAACGAAATAACAGGTATAGTAAATGTACCCTATATTGTACTCCATGTCTGGCCAGTAAACTCAAACTTTTGCAGTAATGTAACCCAACAATCTGCCATGAATTTGCTTACGTCGCTTACTACATGGTATACCTTATAATAAAATGGATTGTTTTTTTTTTAATCTAAAACATCGATATTTTTCTTTCGATATTCATCGTACATCGATACTTTTGAACCGATGTTAATATTGATGTCAATATCGATGTTTTTCTAATATCGATCATCTCTAGTTTGTGCTAATCAGGATTCTGTGCAAGATGGCTATCCGTGCAAGACGTCTTTCCGTGCATATGCGTTTTCAAAGCGATCAATTTAAAGAACTTGTGGACCGTCATAAAACTTATTGAGTTATAAATAAATTTTTCTTCTTTCCGGTTATTTCAACGAAAACGTATGCGTTGCATTGAAAAACGAGTTATTTTTATCTATTACGCTCCTTATCAGTTTAAAATCCCCAGTTTAAATATCCCCCGACGACATCTATTTTAGTTAATTTGCGCAGTCGACCTATCGCACGTCGCGTGTAGTTATTGTGTCCGCCCCGGGAAGGTATTCTGTGGTGTCCGCTCCACAACATTTGAATCTCCAGCTGTTTCATCCAATTTTAACCTTATAATTTGATTTATTAATTAACAGAAGTCAATATGAGTTGCAAACCACCGTACAAAGTTGGTAAGTTCCCATTGGGGGCCAAATATTCCCTAAAGTTTACATCTATCGAAGTTGTTGCCGGCACATGTTGTAATGTTAGGTTATGTCATTTCGATATTTTGATGTGGCCCAACATCTTGGTCGATTTCATAAGATTGAATAATTAAAGTGTTGAATTTTTCAGCTGATTTGAAATTGGCCGACTGGGGTCGCAAGGAGATCTCGTTGGCGGAAAATGAAATGCCCGGTTTGATGAGTCTTAGAAGGAAATATGGCAAGTCAAAGCCACTTGCAGGGGCTAGAATCGCGGGCTGTTTACACATGACTATTCAAACGGCTGTTTTGATCGAAACACTCGTGGAACTTGGAGCAGAGGTAGGTCTAATATTGTCAAAAGTAACGAGTAGAGTTAACATTTTCTCTAATTGAAATCGATCATTAAATTTGTCGTGATTCTCTAAAATTGCGTCATTTATACAGAAATTGAATAAAATTTCGTCATTTATAAAGAAATTGGATAAAATTTCGTCATTTATTAGGAAGTTGAATAAAATTTGCTTTTTTTTTGTTTAAGTAGGGTTTTTTTTGTAAATTTTATCTTAGTTCTAAAAAGACAAATTTTGGGGTTTTCGTTTGCAAAATACAATAATGTGTTGGGTTAGCTTTTTTTTCAAAATTGTAGGTATAATTTAAAATTTCTATTTTTACTTTAAGAGTTAAAATATTGAAAAATTTTAAGCTTAAGTTTGAAATTTTTATTTTTTTTTTAGAAAAAGTCAAAATATTGAGAAAGCAGTCAAGAGTTAAAAAAAAATGGAAATTTCAAGTATTAAGATTTTAAAATGGATGTTGAAGTTGTGAATGAAAGCTAAAATTTCGAAATGAAAGTTAAAATTAAACTTTTTAAAACAATTTCAAAATATTGATAAGATTTTTGGTGAAAATTTTAAGACAAATTTTTTTAGCATAATTATTTTTATTTTTCTTAAAATTTCTTACACATTATTCTTCAAATTTTATTGTTTAAACTTTCAGAAATTCAGCTTTTCGAAACCAAAATCAGAAATTCAGCTTTCCGAAATCAAAATTTCAACGATAAAGTAGAAATTAAAAAAAATAAAGAAAACTTCAAACATTCGAAATTTTCCTCGCAATTTCCTATAAATTGATTACAAAATAATGATTAATTTCAAATTTAACACTGAAATTTAATACAGTAGGAAGTTAGAGCTAAATTTCTAAATTTCCAAAAAAAATCAGAATATATTCGAAACTCTAAAATATAAATTTAAAAAAAAGGTGCAATTTCGAGAATAAATTCGATTTTTTGAGAAAAAACCATAATTTCGTCGTGAGAATGGAACAAAAGCACTGAACTAAACAGTATCGATTTGAATCTCAATGCAGATGACGTCGATGCATCTTTTGCTGATCTTTTTACTTTAGTACGCTTGAAAATGCCAGTTCTGCTGGCGAAATATGTATCGCGTAATTATTTATTTAATTGCCGATGTGGTAAAGAGGTGAAACCTTCTTTGGACGTGAGAATCGAAATTATCATGATAAATATGAAATTTTTAAAAATGTTTAGTCGAAATTTCCAAAAATATCTTTTCTGAAGTTGAGTTTTTTGTCGAAATTTCCCATAACGTATTAACTAACAAGATAATGAATAATTGTAACACTTTAATTCAATTAAAAATAACATTTCAAGAAAAAAATCGAATTTTCTAGGAACAAGTTGCAAGTTGGAGACTGATCTCAATATTACTATTAAAAAATTTGGAACAAAGGTAGAAATGTTGGGAAAAAGTTAAGACTTTTGAGAAAAAGCTAAGACTTGGGAAAAAGTTACCACATTTGAGAAAAAGCTAAGACTTGGGAAAAAGTTACCACTTTTAAGAAAAAGCTAAGACTTTGGAAAAGTTAACACTTTTGAGAAAAAGCTAAGACTTTTAGGAAAAAGTTAAGACTTTTGGGAAAAAGTTAAGACTTTTGGGAAAAAGTTAAGACTTTTGGGAAAAAGTTAGGTCTTTTGAGAAAAAGTTAGGACTTTTGCGAAAGTCTAAATGAGTTTCAGTTTCGAATGTTGTTTCTAAAGAACATTAATCTGTAATTCTGTGTCTTCATAGTTTGGAATGTTTAAAAAATTATTAATCAGAGAATGTTTAAATTAATTGTTCGTTTATATTATTAAAAAAAATCATAAGAATTTTTTTTTACGTCAGTGGAACTATTGATCAATATCAATATCGGAACAATTCCGGTGTATTTGGATGCATTTATGACAAATTTACACGCTTTAGATAATTTTATTTAAATTTTGCTTGTCATTCTGTTGTATTTCGTCGACTATTATTATTTAAATATTGAGAAACTGAATGTTTAACCTTGACTTGCAAGTAAATCAGCGATAAAGCGATAACCTCTTTCCCAAACAATCATCTTAAAAAATTCGAGATATTTTAGGAAACCATTGGTATGGAACTTTTCCGAATAATTAACTCAATTGTTAAAAAGAAGTTATCAGTTTATTGCATTATTTTTTTAAATTTTGATTTCAAATTCGAAATACCGAACCCTAATTTTGGATTTGAAGGTTTAGACGTTTTAATTTATTTATTTTTATTCTTAATATATTCACTTTTAACAAGTTGATTGAAATTTTGGCCGTTTTCTTCTAAAGATTATGAGTTTACATTTTCGATCTTAATTTTTCTTGTAAAACTTCGATTTTAATTTTTCTTGTAAAACTTCGATTTGTTAATTCAAATTCAATACTTTTTTCCAAATTCCTTTTCGATATTTTGCTGTAAATTTTAGCTGCAGGTTTTCTAATTTCGTCTTAAAACTTAAAATTTTGATTTTTTTCTTTTCGTGTGGATTGGAACATTAAAATGTGGAACATTTGGCATTTTTCTAAAAATTTGCGATTCACGAATCCTGTTTTGAATTTTCCCTAAATTTTTGTGGAACGGACTGGTCCTTGGTTATCTTCAAAATTTAAAATACAAATCTTGTTCCCTGAAACCAAGAAAGATTTAAAAACACAACAAAGGTTGCTTTAATGCGTTTCGACAGCCAAACTATCATCTTCAGATGATCTCTTTGTGTGTTTGTTCTGTTTTTTAATCTTTCTTGTTTCAGAGGGCAAGCTTTGTATTTCAATTTTCCCTAAATTTACTTGATAGACTTTTTTGATCATAATCTCCATAAATGTCGCTTTCTACTAATCAGACTTTGTTGTAGATTCAATGGTCCAGCTGTAATATTTTCAGTACGCAAGACCACGCCGCTGCGGCGTTGGCCAAGCGAGGGCTCCCAATTTACGCTTGGAAAGGCGAAACAGACGAAGAATACCTTTGGTGCATCGAACAAACCCTCGTATTCCCCGACGGTAAACCCTTCAACATGATCCTAGACGACGGGGGCGATTTGACCAACCTCGTCCACACCAAATACCCCCAATTATTAAAAGACTGTCGCGGAATCAGCGAGGAGACCACAACCGGGGTTCACAACTTGGTCAAGCTGCACAAAGAGGGTAAATTGAAGGTCCCCGCCTTCAACGTTAACGACTCTGTCACTAAAAGTAAATTTGATAATATTTACGGATGCCGGGAGTCGCTTATCGATGGGATTAAGCGGGCCACGGATGTGATGTTGGCGGGGAAGGTGTGCGTGGTGGCTGGGTACGGTGACGTGGGGAAGGGGTGCGCCCAGTCGCTGCGCGCTTTCGGCGGGAGGGTGATCATCACTGAAATCGACCCGATAATAGCGCTGCAAGCCGCCATGGAGGGCTACGAGGTCACAACGATGGATGAGGCTAGTAAAGAGGGCCAGATTTTCGTTACTACCACCGGGAACAAGGATATAATTCTAGGGGAACACTTCCTCAATATGAGAAACGATAGCATCGTGTGCAACATTGGTCACTTCGACTGCGAAATCGACGTCAGTTGGTTAGAGAAAAACTCCAAATGCAAAGTGAATATCAAACCCCAAGTCGACCGGTACGAGTTGTCGAATGGTAACCATGTTATAGTCCTCGCTGAAGGTAGATTAGTCAATTTGGGGTGTGCTACCGGTCATGCGTCGTTTGTTATGTCTAATTCGTTCACGAATCAAGTTTTGGCTCAAATTGAGCTGTGGACCAAGCCTGGGCAATACGAGGTTGGAGTTCACGTGTTACCAAAGATTTTGGATGAGGAAGTCGCTAGGTTGCATTTGGAGCATTTAGGTGTCAAATTGACCAAATTGACACCTGAACAGTCCAAATACATCGATATTCCAGTTGAAGGGCCCTACAAACCAGACCACTATAGATACTAAGTACTAATTGTAAATCTGTACTTAAAAAGGCATAATTAAGTTTTAAAATGAAGTTCTTGTTTTATTTCTTGTTTCTCACATTTCCACTGACTTCAGAAATTGAAGTTACTAGCAAAAAAGCGAATATTCGAGTTTTTATTAAAACCCAGAATTCAAATTTGAATTTTCTAAAACGCAATTTTTCCTACACTAAGAATTCTCTGCATCATCTTTGCAAAGTTGTGTTAATTTCTGTTATTTTTAATTTTCGACTTAAAAAAAAAATCAAGTTTAAACGCGAACTATTTACACTGAAAATTGTAAAAATTTCAAGAAAAAAGTGCAGTTTTTGCAAAATAATTTCAAATCTTGAAAAAAATTATAGACTTTCAACAAAAAATGCTGTGAGTTTTAGTTCGCGGTTGAGCGAAAGACTTTTTAAAAACACGAATCACACTTTAAAAGGAGCTAAAGCCCGATTTTGATTTAAATCTAATTTTCTATAAACATATACTTTTTAAACACTCACTTTAACATTACTTTAAATTTGATTAAATATGGATTTATCTTTAATTAAAACATAATATAAAATCTTGAAACACCATCGCGATTGTTTTCATTCGTAGATTTTGGATGCTGACTGGTATAGACTAGGGATGTCGATTTGAGATCGAAAAATCAATTTTTTCAAGCCTCAAGGTCGATTTTTTCAAGTCTCAAGGTCGATTTTTTAGATCGATCTCAAATCTAGCATCGATCTAATGAACGATTCAAAAATCCCAAGAATCGGATCGAAATACACAACAAAACTTGAAAAAAGTTTATTTACTTTTTTTGAAGTAAAAATTACAAGAGCGTAGAAAGGACATCAATTTGAAAAAAAAATATCACGGAATGTTGACTTTTTCTTCTCTAAATCCCGAGATTAAAGTCAAAATTTCGACTTTAATATCAAAATTGTGGAAAAAAAGTCTAAATTTGGATTTTAGAGTCGAAATTTCCAGAAAAAAGTAGAAATTTCAATTTTTAAATCAAAATTTAACGAAATGTTACCAAAGCGTAGAAAGGACCTCGATTAAAAAAATGTTATTTTAAAAATTTTGACTCTTCTCAAACTTCGACTTTTATTTCAAGTTTTGACTTTTTTCTCAAATTACCACTCTTTTCTCAAAATTTCGACTTTTTTCTGGACATTTCGACTTTTTTCTGAAAATGTTAACTTTTTCAAAATGTTACAAAAACGCAGAAAAGAAATCGATTAAAAAAAAATGCTATTTTTAGAAGTTTCGACTTTTTTTCTCAAATTTCGATTTTAAGCTCGAAATTTCGACTTTTTTCTCAAATTTCGATTTTAAGCTCGAAATTTCGGCTTTTTTCTCAAATTTCGATTTTTTGTCTCGAAATTTTGAGTTTTTTTCTCAAATTTCGATTTTTTATCGAAATTTCGAAATTTTTTTAGAAACTTCGTTTTTTGTTTCTCAAATTTCGACTTTTTTTCGAAATTTTGACTTTCATATCGAAATTTTTCTCGAAGTTTCGACTGTTTTTCTCAAATTTCGACCTTTTTCTCGAAATATTTCGAAATTTCGACCTTTTTCTCGAAATATTTCGAAATTTCGACTTTTTTCTTGAAATTTTGACCTTAGTATCGAAATTTCGACATTTTTCTCAACATTTCGACTTTTTTTCTCAAAATTTCGACATTTTTCTTAAATTTCGATTTTTTTCTCAAAACTCGACTTTTTTCTGGAAGTTATTTCGGCTTTGTTTTGAAAATTTCAACTTTTTCGAAATGTTACAAACTCGTAGAAAGGACATCGATTAAAAAAAAATGTTATTTTTAGAAATTTCAACTTTTCAATTTGAAAAAAAAATATCACGGAATATTGACTTTTTCTCCTCTAAATCCCGAGATTAAAGTCAAAATTTCGACTTTAATACCAAAATTGTGGAAAAAAAAGTCTAAATTTGGATTTTAGAGTCGAAATTTCCAGAAAAAAGTAGAAATTTCAATTTTTAAATCAAAATTTAACGAAATGTTACCAAAGCGTAGAAAGGACCTCGATTAAAAAAATGTTATTTTAAAAATTTTGACTCCTCAAACTTTGACTTTTATTTCAAGTTTTGACTTTTTTCTCAAATTACCACTCTTTTCTCAAAATTTCGACTTTTTTCTGAAAACTGTAGCTTTTTCAAAATGTTACAAAGACGCAGAAAGGAAATCGAATAAAAAAAAATGCTATTTTTAGAAATTTCGACTTTTTTTCTCAAATTTCGATTTTAAGCTCGAATTTTCGACTTTTTTCTTAAAATTTCGATCTTTTTCTCAAATTTCGACTTTTTTCTCGAAATTTTGATTTTTTTTCTCAAATTTCGATTTTTTTCGAAACTTCGTTCTTTGTTTCCCAAATTTCGACTTTTTTCTCGAAATTTTGACTTTAATATCGAAATTTCGAAATTTTTCTCGAAGTTTCGACTGTTTTTCTCAAATTTCGACCTTTTTCTCGAAATATTTCGAAATTTCGACTTTTTTCTCCAAATTTTGACCTTGGTATCGAAATTTCGACATTTTTCTCAAAATTTCGACTTTAAACTCAACATTTCGACTTTTTTTCTCAAAATTTTGACATTTTTCTTAAATTTCGATTTATTTCTCAAAACTCGACTTTTTTCTGGAAGTTATTTCGACTTTGTTTTGAAAATTTCAACTTTTTCGAAATGTTACAAAGGCGTAGATAGGACATCGATTAAAAAAAATGTTATTTTTGATTTTAAGTTCGAAATTTCGACTTTTTTCTCGAAATTCGACTTTTTTCTCAAAATTTCGACTTTTTTCTTGACATTTCGACCTTTTGCTTAAAATTTCGTTTTTTTTTTCCTCAAATTTCACCTTTTTTCTCGAAATTTTGATCTTAATATAGAAATTTCGACATTTTATTTTTCGAAATTTTGACTCGTCAAAATTTTTTTTTTCGAAATTTTGACTTTTTTTCTCAAAATTTCGACTTTTTTCTCGAAGTCTCCACTTTTTATCAAATTTTGATTTTTTCTCGAAATTACAACGTTTTTCTCAAATATCGACTTTTTTCTCGAAATTTTTACTTTGCGACTTTTTTCTCGGAATTTCGTCTTACGTTTTTCTCAAATTTCGATTTTTTTTAAAATTCTTACTTACGGTGATGGTGCGTGCATAAGCAGCTGCTAAATATATGCTCCATTAATAAACCCAAATTCTACGGGAATTAATGAGCGATTATTTCTGAAAATTGTGGTAAACCAAAGGTGTAAACAATAAGAACAGTTAGTGATTAAAACAACACTAGAGACAAACAGGTTAGTGCAATAATTAGTAATTTAAGGTAAGACGCTGCATTTGTATTAGCTCTGATAAGAGATAAGAAACCGTGACCTTCGAGGAGATAGTCCGGGGAACGGTTTCTTTCGTGGAAAAGACGTGCATCACAACATATAGTAATCAGATTAGGAATCAGCGCTGAAATAAAGAAATAAACATGGACAAGAATTATATGAGAGACGCCGACATGGAGGAGTCCTCCACAGACGGAGGCAAGAGAAAAAGGGTACAAGAAGAAACCTTAACGAGAACAAAAAAAATGTCGAGAACGCCAATAAAAACAAAAACAATTGATAACGAGGATAAGCTTGATCTTATACTAAGTATGATGCAGGATATAAGAGAAGAAATGCAAGAAATAAAAAATGAACAGAAAAAATACAATAACGACATTAGAAAAATCCAAATCGAAAACACCAAACTAAGAGAAGAAAACGAGAGAATTATAAAAGAAAACGAGAAAATGAAAAGGGATATAAAAATAATAAGCAATAATTTGGAGTGGATCGAAAAAGATAAAAGGAAAAATAACATAATTGTCAACGGTCTAACAGTAAATACAAACGACAATGCAATTTTAATTACAGAAATGGAAAATTTCTTTAAAGAAAAATTAGAAATACAAACCAAAGTTGAAGAAACTTACAACATTGGTAGAAATATATATATCTTGTGAAACTGCAAAATGAAAATGAAAAGAAACGGATTATGAAAAACAAATCAAAGCTTAGAAAAATTAATGAAAAAATTTTCATAAATGAAGACTTGACGCATAAAGAAAGGGAGGAAGCAGAGACAACTAAAAAATAAAGCAGAAGAGGAGAAACGCATGGGTAAGAATATCAAAATGGGATATAACAAGATAATAGTTGATGGAGAAACTTGGAAATGGAACAAAATCAAGGAAAAATTAGAAAATACAAATTCAAAAAACTGAGCAATAAATCTAAAGAGGCAAATAGTATGAATGACGAACAAGGCAATGAAAATGGATACGAAAACACATAAAAACACAACAATAGAAAAAATAAATAAAAAGGAAAAAACAGGAAAAGAAATTTGGAAAGTGGGAACATGGAATGTTAGAGGACTAAGGGGAAAAGAGGAGGAACTAATAGAAGAATTTGAAATGACAGGGATACAAATATTAACAATAACAGAAACGAAGAAGAAGGGGCAAGGGGAACTAGTGCTAGAAAATGGACACCTTTTAATATACAGTGGAGTAGAACAAAATAAACATGCTGCGGCAGGAGTTGGGTGCATAATAGAGAAAGGATTAGTAGATAATATACTAAATTGGGAAGGCATTTCTGAAAGAATACTAAAAATAGAATTTGATGATATATATGGGGAACGAATATGCATAATAATAGTGTATGGACCAAATGAAGATGATTTAGCGAGTAATAAAGATCAATTCTGGGAGGAACTAACATTGGCCACAGAGACAGGTAAAGGTAAAATTATCGTAATGGGAGATTTTAACAGTAGGGTGGGTAAAAGAGAGAATAGAAACGTAAATGTGATTGGAAACTGTGGGGAAACAAAAATAAACAACAATGGGTTAAGAATGATAGAATATTGCATATTGAACGATCTCATAATAACAAATACGTTTTATGAACACCAGGATATACATAAATTTACAAGAATAGCGGAAAACAGAAAAGAAAGATCCATAATTGACTACGTACTTGTGCAAAGAAATAATAGGAAATCGATCACGGACGTAAGAGTCAAAAGAAGTGCGGAAATATTTAGTGATCATTACCTGGTTGTAGCAAAAATTAGGAAAAAGAAGAGGTGTAGGAGTGACAACGAACGACACGAAACTGCACCAGTAAAAAAAGAAAATATTAAAACATACAGATTAAGAGAAAAAGATATAGCAAACAGTTATCACCAAATTCTTGAGGAAAAAATAAGTAATATTGAAAAGGAGATTGAATAAAAAGATATAGAAGACATATGGCAAATATTTAAGGAGGTAGTAATAGAAGCAGCTAAACAAGCATGTGGCACGATTACAACCAACGCCAATAAAAAGTTAACTGACTGGTGGAACGATGAAATCAAAAAAGAAGTTAAATTAAAAAAACAAGCGTGGAAAGAGTACTTAAATAATAACACCGCACAAAAATACACTTTGTATAAGGAGAGAAGAACCAAAGTAAAAAAAATGGTTTTGGAAGCTAAACAGAAGGCATGGGAATGTTTTGGGAAAAAAATGGAGGAGACAAATAAAGGAGATCGCAAGCTATTTTATAAAGCAGTGAAGACAATAAGAAAAGAAATTGACCACTATAACAAGCAAAGAAGGCGCGTTGCTAAAAGATGAGAATTTAATTATGAACAGATGGAAAGAATACTTTTACGAACTATTAAATCCACTGGAAACAGAGACCCAAGAAGGCAAAGAAGTAACAACAAATGACACAATAGCAGATGAAGAAATTGAAGTACTTACGATAGAGGAAGTTGAAGAAGCAATCAAGGCAACAAAATGTGGAAAAGCTCCCGGACATGATGGAATAACACCAGATATGATTAAACACATGGGAAAGAAAGGTGTAAAACTCTTGTACAACATTTGTAATAAGGCATGGATAAAAGGAAACATACCTAAAGATTGGGGAATAGGTGTTATTATGCCCATATATAAAAAGGGAGATAGAAAACAATGCCAAAATTATCGAGGTATAACTTTATTGAGCACGGTAGCAAAGATATATGAAAGGGTGGTAGCAAACAGGCTCCGTTTAGTCATAGAAACTCAATTAAGTGTATCCCAAAGTGGATTTAGAAGAGGCCATAGTATACAGGACCATATATTCACGATGAAACAACTTACGAATAAAATATTAAGACAACGGAGAGAGGCATATCTAGCGTTCATTGATCTTGAAAAGGCTTTTGACAGAGCACCCAGAAAAGAAATATGGATAAGTTTGGAACAACGAGGAGTCAGCCGAAAATTAATTGCTGGAATAAAAAGCATATATGAGGAAAATGCAAATTACGTCATAACGCGAAATATGCAGTCTTCTACTTTCTACACAAGAGATGGTTTACGACAGGGAGGAGTACTTAGCCCATTACTATTCATTATCCTGATAGATGACATACTCAAACAAACATGTACTAAAACAACAGGCCTACAAGTAGGATACTACAATCTACAAAAAGTCTGTATAAAAGAATGTGCATTTGCAGATGATATAGTAATAATGGCCAATTCACCCGAAGAGCTACAAACTAACTTAGAAATACGGAAAGATGCTCTAGAATCTAAACAAATGAAAATAAATGTCAATAAAACAAAAGTAATGGCGATAACAGAAGATGAAAATAAAAAATAAATATACGATTGGAAAATAAGGATATAGAGCAGGTCAAGGAATTCAAATATTTAGGAGTAATAATAGATAATAAAGGAAATCAGGATAGGGACATCAATGAACGAATAGAGAAAGCACTTAAAGCATATTACAGTATGTGTGCAACCATAGTCGAGAAGAAAGAAATATCCAAAAATACGAAAATGTTGGTATACAAGACTATCTTCCAGCCGATACTACTATTTGGAAGTGAAACCTGGGTTTTAACGGAGAGAATGAAAAGCCGGATACAAGCAGTCGAGATGAAGTTCTTAAGAGCGATAAAGGGAATAAGTAGAAGAGATCGAATAAGAAATCAAAAAGTGAGGGAAGAACTGGATGCTAAGCCTGTATTAGAAATTGTCGAAGAAAAACAATTAGGTTGGTGGGGGCATATACAAAGCATGAAAGATAACATGCAAGTAAAGAAAATATGGGAAGCAAGAACATCGGACCGGAGACGTAGAGGCAGACCTAAAGAAAGATGGGACGACATCATTGATAAATTAATCAGAAAGAGACAATTAAACCTAAATGAAGCAAAAATTTTAGCGCTAAACAAAAAGGAGTGGAAAAAATTTTGTGAATAAAATAGAGAATACCAATCCCGACACCTTACGGTTTAAGGGAATTGATTATATATATATAATATACTTTTTTAGGATTACATTGTTCAAGTTAAATTAAAACCATTTTTAAAAAACTTTGGCTTTTGCGAAAATTTCGTTTTTTAATAAAAAAATTTGAATTTTTCTTGAAAAGCATCCTTTGAAATTTTCCAATTGTCTTGAAAATTTCAATTTTTATTTAAACATTTCGATATTTTTCAATTTTGAGCATTGTTTCCAAATTTTGTCCTGTTAGACTTTAGACCAAATTTAGACTTTTTTCTTAAATTTCTTGAAATTTCGTTTTCTTTCTCAAATTTCAACTTTTTCCTCGAAATTTTGACCTTAATATAGAAATTTCGACATTTTTTTTTTGGAAATTTCGACTCTAAAGTCAAAATTTCGACTTTTTTTTCTCGAAATTTCGACTTTTTTTTCTCAAAATTTCGACTTTTTTCTCGAAATCTCCACTTTTTATCAAATTTCGATTTTTTCTCGAAATTTCGACGTTTTTCACAAATATCGACTTTTTTCTCGAAATTTTGACTTTGATATCGAAATTTGGACTTTTCAAAATTGCGACTTTTTTCTCGGAATTTCGTCTTACGTTTATCTCAAATTTCGATTTTTTTTTAAATTCTTACTTTTTTAGGATTACATTGTTCAAGTTAAATTAAAACCACTTTTTAAAAAACTTTGGCTTTTGCGAAAATTTCGTTTTTTAATAAAACAAATTTGAATTTTTCTTGAAAAGCATCTTTTGAAATTTTCCAATTGTCTTAAAAATTTCAATTTTTATTTAAACATTTCGATATTTTTCAATTTTGAGCATTGTTTCCCAATTTTGCCCTGTTAGACTTTAGACCAAATTTAGACTTTTTTTCTTAAATTTCGACTTTTTTCTTAAAATTTCGTTTTTTTTCTCAAATTTCAACTTTTCTCGAAATTTTGACCATAATATAGAAATTTCGACAATTTTTTTTGGAAATTTCGACTAAAGTCAAAATTTCGACCTTTTTTTCGAAATGTTTGTCGTCTTAAGTGCTTTTCCTTATCATGAAAACGCAATTAGGACGGACAAAGGGTGAGTAATATCGAGCCTCGGATAATTGCTAAAAGCTTTTGTCCCTGGTTCCATAACAGCCCGGATGTTTAGTAGATGTTTACCATCAACTGTCCTAATTGCATTCATTTTAATGGAACTGCAACTGAGATTGACAAAAGCCGATAATTGCATTCCTTCTAAGAAGAGAATTCGTTGGGGTGGTAAATTGACTCTTAATGACAATCGTTTCCGAATAAAAGGCCTCGGTGGACAAACAAGAGGCAGTCCCGTGTCAGACACAAAAGGCTTAGCCTTTCCCGACAGTTTTGCCTAGTGATTTTTGAACCGACGGTGAACAGCAGTGCTATAGACTTTCAGACTAAAAAAAACTATTTCGATTATTTTTATTTTTACCAAATTTACGCGGCACCGGTATCAGAAATTTTTACTTTTTTCTCAAATTTCGATTTTTTCTCGAAATTTCACAATTTTTTTCGAAACTTTGTTTTTTGTTTCACAAATTTCGACTTTTTTCTCGACATTTTGACCTTAATTTTGAAATTTCGAAATTTTTCTCGAAATTTCGACTTTGAACTCACTTTTGACCTTAATATCGAAAATTCGACTTTTCTCGCAAATATCGATTTTTTTTCTCGAAATTTCGACTTTTTTCTCGAAATTTCGACTTTTTTTCTCGAAATCTCGACTTTTTTTCTCAAATTTCGACTTTTTTGTCGAAATATGTCGAAATTTCGTCTTTTTTATTCGAAATTTCGAAGTTTTTCTCAAATTTCGACTTTTTTCTCGAAATTTTGACCTTAGTATCGAAATTTCGACATTTTTGTCGAAATTTCGACTTCAAACTCAACACTTCGACTTTTTTTCTCAAAATTTCGATAATTTTCGACTTTTTTCTCAAAATTCGACTTTATTCTGAAAATTATTTCGACTTTGTTCTGAAAATTTCAACTTTTTCGAAATGTTACAAAAACGTAGAAAGGACATCCATTAAAAAAAATGTTATTTTTAAAAATTTCGACATTTTTTTCCAAACTTCGATTTTAAGCTCGAAATTTCGACTTTTTTCTCGAAATTTCGACTTTTTTCTTAAATTTCGATATTTTTCTCGAAATATCTAAATTTTTCTCAAAACTTCGTTTTTTGTTTCTTAAATTTTGACTTTTTTCTCGAAATTTTGACTTTTTTCGCAAATTTCGATTTTTTCTCGAAAAATCGAAATTTTTGTTAAAACTTCGTTTTTTGTTTCTCAAATTTCCACTTTTTTATCGAAATTCTGACCTTAATATCGAAATTTCGACTTTTTTTCTCGAAATTTCATCTTTTCTCACAAATTTCGATTTTTTCTTGAAATTTTGACTTTTTTCTCGGTATCTCGATTTTTTTCTCAAATTTCGACTTTTTTCTTGAAATATTTCGAAATTTCGACTTTTTTCTTGAAATATTTCGAAATTTCGACTTTTTTCTCGAAATATTTCGAAATTTCGACGTTTTTCTCAAATATTTCGACTTTCTTCTCGAAATTTTGACCTTAATATCGAATTTTTGACCTTAATATCGAGATTTCGACATTTTTCTCGAAATTTCGACTTTTAACCAAACATTTCGACTTTTTTTCTCAAAATTTCGAACTTCCTATTAAATTTGGCCTTTTTTCTCAAAATTCGACTTTTTTCTGGAAATTATTTCGACTTTATTCTGTAAATTTCAACTTTTTTTAAATGTTACATAGGTGTAGAAAGGATATTGATTTAAAAAAATGTTATTTTTAAAAATTCCGACTTTTTTTCCCAAACTTCGATTTTAAGCACGAAATTTCGACTTTTTTCTTAAATTTCGACCTTCTTTCTCAAAATTTAGCCTTTTTTTTTGACATTTTGACCTTTTTCGCGAAATTTCGGTTTTTTCCTTCAAATTTCAACTTTTTTCTCGAAATTTTGACCTTAATATAGAAATTTCGACATTTTTCTGGAAATTTCGACATTTTTCTGGAAATTTCGACTTTAAAGTCAAAATTTCGACTTTTTTCGCAATTTAAACTTTTTTCTCAAAATTTCGTTTTTTTTCCGAAATCTCCACTTTTTAACAAATTTCGACTTTTTCTCGAAATTTCGACGTTTTTCTACAAATTTCAACTTTTTTCTCGGAATCTCGACTTACGTTTTTCTCAAATTTCGACTCTTCTTCTCGAAATCTAAAGCTTATAAGGTCAAAGTTTCGACTTTTTCTTAAATTTCGAGTTTTTTCTTAAATTCCGACTTTTTTCTCGAATTTAGATCTTAATCACGAAATTTCGATTTAGAACTCGAAATTTCGACTTTTTTCTCGAAATTTCATCTTTAATCTCAAAATTTTTAACAAAAAGACCAAAATTTGCCAATTAAAAATAGTAATTATTGATCGCACTCTACTACCAACTGTTAAGGTTGTTGGGAAAGAGTGGTGGGACGTAACTGTCGTCTGCCTAATTTAACCATAAAGTGTGCTTATTATAGAGCGACTTATTCTCAAAATTTCGAGAAAAAATTCGATATCAAAGTCGAAATTCCGACATTAAAGTCGAAATTTCGAGATTAATCTCGAAATTTTAGAAAAAAAGTAGAAATTTCAAGAAAAAAATCGAATTTTCGAGAAAAAAATCAAAATTTTGGGTTTAAAGCCGAAATTTCGAGTTTAAATCCGAAATTTCGAGTTTAAATCCGAAATTTCGAGATTAAAGTCGAATTCTTCATGGTAGACCTTTATTGAAAATTGTCAACAAACCATAAAAATTTAAATATTTCCAAACTGGGCCGAAGAAATGTTAAATAAATTGAAAAAAACATTAAAGTCGAAATTTCGAAAAATTTGACATTTCGAGAAAAAAGTCAAAACCTCTTAAAATATTTTTTTAAATCAATGTTGTTTTTACGCCATTGTAAAATGTCGAAATTTCCAAACATAATTTTTTTTAATCAACGCCTTTCTACGCTTTTGTAAAATGTGAATTTTGAACTCGAAATTTCGAATTTTTTCTCGAAAATTCTACTTTAATCTTAAAATGTCAAGAAAAAAGTCGAAATTTTGGGTAATAAAAAATTGAATTTACTGAACGTATCCTACTGCTAAGTGTCAATATTAAATTGTAAAAGAGTCGGTGCTTAGAATATAGTCTTATATTCTAAGGGTTGGTGGGGCTTAACTGTCATCTGTCTAATTTAACAGTAGAATAAGAAATTTCGACTTATCTTGAAATTTTATCAAAAAAAGTTGAAATTTCGAGATTAAAGCCGAAATTTGGACTTTATCTATGAAATTTCCTCAAAAAAAGTCGAAATTTGGAAAATAAAGAAATTTCCACTTTAATTTCCAGTTTAAACTTCATATTTCTAAATATATTTTTATAAATGAATGCCCTTTCTACATCTTCGTAAAAAACAAAAAAGGCATAAATAAAAAACAAAGCAGAAAATAAATATGTATCGGATTTTTCTAATTAGGAATAAATAATTAAAATATAAATATTAGTGTTTAAAATCCATGAAAAAACTTTCAAAATTAAACTACGCCAATTCATTATTATCATTCAATTTTTCTTTTATTAAAAATGTTTAAAAATTTCACCAACAAGGCGATTAATCGGAAATCGATCTTTCAGCACCCAATTTTATCGGGAATGGATACTTTTGCTCACGATTCGAATCGATCCAAAAATCGATTATTTTAAAAAGGAATCGACATCCCTAGTATAAACCATATGTGTAATACTTCTATATGGCGTGTTGTGTATAATCGCCACTACAAAATGCTTTGTCAAAATGGTGAGATGAAAGTATATGTCGTACTCTTTCGAGGACAAGCATTCATTCATTTATAGCGGGAACAGATAACTAGATGGGCGAGAACACTAATAAATGAATGACAACAGTGATAACTGACGAGGTTAATAAATTCTGTCCTCGAAAAAGACAAACATATATATCCATCGAGCCTTTTTAACACAATCGAAGGGACAAAACACACCATATAGAAATGTTACATATATGGTATAGACAGACATGTTGAAGGTCAGCATTGCTGCGTAGTTTGTGAATAAATGCCGAGATGTAACTTATGTTGATGTAAAAATGCATTTAGTTACAAACGAGGATAAAAATTACAAAAAATGCATTTTTCTCCGTCATCATATCTAACCAAAAGGGAAAAGATTTCATATGTCGCAAAATTTTAACTAATTAAGTCATTAAAAAAGTTGGGAACCACTGGTTTAGTGTTCCAAAGTCTAGGCACGTTTTGACCAAGCACTTGTAATTTTTATCTGACCGTTACTTAGTTCCTCAAAGTGAATTTAATTCATTGTAAGTGTGCTTTAACAAAAAGCGGTTACCAAAAAAAAAACTAGTTAAAATTGAACAAAATGTACGTTACACAAAAATATAAATACAATATATGATTAGTTTTGGTCACAATTTCATCACTATATCGCACACTAAAGCTAGATGATCTGACGGATACAGTTCATTTGGTAACCCTTCATACTTCCCCAATTCTTCATTACTAGGCAACGGTACAACTTGCAGAACATCCATTTGATCTTCTTCAATAAAAATATAATCTAAACAGGACTTAAACGTAGACGTATAGTTAGTGTACATCGGAGTCCCAGAGGCACTTACGAATTTAAAATTGTGTTTAGGCGAAATAAGCTTGTTTTCTGAAACTGAAACGCGAATGATCCCTTAATCTACAATTTGTCAGAATTTAGTTATACTTACTTTTTAAACAGTATTCGTTATCAGGCGGAACTTCCCCTGTTGTTATAAAACTGTAAACAGTCGAACAAGGATTGCTGTTGAAATCTCCACATAAAACAGTAGAAATATGACTGACACCTTCCTAAAAATATCAAATATTTAGAATTATTATACGTATTGGATACGTTGTTCCCCAGCTTGGTCCCAATTTCCCTCTCTTTAATTCATTTCGACTTCTTATGGATGATATATCGAGTTCATGGTTTTATGTTTTGGATTTGGCACGTATTTAATACTTCTATATTGCCAGCTCCGCATTTTACGTGGGTTTAACACCTTTCTATTCCTATTCGTCTCCTCGGTTTCTCTCCTGGGATGATTCCCAATGTGCAGGCGTGACTTTGATGTTTACATGCATGAACACCTGCGCATGTAAACATCAAAGTGACGCTTGCGCGAGACTCGCGAACTCCGTAGACTTGCCAAGACTATTCTTTTCTATCAAGACTTGCTTACGGAGAGAACAGAGAGTTGGCAATAGAGAAAGAAGTATTAAATATACAGGATTTACTGAGATAATAAGCCTTGTATATACGAATATATACAAGTTTATTACGATGCAATTGAAATCTAATTTCATTAGAATCTAATGAAAACTAGACTGCAATTGCAAAGTTCACGTAGATGAGGCAAAGCTTGTATCACGGGTTGCATCGCAACATCCATAGATACAAACATCCTCGGCGTGACTTTACTTTCATCTAGTTTTGACAAATGACCAATCAAATGTTCTGTAATTAAACAGTTAAACGTGCTTAAAATTGAAAATATGTACAACCGCAACCATAGACTAGTTTCGGTCTTCCTTGGCCTCATCGGCATGGTACGGTGGTTGTATAACTGACTTTTAACAGTTAACAGTTAAAAGTCAGTTACAAGTCACCCAATGGGGGCTTATTCTCTTGGATACTTATACGACTGACTAAAGGCTTTAAGTTGAAAGTGTATACAACCACCGTACCATGCTGATGAGGCCAAGGAAGGCCGAAACTAGTCTATGGTTGCGGTTGTACATATTTTCAATTTTAAGCACGTTTAACTGTTTAATTACAGAATATTTGATTGGTCATTTGTCATACAGGATTTAGTTATTATCGTTCTCAACCAGATGGTTGATTGGATTACTTCCTTAACATGATCTAACCCAGAAAAGCTTCCAAGATAAGAACTGAACATACCTTTTTCATTTGGTCCTTCTTTTTTTGCAAATGAAGCAAAGTCATCCATATCTGTATCAATCTTATGTGGCTGGCATCCGGATGATAAAATAAATGGGTGTTGCCCACAATTAAAACACTATCCCCTTGTTTACTCTGCAGTACACTCGTTTGGAAGGAAGTTGCTTGTTTCATAAACATGTCTTTTAAAGATCTATTACGATTAACCAAATCAAGAATGTTTGCAAAGTGCTTAAAATAACCTATGGCGTGACTAAATACCAACTGCTCCGACTTTAATAACCTGAAAGAAAAAGAAAAGTTATCGTAGGTATAAACCCAATTTAAGAAATAACTGAAACAGTTTTTGGAAAGCTTAAAAACGAGTTTTCGAGATTGGGGCAACCTCCACCGCCTTGGAAAAGGAGTTAATGTTTTTTTTTTTCAGTACACCTTCGCAACCTGCATTGGCCAGAAATTTCCCTGAAGCAGTAACGTTCTGTAAATTAAATAATTAAAAAGTTATAACTCTTAGAAGCACCGTTTGGGGCTCTGTGAAACATTTCAGAATAAAGGATATTAAAAAAAGTTTCAAAGAAAATTATCTGTAAAGGTTCCTCCTGTAAAAGAACGAGTGTAATTGTTAAAATTATAGAAACTGCGGAAAGCGTGAAAGGTAAAAGAAAATGTTGAAACAAATTTCTAGTTTCTAAGAATTATGTTTAAATTGCTACAATTTATTGCGACAAAATGTCACTTCAGAACTGGTAAAATTGTAGATAATTCAATTCTAAACGAAAAATTGCAAATTGCCAGAGTACTGTTAGGAAGATAGAGTAAAAACCCATTAAGACCATTTTTCTAAGATGGCCTCTGCATAGGAGATTGTCCACATTGAAAACTCATTCAGAATTCGAATCAGGAATTCAGTTGTTGGTCGTACCCGTCACGGATTTCTGAAACTTCATAGAAATGCGCTTATTCCAGTGCCCTAATTTGAATTCCTGATTCGGAAACCTCGCCAAATTTCCATACGTATGAGGTCGGCCTCAAAATTACACCGACTTCTACGTAACAGAAAAAAAAACTTTGTTTGACCCTAAAGCAATGTCAGCCAAGTTTAGTGTAACTTTCAATGGATTCTTGTCCTAGTTAAAGGACCTTTGACTCCCTCAGCTGGGTCCATAGAAGGTTTTATCCCTTTACCACATCGGCAATTAAACAAATAAGTACGCGATACGTATTTTGCCAGCAGAACTGATATTTTCAAGCATACTACTTATTGATTAGCAAAAGAAGCATCTCAGCTGGTTCCAGATAAAAACAGTTCAAGAGAAAGGTAGCATTTATTGCACAAAACATTTATATAGTATAATAGAGAGTTAACAAAACAGAAACTTTAGAATATTCACTTGAATTTTTCACGTTTCATGCCTGGTGACACACCAATTGAGATAAGAACTCGACCACGGTCCTAGTCGGACGACCAGTCATCCCTCTACCCAAATAGACGAAGTCATCTCCATCTGTCCAATACGTATTGCAATTATCCATATGTATCCAATCGCCACAAGGTACGAATTCGTTCAAAAAGGCGGCACACTTGCACGAACCGGCGTAATGCCTCGGCGACTTATGCTTATTAAAAGTCGCCGTATCCGACTCCGCAAAATCAGTCATATACCTAGTGAAGTGTTCCCACAGCGGATACCTCCACACTCGATCACCGGTATGCATAGACGCCGCCAACATATATTCCCAAAGCGCCTCAGAATTACTATAAACCACCGTGGCGCCTCTCCCAATAGAGCGCAAACAACAGTCGCTATTCGTACCAATATCGATGATGAAGCGAGGCCAGAAATTCTGCGCGTAACACAACGCGTCCGCCATCAGGAGTTTCCCCGCGCAATCCGTATACGGAATCTGTATGCTCTTCCCATTCATAGCTTTGACGATATCCCCTGGGCGCATGGCGGCGCAACCGGGCATATTCTCACATAACGGTATCAATCCTCTTATGTTCAAAGGCAGCTGAAGTCCGGCCACCGCCCTACACGCAGCCACCACGCAGGCGGCCCCGGAAACCTCCCCCCGATTATGAATTTGATCCTTATGCGTCATGAGGCACAAACCCCCGCTGTTGTAAGTTAAACCTTTCCCGATCATCACGATAGGTCGCTCGTCTCGCGAGCACCCGTAATAACTCAACTCGAGGAATATGGGCGGCTCGCACGAGCCTTGCGCCGCCTGCAGGAACGCGTACATCTTCTGCGTTTCGGCCCAACCCCTAACTTTAACCTCGACGTTCACTCCAGACTTACACAACACCTCGACGGCGTTCTGGGCGAACGAAGTGGGCGTCATCAAATTAGCCGGGGTATCCGCTAGTTGCCTAGCCAAATTTTGAGCAGCGGCCTTCTGGAGGCCGATCTGCCATCCGGTCCAGTCGCAGTCGTCGTGAAGCTCCAAGTGAGGGACCACCCTCTGCTTGCTTTTGTGCTTCTTTTCCTGGTAGATCCACACGGCCATGGCCGAGCCTTCGGCGGCGGACTCGGTGTGTCCGAAGCTCTCCACGTTGATTCTGGTCGGTTCCATCGGTTGGAGAGCGCGGCAGGCCACGGCGCTGGCGATCCGAATGTTCTCTTTGCCGATGTCCATTTGCTCGTAGACGTCGTAACCGGTGCATTTCTTTCCTAAGCCGGCTACCGCCACGTAGGCGTTCTCGGGGTCGATGTTGTAAAAAACTCTGACCTCGCCCAATCTGGGCACGTGGCCGACGAACCTCAGCAAGTCGACCAGTCGATTGCAAAAGAAGTTGTTGTAGCGTTCGGCGGTTTCCGTGAGTTCGCCCGGGTCGGTTTGGTCGTTGGGATTGTCGTAGATGCCCAGCACCAGCCCCCTTCCGTACTTTTTGCACGGGTCCTCGTTGGGCGGCGGACATTTTATATTGGAAAACACATCTTCTGAGTAATGTCTTGCAAGTGATTTGATACTCACGAATTTCTTGCTTAGGTTCCGCAATGCCATAATACATGAATTTAGTGACACATTTCAACAATTCCGCTTTAATGAATTTGAGTTGTCAAAATAATTTTTTGGAAGAAATAAATTTGTTGCCATGAGAACGTTTAAAAGAATTTGTCAGTAGATCGCGTAAAACAAAAAGTAGTAATGGGAATGCTTGCTCAGCTAATGAGACTTCTCCATTTTCCAACTATTTTCTATTGGGGAATTGGGGAACGACACACATATGGCTCAATACCCAGCTCGAATTAAAAAAAATTTAAGATTCCAAAGATTCAACATAAACAGAGAATATCCCTCATTAGAGACTCTTATGGGTAGGAAACATAATAACTGGCATTTTTAACCCTTACTTTGTGGAATTCTTCAATATTCATTTTTTAAATCCGAAAAAATCGCAATTTTTTAATTTTTTTTTATGCATTTTCTTAAACGTAAAAAAACTGCAGTTTTTTTAAGTACAAGTTAAAATCTTCAGAAAGAAGCCAAAGCTGTCAGATAAATTAAAACATTGGGCTAAATGTGTAAAAATTCGAATTTTAAGTTAGGAATTTTGAAAAAGAAAGAATCATTTCAAGTGTACTTTCCAAATTCCAACTCTAATTTCAAAATTTTACTTGCTTACATTTTTTTACTACTTAAATTTTAATATTTTTGACATTTCATCCTTGAAACCCCAAATATCTAGAAAAAGTTCGAAATATTTGATATTTTCTTAAAAACCGAAACTTTTTTCTATAAATTTTGAGCATTTCCTTAAAATTTAGACATTTGTACTTGATTTTTGCGTCTCAAGTTAGAAAGAACTTGGGATGGCGAGATAAAATTTCAATTTCCACTTTGAAATGTAGTAAATCGGAATTTCTAATTTTTCATTTTCATTTCAAGGTTTTTTAACGTTTTTTCTTCTAGAAACTTTCGGTTTAAAATCTAAATTCGAAAAAAAAATTCAAATTTCAACTTTAGGCTAAACTTTGTTCAATAGACTAAACTTTTTGTTTCAAATTTAAATTCCTTTACATTAATTTTGAGTTAAAGGTGGAGAAAAAAGTTGATAATTTTGATCAAAAATCGAAATTTTGATTTTCTTCAAACTTTCGCAAATTAAAGCTTAATTGCTTTCCTTAACTGTCGACTTTAAAAAATGTTCGACTTTGTGCTTCCTGAAATTTTTTGCTTGGAATTCAGAAAAAAAGAATTTAAATTACGATATTTGCCCAAAAGTTTTAACTTTGTTCTATAAACCTAGACTTTTTTTCAAATTTAGATTCTTTAACCATAATTTTGGGTTTTAGGTCATGGATAAGTTTCCAATTTCAAGATAAAATTCGATTTCCTTTTTGAAATTTAGTAAATCGAAATATCTATTTGCAGAAAATTTCTACTTTTTAAAAAAAAATTGGGTGTACAGACGAATGCCAAAGAAAAAAGTACAAAATTCGAAGACTAGCAAAAAATTCCAACTTTTTTCTATAACTTCCAATTTTTCATTTAAATGTTGACCATTTTCTGTTTGAAGTCAATTGATCAGTTTGATTTTTTTTTAATTTGAGTCAGTTGATGGAAGCCAAACTTTTGATTTTCTCCTTAAAATTTAGGCAACAAAAATTTCTATTTTCAAAACTTTGAGCTTGAGTACGAAATTTGGACTCTTGTTAGAAAATTTTGGTATTACACGAGAAATGTTTACTTTATTCATAAAACTTCAACTTTTAATCTCAAAATTTTCCACTTATTTCAAAATTTTAAAAGTAAACTGGAAATTTTTATAATTTTTCCTTTCATTTCAATTTTCTACTTCAAATCACAAGAAACTTTTTATAACTTTGAATATCTGGTTGAAATTTCGATTTTTTTGTCCACCTCTCCCAGTTTAAAGCTGAAAAATGTTAATAATAATATTAAAACGTCATTCTTTTCTCAAAATGTCAACATTTCGAGTTTTAATATCAAAATTTCCAACTTCTTTCAAAATTTTAAAAGTAAACTTGAAATTTTTAGAATTTTTCTTTTCATTTCAATTTTCTACTTCAAATCACAAGAAACTTTTTATAACTTTGAGTATCTGGTCG
Source organism: Dastarcus helophoroides (assembly GCA_028583605.1). Classification (NCBI taxonomy): domain Eukaryota; kingdom Metazoa; phylum Arthropoda; class Insecta; order Coleoptera; family Bothrideridae; genus Dastarcus; species Dastarcus helophoroides. Next base: position 13,434,283 of record CM053335.1, on the reverse strand, counting down.
AAATTTCGATTTTTTTTGTCCACTTCTTCCAGTTTAAAGCTGAAAAATGTTAATAATAACATTAAAATTTCATTCTTTTCTCAAAATGTCAACATTTCGACTGTTAATCACAAAAGTTTCCACTTGTTTCAAAATTTGAAACATGTTGTAGGATTTTTTTCCTTTCATTTCAATTTTCTACTTCAAATCCTAAGAAACTTTTTATAACTTTGAGTATTTGGTCGAAATTTCAGTTCTTTTGTCCACCACTTCCACTTAAAGCTGAAAAATACTAATAATAACCTTAAACTTTCATTTTTTTCTCAAAATGTCAACATTAGAGTTCACAATTTGGGGAAGACGTCGAAATTTCAATATTTAATTATAGAATTTGAAGAAACTGATGAACATTTTTTTCATTGTTGATAATTTTTTCTAAAGTAGTTGATATACCATTTTCAGGATAAATTGCCGCATATTTTTGTGTTATTTTGTGCGTTTGTTATATAAAAAAATAACCAAACCTTCTTAACTACGCAGCAATGAAAATCCAGAGAACTGTAGACGGAAAACAGGCAAAAAATGCCATGGGATCACAGCCGAGTTTTGAATCTACTTGTCATATTGTAGCACCCTCAAAGTTGGTAATAGCAATGACACCATTGGTCCAACTGAAGCCTTCAAAACCCCAAATACGTAACTCGCAAAACATATCAATAAAAAATATGACAGAGATACATTTAAATGAACAAAATTTTTGTTAACGTACCGAAACTTCGATTTATTAAAACAACAACAAAGACCTTCAGGTATCCGATTTCCTTTTCTGTAATACGTAGTCCCATAATTATTTTGATGGAATATTTTCTTAAAATAACTCTTATAAACATTATCATCAACTTCTTGCAAACAGATAACATCAGCCTTATATCCTACAAATTGATAATTTCAACAACAAAACCGACATATTTATCAACTTACCTAACAATTCCTTTATAATTAACTGCTTCCGATAATCAATCGCGAGCACCTCTGGAGGACAATAAGGAAACTGCTCGTTCGTCTCTGCATATCTACTAGCTAAAACGTTATAGCTCACAACCCTAAAACTACAAAACAAACCTCCATTTTACCTAATATATCTAATCAACAAATTTACTTACGCGGGAGCTTCCAAAAAACTGTTAGTTATCCTGTGTCTATCTTCAAATGGACACTCGCTTGGTATATCCACCATCATCTGCACCCTACCCGGCGATACTGCCTCAAACAGGGGGCCCGTTGAAGTTTCATTTCTCGGGACACATCGTAGTTTTAAATAGTGCCCCACGTCCGCTTCCGTCACCTCGTATTGCCAACTGTTTCCAACTATGACCCAATTCTTTGTATCTTCAGATCGAAACCAGGTAAACTCCGACAGTTGGCTCTCAGTGTATAAAGTTTGGAATTTCCTCGGTTGAATAGTGAAATTAGCGAATATAACCTCCGGTAAAAACATCGCTTTTATCAGGGGCGCGTCCGCTATTACAGTGTAACGGTTATGCCCAATTATAAAACTCGAGTGTTTGTGGTTTTGTTTTATGAATTCTTTTAGGACTGTCGTTTCTCTTATAGGTTTGCTTCTACGCTTGAAAATGATGGGCACGTCTGGTAGATTCTCATCCGAGTCGTACTTTGACGTTATGATTCTGTTTATTTTGTTTTTTGTGTGTTGTAATAGGGAACCAACCGTATCGCTTATTTGACGTACGGCTCGAATTTGTTCGTTTATATCGATATTGCCAATTGTCATCTTCAATGTAAAGGATAATTCGAATTGATAAGTTGAGTGTAAGGTCCGCAAATATGCCACATTATCCATTATCAATAAATTTTCCATTTTTTTATCCATTTTTCTTTTAATGTTACGTCCTACTTGGAAGCGTCACCAGTTCGCCAGCAAACAAACTCACAGTTATGTTATCTATAAAATATGAAACATCTCTTAAACTAAGGACATATAAGGTTTTTAGCGGTTTTATTTATATTGGGAAGTCAAAATTAGAGGTTATGGTAACTGTCAATGATAAGATCAAATGTCACTGTCACATCAGCGGTGAATAAACTACCATTAATGGGAACTACAACTGATAAAAACTATCATATGTGGAAACTATCAATATTTCTGTGACTTGGGTGACTATTAAACTACGTAGCAGTGGCGTGTCATTCCTACTATTAGGGATGGGCAAACCTGCTATTTTCAAATAACAGTTATAGCAGTTACTGCTTCTTTTAAAAAGTAGCTGCATCTTGGTTTAATATTAAAATAATTTTCTTTCAATACTCGACGCCTGTGTACAATATTGTTAAGCCGGTGCTGTAAACACGTCATGATTGCAGTGAAATGGCGACGCGCGCACACCGATAATTGAATATTTATATATTTTATTTTTACCTACCCAAAGAATGAAACTCTTGATTTTCCTTCACTAATGTGTTCACTGAGGTTTCAACAATGATCCACAATACACTTCCCCATATTTACAGCCCATTTTCTTTAAAAAAAAACCGATGTTATCTTCGCAAAGGTCTGTCAAATAATAAGAGGGCATTGCGAGCTAGATGGACCTAGGCTTTCGCCAGGCTTTCAACTGGCTTCACTGCTTACCATGATAGGTTTAGTCTATTTAGTCTCTGACGAGATCCTACTATGGTGTAGTTTGATAGTGTTTTTATTTAATGTTTTGATAAGGTGTAGATCACAGAAATGTTCAAATAACAGCTCTAATTTTACTTTCTTTTGGTGGATAAATCTTAACGTGCGTAAAGCCTCTTAAAATTAGTAATGACATTGACATTAAAACTTAACATTTCCGGAGAAAACATGTGATCACAGATCTATAAAGCGGTACGAGTTTCGAAATTAATAAATTGCAGCCAGAACGGCGACACGCGAAACCTCGAATTCGGGTATTATTAACTGGGATCGGAGTGCGAGTATCTATGAACAGACCAGCTATGAAGAAGCGAAGCAGCTATTTTTGATAATAAAGCGCAGCCAGCGGTATATTCGGGCATTGTCGACTGCTATCGGGGTTTCCGATTTTGCGATTTCTGTCAAGAGAACTACGATCAATGTAAAATACGAAGCAGCGAAGTACTGAAGCAGCTATTTTTAAAATTGAATAGCAGCTTGAAGCTGCTTCAGCTAAATAACTGCTACGAAGTAGCAGCTTTTAAATTTCGAAATTAAAATCGAATTTCTAGAAAAAAGATATATTTTATTTAGAAGGTTGTACTGTCGTTACTGCAAGGGTCAAAAACACATCAAAATTGTCTCGTTTTATCAGAGTAGTTTTTAGGTACCAGGCAATGTCGCTATGGCATAAAAGACAGAGGAATTTTGATATGATTGAACAATATCATAGTCAAATCTTTTACTCACAATAAAGAAATATTTCATTGGAAAAGTAACAAAGCTACATAACAAACGTTAGAAAACACGCTCCAGTAGGTTGACTTCGTAAATTAATTAATGCGCGGGCAGCCCTACAAAGTTTATCACATAACCTCAAAACAGAAGTAAACAACGATGTAGGATCACAGAATTCTTCATACAAAGACGTTGCCACATCTAATAAACTACTGGGAAAGTACGATAAAAAATAAATTTTTGATATTTATTCGCTAATTACTTCTATCACATGATCTAAAGTGTCTAAAATGTTTTATGTATTATTTTCCATCGTTTTTTCCCTTCATACTGAAATCTGAACGCTACTTTTTGTAAAATATTGTAGAATATCTGTTTTCCCCTAAGGCTCAATGTTAAAAGTGTGAAATTTATAATATCAATAATTTTTTACTGGTTCTCTATAGCTCTTCAAAAATTTAATTGGATCATTATCTGGGTATAGCCTATTAATACGTTGAATTTCATTAAATTCTGAATGGTAATTCCAAAATCGACAGCACTTGAAAGTAGAATCAATCCACTCCCAAACCTTATTTCGATTCTGGGAAGAAATAATCGTTCTAAAATTGAAACGTTTGGAAAAGCTGGGGAATTATACGATATTTAATTTTAACATCGACCACTTTACCGATATTCACACATCCACACTCACCTACACACACACACACAAAACCAAAACAAAACAAATATACGCGAGAAAAATTTAATAAAAGTCGCCTTACAATTTTGGCATTTGGAGTTCACTGGTTCACGACAAACACTGCTGAGCCTTTGCCAACGATTGTTGCTTGTGGCCTCGAGATTCCTTTAGTTAATATTAGGCATTCATTTTGTATTGCTCATTAGAAATGCATTAAACACCCCAATGAACTCCACTGTATTCTATGGAATCTTCTCAGCAGGACATTCGATGTTCTGCTCGATAAGTGCTTTCTGCAGTTATGGCTGGTCCGGTAATTACGCCCTTAATTGCAAGGTTCTTGGAAAATTGTTTTGTTGGTCGTAAACACCCTCTCAATTATTTGGAAAACTTCCACTTTATTGAAAATTTCGTTTTTTTAATGTTATGCGACATCTGTTTGAAAAATTTGACTTTTTAAAAATTTTTAATTTATTTTAGTTTAAAATTTCTGGAATTTAAACTTATCTGAAAAAAATCAAAGAGGTTGCTAATGAATTTTTCTACAATTCCGACTCCATTTCCGAATTTTTCATTTTTTTTTAAATTTCAACTTTTTCAAAACCTTCGCTTTAAAATTTTTTTCACACAATTTTCAACTATCCAAACCTTCGGATGTTTTCAAAAGTTTACTTTTTTCAAAATTTCCACTGAAAATTTCGACTTTTCTGATAATTTCGACTTTTGTTAAAATTTTGGATTATTTGGCAAATATTTCGATGCATTTTAAAGTTTTTATTTCGAAAATTTGAACTCTTTTTAAAACATCGATTTATTTCAACATTTTGGTTTTTTTTTTCGAAAATTTGGCCTTTTCAATAATTGCGACATTTTTTTTCAAATTTTTGATTGTTTTTTTTTTCATTCTAGACTTTTTTCAAAGTTTCGAATTTCTTTGAAAATCCCGATTTTCAAAATTCCATTTTTTTCTTAAACCTTTTTTTTTTCGAAAATATGAAACCTTTTTTAAAATATTTTTTGAAGCATTTTTCTAATTTCAAATATTTTTCAAAATTATTCAGAGTAGGCAATTGAATTTCTCAATTTTTTGGAAATTTGGACCTAGTTCGAAAATCCCTATTTTAGAAATTTTTGACCATTTTTCAATATTTTGGTTTTTTAAATTTATACAATTTTTTATAAAAATTTCGACATTTCTCATAATTTTTCTTTAAAATTTCTACCTTTTTTCCATTATTTACTTTTTTCGAAAATTTGGCCTTTTCAATAATTGCGGCATTTTTTGAAAATTTTGCAATTTCAGAAATTTAAAATTTTTTTGAAAATCTCAACTTTATTGATATAACATTTTTTTTTCAAATTTTTGCTTGTTTTTTTTCATTCCCGACTTTTTTCAAAGTTTCGAATTTCTTTGAAAATACGGATTTTTCAAAATTCCGTTTATTTATTAAACTTTAAAAAAATTTCAACTTTTTTGGCAAATTTCGATTTTTTAAACTCTTTTTCGACTTTTAAAGAAAAATTTTGAGAAATATCGAAATTTTTATAAAAAATTGTATAAATTTAAAAAACCAAAATATTGAAAAATGGTCAAAAATTTCTAAAAAAGCGATTTTCGAACTAGGTCCAAATTTCCAAAAAATTGATAAATTCAATAAATGGGGGAATTTTGAAAAATATTTGAAATTAGACAAATGCTTCAAAATTCGAAAAAATAGATCAATTTTGATAAAGGGTCGACATTTTTAAAAGGCCTTTAAAAAAAAAAGTTAAAGTTTTGGGAAAAAGTGCGAAAATTTGAAAACAAAAGTCAACATTTTGAAAAATTTCGAAATTTTAATAAAAAACATTTCAAATTTTCAAAAAAAATTGAAGGTTTTCAAAAAAAATGGTAAGTTTCAAAAAAAATTAAAAAAGAGTTATAGAAATCCAAATTTGCCAAAAAAGTTGAAATTTTTTTAAAGTTTAATAAAAAAATGGAATTTTGAAAAACCGGGACTTTCAAAGAAATTCGAAACTTTGTTGGTCGAAATTTTTTAAAGATCTTTTTGAAAAAATGTTAAAATTTTGGAAAAAAGTGCGAAAATTTGAAAACAAAAGTCCAAATTTTGAAAAATTTCGAAATTTTAATAAAAAACATTTCAAATTGTTAAAAAAAATGAAGGATTTCAAAAAAGTAGCAAGTTTCAAAAAAAGTCGAAAAAGAGTTTAAAAAAATCGAAATTTGACAAAAAAGTTGAAATATTTTTAAAGTTTAATACAAAAATGAAACTTTGTTAAATCAGGATTTCCAAAACAATTCAAAACTTTGAAAAAAGCGGTGAATTAGAAAAAATAATTGAAAATTTAAAGAAAATGTCGAAATTACCAATAAAGTCGACATTTTCCAAAAAAAAATCGAAATTTTCGAACAAATTTAAATTTCTGAAAGTTCAAACTATTTAAAAAAAGGTCAAAATTTTCGAAAAGATCGAACCTTTCAAAAACCAACATCGACATTTTTAAAAATAAAAATTTTGTAAAACATCGAAACTTTGAAAACATCGAAAGTTGAGAAAAAGTCAAACATCTTGAAAAAGCGCAAATTCTGGAAAAATGTCCTAATTCTGAAATAAAATCGTAAAACAATTACAACCTCTCAAAAAACTCGACATTTTTAAAAATATTTAAAACCCATTTATAAAATTTTGAGAAAAAGATAGAAATTCAAAAAAAAAGTAAAATAAAAAAGTTAATTGTAAAATAAAATTCCAAGATTGAGGAATATAATCTGGACTTCTTTAAGTTTGGTTTTCGTTTCTCTAAATTTCGATTTTTTTCGAGTTAAAAAGCAAAATCGAAAAAATTCAACTTGGACTGGATTTTATGAAAATAATAAAAATTATAACCGAAACTCGAAATTTTTGTAAGAAAAAGTTCTCAAAATTAGAATTTCAATTTAAAAACATTGTCCTTCAACCCGAATATTCGTTTGTTTTCTGGAAATGTTTGAAACGTCCACATTTTTAGAAAAAGTCGAACTTTTGAGAAAGTTATTATAAAAAGATTTAGCTTCTTTCGCAATTTTTTGTCAGAAGGTTTTTTTTACATCTTTTCTAAAAACTATGACTTTTGTTATCGACATTTCAACTTTATATAATCTTTAAATTTCAACTTTTTCCTAAATATTCCGGGTTTAAACTCAAACAAATTCGAAACTACAGATTAAAACTTGCAATAGCAATAAACCTTCGAAAAGAAAGCAAAAATTCCAGGTTTAAACTTGGATTTTGAATATAAATGCTTCGAAATCGAAAACACATTTCAACATTTTTAATTAAAATGGATAATATTGAGGAAAATAAGTAAAAAACTATAGAAAAAATCCAATTTAGAAAAAAAAGCTTAAAAAGAATTCCCAATTGTATAGTTGCTATACTGGAAAAAATCCTGCTTTATAAAGAAATCTGCTTTACCAGTGCAAGCTTTACACAAATTCAACTTGTAATTTGTACTGTTATTATTAATTTATATTAAAAATTCTATCCTGAGTAATGCAATAAAAGGCAGACGCATTTAAATACTTTTAATTTCCTAAGGCTGTTCCCGGTTAACAGGCAAGGGCTCTTGCACATCCAAGGAGAGCTTCCACTCGAGGCTGTTCAAATCGCATTCGATTTCCGAATCGTCAGTTAGACAGTTATCCTCAAATACGCTCAATTTCGATTGATCCCGCCAAAGCTGCTTTTTGTAACTTTCGAAAAAATCCCCTATAGTAGTCAGGGAATCCGCCCTATGCAGATCACCTTTCGCCGTCAAGTTAATCACATGCTTATTTGATTGACTGTTGCGGTAACTTTCACTTGAGGTATCAAAAAATCTCTGACCATCTCTGCAGCCGTAAATAACGTTAATCTTCGAGCTAGATCGCGTTTTGGTTTTACCCCTTTTAAACAAATCAGTTAGAAGAAAATCGTCATTTGAGGGGATTTTACTCACATCAAGGTTCACGTTGGCGTTAGAACCGGGATCAAAATTCATTTTCACCGCGTATTTCGTCGCCAGATTGTCCAATAGGAGTTGCTCCCGAGTCAGTTGACTTTTAGGACGAAGTTTCTCAGTTTCCGCTTTTTTCATATGGTAACTTGCGTTCTTCAGCGGAAGACTGGTTTTTTCTTTGAAATTTAGTCTGAGAGAAGGTTCCAAGGAATCAGTGGTGAACACCGAAGATTTTTTCTTTGTTTCGAAATTTGGCAATTTCGGGGGTAGATCAAACGCTAATTTGTCTACAGCAGCTTCCAAATCACTTAATAGTAATTCTTTCGATGATAGAGCGCTCTTTGGGATAATTTTTTCCTCTAAAAGCTTCTTTTCATTGAATTTTACATTTTTAAGCTCAATTGGGTCATTCTGCTTTGAGACATTCGCGTTGTTAAAGAGAAGTACATCTGACCTATTTTTAATTTGAATTTCGTCTTGATTGGCTTTTGAGTTTTCAAGAAAAAAACTTATCGGGTAGACTTTGTTCCTTCTTGCATTTTCGCATAATTTGGGGCCATCCAAACTCTTTTTAATTTCCATATCAGTGGAACGTATTTTTTCAAAAAGAGTTATGCTGAGTCGCTCAGGCTGATTAATATCGTCTTGCCTACTCTGAAATTTAACCAGGATAGAGTTTGATTCATTGGGGGATTTTCTAATAACCATTTTTGACGCCTAATCCCGAAAAAAATTAAATAAACGGAAAAAATCTGATTTTTGACACATCAGATGAAGTTACTGATCCGTCATTTTGATTTTTTAAAATATAGTTTCTATGCCTTTCAACCTTTAAAAATAATCTAATTTGTAAGCTACAAGCAATGGCACAACTAGAGCTCGTTTCCTCATGAAATTATCCTGAATTTGCAGCCCATTTCAAGTTTATCGGAATTAACGTCACCATTTATTTCTCATATTTTTTAGGAAGCAGATTTTGCAAACTTAACATTAATCAACGAAGCTAACCTTGTTAAACATTAAAAAAAAATTAATATTGTATTATTTTATTTGTTTTTTAGTACAGGATAAAATGCAAGCCTTAAACTCAACTAAACAATGACAGATAGAATATGGTAAGCGGTGCAATTGATATATCCCAGTCAAAAGCCAATAAAGACAAACATATAAAAAGTAACGTTTATTTGATGGAAAACTCAAAATTTAAGAATTTAAAATGGAATAACATTTAAATTAAATATCAAAAGAATTATAACAAAATACAAGTTATCACACCTACTGGAAATTGATATATAACAAAAGCACTATTTGACTTTACTAGCAATGGCCATACCAACGCCCACTATGGCCCCAATTGCCAAAACCGCTCCTCCTGCCATGGCCATCCCAACTAAACCTTCCTTCTCCATCTTTTTCTTTATTGTCTGCTGCAGACTTATGACTTGTTGATTGCCTACAATTAAAACGATAAATTGGACAATAAAATTTCCCATCCAGTTAGACTAGCGTTCCCAAAATGGTGGGTTATCACCAGGCACAAGGCCATGGGTGGCGCAATCTTCTCTATATTTTTAAATCATTACAGGATATACTCCTTCTGGGATTGGACCGTGTCAAAGAAACTACTAAAAGTGTTCGACGTTTCGCCAACTTTTAGTAGTTCTTTGACACAATCCAATCCCGGAAGAAGTTTATCCTGTACCGACTCTGGCCGTGGAAGCCTTCGTTATCATTTTTAAATCATACTCACAAATGATAAAGTCTTATTTAATTTACGTACACTCTAAAATAGTGAAAAAACACTTTGTGCTTCCCCTTCGTAACACAGTATGTCACAACATAAAAATAACTGGGTCACGAGAAAAAAAAAGTCTGACACAGTTTGACTAAGGGGGCATTTACAGTAAACACTTTATTTCATAAATTCCTCCCTAATTAAGTGTCAACTATGCTGAGAGAAGCCATCCAAAACTTATTTACACAGCTGAGATGATAGCTTGGCTGTCGAAGCACAACCGTTGTTGTGTTTTTTAATCTTTTTTGGTTTCAGCTGACAAGGTTTGCATTTCGATTTTTGAAGATAACCAAGGACCAGTCCGTTCCACCAAAATTACAGCTGAGAGTCTCAGTTAACTACTCCCGGAATAATTGACACAATGTATTTTATATTCATAACTAATAAACTTTATCAACGAATAAAAGTATTTTATGTCAGAGAGAATTATAGGTGTAAATGCACATTAGACGATGGAGGTCTCATGTCTTACCTGGTTCGATTGACAGGAAGGATTTGACGTAACCCAAAGCTCTGGAATATTCCTTAACTCGAGCGCTGCCAATGGCTAGATAATAGAGGTAGTCTCGTTGTCCCTCCTCATGGTTCTTATAAAGCTCCTCTAACAATATTATACCCTTTTTAATATCAGCGGGGTATTTACTTCTGACTAGACACCAGGCGTACTCAAACTGCGCTTTTGGGGTGACGTTGTTTTGATAGAGCTGTTCGTGGTATATCTTTTCAAACTTCTACAACATTTAAACGAGTTTAAGTTCGGTCGGTACGCTACACAATGACAAATCGCCATTTCGAGAACACAAAATTTCAAAACTTAAATCTACCCACATTTACCGCTTCTTTTACCGAAAGCCCCCTCACACAATATGACGCAAAAACCTTAGTCATGACTTTTTATAAATTGTGCGTTTTAACTAGTTCATCCCGTTCACTTACCTTTAGGTCTTCGGGTGGTACAGTTTCTGATAAAATATCTGCCATTGTTGTCTTTACTTTTTAATTTTGTACTGATTAACTGTTAAATCTGAAGGAAATCTCATCTGATTATTTACGGATTACAATTGTCGATATGTCAAAACTTCTTTCTGTCAGCGACTAAAATTTGTCGGATTTAGCGACATCTACCCAACTAAGTTTTAAGCTCAATGTCGCATTTGGAGTAAAAACTGGTTAATTAATTCATAGAAAAAGGTTAATTAATTAATAGTGCGCAGTTTTATTTCTCTTTTTCTAAAGATTCTAATTTTGCGTCAAATATTGTTCAGACTTTAAAAATCTGTTTGTAAATTAACGACAAAAGTGCTGAAATATTATTAAACAGCAACAGATGGCGCCGCCAAACATTTGACTTGTTTATGAATTTATAGCGTTTAAAATTGCAATTGCACCTTCCCAATAAATACGTATATTTATTACCCGAAACAATTATTAAAATTAACAAAAACAGTAAGTTAACAATGCTAGAATATGTTAAAATACTCTATTTTACTGGTAGTGCCATCTGTACACAAGTTTATCTACTACAACTATTGTTAGTCTACGCTAAAATAGATGGCCGTTGCAGTTACAAAAATAAATTTCACTGTTTAACTTTTTAGCTTAAGCGTAATATTTAGTGCGTTAAACAAGGACGAATTTCAGTGAAATTTGACGCACTTGCATTGTTGCAATGTCGAAATACACGTAATAAGCAGCTAAAACAGGTGCTACCATCTGTTCAAATTTATCTTAATCAGTATTACTTTATATAATTATTGTTAGCGAAGGCTTGAAGAGATGGCACCACCTAAGGCTGGTAAAGTAAAAGTTGTTTAAAAATAATAATAATATAATAATATACGTTTACTCATATACTTATTAATAAGTATATGCGTTTACCATAAAAATCTTACAATTAGACAAGGATGGATTCCTTATCTAACGGTGCGTTTACACTAGACACTTTATTCCGTATGCTGATATAAAATATACTTTCTCTCTGATATACGTATTAACTACCCCTCCCAGTTGTGTAGATAAGTCTTGGATAGCTTCTCTCAGGATAGTTGATACTTGTTGATACATGTCAGAGAGTACGGAATAATCTAAACGCACTCTTAAAGGTTCAAATGTACAGATGGTCGCCAAAGTCATGTGTCATGAAATCGGTAATTTTTAGCAAAAATGCTCCAGCCAGTCAATTTGGTTTTTTCGAGGGGGGGGGGGGTCATAAACTTTGGTAAAGTTAATTCTCAAAATTTCACCAGTGACGGCGGAAGGGGGATGAGGATGATTTTTTAAAAATGACAAGCTACTTTTTTTTCAGTTCCCAAAAATCTAACCACTTGCGGCGGGGTAAAAGGTTGTTTTTTAAACAACCACTTTTTTTATTACACCGTAGCCTAGATTTTTTTTGATTAATTTGGTGTGCATCCTTCGAGAAAAATGTTAAAGAAAATGGAAAAACACGTTACACATAATTTCTCATTTTCGCGGTATTTTCGATTTTTCTCCAACATTTTCCAGACTAACTCCTTAACTGCTGCACACCAAATTAACCAGAATTAAACATCGATCTTTCAAGACAAAAGTCGAAAAGTTTAGAGAATTAACACGAAATTAAAAAAAAATTATATTGCGTAATTTAGGGGCCTTTTTTCGAAAGTAGCATTATTTCTTAATTTTCAAAGTTTACAGCTGCAAGTCTTATATCTTTCCAACAATTTGTAGCCTTGAAACTCTAAACGTAAACTTGCTCCAAGAGTTTTAGATTTGGTTTTTCAAAATTTCAATTTTAATTCTAGTTCGACTTTTTCCTCGAAATTTCAAATTCAAAATCAAAGTATATTCCTTTTTCTGAATTGTCGTTTTATAATTAAATTCTGTAAAATAATTATAACTTTAGTTTAGCTTCGACTTCTTTCTCAAAATTCCGTGTACACGAAAATTTTGAAATATTTTCATTATTAATTTCGAGTTTTTTCCCAAAGATTTCACCGAAATCTTGAAAAGTTTCAAAATTTCAACTTCAAGTCCGAAATCTTGAAAAGTTTCAAAATTTCAACTTTAAATCCGAAATCTCGAGTTAAATCTAAATCTAGTATTCTATTCTAAATCGAGTTTCTCTAAAAATTCAAATTTTGACAATTTATATCAATCAGAGGCCAGTTACCCTTAACGGAGTTAAAGGACCATTGGCGGCATCCAGTTTATTGAAGGGTATTTGTGGCAGGTCAAAATTGCATGCACCAGATGTGTTAAACAATTAGAAATAGGAAAGAAAGCAAAAGAGAGCCAGTATCGATTTGAATCTCAATGTAGAAGACATCGATGCATCTTTTGCGAATCTTTTTAGATCAGTACGCTTGAAAATGCCAGTTCTGCTGGCGAAATACGTATCGCGTAATTATTTATTTAATTGCCGATGTGGTAAAGGGGTGAAACCTTCTTGGACCTATGATTTCTGGTAGCTGTTGCCTACTTAGGCCAAAACTCCAGAGGCAGAGCTTAACGATATGTTGAAAGAATTTGATCCCCATGACGCGGGCTTTACGGGTTTCGATATTTTCTTAAAACTGCTGGAGAAACATCTAAAGAGACCAGAAACCGAGGGAAGTTGAGGGAAACCTTTCAGATATTTGATTAAAAATCTTATTAAAAAAGTAAACGATATTTATAAACTTTTTTATGAATCAGTCGAAATATCACAAAAATACAGTAACTGTTAAAAGTGATATATGTTACATGATGAACTTAATTCGATAACGAATCAACAATCGATTTTGTAATACGATAAAACATAATGAAAATCCGAATAAGTTAGTTTTTTTTTGCACGTGAATGGTAGCTTAATGTTCTATTTTAATATACAAAAAAGATACCACCTAAAACTAGCAAATAAGTTAAAATTGAGGGTGTTATCCAGTGCGCCGCACTATCATCAGGTGTGGTGCTATCAGTCGAAGGTGTACTGCCAGTGTTTGTCGTTCCACCTGAGCCAGTTGAATTTCCATCTGAACTTGTCGAGGATCCATCTGAAGAGGTTGAGGATCCATCTGAAGTAGTCGAAGATCCGTCAGAACTTGTCGAGGATCCATCTGAAGAGGTCGAGGATCCGTCAGAACTTATCGAGGATCCATCTGAAGAGGTCGAAGATCCGTCTGAACTTGTCGAGGATCCATCTGAACTAGCAGTAGATTGCGTTGTTGGAGGTTGAGTTGTAGGGGATTCCGTTGTAGGGGGTTCCGTTGTAGGGGGTTGTGTTGTAGGAGGTTGCGTCGTAGGAGGTTGCGTTGTAGGAGTTTGCGTTGTAGGAGGTTCCGTTGTAGGAGGCTCCGTTGTAGGAGGCTCCGTTGTAGGAGGTTGCGTCGTAGGAGGTTGCGTGGTAGGAGGTTGCGTTGTAGGAGGCTCTGTTGTAGGAGGTTGCGTCGTAGGAGGTTGCGTTGTAGGAGGTTCCGTTGTAGGAGGTTGCGTTGTAGGAGGCTCTGTTGTAGGAGGTTGCGTCGTAGGAGGTTGCGTTGTAGGAGGTTCCGTTGTAGGAGGTTCCGTTGTGGGAGGTTCCGTTGTAGGAGGTTGCGTCGTAGGAGGTTGCGTTGTAGGAGGTTCCGTTGTAGGAGGTTCCGTTGTAGGCGGTTGTGTAGTAGGGGGTTGCGTCGTAGGAGGATCTGTTGTAGGGGGTTGCGTTGTAGGAGGCTGAGTTGTAGGGGGTTGGGTTGTAGGGGGCTGGGTTGTTGGGGGCTCAGTTGTTGGAGGATCTGTTGTGGGGGGTTGCGTTGTAGGGGGTTGAGTTGTAGGAGGTGGCGTTGTAGGAGGCTCTGTTGTTGGAGGTTCTGTTGTAGGGGGTTGCGTTGTAGGAGGCTGAGTTGTAGGGGGTTGGGTTGTTGGGGGCTCAGGTGTTGGAGGTTCTGTTGTAGGGGGCTGCGTTGTAGGTGGTTGGGTTGTTGGGGGCTCAGTTGTTGGGAGCTCAGTTGTAGGGGGTTGCGTTGTAGGGGGTTGGGTTGTTGGGGGCTCAGTTGTTGGGGGCTCAGTTGTTGGGGGCTCAGTTGTTGGGGGCTCGGTTGTTGGAGGTTTTGTTGTAGGGGGTTGCGTTGTAGGGGGTTGAGTTGTTGGGGGCTCAGTTGTTGGAGGTTCTGTTGTAGGGGGTTGCGTTGTAGGGGGCTGAGTTGTAGGGGGTTGGGTTGTTGGGGGCTCAGTTGTTGGAGGATCTGTTGTAGGGGGTTGCGTTGTAGGGGGTTGAGTTGTAGGAGGCTCTGTTGTTGGAGGTTCTGTTGTAGGGGGTTGCGTTGTAGGGGGCTGAGTTGTAGGGGGTTGGGTTGTTGGGGGCTCAGTTGTTGGAGGATCTGTTGTAGGGGGTTGCGTTGTAGGAGGTTGAGTTGTGGGAGGTTGCGTTGTCGAGGGTTCGGTTGACGGATCGGTTGCGACAGGCTGTTCTGTAGTTTCTGTTTTAGGCTATCGACAAGAGGTAATTATTAATAACGCGCAAAAAATTAAATTTATTAAAAGATGTTAGTTAAAACTGTAAAATAGTCGATACACAAAAGATATTTTGGTTGTTTGGCAAATTTTTGTTTTCATTGATTTTATTACTTACTTTCATATTCATTTATGTTTTGTTTTTAAAAATTGTGATAAAATTCACGATACATGGTGGTATGTATCACGAAAATTGTAGTCAAAAGTTATTTAAATATTTTTTTTAAGATTTCGGTCAATTCTACAATATTATTGCTGCAACAACAAATATGATACATTTATTTAAACTAGTAGCAAATTGATCAAATTCAATATACTAGTACCATTTTAAATCTGTGTATCCAAATTTGTATCAATCTTGTTGTTGCTTAATAATAGCAGTTTTGGATTTCTAATAAAATTAGGCACCCACTACATATTTTCTTTCATTTTCTCATTTATTCGGATTTTTTCCTAGTTTGATGAGATTAATTTATTTAACTATGGTGACTTAAAATAGTACAATGCAACATTACATATCTAAATATTTCTGTTTTCAATAAAAAAAATGTACAGATTTAAATTATTTAAGAATTTATTCAATTTCTAGAATTTTGCGAACCTTTATCATAACATATCGATTGTCCTATTGTGGCATCATTTTGCGTTCCACATTTTTATCTTTCGCCAACAAAAAGGTACAATATGTGAGGCAATCAGTGTATTAAGCTGATAAATGCGGTTGGTTTAGATAATATACATCGCTTCCATTTGCTGCCTGAATTACTTCTCTGATCTACCAGAGATGATGATCGCATTACATTGAAAACAGTGACTTATGTTATTCTGATTGTCTTGTATGTCCGGTCCCAGGGGTTTGAAATTATACGCTACAATTTCACGTGCGATATGCGTTACGAAATATTTCCGAAATTTCTGGAATTGAATTAAATATGAAAAATTTTAATTTTCTGATAAAATTAATCAGGGGTTTAAAATTACACGCTACAATTTCATATGCGATATGCGCTACGAAATATTTCCGAAATTTCTGGAATTGAATTAAACATGAAAATTTTAATTTTCTGATAAAATTAAAACACTCGAGTTTGAATTTTGGTAGAACGGACTGGTCCTTGGTTATCTTTAAAAATTGATACACAAATCTTATCCCCTGAAAACAAGGAAGGTTAAAAAAGCACAATAGCAGTTGCTGTGACGAATTTCGATAGCCAAGCTATCATTTTCAAAGAGGTACTCTCTGAGTATCTCTCTGAGTATCTCTCTGAAGATGATTAATATATCACATCTAATACTAAGAGATACTAAGAGAGTATCAGAGATATCTCTCTAAGGCTCTAAGGCTCTAAGCTTGGCCATCTCTGTAAGGCTCTAAGGCTCTAAGGCTCTAAGCTTGGCTATCGAAACGCGTTATAACAACTGTTGTTGTGTTTTTTTAATCTTTCTTGGCTTTAGGGGACAAGATTTGTGTATCAATTTTTTACTCGAGTTTCAAATCAAAACCGAAAAATATGTAGGTATACATATCGAAATCAAAACTAAACGAAATTTTGATTTTAAATTGGTTTGCACTTTTTTAAAGTTTAGTTCTAGTTTGTACGTTTTTTAAGAAAAAAGTACAAATATATGTTCGGATATTTTTTTGAAATATGTTGACTAAGTTTCATTCTTAAACGTCAATATTAAAAAAAAAAACAAATTTTTAGTTTGTAGCTTGGAAAATTAAAAACTGTTTTTAATTTTTTATAATTATACGAATACAAAAACGTAAAGATCCAAAAAACTGATCAGTTGGAATTAAAAATAGCGTTATGCAAATATTTTCAATAGCTTTGAAGTTTTATTTCTTAAAACCTTGTGCAATACATTTTTCTTTAAATACGTTTAACTGAAATATTGTTTTCTTATTCGAATTTTTAGGTAACAAATATTATTTCAATTTAATAAGCACTTTGCTGTGAGTTCCATATTTAACTGAGATTATTGTTTTATTTAAAGAGATGCAGAGAATATATAAAAAAATGGAATTGAAATTTCTATAAAATTTACAATAAGAATAAAATAATTTAGTTAAACATTAGAATGAAATTGAATTATAAAAATATAACGCCTAATACAAAAGAACATAAGCAAAATCAAAATAAATGATAAATACAACCCATCAAAAATAATAATTTTTTTGTACTTACGTCTTTATTTAATTTAAAAGGTATGATTTCAATTCCATGACCTGGTATCTCGTGGTATTTTAGATTGTATTTTGTGGGAGTAGAATCCACTAAAGCGAAAATCACTACAAATAAAACAAAAAAAGTCAGGAGCTTCATTGTGAAGGCATTAAAGCAATATACAGTATTCGGGTAAATTGAACGGAACATATTAATATAATAACTTGTTATCTGAGATAAACCTTTAGATGTGAATTGCAATAAGTTGGATAATGTATGAAAAAATCGGATATCTAATGAAAGATATCGATCTGTTGTGTTATATTAAATGCACTTTAGGAATACTGTCTAATATACTGTTGAATGAAACATTCGACAAGAAAAACATTATTTGTACCTCATTATTATTACAATAATTGTTAGTAATTTTCAATCGACCAAAAAATATATTTCTTTGCAAAATACCAAAACCTCAACAAATCTTACACCAATTCAGGAATTTGGACTTGGGTGCATATAATATAGGTGATCATTGATCACTTGGGCATTGTTTTCTGGGTTCATTCTAATATAAACAATGTTTAAAATGAATTAATACGACGCACGTTTGTCAAATATCCTGATTTATTTGTCTCATTGTTACCTCCTCTAACTTGGGCATTGTTTTCTGGGTTCATTCTAACATAATCAATGTTTAAAATGAATTAATTAATACGACGCACGTTTGTCAAATATCCAGAAATATTTGTTTCATTGTTACCTCCTCGAATATTTTTTTGATGAAACGGACTGGTCCTTGTTTATCTTCAAAAATTGAAATACAGAACTTGTCCCCTGAAACCAAGAAAGATTAAAAAACACAACAAAGGTTGCTACCTTTGCAACCTTTGTTGTGTTGCAAAGGTAGCAACCTCTGTTGTGTTTTTTAATCTTTCTTGGTTTCAGGGGACAAGTTCTGTATTTCAATTTTCCTTGAACATAATTAATAGAAGCCTGAAATTTTTTCAAGTAGGTAATGTTGAATTCAGAAACTTTATGAGTAGGCACCAATTCTGAATAGAAATTATTTACTTATATCTATCCAACATATTTTGACACTTTTCGTGCATATTTTAAGCATTTTGCTTGCATATTTACATACATATTTGAAGCTTTTTATGATGCATTTAATCCGGTCTCTAGTAATCAAACTTTGGGCAAAAAAAGTGAAAATCGAAAACGTAAATTCAAAATTGTCGAAAAAAAAATCGCAGGTTCTTCAAAAAAATTATTATCGAAACAAATTTTCAAGAATTACCGAGTTGATAAGAATTTTACAAAAGAGTCATAAATTTAGCTAAAATTGGGAATTATGAAAAGAACGTCGAAATTGAAAAAAAAAATCGTAATCTATAAAAAATACAGATAAAATTTTTTTTTTTTATCTCGCAGAGAGCAACCCCAAAGCACTGCGTGTAGGATGCGAAAACAAGGATAGATGGCGATGAACCGCTTTCTTAAACAAGGATCGGTTGTACTTCGGGGGGAAAATTCCGTTTGGTAACAAGTTCCATAGTTTGGAAGTTCTACAGAAAAAAAGTCTCCGTAGGCAGAAGTCCTCACTGTGTCAAGCTGAACCCCAAAGGTATTTGCCGTCTCCGACTGTCTTGTATGCCTCAAAAAGTTTGCCCTTGCCCAATCCAATTAGTTCCTGCGAGCATCCCCCATGAAAGTACTTGTAAAAAAGAGATAAATCACCAACCATTCGCCTGTGCTTTAGTGCTTCGAGAGAATCGGTCAAACTCTCGTCATCAATTAGGCAAATAGCTCGCCTTTGAATTGAAAAGAGCTAAAGTGTGCTTTGGGGCTGAACTCCAAATATGAGAACAGTTTGTAATAATCTTGTTTGTTGGTGACATTAAGACTTAGACTGGAATTCATTAAATATTAAAAATATATTATATATTGACTACTCTGTTACATCGTTGATGGTCAAGTCCCGGTTCTTGACTTTTTTAAACCCCAATAATGTGTATTGCATTTATACAATTTGCTGAAGCATCATTATTAGAGTTTTTACAATATTACGGCAACAAATCTAGACCGACAAACTTATTTTGCTTACACACTATTAACGATTACTAAGGTCTACATCCTAAGTTCATCGGTCTTATCATTCTTAATTATTAATCTATATTACATTACATTACAAGCAGTGGCGGCTCGCAGCCACAACTAATGGGGGTGCTGCGACAATGTTTAGCGTTTTAAAACGTTTACATTTTCTAATGAAAATTTCGACATTTTAAAACGTTACTTTTCGAAAATTTTAGTCATTTTCCAAAATTTTAAATGTTTGGAAAACTTAAAAATTTTGACTATTTTGTTAATTTCAATTATTTTCAAAATTTTGACATTTTTTGCAAACTGTTGATCCTTTATTTGAAAATTGTGATTTTTTTTAAGTCGGACATTTCTTGAAACCTTTTATTGAAATTTTCGAATAATATTTCGTAAAATTTCGACTCCATTTCGAAACTTCGACTTTCTTTTCAAAATTTCGACTCTTTTTGAAAATTTGACTTTTTTTTGAAAAGTTCAAACTTTTTTAAAATTTTATTTATACATATTTTAAACATTTCTTATTAAATCTTCGACTTGAAAGAAAAGATCCTTTTCAAAATTGAACTATTGAAAATTTCGACTTTTTTCAAAATTTTACCTTTTTAAAATTTCAACTTTTTTGATAATTACGAATATTTCGATAATTTTGAGTTATCTACAATATTCAAAAAATTCAGCTTCTTTAAAAATTTAATTAAAAACTCTGCAATTTATTTTTAATGTCGATATTTTTCCAAAAATTCGTCTTTCATTGACATTCCCAAAATTATCGAAAATGTCGACCATTTTAAAAATTGAAATTTTTTTTCGAAATCCTTATCTTCTTTTGAAAATTACTTTCTATGAAAATTTCCAAATTTTTTAAGATTTGACTTTTTTTTTTAAATTCAATTTTTCTGATAACTTTAGCTTTATTTTTTAAAAGTGGTAATGTTTTTCTTTTTAACTTTACATTTTTTTGAGAAAAATTTCGAAATAACACCCGAATTTAAAAAAATTAATAACAAAAATTTCTATTTTTAAAATGCGCAAAGTTTTAAAACAAATTTCAAAAAAAAACTTGCATTTTATGTACAAATAAATTGCCAAAATTTAAATTTTAATCACAAAAAATTGGCTTCAGGCCGAAATATTTGATTTTTGAAATTTCTCTGGAACTTCAAAATAACTAGAAAAAATTTAAATTAGAACAATAAATTGTTAATGAATTTCTTTCAAAATTTTAATTAATTTTAATTTTGAAATTTTGAGACTTCTAAAAATGTTGATTTTTTTTTTCCAAAATTTCAATAATTCCCACTTTAAAAGTCGAAATTATAAGAATATTTTTGACAATTAATTTATTTCAAAAAAACTTTTTTTTCTTTAATTTCGAACCTATTATTTTTGTTTGAAAAATGTTGTTTACTAATAAAAAACTTTTTCTAGAAATATGATCTGCTTTCTCTTGAAATTTTAAGTTTAATTCCTAAATTTAGATTTTTTTTATCGAAATTTGAATTTTAAATTTGAACTTGAGAATTTCAAGAATAAATTTAACATTTTTAGAAAAATTGGAAATTCCGATTCAGAATTTTCTTCGGTCCTACAGCAGTAGTTATTTTTTAGAGAAATAGCAAAGTGTAAAAAGGTTAAAATTTGCAAAGTTCAATTTTTCTTGAAATTTCAATATTTTTCGCAAATTTTTCTTATTTTTATGCAGATTTGAAGTTTGTTTTCTCTAAACTTATACTTAACAATTTTTAGTTTCTTATCAAAATTACAAAATAAAATAAACTTTAAAATATTAAAAGTTTATTAAAAAACTTCTAAATTCTCAAAACTAGAGAAAAATCAAAATTTCTGTAAGATAAAATCTCTAGGAAAAGTCGAAAGTTCAAAAAATTTTTTTCTATAAAATGTTTAGAGAAAAACACAAATTGCATAGGGAAAAAAAGCAAAGTGTTTTGGAGAAAAAATCGAAATTTGAAAAAAATTTGAAATATCTTTACAAAAAAGTCGAAATATTTTGTTTTCTCAATATGTTAAAATTTTTATAGGGCTTTCAGGATTTTTTCCAAACATTTTTTGTCAAAACACAAAATAAAATGAACTTTAAATTGTCAAAGTGTCCTGAAAAAACTTTTAAAATTTTAAATTTTTAAAGCAAATTAGAGGAACACAAAGAAAAATCTGGAGAAGTTGAAATTTCTAGAAGAAATTTTAAGAACATCACTTTCAGGAAAAATGGAAATTTCGAGAAAATTTTTTTTTATAAAATATTTAAGAAAAATGAAAACTTTGCAAAAAAAATCAAAATTTCCTTAACAAAAATCGAAATATCTGAAAAAAAACTAAATTTTTAAACAAAATGAGATTTAAGGCGAAGATACCGTATTAACTTATTTTTTAGAGAAATAGTAAAATGCGAGCTGAGTTAGTTGGATTTAAATTTTTTCTTGAAATTGAAATTATTTTCTCAAAATGTTGACATTTTGAAAGAAATTTGAGTTAACATTTTAATTCCTCCTCGAAATATTGATTTCTTTCTCTAAACTTTTACAAAAACTAGTTTTTGAAAATGTGATTTTGATCAAAATTAAAAATAAAATAGGTTTTTAAATGTCGTAACCTTGTGAAAGAAACCTAAATTTTCTAAAAAAAAGAAATCAGAGAATATTTAAAATTTCTACAAAAAATTGTGTAATGAAAAGTGTTCAGAAAATTTTTCATACTTCGACTTGTTCTCAAAATTCTCCCTTTTTTCAAACTTCCAAAAAATTTCGAGTTTTTATTAATTTCGACTTTTTTCTTGAAATTTTAATCAATTAGTTGAAAGCTTTTCTCGAAATTTCAAGTTATTCTTAAAATTTTAAGTTTTAAATTTTGTCGAATGTTCGAAAAAGGGGAGACTTTTGAGAACAAGCAGAAATATCAAGAAAAAACTCGAAATTTTCAAATACAAGTGAATATTGAAAAAATAATTCAAAATTTTTGCTTGATTTGGTTTTGATATTTCGAATTTTTCTCATAATTTGCCGTTGTCTCAAAATTCTGAGTTTTTCTGAAAATTTCGATCATTTTCCCAAAATTTTGATCTTTTTTTGAAATTTCGATCTTTTGTCGAAATATGATCCTTTATGTTTTTAATAATCTAATCTTAGTCCCTAAAATTTCAAAATTTCGATTTCGTAAATGCCTATTTTTCAAAATTTTCCTGTTTTGTCAAAGTTTGACTTCCTGTGTGAAGTTCTGTTGGTTTTCGTCAAAATTCGTCTTTTTCTTGAAAATTCAACTCTTTTTTTTGGAAAATAGTTTTTTTTTAACTTCGATTTTATTCGCTAAATTCCACTTATGTTTCGAAATTTGACTTCTTAAAAACTGTTTGCTCGGAATTTCGCCTTCTTTTCGAAATTACGTTATTTTTCCTAATATTGAGTTTTTTTTTTGAAAACTTCCTACTTTTAGAATCTAACTTTTCATAAATTTCGACTAGTTCATTAAAATCTGCTTTTTGCTCGAAATTGTGATCTTTATCTCAACATTTTGATCTTTATCTCGATATTTAGATTTTTTTTTTCAAAAATTCGTTGTTTTGGAAATTTTGACTTTTTCCTGGAAACACATCCTAAAAGTTCGCTATTTTTGATACAATGCGTTTTTTTTTCGAAATTTCGACTTTATCTCATCAAATACTTTATGGTTCTGGAATTCTCATCAACTGTTTCCTTAAAATTCGTATTTCTTCGAAGTTTCGATATTTTTCTCAAAATTTGATTTTTAAAAAAAATTGGGGTTAATCTCAAAATCCAGTCTTTTCTATTCCTGGAAATCTGATTTTTTTTCCTTGAAATTCGCCTTGTTACAAAATTTCGATTTTTATTTTAAGATTCGTCTTTTGATAAACGACTTTTTTCAAGAGTTGACTTTCTGTGTGAAATTCTCATCAACTTTTTCCTTAAAATTCGTATTTTTTTCGAAGTTTCGATATTTTTCTCAAAATTTAACTTTTTAAGAAATTTCGGGTTAATCTCAAAATTCAATCTTTTATATTCCTGGAGACTTAATGAATTCTTTTAGAAAAATTATTAGAAAAGTTCAAAATCACATTTTCAAAAACTTGTTTTTAAAAATGTGATTTTGATCAAAATGAAAAGTATAATAGGTTTTTAAATGTCGTAACCTTGTGAAAGAAACCTAAATTTTCTAAAAAAAGGAATCAGAGAAAATTAAAAATTTCTACAAAAAATTGTGTAATGAAAAGTGTTCAAAAAATCTTGAGAAAAAAACTCGTAAGCGAAACTAGGGGTGCTGCAGTTCCACAGTGCCTATACGCCAGCCGCCACTGATTACAAGTATTCTAACTTGAGCTTTGTATAGTGTGAGTAGCTGATGAGATGTGTACTTTTTAGCTCTAAAATAAGAGCTTAGCTTCTGAGAGGCGGACTTGGCAATGGCGCGCACATGATCGTTGGTTCAGGGTAGATAATTTTTGAAACCAAAAAAAATTATAGTAGGATGAAACCTATTAGAAAAGAAAGATAATGCAACGAAAATGAAAGAAAAATTAAATTACGGGCAATCTGAGGTCGGGAAGGGGTGGGGGGTGAGTTTTAAAGGGTAAAAAACCGTTTATCTCGGTTTCTGGCAAAACTACAAATCCTATGGAAAAAAGTTACATAGAAAAGTTGTAGGTAATAAGAAGATCTACAACTTTTGTATCTACACTTTTTTAACACAACCTCAAAATTCACGTGAAAAATTCAAAAAACCAGGTTTATGGTTTTATGAATTTATAGTATTTTTTTTTCACGAAATTTGGTGGAAACTTAGCTTTTTATATCCCAAAGATTCTGTAATTTCTTTTGATTTAAAATATTTATTTTTTCATCTTATTTTGACTCAATATCGAAAAAGCACCCTAATGTTCCATCGAAAAATCTCACGCTAAAATTTTAGCTTTTCAAAAAACTCGGTGGGCTTTTTGTTCGTTGAAATGTCTACTTTCTGATGGTGTAAAAAAATATACATTACTATGGTAAATCTTCTAAGAAAATTCAAAAAAACGAAAAGTACTCCACTTTGAATTTTTTTTTATCTTTATGTACAATTTTGAGCTAATTGCGCTATGTAGAAAAACATTACGCAGCAAGCAGCTGTATCGTTTTTGATGGGTACTCCGAAATTGAAAATTCAGTTGCTCTGTCAACAGTACCATCAGTTAATTCAACTAAAAGAGGAGAACGCAGTCGTAGAAAGACCTCAGACAATATTCTAGAGTTCAATTATCAAAACCATAAAAAAATACCATTTTTGCAAGAAAAATTTTTATCTAACGTGAAAAACAAAGACAAAATAATAAAATCGCTAATGAAAATATTACAGTCACAAGGATTTTCCTGTAAACAAGCAAAAGAAGATGCTGATGCTGACATAATTAAGACCTCGTTAGAAATTGCCAGAGATACTAATAAAACTGTCATTGTTGTGGGTCAAGATATTGATATTTTGGTCCTTTTGAATCAATTAAATTCTAATAATCATGACATTTATTTTCTGAAGGCAGGTTCTGGAAATATAAAAGATCTTTTTTTCACGTCTAATAGTTTCAAATTTAGTCTCTAGTTTCAAATATGAATCCGTCAAAAACATCGTCGCATTTCTGCATTGTTTTTCTGGTTCCGATACAACATCTGGATTTGCCGGAAAAGGAAAGAAAAGTATCGTGAATTCATTAATAGACGATAAAAATTTATCAAATTTGGCTAATATTTTTTTTTTAAAAGATGCAAACAAAGAAGATATAAAAAAATGGATCACAATTAATCAAATCTGTTTATAAATGTAAAAATGATAATATTACACTAAATCAATTAAGATTTCAAAAATATCAATTAGCAAAAATTAAATCGTCTTTTATATTGGCAAATCCCCCACCCACAGAAGGTGCAGCAGAACAACATTGTTACAGGGCATATTATCAGCTTCAAACTTGGCTGGGTAACGAACTGACAGCGACAGATTGGGGCTGAAAGCAACATCTACGGGTCGTTATGCCCAAATTTACAGAAAAAGAATTAATTCCAGACATATTGCTGAAAACTATTTGCCGCAGCTGTGAAACTGGATGCAATAGTTTAAAATGTGGCTGCCGAAAACATGGTTTAAAATGAACAAATTTATGTTCAAATTGTCATGGTTCTGAAAAATGCGCCAATGTGGTAGAAGAAACCTACGAGGAAGTAAATGATTTAGATGAAATTGTGGATGAGGAACCAGTGCAAACTAGAAATGATGTTGGGGACGAAGACGATGATGGTCTTGAAGACTTCGAAGATCTAGAAGAATCGGAAAGGTGTGCTGAATCTAACGATGAAGAAATACTATCAAAGAGACAAAAACTGATGGATAAGTGATTAAAATTGAAGACAATGTTTTGATAAATAAAAAGATTAATTTTCTATGACATAAACGTAATGAGAATTTAAAAAATAAACTTTTTTTTACTGAAAACAATAGCTACAGTCATATTTTTTTGATCAAATCCCCTTAAAATCCAATCTCTAATATTTAAAACAACTATGTTTTTTGCAATCTTTATGTTTTTTGGATTTGTAATTTTTTTGTTTATCAATGTAAAATGGAATCTTACGTTTTTCGAGTAATTAACGTATAAATTTTAACAAGCAGCTCAAAATTGTACATAAAGATAAAAAAAAATTCGAATTGGAGTAGTTTTCGTTTTTTTGAATTTTCTTAGAAGATTTACCATAGTAATGTATATTTTTTTTACACCATCACAAAGTAGACATTTTAACAAACAAAAAGCCCACCGAGTTTTTTGAAAAAGCTAAAATTTTAGCGTGAGATTTTTCGATGGAAAATTAGGGTGCTTTTTCGATATTGAGTCAAAATAAGATGAAAAACTAAATATTTTAAATCAAAAGAAATTACAGTATCTTTGAGATATAAAAAGCTAAGTTTCCATCAAATTTCGTGAAAAAAAAATACCATAAATTCATAAAACCATAAATCTGGTTTTTTGAATTTTTTCACGTAAATTTTGAGGTTATGTTAAAAAAGTGTAGATACAAAAGTTGTAGATCTTCTTATTACCTACAACTTTGCCATTTACCTTTTTTCCATAGGATTTGTAGTTTTGCCAGAAATCGAGATAAACCGTTGTTTACCCTTAAAAACTCACCCCCTATTCTTTCCCGACCTCAGATCGCCCGTAATTTATTTTTCCTTTCATTTTTGTTGCATTATCTTCCTTTTCTAATAGATTTCATCCTACTATAATTTTTTTTTACTTTTTATCGTTTTTGAAGGCTTCTGCCCTGGTCTACGTCCCAAGAGAAGTTAGTGCTCGCATTCACTCCTACGATAGATAGATTAGATCCCATCGGAAGGATTTTACCGCCAATTGGTATGTTTGTTGCATTATCCCTTGATGTTTTCTTAGAGAAAACCTCGGCCTGAGTTTTTGAAGCGTTAAAGTCGACCAAATTGTTCTTACCCCATTCCAGAATAATCTCGAGATCCCGATGTATCTGCTGTTCCCTTAGTCGATATGAAGCAGCGATAGATAATGGTTTGTCGGAGAAAAAAAAGCTTACTATCATCTGCGTAGCTGTATGATGTGAAGTACATTTTAGCTCTAAAAAGAGAGCCTAGCTTCTGAGAGGCGGACTTGGCAATGGCGCGCACATGATCGTCCCAAGAGAAGTTAGTGCTCGCATTCACTCCTAGGATAGATAGTTTAGATCCCATTGGAAGGATTTTACCATTCACTAGTAGGTTCGTTGCATTACTCCTAGACGTTTTCTTAGAGAAAACCTCGTCCTGAGTTTTTGAAGCGTTGAAGTCGACCAAATTGTTCTTACCCCATTCCAGAATAATCTCGAGATCCCGATTATTCGTCTGAATCTGCTGTTCCTTTAGTCGATCTAAAGCAGCGATAGATAATGGTTTGTCGGAGAAAAAAGATGACAAGCTTACTATCATCTGCGTAGCTGTAGCTGTAATAGGATTGAAAATTGAAGCTAAGAGATCATTTATGTGTAACAGAAATAGAGTAGGAGGCAGAACAGACCCCTGAGGCACCACTGCGTTAATCGCAAATGTCTCGGATGAGATGCCATCGACGACGACCTGAAGAGATCTGTCAGCCAAAAAACTGGATATCAAATGACAGAGTCCAGGAAGAAGTCGCGTTCACTCTTAGGATAGACAGATTACATCCCAACGAAAGGATTTTACCATCCATTAGTAGGTTTGTTGCATTATTCCTTGATGTTTTCTTAGAGAAAACCGTGGCCTGAGTTTTTGAAAGATTGAAGTGGACTAGACTTTTCTTACCCCATTCCAAAATGATATCGAGATTTCGATGCTGTATCTGCTGTTCCCTTAGTCGATTCTCAGGAGGAGATAAAACAGCGATTTTAATTAATAGTAATTCAATGGGGGCAATAGAAATTAAGGAATTAGCGGATGATTATAATACGGTAATAGGTATTAATCTGGGAGATAGACACATGTTTGCGGTATCTTCGTATATACCACCTGTGGCACGAAGAATGGAAAATGACACATTCACTATGAAAGTAAGAAAACTGAAAGAAATTATAAGCATACTAAAAACGAAAGGAGGCGAAATAATAATCGGAGCAGACGTGAACAGTAAGTCACCTGCTTGGGGAAGTCAGAGGGAAGATAACAGAGGAAACGTGATTACCGAGTTGATAGCTTAGCTGGATCTGGTAATTGTGAACGAAGGAGAAGAAGCGACATATATAGGGCCACATGGGGGCAGCAACTTGTATGTGATTTTAGCTTCCATGGGAATATATTCGCTAATAAAAGGATGGAACATAGAGCAAGAAGAAAATCTGAGTGATCATAGAAACATCATGTTTACGATAGAAGGAGAGAATAGGGTTGAAGAAAACTTTGGATTTAGTACAAAGAAAGCAGATTGGGGGAAATTCTTAAAGAGAATTAAAGAAGAAATGGAAGGTATAGAAGTCGAAATAAGAGAAGCGCACACAAAACAAGAAATTAACGCGGTAGCCGAGAAAATAAATAAGACTATCGGAAGGATAGCAAGGGAAGTAATTCCCAAAAGGAAAGGAAATAAGAAAGCAGTGCCATGGTGGACTTCAGAATTAACGGAAAAGAAAAAAGAGGTAAACAAATCTCGAAGAGATTATCAAGACAAACAAGGGGAAGAGAGGGAAGAAAAGCTAGAAGCTTATCGGCAAAAGCGGACGGAATTTAAAAAGAAAATAGAAAACGCAAAATTAAACGGATGGCGGGAGCTCTGTAGTAGAAACCAGGGACAGAATCCGTGGAAAGGAGCATACAAAATCATAAGAGGAAAAAGGAAAAGTAGCGTACTGATGCAAAGCGTACGCAAAAAGAATGGCGAATACACAAAAACGGCTGAAGAGACAGCACAAGAGCTTCTAATGAAGTACATTCCAAATGAGGATAAGGAAGATGAATCTGATGAACAGGAGGTAATCAGACAAAGGGCTGAAAATTTAAACGGAGGAGAGAACGATCAGGAATTCGTAGAAGAAGAAATAATAAGGATAATAAAATCAATGAGCCCAAAGAAAGCTCCAGGAATAGATGGATTAACGTCTGATATCATTAAAGAAGCAATCGAAGCCAAACCAGAAGTATTTGTTGATTTATTCAATAAATGTTTTCAAAAAGGAGCATTTCCTGACATCTGGAAAAAACAGGTGGTCAAGCTGATCCCAAAAGGAAGTGATAAAACCAAACATAGACCAATCAGTCTTATTCCAGTACTTGGAAAAGTGCTGGATGGACTGATGGCGAGTAGGATCGAATATCATATAAACATGGGAAGAGGAAAGATTCACAAGGATCAATATGGATTCGAAGAAGGGAAAAGCACGGAAGATGCTATACAAGAGGTAGTTAAAGAAGAAGAACTTGCAGAGGAAAGGGGGGAATACTGTACAATAATATTGGATATAGAAGGAGCGTTTGATAATGCATGGAGGCCAAAAATAATAAACGAGATGATAGAATATGAATGTCCTGATAATTTAGTTCAATTGGCAAGCTTGCTGGCTTACGCAGCAATGCGTACAGCTGCTTACAGGCCACGGAAGGTTTCAGGAATACCTCCACAGGATGGGGAAAAGGAACTCACCATTATGCCAATGCGGAGAACCCGAGGATGCTGATCATGTAATGTTCGTATGCAGGAATCGGGAGAAATGGAGGAACAGAACAGAGCAGCTAGCGATAAGAAAGGGAGTTCTCTGGCCAAGAAGTATCGAGGAGATTGATGAAGCGGCTCGGAATCCAAATTTCTTTGAAGTTCTGAACCAAGCCGCTGGAAAGCTTGACGAACTCAAGTCCTCATTTGAGGAACAGTAGATTTCGAGTACCGGGGGATCGAGTACCTGGGAAATGAATCTACGAGAAAGCGGAATAGGACAATATGGGAGGAAACCTACGCCAAACTCCAAGTTCTGAGCTGGAACCATCTGAAGTCAAGGGGATCGAGTACGTTGACATGGCACAAGCTGGGGGATTGAGCACCCAGCCTTAGACGTAACGCAAGAGGAAAGAAAAAGAGACAACGCGAAGAGGAACGTTAGGTTAGAACTTTAGGTTAAATAGGTTAGATTAGGTTAAGGTGAAGGGTAGGTTAGGCAGATTAAATGTAGGTTAGAAACTAGACTAGACTAGGAATATACGGCAAACCGAAGTAGGAATAAAATGTAATTAAATAAGAATATTATGTAATAGTTAAGGTTAGAGGAGTATGCATGTGTAGGAACCCTCAAAATGAAGTGTAAATTTACTTCAGTTAATATATACGTGTTCCCTTAGTCGATCCAAGCAGCGATGGATAATGTTTTGTCGGAGAAGAAAGATGACACCAGGCTACTATCATTTGCGTAGCTGCCTATCGAATTGTGAAGTTGAAGTTAAGAGATCGTTTATGTGTAACAGAAACAGAGTAGGAGACAGGACGGACCCCTGAGGTACCCCCTTATTAATCGCAAATGTCTCGGATGAGATGCCATTGACGACGATCTGTCAGCCAAAAAACTGGATATCAAATGACAGAGTCCGGGAGGAAGACCATAAGATGTTAATTTGGCGAGAAGAGATCGGTGCTAGACTCTGCCGAAGACCTTTAAGATGGCACAATCGCAGCTTCACCATGATTTCCATAGATGAGTTACAGATATAAACAACATATGCCAATAGATCACCAGTTGGGCGTTGTTGTCTGGAAACGTATTGCCTGTTTGAGATGATTCTATTCTCCTCCAGATACTTGAGAATCTCGATGTTGATAACTTTTGACGTTACTTTAGATATAAGGGGCAAGAAAGATATAGGGCGATAGTTGTTAGCCAGATTTCTTTTTTCCTTTTTAGAAACAGCTGCACCCTAGTTCCAGATATTAGAGAATATACCTTTGTTATAAGGAGTGTGACTAATTTGCTCAGAACAGGAGTCAACTCTGGAGCTCACTTCTTAAGAACAATAGCGGGATACCATCAAGGCCAGAAGAAGATCAAAGAGAATCTTCCTGACTGTGCGTTGTCTGAAAACAACTTCAGGCGTCGAAGTGTCAACCTCCTAAGGTTGACACTTCGACGCCTGAAGAATAAGAGGTTCTGCGCTTCGAGAATCAAGGTTGGATATTTCAGCAAACAGCAGCAGGTCATCCTTTTTTTGGAAATAGTCGCAATATTGTGGTTGTAAAGGTGGAACATTTGAATATGCAAAATTCTTTCCAATCGACTTTGCAAATCCTCAAGAGGACCTGGAACTACTCGGACAGCCTCTGGCGAAGTGATCAAAATCACTTTTTGCCTTGTCAATAACCTGTTTACAAAAATTTCCTGCATCTACAAAGGTGGTTTGAGTCACGACTGAGGGATTATTTCGCCAACGACGATATGTTCGATTTTTGCAGGAGACAACCCCAGGACATTTTTTTGCTGAACCAATGTTTACTGGAGGCCGACTTCTTTTTGGGAATAGGGAATTATGCATTCCATACCAATTAAGATAGTTTCAGTGATAGGTTCGGTGACTGAGGAAGGGTTGTCCAAGGTAAAGCAGACTTCTTGCCATGGGAAAGATGCACAGAAGTCTCTTAATTCTCCCCAGTTAGCAGAGTTAAAGTGCCAAACCCTACGGGACTGCGTCTGGGAAGGAGGTGGTATATGAAGCGAGCGAGAGGCTGCTACAAGCTTGTGATCCGAATTTCCAAGCGGTAATGTCACAGAGATTTTATATAGATTTGGTGAATTTGTAAGGAAAGTTAAAAGTTGAAACACAGAACTTGTCTCCTGAAACCAAGAAAGAGGTCTTTCTTGGTTTCAGGGGACAAGTTCTGTGTTTCAATTTTTGAAGATAACCAAGGACCAATCCGTTCCATCAAAGTTAAAAGTGCCACACCCCACAGGACTCTGTCTGAGAAGGAAGTGGTAAATGAAGCGAGCGAGCTTGTCATCGGAATTTTCAAGCGGCGATGTCACAGTGATTTTATACGAATTTGGGGAATCTGTGGGGAAAAGGTCGAATTTGCTTTCAAAAACAAAAAATATCTTGAAAAAAGCATTTAAAACGAGACAACTCTTAAAGAGTTATTGAACTTGTGATAAATTCGCCAATTTAAGCCGAATGTAGTTGACTAAGTCATAATGAATATACTTTTACGAGCCATAAATGATAGTCGTATCTTTTAAATTATACCTTTGATCAAATTGATACGATAATGTACCTCAAATTTTTATGGTAATGATTTTGCTGTGACGTTTTTTTAGATAAGAAATGTCTGCTTGAAATAATGGAAGCCTAAGGTTTTTCTTAGTAGGTAATGTTTAATTCAGAAACTTTAGATTCTTTTTTTGGAAGATTTGGGGTGGTTGGGGGAGGAGTGATTACATTCCAAGGTCTAGTTTTCTGAACTTTGGAAATCACACGGATTATCTCTGGTTAAACATTTTTGTTTACTTCGAAGAATGCATCAACATGCCTCTACACCCATTCTAAATACGTCTTAAATGTATGAGTGAAAATATTATTGATAAGATAAATACTTTACTAATTATAAATTGTTAGTAATCGCTGCACTAATTAATAATGGTAATAGTGATAATGTTTGTTTTCCACTTTAATAATGATACTATCATCAACAAAAACCAATGGAAAATTGGATTCCTTGTAAAATGCTGTGATTGTATTGATTGCATATCTTTACACCATTCAATATTCGACGTTATTTAATAGTGTTTAAGGAAAACGTGAAAAAAATCTACCTCCAAATCAGATAATTTGTTGCTTGACAGTTTGTTTTAAATGTCGCAAAAACGTAAACAATCGATAAAAGTTTTATAAACTTTATTTGACAATAAACACAACAAATTAGTTACATCTCAGTTCTCTACTGATGACATTAAAAAAAAACTGGAAAAGTCAAAATATTCAGGATTGGGAAAAACTTCTAAAAAAAATGTCAAAATTGTTAAAAAAACCATAGTTTCGAACTGGACGTTCCAAAATCTCGTTATTTTTCTAACAGCCTTCAACTTCAAATTACGTGCAACTCTCTAGCTTGTCTGGAAATTTTGAAAATTAAAATACAAATCTTGTCCTCTGAAACCAAGTAAGATTAAAAAAAACACAAAACTAGAACGCGTTATAGCACGTTTCTAGAAAATAGAAACGCTTTAACGCGTTAGAGCAACCTTTGTTGTGTTTTTTAATCTTTTTTGGTTTCAGGGGACAAGATTTGTATTTCAATTTTTGAAGATAATCAAGGACCAGACCGTTCCACCAAAATTATAAAAATTTCGATCTGCTTCTCAACCTTCTGAGGTTAACCTTGAAATTTTTACAAAATATTCGTGAAAATTTATGTGATCTAGAGAAAGTTTAAATTTTGAATGTACACCCAATATTTAGGAAAATAGGGGGCAATTTTGAATTGGAACTTTTGCGAAAACTGTAAATTCAATCTATTATTTATATTTTTTATCATATATCATTACAATATGATAAAAATCATAAATATTAGATTTTTCCGGAATTTATTCTGGTCTTGCAAATGTTGTAATGTAGACTTGAAAATTTTCCCATTTTTCTGAATTTTGAGTGTATATATATAAACTATTTTTAGATGATCCAATAGTTATTTTGAAATTTAAATTTTTATCTCAAAAGATGGATTTGTTTTTCGAAATTTCAATTAAAACCATGTTCTCGAATTCTCAGTTAAAACATATTTGATCGATGTGTCTGTATGGTCTATCTTACATCTTGATTGTAAGATAAATTGTCATTGTAAAAACTTATCAACTTAATACACCAAATCAATTGAATATATCCAAGTAGAGGGAACAATGAAATGGATAAACCATCCACATTTTTTTATAACTAATAAACCCTATTAATGATAAATACAAGATATGTTAAAAATTCCACGATGTTTGCTATGACCGGACCTGGTTTCGCTTTTCAGGATTGTTGCCGGTTATACCAGTAATTGGTTTAACCGTTGTTATATGGAATTTTTAATATCTCTTGTTGTATTTATCTTTAACAGAGTTTATTAGTTATGAAAAATGTAAATGGTTTATCCATTTTATTGTACCCTCTACTTATAACAGTCCATTCAAAAAGTCCATAGGATAGTGGCGGCTGGTGACTTTTTGACAGGGGGTGCGCAGATGCAAAAATATTAGTAGTTAAAAGTTTAGGTGACTCCAGTGTCATAGCAAGATATTAAATTTAAGAGAAACAAAAGTGACACAAAAGGTGTGATATTTAATAGTATTTTTACGAATTAAATTTAATTACCATCTTATAATTTCCATTTCATGAAAACTGCATTTGAAACTAAAATATATTTTATTACAAGGTTCTAATTAAACTCTACAAAAACACAAAAAAAAATTTTTTTTAAACAAAATTCGCTCTACGATCTTTCAAAGAAATAAAGTCTTCATTACTTTCTCAACAAAATTGTTTTAATCCAAATCTATAAATGAATAATTAGACCCTAGACTGGGTACTGCTATCTCTTTGTGAATAGCGGTACTATTGGCAGATAGGCCTGGAAACGGCACAATTAGCGATCGCAATCAGATCAGCCGGGATCTACGCATTTAGCATCATAAACGTAACTACACACTCCAAACTCTGACTCGTACTCACCATTTGGCAATATCGCACATGCGTGGATCGGCGTACCCCGGGCTAGCTTTAACGTGGTGTTCTGTAGTTTATTTCTCCGTATTTCTTGAAGACCGTTGATAGGCATCGCACGGCAGCCACGCTAGGTGCATAATAATTCTGCGCGCACCAACTTATTTAAATTTCCTTATAATATTTAATATGTATAACGGAATAAAACGTTGGTGTATTTGATTCCAAGTCATTCACAAGTATTATTATATGTAGTATGTCATTATTTTGTGTTTAAAAATGTGATAAATCCAAGTCTTTTACATTAAACAGAAAATAATAGATCGCTCATTTCACGAGGAGCGCGCGTTTTTGCGCTCTTTAAGACCAGCCGCCACTGCCATAGGATGACACAAATGGCTTGACTAGAATTTTTTCCATATGATTTTATTTAGTACTAACCTTCAAAGTATACGTGTATAAATTTGACAACAATATGACTATTGATTCGTGAGTTACAGCATTTTGTGTGAAGCAACTTTTGTTATTGAAAAAGAATGGAAAAAATTGAATTTCGAGTTTTGACAAAGCATTACTCTTTTATAAAAAAAAAAACACGGTGGAAACCAAACAATGGGTTGATAAACATTATCCGAACTCTGCTTCATCGAGACAAATGGTAGAGAAGTGGATTGCTTTAAACATGGTGGTACCAGCACAAATGATCCAGAAAACATCAAAAAAATCCACAAGTTGGTTATAAACTATCGCAAATTGAAGGTGCACGAGCTAGCTGACATTGTAAAGATATCAGATCAGTGGCGGCTGGCCTAAGGCACTCTGGAACTGCAGCACCCCCAATTCGCTTACGGGTTTTTTTCTCAAAATTTTCTGAACACTTTCCACTATCCATTTTTTTGTGGAAATTTTAAATTTTCTCTGATTTTTTTTATCGAAATGTTAGGTTTCTTTCACGAAGTAACGACATTTAAAAACCTATTTTATTTTTAATTTTGATCAAAATCACATTTTCAAAAACTAATTTTTGTAAAAGTTTTGAGGAAGAAATCAATATTTAAAGCAGGAATTAAAATGTTAAGAAAAAAATCAAAATTCTTTGAAAATGAGAAAATAATTACAATTTCAAGAAAAAATCTAAATCCAACTCATCTTGCTTTTACTATTTCTCTAAAAATAAGTTAATACGGTATCTTCGAATTTTTACCTGAAATCTCATTTTGTATAAAAAAAGGTTTTTTCAGATATTTCGATTTTTTTAGGAAATTATATTTTTTTCTGCAAAGTTTCCATTTTTCTTAAATATGTTATAAAAAGAAATTTTCTCGAAATTTCCGTATTTCCTGAAAGTGTTATTCTTAAAATTTCGTCTAGAAATTCCAACTTTTCCAGATTTTTTTGTATGTACCTCTAATTTGCTTTAAAAATGTCAAGTTTTTTCACGACACTGACAATTTAAAGTTCATTTTATTTTGTAGTTTTGACAAAAAATGTTTGAAAAAAACCGAAAACTCTATAAAAATTTCAACATTTGGGAAAAACAACAAATTTCCACTCTTTTGTAAAGATATTTTTAATTTTTTTTCAAATTTTGATTTTTCGCTAAGAAAATTTGCTTTTTTCCTAGAAAATTTGTATTTTTCTCTAAACATTTTATACAAAGAATTTTTTTTTAATTTCTGGAGATTTTATCTTTAAAATATTTTTTCTTGTAGAAATTTTGATTTCATTTTAATTTGTTTTGGAAATTAAAAAAAAAATAATACCACTTTTAAAAAATTAAGCCAAAGTTGTCAAAAAAGACGAATTAAAAAAAAGTCAAATCTTAAAAAATTCTGAAATTTTCATACAGTCATATATTTAAAAGAAAATAAGGATTTCGAAATAAAATTTCAATTTTGAAAATGGTCGACATTATCAATAATTTTGGAAATGTGAATAAAGGACGAATTTTTGGAAAAATATAGACATTTAAAATAAATTGCAGAGTTTTTAATTACATTTTCAAAGAAGCTACATTTTTTAAATAATGGAGAAAACTCTAAATTATCGAAACATTCATAGTTATCAAAAAAGTTGAAATTTTGAAATGGTAAAATTTTGAAAAAAGGTCGAAATTTTCAATAGTTTAAGTTTAAAAAGAATCTTTTCTTTTAAGTCGAAGATTAAATTGAAAAATTTGAAAAAATGCCTAAATAAAATTTTAAAAAAGTTTGAACTTTTTTAAAAAAGTTTGAACTTTTTTAAAAAAGGTAAAATTTCAAAGAGTCGAAATTTAAAAAAAAAAACTCGAAGTTTTGAAATGGAGTCGAAATTTACGAAATATTAGTCGAAAATTTCAATAAAAGGTTTCAAGAATTGTCTGATTTAAAAAAAATCACAATTTTTAAGTAAAGGATTGACAGTTTGCAAAAAAATGTCAAAATTTTGAAAATAGTTGAAATTAAATCCGAATTTTTAAAGTGGAAATTAAAATAAAAAGTTGAAAAGTTCAAAAAAGTGCAGATTTAGGAAAATGTGAATAAAAAAAGTCAAAATTTGTTGACAAGGCAAAGATTTTCAAAATCTTTCAAATTTCGAAGAGAAGTCAAAATTTTGCAAAAGATGAAATTTCCAAAAAGAAAATGTCGAAATTTTATAGTCGAAATTAAAAAAAATATATCAAAATTTGCAAAAGATTTGAGAATTTTTATCGAATTTACGAAATAATTCGAAATTTTAAAAAAGTTTAAATTTTGAATATTTGGGAAATTTGCAACTTTTCAATAAAAACCAAAATGTAGAAACCGGAATATTGAAAACAAGTGAAAATAATCTGGTAGATCGAGGTTTTCAAAAGTCGAAGTATTGAGAAGTAGTGAAATTTTCAACAAAAAAAAAAAAACAAAAATAATCGAAATTTTGCAAAAAAGGTTAAAATTTTGAAAAATAGTTGACATTTAAATAAAAATCGGTCAAAATTATCAAGAATCGAAATTTTCAATAAAAAAATTTTAATTTTCTAAAAAAAATTATAAACAAAGATGAAATTTAGAAAAAAGTCGAAAATTTAAAGTCAAAGATCCAGTTTTGAAAAAAATTACGTTTTCAGGAAAAGTAAGAATTTTCCAATGGTAAAAAATTAAAAAATTTAATAATTAATTTCCATATAAATTACGAAAAAAAACAGAATACCAAAAATCTAAATATTTACGAAAGTACGGAAATTTTTAAAAGAGGATTCACAGTTTTTCAAAAAAGTCAATACTTAAAAATGAAATAAAGTCCAAATTACAAGAAAAATTCTAAATTTTGCAATATAGCCGAAATTTGGAAAAAATCCAACGTTTCAAAAAACGCGACATTATCAAAAATTTTCATTGTCAAGTTTTCAAAGAAATGTAAAATTTTCGAAAAGTGACGTCTTAAAAATGTCGAAGTTTTCAGTCGAAATCTTAAAAATTTTAAAACGCTAAACACTGTTACAGCACCACCATTAGTTTTGGCTACGAACCGCCACTGTATCAGATGGTAGTGTCTACCATTTTACACGAACATTTGGGTATGCGAAAGCTCTGTCCAAATTGGTGCCGCGTAAGCTCACAGTCGACCAAAAATAACAACGAATCGATGCTTCAGAAGAGTGTTTGGAGCTATTAAATCGCAATAAAATGGAATTCTATCGTCGATATGTGACAATGGATGAGACATGGCTTCACTATTACACACCAGAATCCAAAAGAGAGTCAGCTGAATGGACATCGGTCGACGAACCGAATCCAAAGCGAGCAAAGACGCAACAATCGGCCTGTAAGGTGATGGCTTGTGTATTTTGGGATGCGAACGGAATAATATCCATCAACTATCTCCAAAAAGGAACCACCATCAACAGCGGCTATCACTGTGGGCTTTTAGATCGATTGAAGGCTGAAATCGCAAAGAAACGGCCATATTTGCAAAATAAAAAAGTGTTGTTTCACCAAGACAATGCACCGTGTCACAAATCGATGAAAACGATGGCAGCATTGAGTGAATTGGGCTTCGAATTGCTTACCCACCCACCGTATTCTCCAGATTTAGCCCCCAGCTACTTTTTCCGGTTTTCAGATCTCAAGAGAATGCTTGTTGGAAACAAACTTAAGTCCAATGATGAAGTAATCGCTGAAACTGAGGACTATTTTGACGAGAAAGGGAAATCGTACTACAAAAGTGGTATCGAAAAGTTGAAAAATCGCTATACTCGTTGTATCGCCCTCGAAGGCAATTATGTCGAATAATAATATCCAGTTTTGTCAAAATTTTGTTTTTTTTTCTTACCTATCCTGCGGACTTATTCAATGACGTGGTATACACTCAATTGATTTGGCGTTTTCAATAATAATGACAATTTATCTGGAGTAGTTATGAATATTCAATATTCATACATCATTGCATACTTTTTTTTTTTCTCTGAAGATGACAGCTTAGAGCTTAGAGCGTTAGAGCAATCTTTGTTGTGTTTTTTAATCTTTCTTGGTTTCAGGGGACAAGTTCTGTATTTCAAATCATTGCATACAGTAAGGGTTAAAAATTGAAATACAAATCTTGCCCCTGAAACCAAAAAAGATTAAAAAACACAACAAAGGTTGCTCTAACGCGTTTCGATAGCTATCATCTTTAGAAATATATTGAAGATAATAGCTTGACTATAGAAACGTGTTAAAGCAACCTTTGTTGTGTTTTTTAATCTTTCTTAGTTTCAGGGGACATTTCAATTTTTGAAGTTAACCAAAGACCAAAAAAAAGGGTAAACAATGTCAATTATTTACATTTTGTTTGAAACTTTTAATCACTTCAGCACTTCTACATCTGAAAAGAAATGGCAAAAAGGATGCTCTTTTAAATACGCAAAAAAATATCTACAGAAAAGCGAAAATCCTAGCTCAACAGGGGTGAAAATTTCGAGGTTTATAACCACTCATTACCTTCATGATAAACATACGAATTTTTTCAGCTTAAAAGTGATACATTAGATAAAAAGCTTTATCCGAGTTTTCGTAATTAATTAATAGCCATCTGAGCGCAATCTTATCGATGATTTTTACCGATCCCTAAAACTTATGAATCACTGTCTTAAGATTAGATAAAATTAAGTTCGAATCTAGGCTGATTATGACTGACGGCGTCCTTAAGCACTCCCTTTGGCACCTATTTCCGATTGGCGCCAAAAATATATTCGATTACGAAAGCATTCCCAGCAATTTAAACCACATTTGTAGAAAAAGCTGAAAGTTTGAAGTCGAATTTTTGGGAAAAAATAGTTAAAAAAATAAAACTGTAAAAAAGTGAATTAAGAGAATATCCTTGAAGTCGACTTTTTTCAAAGTTTTCGGATTACAATCAACTATATGAGTTCTAAAAATTTCCACTAAATAAAATATTTAGTGGAAAATAGTGGAACGGACTGGTTTTTTTAGTTTTAGTTGCTTTGGAGTGGATATAAGAAAATCATCGGCCAAAAATTTTTCCAAATTTTTGATGATTTTCAACGACTGTACCTCAAAGAAAACTAATCATAAAGAAAAGCAGAAAACAGCAAGTTGGAGCCCAACGTTTCTTGTTTTTAGATGAGGAGTTTAATTTTTTTAGCCCCAGTTGTCCTTGAGTAATAATAAGAAATCCATCGGCTAATATTTTCCAAATTTTTGATGACTTTCATATGGTTTTAACTGTGTGGTTATAGTTGTATAAAAAAAAACCAGAAGTAGCAATTTAAAGCACCAAGTTTGTAGTTTTTAGGTCGTAAGTTCAAAAATTTTTAATATGGGCTCCTCTTGACTACTTATTTGATAACGGTAGGTCAAAAATTTTTCAAACAGCTGCAAGACGAACAAAGAAGGTCGTTTGGTGAAACGGACTGGTCCTTGGTTATCTTCCAAAAATTGAAATACAAATCTTGTTTCCTGAAACCAAAAGACACTAAAAAACACAACAAAGGTTTAATGTGTTTCGATAGCCAAGCTATCATCTTCAGAGAGATACTCTTGGAGCAACCTTTGTTGTGTTTTTTAATCTTTCTTGGTTTCAGATATTAATAGTTCTAGATCAAAATTTTGCTTGTTCTCTGTATCTTCGAAGATATTGCCAATCCTTAACAACATAAGTGGAAATTTAGATTTTCGGAAGAAGCAACTGATGACGTCAAAGTCAGAAATTGCGATTTTATGTAAATTTCAAGATTTAATTTTCTCGTAATTTTCGACTGTCTGCTCGAAGTATTTAATTTATTTTTTTTATTTCCAGATTTCTCTATGGACAAATAGGTGGTAGTACTAAGAGTCACACTTTTGACGTCCGTGAATTCTTTAGTACTTACTTGTCGTAACATTTTTTAGCATTCGAGTTGGATATACCAAACTGACGAGATCTAACAAGGTCGAAATCGGTATTTGGTTTCCAAACTTCGAATCTAATCAAACCTATTGGTCTGTGCATTAGAATCCTTGTCTTCTGGGAAATTTTTCCTAGAGAGCAACCGCTTCGCTAGGTGGCAGTGTTCCAACTGTTGGTAGTTCAGCTACCTACCACGCCGCCTGGAGGGCTGCATGAATTTGTAGTCTAGGTTGCATTCTACTTGCATACTACTTGCATCCAGATTTAATCCTAAATTTTCGAAAAAAAATGTCGAATTTAGAGAGCAGCAAGTTCTAAGAAAAAGTTTAAATTTCGAGTCAGCCAAAATTTAGAAAAAAATAATGATTCACGAGGCAAAATTTCGATTTTATTTAGAAATTTAACTTCTAACTATTTGAAATTTTATCAAATCGTTATTAAGAAAAAAATCTAAGTTGGGATTATGTTTATTAGAAGAAAAAGTCATAATTTCTATACAAAGTGTAATTTCGAGATTCTAGACGAAATTAACCACAATGTAAGAAATTAATTGATTAATTGATTAAAAAAATGCGAGTTTATGTTAGAATTATTGAGAAAAACGCCAAAGTTTTGAAAAAAGTCAAAAAAATTGGCAAAAACTTTCATCAGATTGAAGTTTCGAGCGAACTTTAATGATCAAATTTCAAGATTTATTCTCTCATTTTTTTTTAATCCGGGTTCAAACTGGAAATTATGATTTTCATCCAAAAGAAAATAAGTTTAAATCTTGAAAAAAAAATCTAAATTGCGAAACAAAGTTGAATATTAAAAAAAATCCTAAGTTTATTGAAAGCATAGTTTTAAGCTTCTAATTATGCTTCGAATTAAAAAAAGTTTTAGTTTAGAGAACGAGTCGAAATTTCAAGTTTTTGAAGTCGAAATTTTTAAAAAAGTATACAAAATAATTTGAATTGTAAATTTTAAGAAAAATTCCAAAACTTCTTTCGAAAAAGTATCAAAAATACCTAGATACAAGCTTAAATTAGCAATGATAAAAAAAAATGTAAAAATTTCGATACAAAACCAAAAAAATTAACAAAAACCTTGTTTGGATTTATTTTTTTTTAATTTTGACGTGTTGAATGAAGTATTTCTCTGAAAATGATAGCTCAGCTGTCGAAACTCGTTAGAGCAACCTTTGTTGTTTTTTTTAAATTTTCTTGGTTTCAGGCGACATTTCAATTTTTGAGGAGAACACAGTTTTTTTGGAAAAAGTCAAAATTTCGAATCTAATTGAAATATTTTACTTTTGAAATATTTACTTTTGAAATATTTTTTATTGAAAAAAGCCTACATTTTTCTTTGAAACATTTAAAACTTCCAATCAAATTAAAATATATGAAAGAAAATCCCTAGTTTTGAAATATTCTTTATTGAAGAGAAGAAAGCCTAGATTTTTCTTCGTAAAAGTCAAAACTTATAATCAAATTGAAATATTTAAAAGAAAATCCCTAGTTCTAAGTTTTTTTTTTATTGAAGAGAACGAAGCCTACATTTTTCTTCGTAAAAGTCAAAACTTCCAATCAAATTGAAATATTTGAAAGAAAATCCCTAGTTTTAAGATTTTTTTATTGAAGAGAAGAAAGCCTACATTTTTTTTATAGAAAAAGCCAAAACTTCAAACCAAATTGAAATATTTGAAGGAAGAACTAAATTAATTGAAAACATATTTTTTTCAACTTCCAACTTTCTCTCGAATGTATTCCATTACTTTTGCTTTTGTCTTTTCCCCTTTTTTTTTGGAATTGTTATCATTTCCTTAAAATTCTGATTTCAAGCTTAAAATTTTATTTTCATTTAAAGAGGAGAAAGCTAACATTTTGAAAAAGTCCAAACTTCGAAACATTCGAAAAAAAACCTAAATTTATCGAATTAAAAACTAAATTTATGAACTTCTGAATTCGTCTCGAAATCTCGAGAAAAATATAAGTTATGATTTCTAGAACGACCCCAAAGTTCGAGTTTTTTTAAGACGTTAGAAAAAAACTAATTTCAATTAGAAATGTTGAGACAAATGGCTAATAAAATATAACTTAATAAAACATAAAGAATGCAAAACTTTCTCTAAATTTTGACTATTTTTTTTATGTCCAATTTGAGCAATTTAAAGAGAAGAGAGCCCACATACTTTAAAAAAGTCCAAACTTCGAATCAAAATGAAGTATTTGAAATAAACACTAAATTTACTAAAAAAAAAACTTTTCAAACTTCTGAATTCGTCTCGAAATCTTAAGAAAAATATAAGATATGATTCCTGGAACGACCCAAAGTTCGAGTTTTTTTAAGTCGTTAAAAAAAAACTAATTTCAATTAGAATTGTTGAGACAAATGGCTACATCTTTAACAACAGGGAAAAAAGCAAAATTTTCTCTAGATTTTGACTATTTTTTTTAAATACATTTTGAGCAATTTAAAGAGAAGAGAGCCCACATATTTTGAAAAAGTTCAAACTTCGAATCAAAATGAAGTATTTGAAATAAACACTAAATTTATTAAAAAAAAAAACTTTTCAAACTTCTGAATTCGTCTCGAAATCTCAAGAAAAATATAAGTTATGATTCCTGGAACGACCCCAAAGTTCGAATTTTTTCAAGTCGTTAGAAAAAAAACTAATGTCAATTAGAAATGTTGAGACAAATGGCTAATAAAGTATAATTTAATAAAAGATAAAGAAAGCAAAACTTTCTCTAGATTTTGACTATTTTTTTTTAATACATTTTGAGCAATTTAAAGCGAAGAGAGCCCTCATATTTTGGAAAAGTCCAATTTTCGAATCAAACTGAAATATTCGAGAACAAAAAACCAAATTTACTGAAAAAAAAAACTTCTCAAACTTCTGAATTCGTTTCGAAATCTCGAGACAAATAGAACTTATGATTTCTAGAATGACTCCAAAGTTCGAGTTTTTGAGAAAACAAACATCGAATAAAAATGTTGAAAAAACGGCAACAGTTTAAATAAAAGACAAAGAAAACAAAATTTTCTCTAGATTTTGACTATTTTTTTAAAATACGTTTTGAGCAATTTAAAGAGAAGAGAGCCCATATATTTTGAAAAAGTCCAAACTTCGAATTAAAATAAAATATTCGAAAAAAAAAAACTAAATTTACTGGAAAAAAAAAACTTTCCAAACTTATGAATTCGTCTCGAAATCTCTAGAAAAATATAGGTTATGATTTCTAGAACCACCCCAAAGTTCGAGTTTTTGGAAGTCGTTAGAAAAAAACTAATTTCAATTAGAAATGTTGAGACAAATGACTAAAGCTTTAATAAAAAATAAAGAAAGTAAAACTTTCTCTAGATTTTGATTATTTTTTTTAAATACATTTTAAGCAAATTAAAGAGAAGAAAGCCAACATGTTTTGAAAACGTTCAAACTTCGAATCAAAATGAAATATTCGAGACAAAAACTAAAATTACGGAAAAAAAAACTCTTCAATCTTCTGAATTCGTCTCGAAATCTCGGGACGAAGTTATGATTTCTAGAATGAGCCCACATATTTTGGAAAAGTCCAAACTTCGAATCAAAGTGTAATATTCGAAAAAAAAAAAAAACTAAATTTGCTGAATAAAAACTAAATTTACTAAAAAAAAACTTTTCAAACTTCTGAATTCGTCTCGAAATCTCGAGACAAAGTTATAATTTTTAGAATGATTCCAAAATTCGAGTTTTTGAAGTTTTTAAAGTTTTTGAGAAAAAGTAACTTAGAAATTTTGAGGAAAACGCGACACTTTAAATAAAAGACAAAGAAAGCAAAACTTTTTTCAGATTTCGACTATTTTTTTAAAGCACATTTTGCTCAAAATTTAA
Organism: Dastarcus helophoroides; assembly: GCA_028583605.1. NCBI lineage: Eukaryota > Metazoa > Arthropoda > Insecta > Coleoptera > Bothrideridae > Dastarcus > Dastarcus helophoroides. Next base: position 13,389,313 of record CM053335.1, on the reverse strand, counting down.
GGAAAAAATCTCGAGGTTTTTTTTTTAGGAAATTTATATTTTCTTAAAAACCCCAATTTAAAAATTTAAACTTAAAATTGTTACGTTTTTTTACGAGCAAAAAATGCCCAAAACATTGAATTAAAGTTGGAACATCTAAAAGAAAGATTGATCTCTTAAACTTGAAATATTTAGTTTATTTACAAGGAAAATTGTCCAAATTTTTACCCTTTGAATCTCTGAATTAAGATTAAAACATTTGGAAGAAAAATTGATTTTTTTCCAAAATTTTAACTCAAATCTCGAAATTTGGAGTTTTCCAGACGTTCTATCAAAATTTCAAGTTTAAACATAAAACATTTTAAGCTCGAAACTTGCAATTTTTTCCCAAATGTCGAGTTACAGCTCGAATTTTATTTCTAGAAATTTCGAATTTAACCTTGAAATTGGTACATTTATTTACGAGGAAAAAAATGCCCAAAACCTCGAATTAAAGTTGGAACAGCTAAAACAAAATTGATGTTTTAAATTTGACATTTTTACGTTTATTTACGATGAAAACTCCCCAAATTATTACCCTTTTGAAATTCTGAATTAAGGTTAAAACATTTGAAAGAAAAATTGATCTTTTTTTCAAAATTTTAACTCAAATCTCTAAATTTGGAGTTTTCCAGACGTTTTATTAAAATTTCAAGTTTAAAGATAAAACATTTTAAGCTGGAAAGTTGCAATTTTTTTTTCCAAGTTACAGCTCGAATTTTATTTCTCGAAATTTCGAATTCAACCTTGAAATTGGTACGTTTACTTACAAGGAAAAAATGCCCAGAACCTCACATTAAAGCTGAAACATATAAAGAAAAAATTGATGTTTTAAACTTGATATTTTTACATTTATTTACGAGAAAAATTGCCCAAATATTTTGAAAAAGTTCAAACTACGAATCAAAATGAAATATTTGAAATAAAAACTAAAATTACTGAAAAAAAAAACTCTTCAAACGTTCTGAATTCGTCTCGAAATCTCGAGACGAAGTTATGATTTCTAGAATGACTCCAAAGTTCGAGTTTTTGAGAAAACTAACTTCAATTAAAAATGTTGACAAAACGGCAACACTTTAAATAAAAGACAAAGAAAACAAAAATTTTCTCCAGATTTTGACTATTTTTTAAAATACGTTTTGAGCAATTTAAATAGAAAGAGAGCCCACATATTTTGGAAAAGTCCAAACTTCGAATTCAAAATATAATATTCGAAAAAAAAACTAAATTTGCTGAATAAAAACTAAATTTGCTGAAAAAAAAACTTTCCAAACTTTTGCAATTCGTCTCGAAATCTCGAAAAAAATATAAGTTATGATTTCTAGAACCACCCCAAATTTCAAGTGTTTGGAAATCGTTAGAAAAAAACTAATTTCAATTAGAAATGTTGAGACAAATGGCTAATAAAATATAATTTAATAAAAAATAAAGAAAGTAAAACTTTCTCTTAGATTTTAATTATTTTTTTTAAATACATTTTAAGCAATTTAAAGAGAAGAAAGCCAACATGTTTTGAAAACGTTCAAACTTCGAATTAAAATGAAATATTCGAGACAAAACTAAAATTACTGAAAAAAAAACTCTTCAATCTTCTGAATTCGTCTCGAAATCTCGGGACGAAAGTTATGATTTCTAGAATGAGCCCTAAATATTCTGGAAAAGTCCAAACTTCGAATCAAAGTGTAATATTCGAAAAGAAACTAATTTGCTGAATAAAAACTAAATTTACTAAAAAAAAACTTTTCAAACTTCTGAATTCGTCTCGAAATCTCGAGACAAAGTTATAATTTTTAGAATGATTCCAAAATTCGAGTTTTTGAAGTTTTTGAGAAAAGTAACTTAGAAATTTTGAGGAAAACGCGACACTTTAAATAAAAGACAAAGAAAGCAAAACTTTTTTCAGATTTCGACTATTTTTTTAAAGCACATTTTGCTCAAAATTTAAGGAAAAAATCTCGAGGTTTTTTTTTTAGGAAATTTATATTTTCTTAAAAACCCCAATTTAAAAATTTAAACTTAAAATTGTTACGTTTTTTTACGAGCAAAAAATGCCCAAAACATTGAATTAAAGTTGGAACATCTAAAAGAAAGATTGATCTCTTAAACTTGAAATATTTAGTTTATTTACAAGGAAAATTGTCCAAATTTTTACCCTTTGAATCTCTGAATTAAGATTAAAACATTTAGAAGAAAAATTGATTTTTTTCCAAAATTTTAACTCAAATCTCGAAATTTGGAGTTTTCCAGACGTTCTATCAAAATTTCAAGTTTAAACATAAAACATTTTAAGCTCGAAAGTTGCAATTTTTTCCCAAATGTCGAGTTACAGCTCGAATTTTATTTCTAGAAATTTCGAATTTAACTTTAAAATTGGTACATTTATTTACGAGGAAAAAATGCCCAAAACCTCGAATTAAAGTTGGAACAGCTAAAACAAAATTGATGTTTTAAATTTGACATTTTTACGTTTATTTACGATGAAAACTCCCCAAATTATTACCCTTTTGAAATTCTGAATTAAGGTTAAAACATTTGAAAGAAAAATTGATCTTTTTTTCAAAATTTTAACTCAAATCTCTAAATTTGGAGTTTTCCAGACGTTTTATTAAAATTTCAAGTTTAAAGATAAAACATTTTAAGCTGGAAAGTTGCAATTTTTTTTTCCAAGTTACAGCTCGAATTTTATTTCTCGAAATTTCGAATTCAACCTTGAAATTGGTACGTTTACTTACAAGGAAAAAATGCCCAGAACCTCACATTAAAGCTGAAACATATAAAGAAAAAATTGATGTTTTAAACTTGATATTTTTACATTTATTTACGAGAAAAATTGCCCAAATATTTTGAAAAAGTTCAAACTACGAATCAAAATGAAATATTTGAAATAAAAACTAAAATTACTGAAAAAAAAACTCTTCAAACGTTCTGAATTCGTCTCGAAATCTCGAGACGAACTTATGATTTCTAGAATGACTCCAAAGTTCGAGTTTTTGAGAAAACAAACATCGAATAAAAATGTTGAAAAAACGGCAACAGTTTAAATAAAAGACAAAGAAAACAAAATTTTCTCTAGATTTTGACTATTTTTTTAAAATACGTTTTGAGCAATTTAAAGAGAAGAGAGCCCATATATTTTGGAAAAGCCCAAACTTCGAATCAAAATGTAATATTCGAAAAAAAACTAAATTTGCTGAATAAAAACTAAATTTTCTGAAAAAAAAACTTTTCAGACTTCTAAATTCGTCTCGAAATTTGGAAAAAAAATAGAAGTTATGATTTCTAGAACCACCCCAAATTTCAAGTGTTTGGAAATCGTTAGAAAAAAACTAATTTCAATTAGAAATGTTGAGACAAATGACTAATAAAATATAATTTAATAAAAAATAAAGAAAGTAAAACTTTCTCTAGATTTTGATTATTTTTTTTAAATACATTTTAAGCAAATTAAAGAGAAGAAAGCCAACATGTTTTGAAAACGTTCAAACTTCGAATCAAAATGAAATATTCGAGACAAAAACTAAAATTACGGAAAAAAAAACTCTTCAATCTTCTGAATTCGTCTCGAAATCTCGGGACGAAGTTATGATTTCTAGAATGAGCCCACATATTTTGGAAAAGTCCAAACTTCGAATCAAAGTGTAATATTCGAAAAAAAAAAAAAACTAAATTTGCTGAATAAAAACTAAATTTACTAAAAAAAAACTTTTCAAACTTCTGAATTCGTCTCGAAATCTCGAGACAAAGTTATAATTTTTAGAATGATTCCAAAATTCGAGTTTTTGAAGTTTTTGAGAAAAGTAACTTAGAAATTTTGAGGAAAACGCGACACTTTAAATAAAAGACAAAGAAAGCAAAACTTTTTTCAGATTTCGACTATTTTTTTAAAGCACATTTTGCTCAAAATTTAAGGAAAAAATCTCGAGGTTTTTTTTTTAGGAAATTTATATTTTCTTAAAACCCCAATTTAAACTTAAAATTGTTACGTTTTTTTACGAGCAAAAAATGCCCAAAACATTGAATTAAAGTTGGAACATCTAAAAGAAAGATTGATCTCTTAAACTTGAAATATTTAGTTTATTTACAAGGAAAATTGTCCAAATTTTTACCCTTTGAATCTCTGAATTAAGATTAAAACATTTAGAAGAAAAATTGATTTTTTTCCAAAATTTTAACTCAAATCTCGAAATTTGGAGTTTTCCAGACGTTCTATCAAAATTTCAAGTTTAAACATAAAACATTTTAAGCTCGAAAGTTGCAATTTTTTCCCAAATGTCGAGTTACAGCTCGAATTTTATTTCTAGAAATTTCGAATTTAACTTTAAAATTGGTACATTTATTTACGAGGAAAAAATGCCCAAAACCCTGAATTAAAGTTGAAACATCTAAAAAAAATTGATGTTTTAAACTTGATATTTTTACGTTTATTTACGAGGAAAACTGCCCAAATTTTTACCCCTTTGCAATTCTGAATTAAGGTTAAAACATTTAAAAGAAAAATTGATCTTTTTTCCAAAATTTTAACTCAAATCTCGAAATTTGGAGTTTTCCAGACGTTTTATCAAAATTTCAAGTCTAAACATAAAACATTTTAAGCTCGAAAGTTGCAATATTTTTCCAAGTTACAGCTCGAATTTTATTTCTCGAAATTTCGAATTTAACCTTGAAATTGGTACGTTTACTTACAAGGAAAAAATGCCCAGAACCTGAAATTAAAGCTGAAACATCTGACAAAATTGATGTTTTAAACTTGATATTTTTACGTTTATTTACGAGGAAAATTGCCCAAATTGTTACCCTTTGAAACTTTGAATTAAGGTTAAAATATTTGAAAGAAAAATTGATATTTTTTTTCCAAAATTTTAACTCAAACCTCGAAATTTGGAATTTTCCAGACGTTCTATCAAAATTTCAAGTTTAAACATAAAACATTTTAAGCTGGAAAGTTGCAATTTTTTTTCATGTTACAGGTCAAATTTTATTTCTCGAAATTTCGAATTTAACCTTGAAATTGATATGTTTACTTACAAAAAAAATGCCCAAAACCTGAAATTAAAGCTGAAACATCTAAAAAAAATGATGTTTTAAACTTGATATTTTTACGTTTATTTACGAGGAAAATTGCCCAAATTGTTACCCTTTGAAACTTTGAATTAAGGTTAAAATATTTGAAAGAAAAATTGATCTTTTTTTTCCAAAATTTTAACTAAAATCTCGAAATTTGGAATTTTCCAGACATTTTATCAACATTTCAAGTTTAAACATAAAATATTTTAAGCTCGAAACTTGCAATTTTTTCCCAAATGTCGAGTTACAGCTCGAATTTTATTTCTAGAAATTTCGAATTTAACCTTGAAATTGATACATTTATTTACAAGGAAAAAATGCCCAAAACCTCGAATTAAAGTTGGAACAGCTAAAAAAAATTGATGTTTTAAACTTGATATTTTTACGTTTGTTTACGAGGCAAATTGCTCAAATTTTTACCCTCTGAAATTCTGAATTAAGGTTAAAACATTTGAAAGCAAAATTAATCTTTTTTCTAAATTTTAACTCAAATCTCGAAATTTGGAGTTTTCCAGACGTTTTATCAAAATTTCAAGTTTAAACATAAAACATTTTAAGCTCGAACGTTGCAATTTTTTTCCAAGTTACAGCTCGAATTTTATTTTTCGAAATTTCGAATTTAACCTTGAAATTGATACGTTAACTTACAAAAAAAAAATGCCCAGAACCTGAAATTAAAGCTGAAACATCTAAAAAAAATTGATGTTTTAAATTTGATATTTTTACGTTTATTTACGAGGAAAATTGCCCAAATTTTTACCCTTTGAAACTTTGAATTAAGGTTAAAATATTTGAAAGAAAAATTGATATTTTTTTCCAAAATTTTAACTCAAACCTCGAAATTTGGAGTTTTCCAGACGTTTTATCAACATTTCAAGTTTAAACATAAAACATTTTAAGCTCGAAACTTGCAATTTTTTCCCAAATGTCGAGTTACAGCTCGAATTTTATTTCTAGAAATTTCGAATTTAACCTTGAAATTGGTACATTTATTTACAAGGAAAAAATGCCCTAAACCTCGAATTAAAGTCGAAACACCTAAAAAAAAATTGATGTTTTAAACTTGATATTTTTACGTTTATTTACGAGGAAAATTGCCCAAATTTTTACCCTTTGAATCTCTAAATTAAGATTAAAATATTTGGAAGAAAAATTGATCTTTTTTCCAAAATTTTAACTCAAATCTCGAAATTTGGAGTTTTCCAGACGTTCTATCAAAATTTCAAGTTTAAACATAAAACATTTTAAGCTCGAAACTTGCAATTTTTTCCCAAATGTCGAGTTACAGCTCGAATTTTATTTCTAGAAATTTCGAATTTAACCTTGAAATTGGTACATTTATTTACGAGGAAAAAATGCCCAAAACCTCGAATTAAAGTTGAAACAGCTAAAAAAAAACTGATGTTTTAAACTTGATATTTTTACGTTTATTTACGAGGAAAACTGCCCAAATTTTTACCCCTTTGAAATTCTGAATTAAGGTTAAAACATTTGAAAGAAAAATTGATCTTTTTTCCAAAATTTTAACTCAAATCTCGAAATTTGGAGTTTTCCAGACGTTTTATCAAAATTTCAAGTCTAAACATAAAACATTTTAAGCTCGAAAGTTGCAATTTTTTTCCAAGTTGCAGTTCGAATTGTATTTCTCGAAATTTCGAATTTAACCTTGAAATTGGCACGTTTACTTACAAGGAAAAAATGCCCAGAACCTGAAATTAAAGCTGAAACATCTGAAAAAAATTGATGTTTTAAACTTGATATTTTTACGTTTATTTACGAGGAAAATTGCCCAAATTTTTACCCCTTTGAAATTCTGAATTAAGGTTAAAACATTTGGAAGAAAAATTGATCTTTTTTTCCAAAATTTTAACTCAAATCTCGAAATTTGGAGTTTTTCAGACGTTCTATCAAAATTTCAAGTTTAAACATAAAACATTTTAAGCTCGAAACTTGCAATTTTTTCCCAAATGTCAAGTTACAGCTCGATTTTTATTTCTCGAAATTTCGAATTTAACCTTGAAATTGATACGTTTATTTACGAGGAACAAATGCCCAAAACCTCGAATTAAAGTTGAAACATCTAAAAAAAATTGATGTTTTAAATTTGATATTTTTACGTTTATTTACGAGGAAAATTGCCCAAATTTTTACCCTTTGAAACTTTGAATTAAGGTTAAAATATTTGAAAGAAAAATTGATCTTTTTTCGAAAATTTTAACGCAAATCTCAAAATTTGGAGTTTTCCAGACGTTTTATCAAAATTTCAAGTCTAAACATAAAACATTTTAAGCTCGAAAGTTGCAATATTTTTCCAAGTTACAGCTCGAATTTTATTTCTCGAAATTTCGAATTTAACCTTGAAATTGGTACGTTTACTTACAAGGAAAAAATGCCCAGAACCTGAAATTAAAGCTGAAACATCTGAAAAAAATTGATGTTTTAAACTTGATATTTTTACGTTTGTTTACGAGGCAAATTGCTCAAATTTTTACCCTCTGAAATTCTGAATTAAGGTTAAACTATTTGAAGGATAAATTGATCGTTTTTCCAACATTTTAAATTAAATCGGGAAATTTGGAAATTTTCAAACGTTCTATCAAAATTTCGAGGTTAAACATAAAATATTTTAAGCTCAAATCCCAAATTTCGAGTTAAAGCTCGAACTTTATTTTTCAAAATTTCGAATTTCCCTCAAAATTAAATTTTTTTCTCAAAATGGGGATCTTCAATTTAAAGTTTTTAAACAGCTACATCTAAAAAAGGTTTGATTTGTTAAAAAAATGTTGTGAAATCGTTTTACCCTAAAATATTGACTTCATTTTAAATTATTGAAATTAATTTAAAAATTTTAACTTTTTATATAAAGTTTAAGCTATAGAAGTTGAAGGTTCCAGAAAAATTCAAGCATTCGAGTTCAAAGACTAGATTAAAGGTGAGAATAAAGCAGATATTTTAAGAATTTCTTTTCTACGAGGTTTTTCTTAAATGCAGAATTTTTCCTCAAAATATTAACTTAAAAAACCAAAATTTAGCTTATTTGAATTTTAATTTGGTTCCCTAATATTTCGACTTTAATTCCAAACCCAAACCTCTAGTTGTATGGTACTTCTGATTGGTCTTAATTCCAAAGCTTATAAAACTCAAAATTCTAGATGATTTTCAAAAGACTAGAACTCGAAGAAGCATGGTCAAAGAGAAATACTAAAATAAACGGTGTAAAGCTCAAAGTTTCTAGTTTGTAGATCTTAAGTTCAATATTTTTTAGCTCCAATAATTTTTGAGTAACTATAAGAAATCATTGGCCAACAATTTTTCAAAATTTTTGTTTACGTTTAATAGGAATTTTTCCCTAAAACGTTGACTTAAAAAGTCAAAATTTAGCTTATTTGAATTTTAATTTGTTTCCGTAACATTTCGACCTTAATTTTAAACCCAAAACTCTTTAGGTAACCTTCAGGGTTGTATGGTACTTCTGATTGGTCTTAATTCCAAAGTTTATAAAACTCAAAATTCTAGATGATTTTCAAAAGACTAGAACTCGAAGAAGCATGGTCAAAGAGAAATACTAAAAAAACAATATAAAGCTCAACGTTTTTAGTTTGTATATCTTAAGTTCAATATTTTTTAGCCCCAATAATTTTTGAGTAATTTTAAGAAATCATTGGCCAACAATTTTTCAAAATTTTTGCTTTAATAAGATCCACAGGCTTCAATAATTTTTTTTCCAATGACACCTTCATAAAGTCCTTGTAGACAATTTAATTGTCTTTAATCTAATTGACATCCGAATCATGTGCAATGGTTTTTCGTTGAGTTATCGTAGTCCAAACCAAAAAGTTTATTTTTGACTTTGATAATCGATACTTTGGGGAATAACAATCATAAAAAAGATGCGAATAGGATTTCAATATCCCCAAAGTATTCCCTACAAGCCCCAGTCATTGGTTTTTAATAAAAAAAATTAGTACAAGAAACTTGATTGAAAAAAAAATCTGTAATTGAGTATATTTGCTTTGGGGGAACGGACTGGGCCTTGATTATCTTCAAAAACTGAAGTACAAATCTTATATCTTTCTAAAGATGCTAGCTTGGCTATCGAAATGTGTTAGAGCAACCTTTGTTGTGTTTTTTAATCTTTTTTGGGTTCAGGGAACAAGATTTGTCTTTCAACTGTATTTGCTTAACTTGGCATAACTTTGCAAATCATCGATCAACTAAGGATATTGACTATAATTTTTTGATCCTAAAGGATCCCAAAGAAACCTTAAAAACTTCTTTTTTCATTGTGTTCAAGCCTAAAATTTTCTCTCGATTCTTTCGAAAGTTTCTTGAAAAATTCCTTTCCTTGGTGTTGTAAGTTCATTGAAAAAATCCTTCCCTCTGTCATAAGTTTCTTTTTGTCCTTTTATGTCAAAATATCTCTTCCTTCTGCCGTAAGCTCATTTAAACATTTTTATTTATTCTGTCTCATCCTATCACAGTTAACATTTCCGTAGAAATTTTTTCGTCGTAACTTCATCTAACAAAACTGTTCCAAGAGGATATTGTGATAGTGCATTTACATACGACTGAAGTTGTAAAAAACAATAAAGTTTCTCACCTCATACATAAATATTTCTAAACTTAAGATACGATTTAGGTTACTGAAAGAAAAAGTAAAGATCAGAAATAGTTTATTGTAAATATTATAATTAGAGTAAATTCATATGTACAAAACACTTTGTTTTATATCTATGTACAATATAAAATGCACTTAAGTTGTCTTTACAAAGAGTCATACTAAAAAGATTCATTCTTCTAATAATAATTTATCATGACTAGTACCATGAATGTGTTCACTTTTGCTAATTAAGATGCAGATTACATTATCATATACATCGTAAGAAAATAAAACTGTACTTTTATGCTTGTTGAGTAACCACAATCATTCACAATCACACGTTTTTAGATATAAATTTGGAATGCTACACGCCAACTGTATTTATTTCTTACAAAAATTAATAAATAATCTGTAGATCTTAATACTATATGTACACAGCGTAGAAATATACCATACAATCTATATACAGCGATTTAAATATTTTCACAGAAATATGAAAATATAAAATCTCGTTTGTAATTTTTTTGACCACATTCGTCAGTAGTATTCCAAATCAACGTTTATGGTTACGAAATTCGTTTAGTTAAAAAAAATCGACCAAAGATGCAGTCAAAAATATCACAGAGATCGAATGTTTAAAACCTAACAATTTCATATCTTACAATTCTAGCGTACATTGCCGGTTGAAGTTTTCGTTTTTCTCTCTCGTTTCTTTGCGAAACGTTATAAAAAAATATTCTTCGGGTGCCCCGAAGTCAAAATTATATCTGACACGATTTGGTGCTTATTTGGGTGCATTTGAAACAAAAATCACTGATTTGGCAGTGCAACTCCTGTTCCTGTTCTATCTGAACATTCAGATTTATAAATACGTGAGTCAGCGTTTACCTGTAACGATAAAATGCACGAATTTCCAGAAATTGTTTTATTTGTAAAACGATTTAAGATAATCGACAATGATCTGATTCATTCATGTAATTTTCGTTGGAATTGATGTCGTAACATACAATTAATTGCTACCAAAATAACTTTGAACTTTGTTTTCTTGATTATTTATTTCTGTTGATAGATAATTTATTTTCTGTTGATAGATAATTCATTTTCTGTTGAGGAAGGGTCCACAGCTGTTGAAATCTTCACTGGAATCAGTCCTCTGAGTTAAAAAGATGACACTTTTTTATCGAAGCAACAATCAAATTTATTATATTGCAAACTTCAATAGAAAATGTCTAGAAAAGGAGTTAAACTTACGGGAAAATAAAATTAAAAAAATTAAATAACTTTCGGATGATTTAGTAGATTTTCTGCTCTTATTCTCGAAATTTTAGATTTCAAATTACTAGTTCCAATTCAAATGGAATAAATTTTCATTTGAAAGTCTGAGTGTTTTTGGGAATTTCTTTTATTTTCGAAATTTGATTAAATTAAAACTTTGGAATAAAATTTAGGGAGAAATTCAATTTTTTTTAAACTTCGAAATAAGTGGCGTTATTTTAAGAAAAAATCTCAAAATGCAACAAACTTCCTTTGACAATCTGAGTCTCCTTTTGGAATTGCATTTATTTTTCGAAATTTGATTGAATTAAAATTTTTCAATAAAATTTGGGGAAAATTCACTTTTTTAAAACTTTCAGATAAATAGTGTTATTTCAAGTAAAAATTTTAAATTTAAACAAATTTTTCTTTGAAACTTTGAGTTTTTTTTTGGAATTTCAATTTATTTCAAAATTTGGTTGATTTAAAATTGGAAAGTTTTCATTTTTAGTTTTCTTCTTCTTTCGACTTCGATGTTAAAGAATATTGTAAATTATCATTAAACGATTGTTTATGTTTGCTTTCTGTATGTCAGTGTTATTTTAGAGCGGGTAACTTTTCCTTCCGAAGCGGGCAATGCCCACTCTAGTTCCCAACTAGCTGAGGGCCAGTTTCATAGTTCTGGCCAAAACATATTTCGACTGGCAGCCTAGTATTATTTTTACCTACTTGAAATTTTCCAAAAAGGTAGTCAAAAGATAGATAATTATGTAAAAAAATGAAAAAAGCTCAAAACTTTTTAATAAATTACTCAAATTATGAAGAAAATTCGAGCCATCGTAATACTTAACATGGTTCAATTAGAAAATTTGCTGCGATCGTAATATTAGGTTTAGGTATTTAAAATTTCTGGAAAATGTAGCCAACAGAAATACAATTATGTTAGAAAATGCAGAATCACCTAAAGTATCCTACAAAGCGATCTGTGTGAAAAAAATCATAACTATTGAGCTATTAAAATGCACAAAAAATATGACTTGATTTGAAAATTTGCACCGAGCTTAGCCCCAGCTTTAGCCCCTTAAAACTCTACAGAAGTGTAGCCAAGATATGTAAAATTATAAAAAAAAACATACGAATGTCAAACGCTTCCTATAAAGACAAATCAAGACAAATGAAAACTGGCCAAAAACGTTCATCGTAAAAAAAAGAATTTGATTTCAAAATTTCCATCAAACTTAGTCTCACCTGTAGCTACCTAACACTCTGTCTCTCTGTAAAAGTATAGCTAAGATATGTGAAATTCTGAAAAAAAAATAAAACACAGGAATGTCAAACGCCTCTTATAAGGTTGTTAGGACAAAGAAAAACCGGCCAAAAGCACTCATCGTGAAGAAAAAAAAGAATTTGATTTAAAAATTTCCACCGAGCTTAATATCAGTTCTAACAGCTTGAAACTCCTTAGAAGTGTAGCCAAAATATGTATAATTGTGTTAAAAAATATTATAATGTCAAACATATCCATTAAGGCTGCTAGGACAAAGGAAATCTGGCCAAAAGCATTGATCGTGAAAAAAAATGGTTGTAATTTAAACATTTCCACCGAGCTCAGTATCAGCTGCAACAGATTGAAATTCCTCAGGAGGGTAGCCAAAATATTTATAATTGTGGCAAAAAATAGACTAATGTCAAACACATCTGTTAAGGCTGTTAGGACAAACGAAATTTGGCCAATAGCATTCATCGTGAAAAAAAAGTGGTTGTAATTTAAACATTTCTACCGAGCTCAGTATCAGCTGCAATAGCTTGAAATTCCTTAGGAGAGTAGCCAAGATATATATAATTATGGAAAAAAAATATAAGAATGGCAAACGCATTTTATAACTTGGTAACCGAACTAACCACATTCATCCTAGCACTTGAAAAAAAAATACATGTTTTGATTTAAAAAAATTCCACCGAGCTTAGTATCAGTTGTAGTAGCTTAAAATTCTTTAGAAGTGTAGCCAAAATATGTGTAATTATGGGAAAAAACACAAGAATGTCAAACGCATCTTATAAGGTTGTTAGGACAAAGAAAACTGGCTAAAAGCATTTATCGTGAAAAAAAATGGTTTTGATTTAAAAATTTTCACCCAGCTTAGTATTAGCTTCAATAGCTTGAAACTCTTAAGGAAGGTAGCCAAAATATGTGCAATTATGGTAAAAAATATAGAAATGTCAAACACATTCTATGAGGTTGTAAGGGTAGTAACCAAAAGCATTCATCCTTACTCTTGAAAAAAAATACGTTTTGATTTAAAAATTTGCTCCGAGCTTAGTATCATCTTCAAATTCTGTACAAGTGTAGCCAAAATAGGTGTAATTAGGGGAAAAAACCACAAGAATATCAAACGCATCTGATAAGATTGTTAAGACAAAATAAAATTGGCCAAAAGCATTCACTGCGAAAAAAAATGGTTTCGAATTAAAAAATTCCATTAGGCTTAGTATTAGCTCCAACAGCTTGAAACTCTTGAGAAAAGTAGTCAAAATAGACATAATTGTGGTAAAAATTATAGGAATGTCAAATGCATCTTATGAGGTTGTAGGGGAAGTAACCAAAAGCATTCATCCCGAATCTTGAAAGAAAACGGCGTTTAATTTAAAATTTTCCACCGAGCTTAGTTTCAGTTACAACAGCTTCAAATTCTTTAGAAGTGTAGCCAAAATATGTATAATTATGGAAAAAAAACACAGGAACGTCCCACGCATCTTATACACTTGTAAGGATAAAGGAAAACTGGCCAAAAGCATTCATCGTGAAAAAAAATGGTTTTGATTTAAAAATTCCACAGAGCTTAATATCATCGATAATAGCTTGAAAGTCTGTACGACTATAGCCAAAATATGTATAATTATAGAAAAATATATAGAAGTGTCAAACGCATCTTATGAGGTTGTAAGGAAACTAACCAAAAGCATTCATCCTGAATCTTGAAAAAAAAACATGGTTCGATTTAAAAATTTCCATCGAGCTTAGCATCAACTTTTACAGCTTCAAATTCTGTAGAAGTGTAGCCAAAATATGTATAATTATGAAAAAAGCACAAAAGAACGTCAAACGTATCTGATAAAATTGGCAAGACAAAGGAAAACGAGCTAAAAGCATTCACTGCAAAAAAAATGGTTTTGATTTAAAAATTTCCACTAAGCTTAGTATCAGCTCCAACAGCTTGAAATTCTTCAGAAGGGTAGCCAAAATAGGTATCATTGTGGCAAAAAATATAGGAATGTCAAACGCTTTTTATGAGGTTGTGGGGAAACTAACCAAAAGCATTCATCCCGAATCTTGAAAAAAAAAACATGGTTCGATTTAAAAATTTCCACCAATCATAGTATCAGCTCTTACAGCTTCAAATTCTGTAAGAGTATAGACAGAATATGTGTAATTATGAAGAAAATACAAAAGAATGTCAAACGCATCTGATAAGATTGGTAAGACAAAGGAAAACTAGCCAAAAACATTCACTGCGAAAAAAAAGGGTTTTGATTTAAAAATTTCCACTAAGCTTAGTATCAGCTCCAACAGCTTAAAACTCTTCAAAAGAGTAGCCAAAATAAGTGTAATTATGGTAAAAAATATAAGAATGTCAAACTCATCTTATGAGGTTGTAAGGAAACTAACCAAAAGCATTCATCCCGAACGTTGAAAAAAAAACATGGTTCGATTTAAAAATTTTCACCGATCTTAGTATCAGCTCTAACAGTTTCAAATTCTGTAGAAGTGTAGCCAACATATGTGTAATTATGGGAAAAAACACAAGAATGTCAAAAGCATCTGATAAGATTTTTAAGACAAAATAAAACTGGCCAAAAGCATTCACTGCGAAAAAAATGGTTTTGATTTAAAAATTTCCACCGAGCTTAGTATCGGCTATAACTGCTTGAAACTTTTTAAAAAGGTAGCCAAAATATGTGTTATTATGGTAAAAAATATAAGAATGTCAAGCGGGTTTTATAATTGTTAGAAAACTAATGAAAAACATTCATGGTGACCCTTGAAAAAATAATATACTTCGATTTAAAAATTTCCACTGAGTATACAAACTTAAGATATTTGAATTTCCTTAATAGTGCAGCCAAATAATGTCCAATTACAAGAAAAAAATGTAATTCAACAAATGCATTTTATAATACAGTGAAGACATGATGCAACTGATCGATTCATCGCCACTTTCATCGTTTAATTTAAAAATTTCTCCCAAGCGAAATATTACATTAAGATGATTGAACTGTTTTCTAAATACGGCCAATTGACAAGTGGATGCGGGTAAAAATAAAAAAAGTCCAAATGCACTTTAAAAGACACACAAAGACAAATACAAAAACCCATTTTAGAACACAAAGATAAAAACCCATTTTAGCAACCATAACTATCGAAAAAAAGTTAGTTTAAACATTTTTTATCTGGCGAAATATTGCATCTAGGTACTTGAAATTCTTTAAAAATGTAGCCCAAAGATAGGTATTTAGAGGGGAAAAATGGAAAACGCATCTAGTAATAATGCTAGACTGAGCAAAACTTGAGGAAAGCGGTCTGTTGAAGTCATCATAACTTCGGAAAATGACATGGTACACGCGTTGTATCATCTTTAGCTGGTTGCAATTTTTATAAAGTGTAGCCAACAGATGTATAATTATGTGAAAAAGAGTGAAATTTTATAGGGTGGTCAATACATGAGGAAAATGATTGATTTGTGTTATCGTAATAATAAACAAAAATTGTTGCATTTTAAATTTTCCACCGGCCGTAGTTTTACGCTCAGATAGCTGACGTTTCATGCAGATGTTGCCAAAGGATGCATAATTTTGTGAAAAAATTGTAACAATCTCAAAGTTTCTTAGAAGGTAGTAACGACGTAAAGAAAATGATCGTTTTGAGCCATTTATTGCAAAAGTTGAAAAAAGTAAGGTTTCATTTAAAATGTTCCATTGGGTGCCATTTTACGTTCAAATAGTTGACGTTTCAGACAGAGGTTGCCGAAGGATGTATAATTCTACGAAAAAATTGTAACAATTCCAAACCTTTCTTATAGAGCAGTAACGACATAAAGAAAATGACTGATTTGAGCCATTCATTGCAATACTTGAAAGAACATGGTTTCATTTAAAATTTTCCTCCGGGAGTAATTTTACGCTCAGATACTTGAAATTCCATGCAGATGTTGCCAAAGGTTATATAACTGAACAAAAAAATGGTAACAACCTGAAACGTTTTTTATAGAATAGCCACGATGTAAAAAAATGATCGATTGCAATACTCGAAAAAAAAAAATAGGTTCATTTAAGATTTTCTTCTGGGTGTAATTTTAATCCCAGATGGTTAAAATTTTACAGATATGTAGCCAAGAGGTGTACAATTATGCAAAAAAAAATGTAACAGTCCCAAACGTTTGTTATAGACCAATCAAGACGTGAAGAGAATGATCGATTTGAGCCATTGCAATACTCGAAAAAATATGGGTTCATTTCAAAATTTCCACTGGGCGCAATTTAGAGCTTAGAGCCTGGACATTTCACACAAATGTAGCCAAGAGATGTATAATTTTGCAAAAAAAACTGTAACAATCGAAAACGTTTTTTATAGAGTATAGAATGACGTGAAAAAAATGATCGATTTGAGCCATTCATTGTAATACCCGAGAGAACATGGTTTCATTTAAAATTTTCTACCGGGCGTAATTTTACGCTCTAATACTTGAAATCTCACATAGATGCTGCCAAAAGGTGCAAAATTTGGTCAAAAAAAGATAACATTTCGAAACGTTTCTTATAGAATAGTCACGACGTAAAAAAAATTATCGATTTGGGCCATTGCAATAATCGAAAAAATATGACTTCATTTAAGATTTTCCAGTGGGTGCAATTTTAATCTCAGAAACGTAAAATTGCACAGAGATGTAGCCAAGGGATGTATAATTATGCAAAAAAATGTAACAGTCCCAAACATTTCTCATAAAGTAATCAAGACGGGGAGAGAATGATCGACTTGAGCCATTGCAATACTCGAAAAAATATGGGTTCATTTTAAAATTTCCACCGGGCGTAATTGTACGCTTAGAGACTTGAAATTTCACACAAATGTAGCCAAGAGGTGTATAATTTTGTGAAAAAATGTAACAATCCGAAACTTTTCTTATAGAGTATAGAATGACGTGAAAAAAATGATCGATTTGAGCCATTCATTGTAATACCCGAGAGAACATGGTTTCATTTAAAATTTTCTACCGGGCGTAATTTTACGCTCAGATACTTGAAATCTCACATAGATGCTGCCAAAAGGTGCAAAATTTGGTGAAAAAAAGATAACAGTCCGAAACGTTTCTTATAGAATAGTCACGACGTAAAGAAAATTATCGATTTGGGCCATTGCAATAATCGAAAAAAATATGACTTCATTTAAGATTTTCCAGTGGGTGCAATTTTAATCTCAGAAACGTAAAATTGCACAGAGATGTAGCCAAGGGATGTATAATTATGCAAAAAAATGTAACAGTCCCAAACATTTCTCATAAAGTAATCAAGAAGAGGAGAGAATGATCGACTTGAGCCATTGCAATACTCGAAAAAATATGGGTTCATTTTAAAATTTCCACCGGGCGTAATTGTACGCTTAGAGACTTGAAACTTCGCACAAATGTAGCCAAGGGGTGTATAATTTTGTGAAAAAATGTAACAATCCGAAACTTTTCTTATAGAGTGACGTGAAAAAAATGATCGATTTGAGCCATTTATTGTAATACCCGAGAGAACATGGTTTCATTTAAAATTTTCTACCGGACGTAATTTTACGCTCAGATACTTGAAATCTCACATAGATGCTGCCAAAAGGTGCAAAATTCGGTGAAAAAAAGATAACAGTCCGAAACGTTTCTTATAGAATAGTCACGACGTAAAGAAAATTATCGATTTGGGCCATTGCAATAATCGAAAAAAATATGGCTTCATTTTAGATTTTCCTTTGGGTGTAATTTTAAGCTCAGATACTTAAAATTTGACAGAGATGTAGCCAAGGGGTGTGCAACTATGCAAAAAAATGTAACAGTCCTAAACATTTCTCATAAAGTAATCAAGATGGGGAGAAAACGATCGACTCAAGTCATTGCAATACTCGAAAAAATATGGGTTCATTTCAAAATTTCCACCAAGCGTAAATTTACGCTTAGAGACTTGAAATTTTACACAAATGCAGCCAAAAGATTTATAATTTTGTGCACAAATGTAACAATTCGAAACGTTTCTCATAGAGTAGTCACGACGTGAAGAGAATGATCGATTTTAGCCATTGCAATAATTGAAAAAAATATGGCTTCATTTCAAATTTTCCACTAAATGCAATTTTCAGTTCACATACTTAAAATTCCACAGATATATAGCCAAGGGGTAAAAAATTATGCAAAAAAAAATGTAACAGTTCCAAACGTTTCTTATACACTAATCAAGAAGCGGAGAGAATGATCGATTTGAGCCATTGCAATACTCGAAAAAATATGGGTTCATTTCAAAATTTTCACCGGGCGTAATTTTACTCTTAGAGACTTGACATTTCACACAGACGTACCCAAGAGGTGTATAATTTTGGGAAAATATGTAACAATTCGAAACGTTTCTCATAGAGTAATCACGACATGAAGAAAATGATCGATTTGAGCCATTCATTGCAACACCCGAAAGAACATGGTTTTATTTAAAATTTTCTACCGGGCGTAATTTTACGTTCAGATACTTGAAATGTCATACAGATGTTGCCAAAGGGTGCATACATCTGTGAAGAAAGATAACAATCCGAAACGTTTCTTGTAGAATAGTCATGAAGTAAAGAAAATGATCGATTTGAGCCATTGCAATAATCGAAAAAAATATGGCTTCATTTAAAATTTTCCAGTGGGTGCAATTTTAAGCTCAGAAACTTAAAATTTCACAGAGATGTAGCCAAGGGGTGTATAATTATGCAAGAAAATGTAACAGTCCAAAACGTTTCTTATAGATTAATCAAGACGTGGAGAGAATGATCGACTTGAGCCATTGCAATACTCGAAAAAAATATGGGTTCATTTCAAAATTTCCACCGGGCGTAATTTCACGCTTAAAGACTTGAATTTTCACACAGATATAGGCGAGAGGTGTATGATTTTGTAAAAAAATTTAACAATTCGGAACCTTTCTTATAGAGTAGTCACGATGTAGATAAGATGATTTGAGACATTGCAACCCTCGAAAAAAATGTGGTTTCATTTAAAACTTTCCACCGGGCGTAATTTCACGAGCAGATACTTGAAGTTTTACATAAATCTAGACAAGGGATGTATAATTATGCGAAAAGAATATAAAAGTCCCAAACGTTTCTTATAAACTAGTCAAAATTTGAAGAAAATGATCGATTTGAGTCATTGCAACATTCGAAAAAAATGTGGTTTTGTTTAAAATTTTCCACCAGACTTAATTTTACTCACAGATACGTCAAATTTTTCACAAATATTGCCAAAAGGTGTATAATTAGGTAAAAAAAATTAAAAATCCCAAACATAATTTCTGCGGTGAACAAGGTGTAAAGAAAACGATTGATTTGAGCCTTCGAAATACCCAAAAAAAACATGATTTGATCTAAAAATTCTTATCTGGCGTAATTTTACTCTCAAATATTTGAAATATTAGGTACGTATAGCCAAAGGATGTGTAATTTTGTAAAATAATTTCAATTTCGGATTAATCTCGAACTTGTGAGTTTTTCTCAAAAAGAGTTTTCCTCAAAATTTCGATTGGAATTTCGAATGGAATTGGAATGTCGATTGGAATTTTTCTCATTTTTTTTCGCAAAATTTCTACTTTTCTTTTGTAATTTTATTCAATTTCAACTACAACCTCGAGCTTAACCACAAACGTAACTTACACTCAAAATTGGGGGTCTAAAGTTGGAAGTTTCAGTTTAACGTGGAAAATCGAAAAAGTCAAATTTTAAGAGGAAAAAGTAGTTAAAAAATTAGAAATGAAATCATCAACTTTCGAGAAAGATTTTAAGTAAGAAAAATTCGACTCATAAGTCGAAATTTTAAGGGAGAAGAAGATATTAAAAAAAATAAATGAAAACTTCAAATCTGGAAAAATTACACATTATCAAAGGGCCTCGAAAATTGAAAACAAAATTTTGAATTTTTCGAAATTTCGAGCTATATGTGCTCGAATTCGAGATTTTCTCGAAAACTTTTTTCGCAAAACCTAGATTTTACTCAAAATTTCGACTTTCATCGCGAAATTCCGCATTTTTCTCAAAATTTCAACTTTATTTTGAAAAAAATGGAATATAACAACTTCTGTATATCACAAGCCGAATTATTTTTCTATTAATTTATAACGCTACCAAAACCAAAAGTTTTATAATATTCTTAGAAGCGAAAAACTTGGAAAAAAGCAATAGTAAAAAAACTTATCAAAATAGATTTACAATTCCGGAGTAGATAACAAAATATGAAATTCTTGACTAGAAAACATTTCGCTTTATCGTTTCAGGTAATATCATTTGCCAAATTTCAAAATGTTTATAAAAAAAAATGCAATAACGTGAACATAACCAGCTTGGTGTACCTATACAATACATATTAAGTTAGTGTAATACAAAGAGAAAAAAATATACTTAGCAGCTACTATATTACAGTCTCTACATTTCATAATCACAAATTTGGAATGGATTCATTTATTGCTGTATTTATTCCGACAAATCGCTCGCGTTAGCGCGGATGCAATATGCCGATGTCTCTGTGACAGCGCGGGAATCCGTTCCTGACGTCTGGCGCCAATGTACTGGCGCCCCGGAGGGTATGCGCCCTGCACGAGTCGCCCGTGAGGTAAGTGAAACCGGTAACGGGGAGCGTGCCCCCGGGACCGCGTGGACCTCTTGCGCGCCGGCCATCATTGTTGCCGCCGTCCACGCAGAATACTCCTGAAGGGGGCGCGCTCAGCTCTAGCTACAATTCCGTCACCGGTATCGGTTTGAGGCCGTGCTGGCTGCGCACGATGTATTCGTCGTCGGAAAATGTCTTCTGGTACTCGTGCTCCTTGCGACTGATGGCCCGCTTGTTCCATTTGTAGTCTTTGAGGCTCTCCCTTACTCGCTGGCGGTATCTGAAAACGAGTCAAAAATCACTCTTCCGCTCAAATAGGGAGAAGTTTTGTAAGCAAGTTCTCGACTTGTGGTTTTATAAGGAAGTTGCTTAACAATTCACTTGGAGCAAGAAACAAAATTCGAAGGGAGTGATGTCGAGAAAGTTCATTGATGAGTACAATTACGTTAACTTCATCAGAATCTTTACGGAAAACAAAAAGACAATCCTAAAGATTATTTTATACAACAAACTCATTCTTTTTCAATAACAAACTCAATCCAAGATAGCGAAACAATCTTATTTTAAAATGTGTTGCAATGTTGTGCCCAGGAACCAATTCTAGAGTTTAAAAGATTCATGGAAAAGTTTCCTTGGATAGAAGAGGTCAGTGGGTCAAGTTGCACTGCACAGGAGTTTGCTATCTTCAACTATCCCGTATGCCATAAGAATGTTACTTTTGGAGAGATCAGGCTACCAGAATTTGCTAATGTCTTCTATGGAAGTACCTATAGAAAAAGTGGAAGTTAGCAACCATCCGTCTGTGCCCAGTGTCTGGAGAGACTCAAAGTTTCATAATCATTTAGACGAACTGATCTTCTTTGTATGGAATCCAAAAGAGCCAATTTTGGGGTTGAATTCAAATATGAGAACAGTATTCTAGCTTTGGACTAACTTGGAGTGGTCACAGAAGTGGAATGTAAAATATTTCTTGGCTCGAAAAAGGAAGCCCAGTTCTTGGGAGACGGATTTGGTACATAATTATTCCAAGGAAGATTGGAACTTGTATATACTTCTAGAATAGTTACAGTAGATCGCACAGGGAACATTTTGATGCCCACGAGATAGTAAACTGTACT
Organism: Dastarcus helophoroides; assembly: GCA_028583605.1. Taxonomy (NCBI): domain Eukaryota; kingdom Metazoa; phylum Arthropoda; class Insecta; order Coleoptera; family Bothrideridae; genus Dastarcus; species Dastarcus helophoroides. The sequence goes on along the minus strand of CM053335.1, from coordinate 13,367,378 downwards.
ATACCTTAACGTCTTCTTAGAAAAAAAGAGCAACTTGGGTTTTTGACCCACTGAAGCCAACTATTTTTTACCCTTCATTTCAGATCATTAATAATCTGAATCTGGTATGATAACGAAGGCTTCCACGGCCAGAGTCAGTAGAGGATATACTTCTTCCAGGATTGGACCGTCTCAAAGAACTACTAAAAGTGTTCGATGTTTCGCTCACCATCGCAGGGGGCTTCTTCAGTAATAAAGAAAAGAAAAAATGAAAAGAGGAATATAAGGGAATATGCAAAAAACGAAAGAAAGAAAAGGCCAATTTCAAAACATCAGAGCAACTCAGTATTTCCACCATACCAGAGGCGAAACTCTTCTGAATTGAAAATTGGTACAAAGGATAAGAAAGTTTAGACAGAAGAGCACGGTAACTCAGTATGTTCACCATACCAGAGGCGAAACTCTTCTGTTCTGAATCTGGTGTTCCTTTAAACTGAACCAGCAACAGATAATGGTTTTTTGCATCATGTTTTATTACCTTTTTCTTCGCCGGTTACATTACTTCGCAAATAAGTTACAGAGAATATCAGGATAATGGGAAGGGAAAACAATGACACAGAATGTCTCCAAAGAACATCCACAACTTTCTCAAAAACATGCAAACTTACCGAAATAATAGGAGGCCCAATCCACCAAGAAGGATGACGGCGCTGACGCACAGCGTTATTAAAATGGCTTGATGTTGGGGATCGCTGAAGGAGCAACCTAAGTCTTCCATGCTGAGGTTCTTCAGCGGTCGTTTGCGCAGTTGAGCTGGCATGGCGCACACCACGTTGCTCAAATTCTTCAAGGCTAGCAAGTTACCCAACCAGAAGAGCTGGCAATCGCACTTGATGGGATTATCGGTGAGTTCGAGGGCACGAAGTTCGCTCCAAGACACCATCGACTCCGATAGCGTCATGAACGAATTTTCCTTTAGAACCTACACAGAAAGGGACAATTAGAAATCATCTGATGGCTAACAAATTTTACATCAGAAACCTGCACAAGCATAGATTTTTCATCAGTTTGTTTTCTATTTTTTTCGAGTTTTCTAGTTTTTTACTATTCCACAATTTTTTTCATTAAAAATTGGACTTTATTTCCAAAATTGTATATTTTTCTTTAGCATCTGTTTTTCTGTGAGACAATAGAAAACGCAAACGCAACCTTTTTCTGGTTACAAGAAAGCAGTAAATAAACTCACCAAATGCCTCAAATTCGGCAATCCGACCAAGGCACCTTCCTCCAGATTCTTAAGCTGCTTGTTTTTCGCTAAAATAATCGTCTCCATATTCAAATTACTACTAAAAGCACCACGTTCAATAGTCTGCAAGTTATTGGCACTAGTTATGTCTAACTTCCTCAAATTGTTCAGTCCCTTGAACGCATCCTTCTCGACCGCACTAAACTCGTTCTGACCGATCGTCAACTCCTCCAATCGCGATAAATGCGTCAGCTGTATCGTCGGTATTCGCTGTAGACGATTGTCTGCCAAATTGAGGTTGCGAAGGCCGTTCAAACCTCGAAAGGCGTTCGTGCTAATGTTGAGGAGACCAGCTCCACTTAGATCCAGAACGGCCAGTTTGGATAGACCTTTGAAAGCGTCGTCTGGAAGTAGCGTGAAGGCGTTTAACCCCACGTGGAGTTCGGCTAGACTTCCCATGGAGGTGAAAGTGGGGGTTGGCACCTCTGACAGGAGATTGTCATCTAAATAGAGGACACGTAAGGCCAATAGACCGTCGAAGGCTTGAGGGTCTATGCGTGATATTCGATTCTGGCCGAGATTCAGTTCTTCTAGTTTGGGGAGGACCGAGAATAGACCCTTGGGTAAATCCTCTAGGAAATTCTCTCGAAGATTCAGCACCGTGAGCGATTTTAAGCCTTGAAACGTTTTATTGGTAAACGCTGATAACTTGTTCTTGTTCAGGTGTAGCTCTTGGAGTTTCTCCTGGTAGAGGAAGCTGCCTGTTGGGATGCTGACTAAGTGGTTACTGGATAGATCGACGTATTGTAGGTCTTTGTAGAATTGGAAGGCAGCCGCGTCGATTGTTTTTATTTTGTTGTTGCGTAAAACTAGTCGTTGGATGGCTGGGTTCAATGTGATGGGGAGAACGTCCAGTTTGCTTCGTTCGCATTGCACCACGAATGTGTCGTCGTTGCAGGTGCAGCCATTTGGGCAACCTACAGCGCTGGCTGTTGCGATTAATGTAAACAGAATGAAGAAGTACAGCATGCTGGAGTTGATAGCTACTGAAGTACTAGGCCAGCTCTGAAACAAAACATTACGTAAGTACTTCAAAAAGCTTTGAATTGATTGATAAATCTAGAAGTTTGATGAAAACCACAATTCATGATTGATTTTTTATTCCATAAAATGTTACTAATATGAATCCTATTTTTGTTGTCTCGTTTGATTACGTACTTATTTGGATTTCCTCGCTTACTAACTAGTTTGGAGATTCTTTTATAAAAATAAACATCAGGTCAAGTCTCTCTTTCAAGTAGATGCGATCATGACACCACTTACTGGCATTAAAGAAAATCCGTATTCGCTTTTTATCCGTCAACGGCTCCTTATCTCGGATCTTTTAAGTCTTCTCAATTCATTTAGAGTAAAGATAACATCGGCGGTAATCTGTGTTTTTAATGCCGCATTAAATTATATAAAGAAGCTTGGGTTACAGTAGCCACCTGATCCTAACAGAATGAAGGATTTTAATTGGACGAAATTGTTGGTAATGCATGAGTTCTGGTCTTTTATCTCGTTATAAGTGTGAGACAAATTGGACTCGCCTGCTCAAGCACTTTATAACCTATTAATATTATCAAATAAACACTAAAATGCAGAATTCGTCTTGACAAACGATATTCCTCAAGATCCGATTTTATTCAACGCTGCTTACTGATTCATCAATTTTAGGTAAAAAAAGAGGCGACTTCTCACCAGTCAGGATTATGGGAAAGATCGTGCCGAGAAAACCAATCTCGGACTTATTCCCGAATATGGTCTCTTTCGCCCATCTATTTTCATAAGATTTGATAATAGACATGTAATAATAGGATGTGCTAAAGCAAACAACCAAGCCGACAGTTTTCATGGTGTAGTTAAATAGACGGTTCATGGTAGTTATAGATCGATTTCGGACGAAATTAATTTCAATGAACCCTCGGAGAACTAAAAACACGCCACTGGCAGGAAATTGTGTACTTGCGTACAATCCAATATCACGCCACATCCGTTCCGACAAATGGGAAGATTCGCAGACATGCTAACTGGGAAAATTACCAATTTTCTCTTCTGGTTGAATTATGGACGTCAGCGCTGATAAAAGCTCACGTTAACGTTCTGAATTAGCGTGATATTATTAGAAATAACAAAGCCAAACCTGCCCCAGATTCCCCAGGATTACCCCACAATACATCTAATTGGAAGAATCTCCAGTAAAAGTGAGCCAGTTGAGAGGAAATTTCGAAGTGTTCTGAGATTGGAAAAATTACAGGTTTGAAGCTGAAAGGCAAACATTTCGCGTCTTCACTACAAAACTCCTTTTGAACCCTTCAAGGTTACCTTGCCCCATAGAAAATCAAGCGTACCCAAACTACATCCATTTTGTCATCGTCGATGTTTGATGCTAAATCAGATTTACCAATCAGTTGGTAAAAAACAAGTTATACAATAGAAATTGAAAAATCAATTAAAATAAGCTTTAGGAACTAGTATCAAATAAGGATTTGGCATATGTCACAAGTCAGTCTTCTGGACATTTGAAGAACAATCAAATTAAAAAAGATTAAATTATCTAAAAGAACCTTGTAATAGAATTACTGGAAAAAAATTACTGAAGTCCACAGGCGATGGTTTTTTATAATTACTCAAAAACTGCTAAAGCTAGAAAACTTCTAACTACAGATTTTAAAGGTAAAAGCTTGGAGCTTTAACTTGCTTATTCTTGTTATTTTCCACGATTGTTTTTCTTTGAGTTATAACCATTTGAAAAACAGCAAAAATTTGAAAAAAAAGTGACCTCTGATTTCTTCATAATTATTTAAAAAGAGCTGAAGCTAAAAAACCTTGAACTCAAGATCTAAAAACTAGAAACTTAAAGCTTTAATTTGTTTTTTTCTAATTCTCCTTATGACTATTTTTGTTTGAGTTATATACCTTTGAAAATCACCAAAAATGTTGAAAAAAGCCTAGTAGAGTTTTTCCTATAATTACTTAAAAAAAACTGAAGCTAAGAAAACTCGAACTAAAGATCTGAAAACTATAAATTTAAAGTTTTAATTTGCTTCTTTCTAGTTTTCCCTATGATTCTTTTTCTTTGAGTTATATACCTTTGAAAATCACCAAAAGTGCTGGAAAAAGCTTAGTAGTGTTTTTCTTATAATTACTCAAAAACAGCTAAAGCTAAAAAACTTTAAACTCAAGATTTGAAAACTAGAGACTAAAAGCTTTAATTTGCCTTGTCCTAATTTTCCCCGTGACTGTTTTTCTTTGAGTTATATATCTTTGAAAATCCCTAAATATCTAAAAATATCTTGGTCAAGGTTTTTTTATAATTGCTCAAAAACAGCCCAAGCTAAAAAAACCTTTAACTCAAGATCTAAAAACAACAAACTTGGCGCTTTAATCTGCTTGCTTTTAATTTTTTCTATAACCGGTTTTCTTTGAGTTATATACCTTTGAAAATCACCAAAAATGTTGAAAATATCTTAGTCGATGTTTTCCTTATAATTACTCGAAAACAGCCAAAGCTAGAAAATTTGAACTCAAGATCTGAAAACTAGAAACTTAAAGCCTTAATTTGCTTGTTTTTAATTTTCCCTATGACCGTTTTTCTTTGGGTTTAAAATTCACCAAAAAAGTTGAAAATATCTTAGTTAATGTTTTTCTTATAATTACTCAAAAACAGCTGAAACTAAAAAAACCCTGAACTCAAGATCTAAAAACTAGAAACTAGGGGCTTAAATTTGCTTACTTTCTAATTTTCCCTATGACCGTTTTTCTTTCAGTTATATACCTTCGAAAATCACCAAATATATTGAAAATATCTTAGTCGATGTTTTCAGGTTTTAATTTGCTATCTTTTAATTGTCCCTATGACCGTTTTTCTTTGAGTTACATACCTTTGAAAAACAGCAAAAGCCTTGGAAATATTTTAGTCTATGTTTTTCTTATAATTACTCAAAAATAGCTGATGTTAAAAAACCTTGAACTCATGATTTAAAAACGAAAGGCTTGAGGTTTTAATTTGCTTTTTTGTAATTTTGCCTATAACCGTTTTTTTTCGAGTTATATACCTTTAAATATTATCAAAAATGTTGAAAATATCTTAGTCGATGTTTTTTATAACTACTCAAAAACAGCTAAAGCTAAAAAATACTGGACTCAAGACCTAAAAACAAGAAAATTGAAGTTTTAATATGCTTTTTTCCAATTTTTGCTATGACCGTTTTTCTTCAAGTTATATACCTTTGAAAATCATCAAAAATTTTAAAAATGTCTTAGTCGATGGTTTTCTTATAATTATTCAAAAACAGCTGAAGACAAAAAACCTTAAACTCAAGTTCTGAAAACTAGAAACTTTGAGCTTTAATTTGCTATCTTTTAATTTTCCCTATGACCGTTTTTCTTTGAATTATATACCTTTGAAAATCACCAAAAGCCTTGGAAATATTTTTTTCTTGTTTTCTTGTTTTTCTTATAAATATTCAAAAACAGCTGATGCTAAAAAACCTTGAACTCAAGATTTAACAACTAAAGACTTGAGGCTTTAATTTGCTTTTTTGTAATTTATCCTATAACTGTTTTTCTTTGAGTTATATACCTTTAAATATCATCAAAAATGTTGAAAATATCTTAGTCGATGTTTTTTTATAACTACTCAAAAACAGCTGAAGCTTAAAAACCCTAAACTCAAGATCTAGAAACTAAAAACATGGAGTTTTAATTTGCTTGTTTTTAGTTTTCCCTATGATCGTTTTTCTTTGAGTTACATACCTTTGAAAATCACCAAAAACCTTGGAAATATTTTAGTCTATGTTTTTCTTATAATTACTCAAAAACAGCTGATGCTAAAAAACCTTGAACTCAAGATTTAAAAACTAGAAACTTGAGGCTTTAATTTGCTTGCTTTCTAATTTTTCCTATGATCGTTTTTCTTTGAGTTATATACCTTTGAAAATCACCAAATATGTTGAAAATATCTTAGTCGATGTTTTCTTATAATTACTCAAAAACAGCTGAAGCTAAAAACCTTGAACTCAAGATCTAAAAACTAAAAACTTTGAGCTTTAATTTGCTTGCTTTTAATTTTTCCTACGACTGTTTTTCTTTGAGTTATATACCTTCGAAAATCACCAAATATATTGAAAATATCTTAGTCGATGTTTTTCTTATAATTACTCGAAAACAGCCGAAGCTAAAATACCTTGAACTCAAGATCTAAAAACTAGAAACTTTAGGCTTTAATAAATTTTTTCCTTTTAATTTTCCCTATGACCCTTTTTCTTTGAGTTATATACCTTTGAAAATTACCAAAAATTTTGAAAATATCTTAGTGGATGGTTTTTTTTAATAATTACTCTAATACAGTTAAAGTCAAAACCTTGAACTCAAGATTTGAAAACTAAAAAATTGAAGCTTTAATTTGCTTTTTTCTAATTTTTCCTATGACCGTTTTTCTTCAAGTTATATACCTTTGAAAATCATCAAAAATTTTAAAAATGTCTTAGTCGATGGTTTTCTTATAATTATTCAAAAACAGCTGAAGACAAAAAACCTTAAACTCAAGTTCTGAAAACTAGAAACTTTGAGCTTTAATTTGCTATCTTTTAATTTTCCCTATGACCGTTTTTCTTTGAATTATATACCTTTGAAAATCACCAAAAGCCTTGGAAATATTTTTTTCTTGTTTTCTTGTTTTTCTTATAATTACTCAAAAACAGCTAATGCTAAAAAACCTTGAGCTCAGGATTTAAAGACCAAAGACTTGAAATTTTGATTTTCTTTTTTCTAATTTTCCATATAACCGTTTTTCTTCGAGTTATATACCTTTAAATATCACCAAAAATGTTGAAAATATCTTAGTCGATGTTTTTTTATAATAAGCTAAATAACCCTAAACTCAAGATCTAAAAACTAGAAACACGGAGCTTTAATTTGCTTGTTTCTAGTTTTCCCTATGGTCGTTTTTCTTTGAGTTACATACCTTTGAAAATCACCAAAAATGTTGAAAATATCTTAGTTGATGTTTTTCCTATAATTACTCAAAAACAGCTGAAGCTAAAAAACTTGAACTCAAGATCAGAAAACTGAAAACTGCAAGCTTTCACTTGCTTGTTTCTAATTTTCCCTATGACCGTTTTTCTTTGAGTTATATACCTTTAAAAATCGCCAAAAATGTTGAAAATATCTTAGTCAATGTTTTTCTTATAATTACTCGTAAACAGCTGAAGCTAAAAAACCTACAGCTCAAGATCTCAAAACCAGAAACTTGAAGCTTTAATTTGCGTTTTCTTAATTTTCCTTATAAACTTGCGTTTTTTTAATTTTCCCTATAAACATTTTTTTTTTGAGTTATATACCTTTGAATATCACCAAAAATGTTGAAAATATCTTAGACAGTGTTTTTCCCATAATTACTTAAAAACAGCTGAAGTTAAAAGATCTTGGACTCAAGATCTGAAAACTATAAAATTGAAGCTTTAATTTGCCTTTTTCTAATTTTCCCTATGACCGTTTTTCTTTGAGTTATATACCTATGAAAATTGCCAAAAATGTTGGAAAAAGATTAGTAATATTTTTCTTATAATTACTCCAAAACAGCTGAAGCTAAAAACCTTGAACTCAAAATCTGAAAACCAGAAGCTTGAAGCTTTAATCTGTTTTTTTCTAATTTTCTCTATGGCCGTTTTTCTTTGAGGTATATACCTTTGAAAATCACCAAAAATGTTGGAAAAAGCTTAGTAGTATTTTTCTTGTTATTACTCGAAAATAGCCAAAGCTAAAAAACCTTGAACTCAAGGTCTAAAGACTAAAAACTTGAGGCTTTAATTTGCTTTTTTCTAATTTTCCCTATGATCGTTTTTCTTCGAGTTATATGTCTTTGAAAATCACCAAAAATGTTAATAATATCGTAGTCGATGTTTTTCTTACAATTATTTAAAAACAGCTGAAGCTGAAAACTTTGAACTCAAGATATGAAAACTAGAAACTTGAAGCTATGCTTTGCTGTTTTTCATGTTTTCTGTGAGCATTTTTTTGGAGCTACGGCCTTTTAAAAATTACCTAAAATGGGAAATACTTTTGTACCTCTTAATTTCTGTGAATAGTTTAATTCATAAAAATGATTTCCTATTAGATAGGCGATTGTCTTGCCAATGGTCCGAAAATATACTATCGCATCTGCACCCATGAGCGGGCGTGGTCCTAATGGGATATTTATGTTGCGAAGCTGCTAAGTTTCATGTGGTTTCGATTCGTCCTTAGTTACTTGCAAAATTAAATTAAACATTAGCATATACATTGCGACGAAATTTAATATCCCCCCGTTAAAAATTTCTGATTCCAAAAGTTGGAAGGTGTCGTCAGGAATACGTTAAAAAGGGAAACTTACCGGACACGGTCTCGGGTTTTATTATTGTTATAAACAATATAAAAATTCCGGACGCACTTTATGAAATACGGATCTCATTTATCACAGAGCAGCGCTCCCGAGACTCAACCCTAATGCTTATCTTTCCTCGCGTTATTGTCCTGTTTCATATGTATTTATACAAGGGCCCCCGAGAATCGGTTTTTAGTCGTTGGCAACTGCTTACGAAGAGATATATGAACTCTTTTTGTGCACCGATTCCCTACCAACAACCCGAATTTATTTCCCACCGTTGCGGTTTTATTTTTTTATTTTCCAATTTTTCCGAGTCTTAGCCCGCAAGCGGAATACATTACGTCGCCACTTTGCGCGCCAAATTGTGTGTTACAAATACTGATTAGGTAGGTGTCCCTTGATATATGACTCCGTGGACACTCTCCTTCGGTTGGTTTGTCATCGGCGATAGCGAACCTGAATTCGAGTCACAACCACGATAATTCTCAGAGATATAAAGCGGAGATACTTGCGACAAGCAATTACGACGGACCTTCTGGCCGTCAAGCGCTGAGGAATTTTTTTATTGCTGCAGTTGTCTCATGTCTAACAAATGCTGAAGATATAAATATCACGGAAAACGCTCTCGTTACTTGCGGCTGCGATAAATATGTTCGTGTGTGGCGAATAACTTTCCAAGCACTGAATAATTTTCCCAGAATATTCGCCTTTCACTGGTTATGTTGGTTATAATTGAAAATTAATTAATCTTTGTTAGCAAAAGAAAATTGCCAAAGTTTTAGCTTCTACGCCCTTAAAACGCTACGCCTAAAACAACGTCGAATTGTTAAATAAAAATTTTCCAGGATTGGTCGCATCGTAAGGATACTGGGAACTTTAATAGCTTTGACCGTATTATTCCCAGGCCGCTCAATTAACATGTATATTCCGCAAAGGCAGGGAACAACGAAGCGGAACTTCATAGGTGAGCAACATTACGACCAACTACTACGAGATCGGGGGTAGTTAAGCTCGTTAGTATACAATTGAAATCTGTCCGAGAAGGCAACAAATGTAATTGAAGATACGGGCACTCCAATTACGTACATAAGCCATACCATAACTTTCCCGGTGGACGCCAACACTGTTTATAAAGTTAGTAAGCCTTCATCAAGATCCTGGCTATTTCTGGCTTTGCTTTATTATTTTATTAAGTTAAACAACCGGTCTGGACGGTTGGGAAACATAAAGGATTAAGAGAAGCGCGTTTCGAACTTGTTTTGTTGAAGTTCGTAATGCGTCGTCCTCAGAACTAACAAGTTAGGTGGTCATTAGGTCATCCTGTGAAATACCACTCCCTTGCTAACGTGAGCCCCAGTATCTAAATCCGAAAATTAATTTTTTTCTAAGCAAAATTCATGACCATTGCAATAGTTGTTAAAAGCATTGTTGCCAGCAAAAAATTAATAATTCTACAATCTGTATTATTTCTATTAAAAAAGAAATGTAAAAGGAAATAATTAACTCTTTTGACAAAAACTGACATTTCTAAAAAAATAAAAAATGACGCATTCACAAAATCGATGTTCAATGCTAGAACAGCTGTTTCGTAGCTCGTATGCTCATCAGCGTAGATGCTATCTCGATTTTCTCTCCCTTTGGCCTTCACGCAGGTGCCTCTATTATTTGCAAGTCAAATTGAGACGACAAATTGTCCATGGAATTTAAATGTTACCGAGGATTATAATAACCAAGTGAAAGGTAAAAACTTCAATGTAACGATCATCCGGTTAACTTTAAGAATTATTTTACCACGAGACGGACAAAAAATTATTTTAATATTCCATTGACGGGGTAGTTCGGTAGTAGACACGCCATTTGGCGTGCCTCGATATTAGATTTAACTTTATATAAATTTTCATGCTTTACACAATTGGGAAATTTGACGAGACCGAGATATTAATCACGTTAAACTTTCCTGCGTGGGGTATTATTAAAGAAACTTTAATAAACGAGCGCGTGTGCACTTTGGAAAACTAAAAAGAAGAAAAGTGCGGAGAGCTATTTCCGAATTCGCATGTGCGTGCAAATTTTTTTTCTAATTACAGGAACAATTTTGTAGTCAGATTTCGATCACATTTCATGTTTAATTTGACGTGTTAGGTTTAAAAAGTATAATGCGAGGTCTTGAAAAAATTCCTCAGTTAAGTAGCGATTTAATTTTTATGACTAACTTTTCAGATATATTTCAGGAATATTTAATTGGAAAATTTTCACATTTTTCGCTTACTTTCTCTTAACTTTTTAGAAGAAATTTTGTTTTGCTTTTGTAATTGTTTTCAGGCAAACTTTTCACCGAAATGGCCTTTTTTAAAAATATAGAAATAAGTTCAAGATTGCTATGATTCCACTTTTTGTTCGAATTTAATGGTTGATGGTTTTCTTGTAGTTACACGAAAATTGTTGATGCCAAATTTTCAAGATCTGAAAACTAGAAACTTGTGACCTTAATATACTTTTCCCTATTTTTAGGGACAATGTTCTTCAAGTTACAATCTTTTGAAAACAAGTAGCTTAGAAATTTGGGTTTTATATCTCGTAATTTCAGTGTCTAGTGTATAACTTATTAATTTATTTTCCACTAGAGAATTAGACCATCATATTCGAAGCATCGTCAACAGAGGACCAAACTATAAAAATCCAGAATAAGGAAGACACGGATTTTGGTGGATGCGCCGGGTTATTTAAAAATTATCGTTGCCCCCGCCGTATCTAAATATTTATTTTTGTTGTCTCCAACTTATTAGCTTTCCCGGAGTATATTGCGCTCTATTACTCAATTTCGAAAATTGTTATCCGTATTAGAGACACGCGAGGACGTTTTATTTACTAAATTGTCCATTTACCCATTAATTACCGACTAAGGTAGACAAACCAGTAATAATGTAACAATTGAAGGGTTTAAAAAGAAATCCGCTGTAATATTTATAAAGAAAACTTTGAACAGACAACTGCCATCGCTGGAAGTTTTTCCAGGTATAAAATTAAAAATTGATGTCGAAGGGTAGGGTTAAATAATGTGACAGAAAGTAAGCGCTGGAAGGCATTATTTATAATGAATGTAAAGAGGGCAAAATATTCAAATCAAAACGAAAAGCGATATTATCTATGTGTGACACGAATCGAAATTCAGGAATGTTGTGGCATTTCAAAAATAAATCTGAAAAATCACTTTTTGTTTCTGAGGTTATCTGAATTCATTTCGCGTTTTAAAACATTCCAGTTTATTTATACACGACGGGCCAGTACACGATTTCGGTCTGCTGTAACGTGTAAAGAACAAGGAACATATCAAAATTTTGTAAGGAAAGAGAAGTATGATTTACACTGTTTCAATATATTGCTCGATAGACGCGCTTATCAAATCATGACCACGCATTCGCTGCAAACTGCACACCTGTCTTGTAGATATTGCATCAGAACCTTATCGGAGCTCGATAAAAGAGTGTCGTTTTAAATGGAAAATACATCTTTACCTATTAATTGATTCTACAATTATTTTCACACCCTAAAAAGTATGAAAATAATTGCAGATACTTTACGATTTTGTTTTCTTTAATCAACCGGGTCTCACGAAAAATAGAACAAAAATTCTAAAAGATAAATGAACTCTGTGTAAAAATAATCAGCCGGTGTGATGACAATCTAAACTAAAAACTTAAAAAATGATTCAACAAAAAAATGGAAGAAAAAATGCTTATGTAATAAGTGGTTCAAAAATGTTCCCTCCTGGTGTTTCGCAATAACCTAATCTGTCGTAAAATTCAGTTCTTACGCGTGCCAACATCTCAGGAGAAATATTATCTAGGACTTCTACAATTCGATCCCGTAAATGGTCTAAATTACATGGTCTTTCTTGTACGTGGGTTAAGAAATGTCCATCGACATCAACTTTTTCTCTCATAGACTCACAAAAGTCAAGACGTTTGTATCGATCTTCAGGAAATATTTCTTGGGTTTTAGAAACTTTATAACAGTTGTACCCATTTCTATTTCGCACTGTTCGCGATGGCACATTAACTTCTTCTGCGATCTGTTCACTAGAACAAGGTTCATTTTGCTTCGACAAATGCAATACAGCTAACTCCTTAGCCATTCTTTCGTCGGATAATGGCCTGTCACATTCAGGTTGACGCGCTTCCAAACAACACTTGTTATTACAACCTGTTATGCATCCCGATTTTTCAAATTTGTGGACGATATTTAACACCGTCTTTGCATCAGGTATTGGTCGATCTTCGTAGGAAAAAGCGAATCGCCCAACGACTTCTTCACCGCTCTGGGAGGTTAAATACCACTTAATAATTAGCACTTTTTCTTCTGAATCGAATAACAATAACATCCCGAGTTGGCCAATACATCATAATTTCGGTCAGCTGGATGTGTAAAGACAAATTAATTACTCGAATTCTTTAAGAAGATGGTTAAGAGTGGAAATTGTTGGACGATTCAATAAATTTAATACTGTTCGACCGAATCTCTTATCAAATTATGAGAACCCATGCGTCCGCATTTCGAGTTTATATTCGAAATTCTACTCTTTTCTAAAATTATGACCTTAAAATGTAGACTTTCTTCGCAATCTCATTTTTTTTCTTAAAATGTCAAGACAATCATTTAAACTAATTAAAATTTTAATTTTCATTTAAAAAAATGATTGAATTCAAAAATCTAACTTATTTTTGAAAGTTTGACTTAAAATTCGGAAATTCGAATTGAAAATCGAAATTTCAGAAACCATTCTTAACGAATTTCAAGAACAAGATTAAAAGTTTGAATTTAATGTAAAAAATCGACTTTAGGAATTTTATAAGAAAGTAAAAGTGCCTTAAAGAATTTGAAATGTATTCTCAAAATATTAAAATTATAATAGTTTTAACTCTAAATCTCTGGTTTTTTATTTTTATAAGATTTAAAATTTTTCCAAAATTTTGATTTTTTCAGAAACTTTCTAATCAAAATTTCAAATTTTTTCTCACATTTTTAAAGTAACACTTTCTCATATTTGTCGCAATTTTAAAATTGCAACAACATTGAAAAATTGAGTTTAAAAATTGAAAAAAATTCGTCTTTAAAGTCGAAAATTCATAATTCATTTTTAATTTAATGTTCAAATTTCGAGAAAAAAAAAAGAATTTCCAAAAAAAGTTCACAATTTCACCCCAAAAAATGTCTAAATGTTGAGTGTTTTCTTGATTGAAATGTAATATTTTTGTTTTGTTTTTAATTTGGAGTTTGGATTTTAAGAAATGCAAAGTTTAAATTTTGACTTCAAAATTCAACCTTTTTTTTTCTAGAAATTTGAATTAAAGGTCAAAATTTTAAGTCAAAAAATAAAAATCTTTAAATTTAAATAACTTATGAAATTTCAGAAAAAATTCGTAATGTCTAGAATATTTATATTTTAAAAAAGTATGCTTTCTCGAAAATTACACTTTTTTTTGTTAAAATTTTCAGTCTAAACTCAAATTCCTCAACTCCAGAAATTTGTTTAAACATTTTTGAATTTTCAACGAATGGTGTATTTGTCTCAGATTTTTTCTTTCTTTACAAAATGATCCCTTTATAAATTCAAAGTTGCAGAAATAGCAACCAAAGTTTGTATTTAAATTCGATAAATATCAGTTTTAAAATCTGAAATTAAGACTTCAAATTTCAAAGAAAAAAGTAAAATTTTATACAACATTATTCGACTAATGTTGCTTAATTTTAATTATTTTCTTCGAAGTTTTATCTTTTCTGGAAATTTATAGTTTTTTATTTTGAGAAAAAAGTCCGAATTTCTGGATCTAAATATCGACACATAAACAATTGCCGCTGTTATTAACAATTAAAGATTTGAAAAAAACAGTCCAGTTTTTCGCAATTATTTCAAAAACAAAGCAAGTAAAATTCTTTTTTTATTATGTTAATAAATATTAATTCAAAAATTTCACAAATTGACCAAATCATCTAAAACTGTAAAAGAAAAAAAATCTGCTGGAAAAAATGATTTACATAAAGTTTTAGATTTTTCGTTTAGATTCCAAGTAGAATGATAATTATTAAAGTTGCTAATATGTTTTTTTTCCTTTGCTAAGGTTTTATGGCAACTATACTTAATATTATTGTAATTTTGCGATATTTATAATTGTTATAATCAATCTGGTAATTATTAATTTTTTAAACCATGAAAAACCTAAAAAAAATTAAATTTCTTAATAGTTTAGATAGTATATTTAATATCTAAATTATAATGTTATGACAGTTAAAAACATTGCAAGTTTTCCTATTAGTATACAACTTAATCTTGCCATAAGATCTCCACATAAGGAATTTAGTTAGTAGCTTTTGTTTAACAATTTACTAATTACCAGACTTCGAATTTACACATTTTTAGAAACCTTATAAATTAACAAACGGCCTATTTTATGTAAAATTAATGAAAACACTTTTTTTTGGCCGATAGCGAAGCGTGTATCAAAGTAGCGGTTGGACTCGCGATTAATCTTCAATTTTATTCTCAAAGTGCCGAACATTTTTAAAATATTTTTTTTTAATGTTTTACTTTTTTGTCGAGTTTCATCCAAACATTTTGCTAAAAATTTCTTTTTTTTTGCTGGAAGTTAATTCCTAAATTCTAAGTATTAAATTTATACTTTTTTATTATCTTCAAGAAAACTAAATGTATAAGCTAGTTTGTCTTTTTGGGGAGATTTTTCCTTTATTTTTAAAATTTTACAAATTTTTTTTTCACAAAATTTCGAGTTCTTATTTTAAATTTTTACTTTTTCTCTTAAATTGTTGGCATAAACTCAAAACTTCGTTTTTTTTTTCAAGAGATTTTAAAATTTTTTTTGAAGTTCTACTTTTTTTCGAGTGTTAACTGAAAAAACTAGAAACTTCGGTTTTTTCCGCGTATTTTTGACTAACATTTTCGGATTACTGTCACAATTTAAGGAACAATATGAAATATTTGAGTTTAAAAGTTCGGAAAATTCGATTTTGAAGTATTTTTAATTTGGATTAAATCCCCGACTACATGCCTATTGCCGCCTCCTCGATAGTGCCGCCCGTATGCGTTGTATGCTCCTTACGCCCGCGACGGACGGATTACTAGAGGATGATTTATTTAATGCAGATTCGGTCCAGTCGTAAGTCCATGTAGAAATAATGCCAATCGATGCCAGGTGACATGTGCGCTACACATGTACCCTTATCATTCTTCCAATTGTTGAATCGAAGAAGCGCTGAAGCGATTTATCCCAGTCATAATGAAGGAGATACACATAAATGAATTACCATGTGGCATCTCTGCCGATTTAGTTTCTCTTTCCGTCTTGCCTCATATCAGAAGTTTGCTTTGTCGTTCTCATTGGCAAGCAGACCGAAATAGTGTACTGGCCGATCCTGTATAGATTTTTTAATAGAGAAAATATGGATCATTATTAAAAAACGTTTGCAATATAAAGAAATAAATTCGTCCTTTGATTTTTATTAAAAACAATGAATTCACTTATTTTGTAGCGCTATGAAACTTTAAGAGCTTTTTTGGGGTTGAAAAGTTACAGTCGTATCCTTAGTATATCCATTATTTGCAAAGTTATGCCAGTTTAAACGAATATCCCTAATTACCGAATTTTTACCTATTTTTCAGTCAGCAAACTAGGACTATATTTTACAGTTTTTAAAACTCTACTCACAATTGCTATGCGATCATTATTTTCTGAGTTAGTGATTACTAAATTTGAATTGTCACCGACAAGTGTTTTTGTCAACGATTGGATGACTCGACTGAAACTACACATTTCAGTTACACTGTATATATTTTTCGTTTATTCATAATACGACTAGTCACTTCCGAGTTCCGAGTGCAGCTATCGAATGTTTTATATTTCAAATCGAAAGTTTTATATTTTAAAAAGTAGTGGAGTCAACTAGTCGCAGGTAGTCTACCCTTCGTAAAAATGCTCTGTACAAAATCGTTCTGTGCCCTAACGGTACATTTCTAAAAATAAAATGTTGGCTTGGCCCAACAAAATTAAAAAATGACTGTTTTTTTCAAACAAAGATATTTTATTTTAAGTTCAATCCACTCGCAAAGGGCAACCATATTATTTCGTTAAAGCACTGCGAGTGGGATGGGGAAACAAGGATAGATGGCGATGAACCGATGAATTTAGGGAAAAATCATCGTGCGGGGCTCAGAGGTCAGTCAAATTAGTCATGATTAAATTATCTAGGACAGATATGTGATGGAATCACTGGTAACAAATTATAGAAGTAGATGACTCTTTATAAAAGTAAGAAAAAATTGAAAACATTTTAAAAAAATTAACAAAATTAGCTTATGCTACATAATTTTCATCCAAGGATCTGAACACTAGAAGCTTGGAGTTATAGTTTGCCACCTCTGGTTTTTTCTACGACCTTCTTTCACGAAGTTATGCCCTTTTGAAAATCATCAAACACTTGGAAAAATTTTTGGCCAATGGTTTTCTTATAATTATTCAAAGATAGCTGACAAAAATGGAAACACAAATCTTCTTCTTGAAGATAACCAAGGACCAGTCCTCTCGATCAAAATTACAGACAGTTGATGTCAAAAAGTTTCAACCCAAGATCTAACAACTAGAAACTTGAAATTTTAATGTGCTACTTTAGATTCTTTTCTAGGGCCATCTTTATTTGAGTTATAACTGTTTGAAAATCACTTTGGTTTTTCCTACAACCATTTTTATACGTTGTTTAAATAAACTTTAAAATTAACCGTGGTCAATGCTTTTGTTATAATTATACTTAAGAGCATCTAAGGCCAAAGAATTTTGACCCTACCATCTAACACCACAAGCTTAAAACTTCAATTTGATACTTCTGGTTTTTACGACCATTTTTAAAAACTGAAATACAGAACTTGTCCCCTGAAACCCAAAGAGTTTCTCTTTGAAGATGACAGCTTGGCTGTCGAAACGCGTTAGAGCAACCTTTGTTGTTTTTTAATTTTTCTTGGTTTCAGGGGACAAGTTCTGTATCTCAATTTTTGAAGATAACCAAGGACCAGTCCGTTTCACCAAACGACCTTCTTTGTTCGTCTTGTAGCTGTTTGAAAAATTTTTGACCTACCGTTATCAAATAAGTAGTCATATTGAAAATTTTTGAACTTACGACCTAAAAACTACAAACTTGGTGCTTTAAATTGCTACTTCTGGTTTTTTTTTCTACAACTATAACCACACAGTTAAAACCATATGAAAGTCATCAAAAATTTGGAAAATATTAGCCGATGGATTTCTTATTATTATTCAAGGACAACTGGCGCTAAAAAAATTTAACCCCTTATCTAAGGACAAGAAACGTTGAGCTTCAACTTGCTATTTTCTGCTTTTCTTTATGACTAGTTTTTTTTGAGGTACCGTCATTTGAAAATCATCAAAAATTTGAAAAAAATTTTGCCCCATGATTTTCTTATAACTTATAACTAGTCCAAAGCAACTTAAACTAAAAAAAGTTAAACTTACGATCAGATAACTAGAGATTTGAAGTTTTATTTTGATACCTTTGGTTATTTCTAAGCTTATTTTTCTTTGAGTTATAACTGTTTAAAAATCACCTAAAATTTGGAAAAATTTTTGGTCGATGGTTCATGCATAATTACTCAAGAAGAGCTTGGGCTAAAAATTTCTGAACTCTTATATCTGAAAACTAGATACTTAAAGCTTGAATTTGCTGTTTACTGTTTTTCTCTGTGCCTATTTTTCTTTGAGTAACCTAATCAACCCTTTGGAAAACCATCAAAAATTTGAAAAAAAATTGGACGATGGTTTTTCTGTAATTACTCAAGAGCAGCTAAGACTAAAAATGTAAAACTTTAAATTTGAAAACTTGACACTTCGAGTTTTAATTTGCCACTTCTGGTTATTTTCTACCAACATTTTTCTTCGAGTTTAGTCGTTTGAAAATCGCCAAAAATTGGAAAAAATGTTCAGCCGATGGTTTTCTTATTATTATTTAAAGACAGCTGAGGCAAACAATTTCTAAATTTAAAAGCTAAAAACTAGAAATCTAGGGCTTTAATTTGGTGTTTTCTGTTTTTTTTTCTGTGATTACTTCTCTTTGAGAGATAGCCTTTTGAATAGAAACAAAAAATAGGGAAAATTGGGCCGATGGATTTCTGATAATCATTTAAAGGCAAGTGATGCTAAAAACAATTTAACTTTGGATCTGAAAACTAAAAACTTTAACTTGTTACTTTTGGTTTATTTCTAAGACGATTTTTCTTTGAGTTATAGACTTTTGAAAAGCACCAAAAATAAGGAAAAATTTTTGGCCAATGGTTTTTGTTTAATTACTCAAGAGTAGATCCGGTTAAAAAATATTTAACTTAAGATCTGAAAAATAAAAGTTTGGAGTTTTAATTTGCTGTTTCTGGTTTTTTCAACGATCATTGTTTTTTGAGTTTGAAAATCACCAAAAATTAAAAAACAAAATTCAGCCGATAGTTTTGTTATTATTATTCAAAGATAGCTGACGCAAAAATTTTTTAACTTTAGACATAAAAACTAGAAACTCAACTTAAATCTGTGGTTTTCTATTTTTCCCTATGTCTACATTTCTTCGAGACATAGTTTTTTAAAAATCACCCTTTTGAAAATCATCAAAAATTTGAAAAAAAATATGGCCGATGGTTTTTTTTATAATTACTCAAGAGCAAGTAAGGATAAAACTTTTAAACTTACGATCTAAAAGCAAGAAACTTGGAGTTTTAATTTGCCATTTTTGGTTTTTTTCTATGACCATTTACTTTGAGTTACAACTGATTGAAAACCACCAAAAATTTGAAAAAAATATTGCCGATGGTTTTCTTATAATTACTTTTAGACATTTAACGATAAACAATTTTAAACTAATGATCTAAAAACTAGAAACTTGGGGCTATAATTTGCTGCTTCTAATTTCTTTCTGCGACAATTTTTCTTTAAGTTACAGTCTTTTGAAAATCATCAAGAATTTGAAAAAAATTTGTCCGATCGTTTTTTTATAATTACTCCAGAGCAACTAAAGATGAAACTTTTAAATAAAAGATCTAAAAGAAATAAACTTGAAGTTTTAATTTGCTACTTTCGGTTTTTTCTAC
The DNA here is from genome assembly GCA_028583605.1 of Dastarcus helophoroides. NCBI lineage: Eukaryota > Metazoa > Arthropoda > Insecta > Coleoptera > Bothrideridae > Dastarcus > Dastarcus helophoroides. The sequence goes on along the minus strand of CM053335.1, from coordinate 13,347,593 downwards.
GACCATTTTGCTTTGAGTTACAGCTGATTGAAAATCACCAAAAATTTGCAAACACTTTTGCCAATGATTTTCTTATAATTACTTATAGAGACTTAATCATAAATAATTTTAAATTAATGATTTGAAAACTAGAAACTTGGAGCTGTAATTTGCTGCTTCTAATTTTTTTCTGCGACCATTTTTCTTTGAGTTGTAGCCTTTTGAAAATTATCAAATTAAAAAAAAAAATTTGGCCGATGATTTTTTATAATTACTCTAAAACAACTAAGAATAAAATTTTTAAACTTACGATCTAATAGCAAAATACTTTGAGTTTTAATTTGCTACCTTTAGTTTTTATCTACGATCATTTTGCTTTGAGTTACAACTGACTCAAAACCACCAAAAATTTGGGAAAATTTTTGTCCATGGTTTTCTTGTAATTACTCATAGACACTTAAAGATAAATAATTCTGAGCTAATGATCCAAGTACTAGATACTTGTCGTTTCAATTTGTTGCTTCTAATTTTTATCTGCGATTGTTTTTCTTTGAGTTAGAGCTTTTCAAAAACAATACAAAATTTGAAAAAAAAGTTGGCCGATGGTTTTTTTATAATTACTCCAGCGCAACTAGGGATAAAACTTTTGAACTTACAACCTGAAAGCAAAAAACTATGAGTTTTAATTTGCTACTTTTGGTTTTTTTCTGCCACTATTTTGCTTTGAGTTACAGCTGATTGAAAATCACCAAAAATTTGCAAACACTTTTGCCGATGGTTTTCTTATAATTACTTATAGAGACTTAATCATAAATAATTTTAAACTAATGATTTCAAGACTAAAAGCTTGGAGCTATAATTTGCGTCTTCTATTTTTTTTCTGCGACCGTTTTTCTTTGAGTTGTAGCCCTTTGAAAATTATCAAATTTAAAAAAAAAAAATTGGCCGATGGTTTTTTATAATTACTCTAAAACAAATGAGGATAAAATTTTTAAACTATCGATCTGAAAGTAAAATGCTTTGAGTTTTAATTTGCTACCTTTAGTTTTTATCTACGATCATTTTGCTTTGAGTTACAACTGACTCAAAACCACCAAAAATTTGGAAAAATTTTTGTCCATGGTTTTCTTGAAATTATTCATAGACACTTAACCATAAATAATTCTGTACTAATGACCCAAGAACTAGATACTTGTGGTTTCAATTTGTTGCTTCTAATTTTTATCTGCGATTGTTTTTCTTTGAGTTATAGCCTTTTGAAAATAATAAAAAAGTTGAAAAGAAATTTGGCCAATGGTTTTTTATAATTACTCCAGAGCAGCTAGGGATAAAACTTTTAAACTTACGACCTGAAAGCAAGAAACTATGAGTGTTAATTTGCTACTTTTTTTTCTGCCACTATTTTGCTTTGAGTTACAGCTGATTGAAAATCACCAAAAATTTGCAAACACTTTTGCCGATGGTTTCTTATAATTACTTATAGAGACTTAATCATAAATAATTTTGAACTAATGATTTAAAAACTAGAAGCTTGGAGCTATAACTTGCGGCTTCTATTTTTTTTCTGCGATCGTTTTTCTTTGAGTTGTAGCCTTTTGAAAATTATCAAATTTTAAAAAAAAATTTGGTCGATGGTTTTTTATAATTACTTTAAAACAACTGGGGATAAAACTTTTTAACTTAGGATCTAAAAGCAAAATACTTTGAGTTTTAATTTGCTACCTTTAGTTTTTATCTACGATTATTTTGCTTTGAGTTACAACTGACTCAAAGCACCAAAAATTTGGGAAAATTTTTGTCCATGGTTTTCCTGTAATTACTTATAGACACTTAACGATAAATAACTCTAAACTAATGATCCAAGAACTAGATACTTGTAATTTCAATTTGTTGCTTCTAATTTTTATCTGCGATCGCTTTTCTTTGAGTTATAGCCTTTTGAAAATAATAAAAAATTTGAAAAAAAAGTTGGCCGATGGTTTTTTTATAATTACTCCAGCGCAACTAGGGATAAAACTTTTGAACTTACGACCTGAAAGCAAAAAACTATGAGTTTTAATTTGCTACTTTTGGTTTTTTTCTGCCACTATTTTGCTTTGAGTTACAGCCGATTGAAAATCACCAAAAATTTGCAAACACTTTTGGCGATGGTTTTCTTATAATTACTTATAGAGACTTAATCATAAATAATTTTGAACTAATGATTTTACAACTAGAAGCTCGAAGCTATAATTTGCGTCTTCTATTTTTTTTCTGCGACCGTTTTTCTTTGAGTTGTAGCCTTTTGAAAATTATCAAATTTAAAAAAAAAATTTGGCCGATGATTTTTTATAATTACTCCAAAACAACTAAAGATAAAACTTTTTAACTTACGATCTGAAAGCAAAATACTTCGAGGTTTAATTTGCTACCTTTAGTTTTTATCTACGATCATTTTGCTTTGAGTTACAACTGACTCAAAAACACCAAAAATTTGAGAAAATTTTTGTCTATGGTTTTTTTGTAATTACTCATAGACACTTAGCGATAAATAATTCTAAACTAATGATTTAAAAACAAAATACTCGTAGTTTCAATTTGTTGCTTCTAATTTTTATCTGCGATTGTTTTTCTTTGAGTTATAGCCTTTTGAAAATAATACAAAATTTGAAAAAAATTTTGGCCGATGATTTTTTTATAATTACTCCAGAGCAAATAGGGATAAAACTCTTGAACTTACGACCTGAAAGAAAAAAACTTGGAGTCTTAATTGGCTCCTTTTGGTTTTTTCCACGACAATTTTGTTTTGAGTTACAGTTGATTGAAAATCACCAAAAATTTGCAAACGGTTTTGCCGATGGTTTTCTTATAATTACTCACAGAGACTTAATCATAAATAATTTTGAACTAATGATTTCAAAACTAGAAGCCTGGAGCTATAATTTGCGGCTTCTATTTTTTTTTCTGCGACCGTTTTTCTTTGAGTTGTAGCCTTTTGAAAATTATTAAATTTTAAAAAAAAATTTGGTCGATGGTTTTTTATAATTACTTCAAAACAACTGGGGATAAAACTTTTTAACTTAGGATCTAAAAGCAAAATACTTTGAGTTTTAATTTGCTACCTTTAGTTTTTATCTACAATCATTTTGCTTTGAGTTACAACTGACTCAAAACCACCAAAAATTTGGGAAAATTTTTGTCCATGGTTTTCTTGTAATTACTCATAGACACTTAACGATAAATAATTCTGAGCTAATGATCCAAAAATTAAATACCTGTAGTTTCAATTTGTTGCTTCTAATTTTTATCTGCGATTATTTTTCTTTGAGTTATAGCCTTTTGAAAATAATAAAAAATTTGAAAAAAAATTTGGCCGATGGTTTTTTTATAATTACTCCACAGCAACTGGGTATAAAACTTTTGAACTTACGACCTGAAAGCAAAAAGCTATGAGTTTTAATTTGCTACTTTTAGTTTTTTTCTGCCACTATTTTGATTTGAGTTACAGCTGATTGAAAATCACCAAAAATTTGCAAACACTTTTGCCAATGATTTTCTTATAATTACTTATAGAGACTTAATCATAAATAATTTTAAATTAATGATTTGAAAACTAGAAACTTGGAGCTATAATTTGCTGCTTCTATTTTTTTTCTGCGACCATTTTTCTTTGAGTTGTAGTCGTTTGAAAATTATCAAATTTAAAAAAAAAATTTGGCCGATGGTTTTTTATAATTACTCTAAAACAACTAGGGATAAAATTTTTAAACTTGCGATCTGAAAGTAAAATACTTCTAGTTTTAATTTGCTACCTTTAGTTTTTATCTACAATTATTTTGCTTTGAGTTACAACTGACTCAAAACCACCAAAAATTTGGGAAAATTTTTGTCCATGGTTTTCTTGTAATTACTCATAGACACTTAACGATAAATAATTTTGAACTAATGATCCAAGAACTAGATACTTGTGATTTTAATTTGTTCTTTCTAATTTTTATCTGCGATCGTTTTTCTTTGAGTTATGGCCTTTTGAAAATAATAAAAAATTTGAAAAAAAATTTGGCCGATGGTTTTTTTTATAATTACTCCAGCGCAACTAGGGATAAAACTTTTGAACTTACGACCGGAAAGCAAAAAACTGTGAGTTTTAATTTGCTACTTTTGGTTTTTTCTGCCACTATTTTGCTTTGAGTTACAGCTGACTGAAAATCACCAAAAATTTGCAAACACTTTTATCGATGGTTTTCTTATAATTATTTATAGAGACTTAATCATAAATAATTTTAAACTAATGATCTAAAAACTAAAAGCTTGGAGCTATAATTTGCTGCTTCTAATTATTTTTTAAGACCGTTTTTCTTTGAGTTGTAGCCTTTTGAAAATATCAAAAATTTGAAAAAAAATTTTACCGATGGTTTTTTTATAATTACTTCAAAGCAACAAAGGATAAAACTTCTGAGCTCACGATCTGAAAGAAAAAAACTTTGAGTTTTAATTTGCTATTTTTGGTTTTTTTCTACGACCATTTTGCTTTAAGTTACAGCTGACTGAAAATCACCAAAAATTTGACAAAAATTTTGCCGATAATCATAAACGCTGAGAATAAAAATTAGAAATGTGGAAATTTAATCAGCTTTTTATATTTTTTCTCTACGATTATTTTTGTTTCAGTTGCATCCTTTTAAAAATCACTTACAAATTTGGTTTAAAAAAAATAATTTCTGTACTTGATGTGGAATAAAATAAAATAAAAATCTCTTTAAGTGGACATTGAGTAGTTAATTGGATATTTTGTAATATCTGGATCGGATTCAGGTGAAGTTTAATTGAATCATTCAATATTCAGTGAATATTTCTGAAAATTATATTAAATTATATTTGGCTCCAAGAATTATTTTAGATGTTAAGTTCATGAACCATTAATTAATTTGTAATATTAACCATCAAACAAAACCTTGCAATCTGCTGCAATTCTGTTTTAATGCACATTCATTTCAATAGTTGGAAGTTGTAGCTCCGATGTAATTGAGCAAACGGTTCGAAAAGGGCCAAAGAAAACTTAAACAACCGGCAAAGTTCTGATTAATTAAAGATTTGGAAACATTTTATTCAACATAAACATTTAGCACGGGGATTCGGCGGTCGCAGTTGTAAACAGATAAATAGTTGCAAGCCAAACGAAGTTTCCATTCAGCTCTCGTCAGACGAGCGTTTTTCCTGCACATTTATTGCTTCGTTCGTTAGTCAGTGTGTCATTTTTTACTTGAATTCAGTATACACAAAAGATAATTAATTTGTACGGAGAAAAATGTGAAAAAGTATAAACAAATAATTAGTGCGAGCCAAAACTTATATCTATTTCTACATGCACTTACTTGAATGCTGAAGTAATTAGGAAGTTTTAGGCAAATACAAAAATTAATAAATGAATGGAAACACAGTTTATGAAAAAAGAAGTTTAAATTTTGGTGGATGCGCCGGACTTTATCTCTGAATTTAGCTTCAACGGAAACATTTTAGCTTTCACTTGCATGTACAGCAACAAATTGAATTTGAATTAAGCTACCAGCGTATTCTGTTAACTCTTCTTCTCAAGAACTTACTTTTCATACACTAGTTTCGAATTTCCGCTATCATGCGTAGAATTCTGGAGCATTCGCCGCGGGCGAACACGTTCCACTAATTGCACAGGACAATCGGAATCCGAATTAACATTCCCGCATTTATGCCGTGTAAATAGTGGTCTGGATGAGGTGTTAGTCTGGACGGCGGTCGGGGGTCCGAAATCATTATTTTTCGAAGGGAATGAAAACGATTATAATTCCTATTTTCCGGCTGCAGGGGGTGCGTGTTGGCAATCTGTGTAATGTTACCCGCCGGACCGGTAAGCAGCTTATTTCTGCCGCAGCGATGATTGGGTCGGATCCACGCACACGGCGCCATTTTTCTTTCTCTCGTCCTCATTTGGCTCCGAGGCATTCGAATGTAAACCTCGAAAACGACCCACGGATCTGGGGGGGGGGAGGAAAGTTAGGCGAATGCGGAAGTAAAAAAAGGGGACAACGAAATTTTTAGCTGGAGGAGTGCTGGGGGATGGCGGTTTTTTATCAGATTGTCTGGAGACTAATTTCGGCTTCACGAAAAGTTTGTACTTCAATGTTTGTGTCTTTAAGTTGGGGGCGTCCCTCTATAAGCAGAATTCGAAAACAATGGCTAATTGCGGGAAGAAATCCTAATATTTCTCATTTAGAAATTATAAACAGAATTATAGACGTCATTTATGTATTGCTTTATCCAATTTTTTATTTTGTTTGTGTATAATTTCATTTACTTTCAGATAGTTATTGATAACATGTTGGAGATGGAGACTTATACATATAAAAATTCTGTGGAATACGAAAGCTCATCTAAGGCAGAAAAATTGGCAAAGTTGATAACTTTGATATACTTCTTTATAATAATTGGCGATTGCAGAAATCCAAACCGACCCAAATGGTTAAACCGAGACGATTGGCGGCCGACAAACAAGACGGCGAAATCGTAACGTGTGTGTACCGCTTTTCTTTGTCGTAATTAGTGAGCAGCAGCGAATTCAACTGCGTTCGAGACCGGTTAACTTGCCATAATCATCTTGACCTTCACTGAGCACATACCTATACAGTCGCCAGTCTCTCCTGCAACAGGATAAATTAATTCTCTCGTTAATTGCCCGCGCTTTTTATAGCGTGAGGAAATTATGATTTCAAGATCGAATCCGCCGAGATAATAACTCTTGCGGGGCAGTCATACGGGCAGCGGAAACGAAAATTATTGAGATTGCGATCTCTTCAGCTGGGGAGTTTCTAAAGCGAAACTTTTCTGTTGCCTCTGTTTTTTTTCTGAATAAGATGAATACCTCTTGCTTCGTGAGAAGATAACCCCAGTTCGTTTATTTCTATGAAATTTGGATTTTACTATCTAAAGTTGCCATTTTTTTTAAATTTTCTATTTCAAAATTGGACTTTCTCTAGGAAATTTCAATTCTAAATTTCGATTATTTTCTAAATTTTCATTTTGATTCTAAATCGAAATGAATGAAGAATTTTGAAGAGTTTTCTATTTTGTCGACTATGTTTTATTGAAATTTCGAGTCTCCTTTCAAAATTGGTTTATTTTTTCTCTTTCCCAGAAATTCGGCCTTTTTCAAAAATCGATTTTTAAATCCGAATTTCTCAAAAGGATACGGTGGCCAAAATTTTTCCTTTTTTCGGAATTTTGACGTTTTTTTCTTGAAATTACGACTTTTTTTTTCAATATTCGCCTCTTTTTTCACATTCCTAGGGATTCGGCCTTTCGATTAAATTTTTTAAAAGTGGATTTCCCAAAACGATTCGTTTGCCAAAATTCTGATTTCCTTTTCAAATTGCACCTTGTTTATTCAAAATTTGATCGTTTTCCTAGAAATTCGAACTTTTTTGAAAATAATTTTTTAAATCCGAACTTCTCGAAACGACTTGTTTCCCCAAACTTTCCTTTTTTTTCGAATTTCTGCAAACTTTCACTTTTTTCTCAAAACTTGTCTTTTATCGAAATTTTAACTTTTTTTTTCTCAAAGTTTCGCTTTTACTGAAACGATACCTCTTGAAATGGTATGTTAGCCAAATTTTTTCTTTTTTTCGGAATTTTGACACTTTCCCAAAATTACGACCTATTTTTCGAAATTCGCGTCTTTTTTAATTTTTTTTTTCATTTTTCTAGAGATTTGGCCTTTTCTGAAAATCGAATTTTTTCAGTTTGAATTTCCGAAAACGATTTAGTTGCCGAAATTTCGACTTCCGCTTCAAATCTCGCCTCCTTTTTTCGTTTTCCTAAAAATTCAAACTTTTTGAAAATAGAATTTCGTAAATCCGAAGTTCTCGAAACGATTTGTTTTCCGAAACTTTCCATTATCTCGAATTTCTGCAAATATCCACATTTTTCATAAAACCCGTCTTTTTATCGAAATTTTAACTTTTTTTCTCAAAGTTTCGCTTTTACTGAAACGATACCTCTGCAAACGGTATGTTAGCCAAAGTTTTTCTTTTTTCCGGAAATTTGATATTTATACTTGAAATTACAACTTTGTTTGCAAAAATTCACCTCTTTTTTTAAACATTTTTGTACTTTCCTAGAGATTCGGCTTTTTCTAGAAAAATCGAATTGTCTCAATTTGAATTTTCCCAAACGATTTATTTGTCAAAATTTCGACTTCCTCTTCATATCTCGCCTCCTTTTTTCGTTTTCCTAAGAATTCAAACTTTTTGAAAATAGAATTTTTTAAATCAGAACTTCTCGAAACGATTTGTTTCCCGAAAATTTCCATTTTTTCGAATTTATGCAAATATTCACATTTTTCTCAAAATCCGTCTTTTTATCGAAAGTTTAACTTTTTTTCTCAAAGTTTCGCTTTTACTGAAACGATACCTCTTGAAATGGTATGTAAGCCAAAATTTTTCTTCTTTCCGGAAGTTTGATATTTATTCTTGAAATTACAACTTTGTTTGCAAAAATTCACCTCTTTTTTTAAACATTTTTGTACTTTCCTAGAGATTCGGCTTTTTCTGAAAATCGAATTGTCTCAATTTGAATTTTCCCAAACGATTTATTTGTCAAAATTTCGACTTCCTCTTCATATCTCGCCTCATTTTTTTGTTTTCCTAAAAATTCGAACTTTTTGAAAATAGAATTTTTTGAATCAGAACTTCTCAAAACGCTTTGTTTCCCGAAACTTTCCATTTTCTCGAATTTCTGCAAATATTCACATTTTTCTCAAAATCCGTCTTTTTATCGAAAGTTTAACTTTTTTTCTCAAAGTTTCGCTTTTACTTAACGATACCTCTTGAAATGGAATGTTAGCCAACGTTTTTCTTTTTTCCGGAAATTTGATATTTATTCTTGAAATTACAACTTTGTTTGCAAAAATTCACCTCTTTTTTTAAACATTTTTGTACTTTTCTAGAGATTCGGCTTTTTCTGAAAATCGAATTGTCTCAATTTGAATTTTCCCAAACGATTTATTTGTTAAAATTTCGAGTTCCTCTTCATATCTCGCCTCCTTTTTTCGTTTTCCTAAAAATTCGAACTTTTCGAAATAGAATTTTTTGAATCAGAACTTCTCGAAACGTTTTGTTTCCCGAAACTTTCCATTTTCTCGAATTTCTGCAAATATTCACATTTTTCTCAAAATCCGTCTTTTTATCGAAAGTTTAACTTTTTTTCTCAAAGTTTCGCTTTTACTGAAACGATACCTCTTGAAATGGAATGTTAGCCAAAATTTTTCTTTTTTCCGGAAGTTTAATATTTTTTCTTGAAATTACAACTTTGTTTTCAAAATTTACCTCTTTTTTTAAACATTTTTTTATTTTCCCAGGGATTCGGCTTTTTTTGAAAATCGAATTGTCTCAATCTGAATTTTCCCAAACGATTTATTTGTCAAAATTTCGACTTCCTCTTCATATCTCGCGTCCTTTTTTCGTTTTCCTAAAAATTCGAACTTTTTGAAAATAGAATTTTTTAAATTCGAACTTCTCGAAACGATTTGTTTCCCGAAACTTTCCATTTTCTCGAATTTCTGCAAATATTCACATTTTTCTCAAAATCCGTCTTTTTATCGAAAGTTTAACTTTTTTTCTCAAAGTTTCGCTTTTACTGAAACGATACCTCTTGAAATGGTATGTTAGCCAAAATTTTTCTTTTTTCCGGAAGTTTGATATTTTTTATTGAAATTACAACTTTGTTTTTAAAATTCACCTCTTTTTTTTAACATTTTTGTACTTTCCTAGAGCTTCGACTTTTTCTGAAAATCAAATTGTCTCAATTTGAATTTCCCAAAACGATTTATTTGCCAAAATTTGTACTTCCTCTTCAATTTTCGCCTCCTTTGTTTCGTTTTCCTAAAAATTTAAACTTTTTGAAAATAGAGTTTTTTAAATTCGAAATTCTCCAAACGATTTATTTTCCGAAATTTTCCATATTCTCCAATTTCTGCAAATTTTCCCATTTTTCTCAAAATCCGTCTTTTTATCGAAATTTTAACTTTTTTTCTCAAAGTTTCGCTTTTACTAAAACGATACCTCTTGAAATGGTATCTTAGCCAAAATTTTTCTTTTTTCCGGAAGTTTGATATATTTTCTTGAAATTACAACTTTGTTTTCAAAATTCACCTCTTTTTTTAAACATTTTTGTACTTTCCTAGAGCTTCGACTCTTTCTGAAAATCGAATTGTCTCAATTTGAACTTCCCAAAACGATTTATTTGCCAAAATTTCTACTTCCTCTTCAAATTTCGCCTTCTTTGTTTCGTTTTCCTAAAAATTTAAACTTTTTGAAAATAGAGTTTTTTAAATCCGAAATCCTCCAAATGATTTGTTTCCCGAAACTTTCCATTTTCTCCAATTTCTGCAAATTTTCCCATTTTTCTCAAAATTCGTCTTTTTATTGAAATTGGAACTTTTTTTCTCAAAGGTTGGCTTTTACTGAAACGATACCTCTTGAAACGAAATGTTTGTCAAAATTTTTCTTTTTTTCGAAAGTTTGACATTTTTCACCAAATAACGACTTTTTGAAATTCGAATTTTTTAAAAAATTTTTTCACTTTCTTAGAGATTTGGTCTTATCAGAAAATCGATTTTTTTTAATTTGAATTTCCCACAACGATTTGCTTACCAAAATATTTTTTTCAAATCTCGTCCCCTTTTTTCATTTTTGTAGAAAAACGAATTTTTTGATAATAGAGTTTTTTAAATCCGAACTTCTCGAAACGATTTGTTTTCCCAAGCTTTTCCTTTTCACGAATTTCTGTAAATTTTTACCTTTTTATCAAAATTCGTCTTTGTTATCGAAATTTCAACATTTTTCCCCAAAGTTTCGTTATCGAAATTTCAACTTTTTTTCCCCAAAGTTTCATATCGAAATTTCAACTTTTTTCCCCAAAGTTTTGCATTTATTGAAACTCTCAATTTAATCTAAACATTTGGCTTTTTTTTCTCAAAAAAGCCAAATTAAATTGAATTAAAAAAGGTGAAGATCAACTTCACCTTTTTTAAAAGTCAATCATTTTCTGGAAATTAAGTTTTGTCAGATTTTGCACTTTTTTTATTTTGAAAAATTTTATCTATTTCCCAAAATTCGACTTTTTTAAATTGTTTTTTGCCCCTTTTTTTAAATTTTGAATCTATTCTTAAAAGTGCATGTTTTCTTTTCATCTAAAAAAATTTTCATTTGAAATATCCGATTTTTTTTCATAATATTGAATTTCCACTTTTCTTAATTCAGAATTTTTCAGAATTCGTCTTTTTCTCTCAAAGAACTTTCTCTGCGAAATATTTTTTTTAATCCGGTTTCTTTTGAAAATTTAGAGTTTTTCAAGTATACTTAGTTTTTATAAAATTTGTCATTTTTCTGAAAATTAGACTTTTCCAAATTGTTTTTGTCTTTTCTAAAGTTTTGGCTTCATTCCTAAAATTCCATGCTATTCACGAAATTCGATGCTTTTTCCAGAATTTGATTTTAATATGAAAATCCAACTTTTTTGTTAAATGTGAAATTTTCGCTCAAAATTTTGAGTTTGTTTATTTTTAGAATTGGTCGATTGTTACTTAAAATTTAACTTTACCCGAGAAATCTTATCTTTTTTGCAAGTCTGGGTTTTTTCCTGGAAATTTAATTTTTTTTTAAATTCGTGTCTTTAAAGAAAATTTGTCATTTTGTTCAAAATTTGCTTTTTCTTTTAAATTGCTCTTTCGTTCAAAATTTCCAATTGTTCTCAAATCCGTCATTTTTCAAAATTTCAATCAATTTACAAAATTGACCATTTTTTCCAAAATTTCATGTTCTAAGGGAAAATGTGACTTCCCAAAAAATTAATTTTAATGTAAAATTAACATTTACAACTTTTTTGCAATTCGTCTTTTTTGAATTCTATTTTTTTTGACGGGGGTTTGTTTTTTAATTGGTCAAAGACTGGAGATGATAAAAATTTTTGATTTAAGATTTGAAAACTAGGAACTTCGAGGTTTAATTTGTTACTTTTGTGTTTTTTCTAGCACTAATTTTATTCGAGTTATAGTCATTTAAATAAACATTACCAAAAATTTGGAAAAATTGTTGGCCGATGATTTTCTTATAATCATTCAAAGAGAGCTGAGCTAAAAATTTTTGACTCTTGAAAAGATCTAAAAACTAGAAACTAGGAGGTTTAATTTGTTACTTTTGCTTCTTTTCGACGACAATTTTTCTTTGAGTTATAGTCGTTTAAAAATCATCAAAAATTTGGATAAATTCTTGATCGATGATTTTTTTACAATCACGCGAAGGCAGCCAGTGCTAAACATGACTGAGTAAATATCTAAAAACTAGAAATTGGAGATTTAATTTGTTGCCTTTTTCTTTCTTGGTTTTTTTCTACGGCTACTTTTCTTTGAGTTATAGCCCTTTAAAAATATGAAAAGTTTGGAAAAATTGTTGGCTGATGGTTTTATTATAATCAATCGAAAACAGCTGATGCTAAAAATTTTTGACTCAAGGTCTTAAGACTAAAAACTTGGAGTTTTAATTGGTTGCTGTTGGTTTTTTCCATGGCCAGTTTACTTTGAGTTAGAGTCATTAAAAAATTACAAAAAAATTAGCAAAATTGTGGTCGATGGTTTTTCTTTTAATCACTCGAAGACATCTAATACTAAAAATTTTTGACTTAAGATCTAATAACTAGAAATTGGAAGCTTTAATTTGTTGCTTTTGGTTTTTTTTCCAGGATCATTTTTCTTTGAGTTATAGTCGTTTAAATATCACAAAAAATTTGGAAAAATTTTTGGTCGATGGTTTTCTTATAGTCATTCAAAGACAGCTAATGATAAAAATTTCTGACTCAAGATCTAGGAACTAAAAATTTGGAGGTTTAATTTGCTACTTTTGGTTTTTTTCAACGACTACTTTTCTTTAAGTTATAGTCCTTTAAAAATTACCAAAAATCTGAAAATCTTGTTGGCCGATGGCTTTGCTATAATCACTCGAAGGCAGCTGATACTAAAAATTCTTTGCCTAAGATCTGAAGACTAGAAACTTGGAGCTTTAATTTGTTTGCTGTTAGTTTTTTTCCATGACCAGTTTTCTTTAAGTTACAGTCGTTTAAAAATAACAAAAAAATTAATAAAATTGTAGCCAATGGTTTTTCTTTTAATCACGAGAAGACACCTGATATTAAAAATTTTTGACTCAAGATCTAATAACTAGAAATTTGAAGGTTTAATTTGTTGCTTTTGGTTTTTTCCAGGACCATTTTTCTTTGAGTTATAGTCGTTTAAATATCACAAAAAATTTGAAAAAATTGTTGGTCGATGGTTTTCTTATCGTCATTCACAGATAGCTAATGCTAAAAGTTTTTGACTTAAGATATGAAAACTAGAAACCCGATGGTTTAATCTGCTGCTTTTGGTTTTCTTATATGATTACTTTTCTGTAAGTTATAGTCCTTTAAAAGTTACCAAAAATTTGGAAAAATTATAAAAATTATTGGCCGATGGCTTTGCTATAATCACTCAAAGGCAGCTGATGCTAAAAATTTTTCGCTCAAGATCTGAAAACCAAAAACTTGGAGCTTTAATTTGTTTCTGTTGGTTTTTTTACATTACCAGTTTTCTTTGAGTTATATTCATTTAAAAATTACAAAAATATGGTAAAATTGTTGGCCAATGGTTTTTCTTTTAATCACTCGAAGACATTTCATAATAAACATTTTTGACCCAATATCTAAAAACTAAAAAATTGGAAATTTAATTCGTTACATTTGGTTTTTTCTGCAGGAATTTTTCTTTCAGCTACAGTCGTTTAAATATCACAAAAAATTTGGAATAATTGTTGGTCGATGGTTTTCTTATAGTCATTCAAAGACGACCAATGCTAAAAGTTTTTGACTTAAGATATGAAAACTAGAAACCCGATGGTTTAATCTGCTGCTTTTGGTTTTCTTATATGATTACTTTTCTGTAAGTTATAGTCCTTTAAAAATTACCAAAAATTTGAAAAAACTGTTGGCCGATGGTTTTGCTACCATCACTCGAAGGTAGCTGATGCTAAAAATTTTTCACTTAAGATCTGGAGACAAAAAACTTGAAGTTTTAATTTGTTCCTGTTGGTTTTTTTCTATGATCAGTATTATTTGAGTTACAGTAGTTTAAAAATTACAAAAAATTTGGTAAAATTGTTGGCCGATAGTTTTTCTTATAATCACTCGAAGACATCTGATACTAAAAATTTTTGACTCAAGATCTAATAACTAGAAATTCGAAGGTTTAACTTGTTGCTTTTGATTTTTTTCTACGACCACTTTTCTTTGAGTTATAGTCGTTTAAAAATCATCAAAAATTGGGAAAAATTGTTGGCCGATGGTTTTGTTAAAATCAATCAAATGCAGCTAATGCTAAAAATTTTCCAGTTCAGATCTGAAGACTAGAAATTTAAGGAAGGTTTTAATTGGTTGCTGTTCGTGTCTTTCCATGACCAATTTTTTTGAGTTACAGTCATTCAAAAATTGCAAAGAATTTGGTAAAATTGTTGGCCGATGATTTCTTATAATCACTCAAAGACAGCTAATGCTACAAATTTTTCACTTAAGATTTAAAAACTAGAAACTTGGAGGTTTAATTTGTTGCTTTTGGTTTTTTTCTACGACCATTTTCATCTGAGTTATGGTCGTTTAAAAATCACCAAAAATTCGAAAAATTGTTGGCCGATGGTTTTTTTCTACTCACTCGAAAGCAGTTGATGCCAAACATTTTTGAACCTAAGATCTGACAATTAGAATCTTAGAGTTTTAATCCTCTACTTCTGGTTTTTTTCTACGATCATTTTTCTTAGAGTTAAAGCTGTTTGAAAATCATCAAAAATTGGAAATAATTGCCCGAATTGCTCAAAATCGGCTGAAGCTAAAAATGTTGAACTCAAGATCCAAAGGCTAGAAACTTGGAGTTTTCATTTACTTTTTTATTTTCTTTTGAGGATTTTTTTTTTGAAATTATAACCTTTCGAAAATCACCAAAAATTTGAAATTTTTTTTCCAAATCGTCCCTTTTTTCACTTTTTTTTCTGAAAGTTCAACATTATCCTTTTCTGTAAGTTTCCACTTTTTTAATCTAAATTTTAAAAATCGAAATACAGAACTTGTCCCCTGAAACCAAGAAAGATTAGAAAACACAACTAACGCTTTTCGACGGCTAAACTGTCATCTTCAGAGAGATACTACTCTCTGAGAGATACTACTGTCTGAAGATGATAGCTTGCCTGTCGAAATGCGTTAAAGCAACCTTTGTTTTTTAATCTTTCTTGGTTTCAGGGGACAAGTTCTGTATTTCAATTTTTGAAGATAACCAAGGACCAGTCCGTTCCACCAAATTAATCTAAATTTATTTTCTTAAAAATATGTCAACATTTCAGTAAAAGTGTAAACATATATGGAGAAAATTAGATATTTTTGGAAATTTTGAGAGTTGTGAGGTTTTTTGAGATTTAACCTTTAATTTTCCAGAAATGTTGGTGCACACAAGTAAAAAAGGATCCCTCGACATAAATCGCCCTTTTTTCTGATAATTTTTAATTTTATACGAAATTTTAAGTTTTTGATTTTTTTTCTAATGTCGAATTTCGATGTTTGTGTCGAACATTTTTTTACCAAATTTCGTATGTAATTAAAATTTTGAAGGATGAGAAAACTCGAATTTTAAGTCCTCATTTAAAAACATAATAAAGATATGCAAGTTCCAAATTTTGAAAAATAAATTAGAAATCAATTAAAATCAATAAATCAATCTACTCATTTTTGTCAATTTTCATTTGGTTTCTTCATGACTGACATTGAAAATTATCCAATAGAGACATCAGGAAATTCTTTTCCCAATCTCAAGACAATATAATAAGCACCAAACGAAATTCATCAAATATCTATATCAGAAATGAATGTTGTTGCCCCCGGAATTTAATTTTGATTTCGTAATTTTCAAACGAGCGCCTGATGAAAATTCCACAAACAATTTGTGATTTCGGCTACAATTCAGGTCTACAGTGCGCCATGTTTTTAAATAACTCAATTATTCAACATTTAAAAGTCTCGAAAACGGGGCCTTGTACATTCAGCGTTATTAAAACGTGCCAAAGTAACAAAACTTCGGCATCGAATTAAATTTCAAATTAAGGCGGCCCCCAAAAGTTTCAAAAGGACGCAGATGAGGTAAAAAAAGGGGGCAGAATTAAGAAGCTTGTTTTCGAGCGGTGCAAGGGGACACAAATATTAAAATTTTCCCGTTGTTTCGTTCTTTGGGAACTTCTCGGGGCGTATCTGCTTGCTCGAATGTAATTTGGCGTAATTTAGGGCTGAAACAATCGCGATAGTCGGGCGGCGGTTAAAATTATCTACCAATTTCTTCTAATTAATGCGGCCGGATTGCGTGGCGGGGAAACTTTTATCTTTGCAGCGAGACAAACATATTTTTCGATGGAATCTTGGGCGAATAGGGAGGGCGAATGGGAAAGGGAGGTTGATGAAATCCAAGGCCCTAGTCGGTTGTCTTGTTAAGGGAACAAATCTTCGAAAATAAGCTGCTGAATATGTCACTTGAAATCATTGTAACGAATAAAGGTAAACTGAAATATTTCACAGTATCGTTTGGCGAGACAGTGAGAAATAAAGTAGCTTCGAAGCCTGATTGTTATTTTCTTAAAATTAATACCAAAAAAATGTAAAATTAAGTTTTTTCGAATATCTGAAAATTGAATGGATTAATATTAAAATAGACGCGTTCAAATTATTTAATATTTTTAAATAAATAAGTTTTTTTTAAATTGAAACTAATGTGAAAATAATTGCATCTTTTTTTGCATTTTTTTGTTTCCTTAATGAATTGTCTGAAGAGAACTAAAACAAGAGTTCTAAAAAATAATTAATATATAAAAAGCAAAAGAAAATAATTACCTGGTATGACAAAAACTAAAGCATAAAAATTTAAGTAACGACGCATGGACAAAATTAATATTTAATGCTCATAAAATAGGATTATTTAATTTAGCAGCATATTAAACATTCGTGGGCAATTAGATTGTTGCTTATGAGAAATGTGCAAGTGAAGGAATTCCTAACCGAACCTAACGTATCCCAAACATTTAATTTTTCAGTGTCGATTCAGTGTACTTGCAGGAACACTCAACTCTACTCAAGTCAACTGTACCCAGCCCAACTCAATTCAACTCAATTCAACTCAACCCAACCCAACCCAACCCAACCCAACCCAACCCAACCCAACCCAACCCAACCCAACCCAACCCAACCCAACCCAACCCAACCCAACCCAACCCAACCCAACCCAACCCAACCCAACTCAACTCAACTCAACTCAACTCAACTAAACTCAACTCAACTAAACTCAACTCAACTTAACTCAACTCAACTCATCTCAACTCAACTCAACTCAACTCAGCAACAAATTACCGAACCAATATACAGTGGTGGCATCTATGAAGCAAAAAAAATCACCGATAAACAACACGTGGTTTAAAAAAAAATCCGTTGGCACCATATGTTTCCCTCATTGATTCACAACGCTCATTTGCAATGTTTTTTTTAATTACGTGTTTTTATTAATAATTTTTCCCTATTGTCTCTTATAATTAATGACGCTACGACTAAAACACCCTGTATTTTATATAAACTGTCGATAATTAGGGAATTTGAATCATGGGATCGCCAGCCAATAAAAGCGTCAAACTTTCGCACTAACAATTGAACTCGAGTCCCAAAAACAACGTTATAAAGCATTTTTATGAAGTGAAAACGCTTCTGTATTCGGGAAAATAGCTCGCAATTTGGAAGTTTCTTTGTGATAACGCAGTTAAAGTTTTTTATTAGATTCACGACCTTGTCTGAAAGGGTTGCTATTTGTCGAAAGAGCGTTTATTTTCCAACAACGCCCGAGCTCCATATGAGGTTAGTTCCAGGCTCCATTTCGAATTATTCGTAAAATATGTTAATGTAACAAATGTTTCCTTTTCAACTTCTTCCAGCCGCTCGTACATCGCACAAATTCGGAATAAAAATGAAGCGGAACATAAAGATTTTCTCCTAATATTCAGAGTATAAGAATAAGAGCGTGAGAGCTTGTGTATTCCGCTCGCATATCTCCGACTGATAACAAAATACCGAACGTGTTTTTGTCCTTGGAATATTTTTTTCTTTCTCGAGAACGTGATCACATACACGATTTTTCATCCTCTCATACCATGAAACATGTGCTAAAGCGGCCGAGTACTTTATGTACGTTACCACGATTCTCCCACGGTCTATTAGATTTCCCTCGAGATAGAAATTTCATTTTTTTGTCCTAGTAATAACAGAGAATATTTGGGTAAAACGTGGTTGGGAGATTGTGCAGATGGAACTAGCCACTTACTTCTTTAGTTCGTCTCTTTTGGTGTGAAATTTCATGCCCTTTTATTAGCTAATTTGTGGAACTTTCTATGATAGTTCACTAGTCAATTGATTTTCCATAGATTTTCTTTAAATTTCTGTCAGATGATGTCAATAGTGTTACCTACAGGTTTGCTAAATTAAAATACCTATGTCGGTGCCAAAGCCGAGATATTCAATATTTTAAGATGATTAACTTGTAAAGTATAGGCGAAGAATGGTTTCGAAGAAATTTTAGTCTATTGCGGCCAAAGCTATCTACAGATTTTAATCTAAAAGTAATATATTGTAACGAAATGTAAATTATACAATTTAGTACGTAAGGAAATTTTCCAGTAAGGGGAAAGCGGCTGCGATAACGAAGTAAACGGCATATAAGCATTCCAGAAATTTCGGCAAAGGATAAGTCTTATCTGCGGAATATTTCTAGAAGCCTGGAGCCAAAACTATATAAGGCGGTCGCCTTTCCCTCAAGGGAATCAGTTAGTTAGACAGTATAATTACTGAGTTAGTACTTAGACGTCAATAAGTGAGTTCATTATTTAGTTGTAGTGGTCCGAGTTTAATTTGGTAATAAAGTGGGTATTATTCAGCAAGTGTTTAATAACACAGGCCCACAAAAAAAAAGTGGTGTGTGCTGGGTGTCGGACCCACATAGTCCGGCGTATTTTTTTCCGCTGAACACGAATCTGTAGTTTAAATTGGGGGTCAAACTGCTAAAAGCGGAGAAAAACCAAAAAAACCGATAAAAATCACGATCTCGTATTTTTTTCTGTATGATATTATCATCTTGCAGTTTCTACTTGTTTCTCTCTGTAATATCCAACCGTAATGTGCAAATACGTTAATTCACTACTTATTGTGTCTTATTTAAGTGTCACATAGATGATATTTTGTTTTTGACAAAAAATAAGGAAATGGTTAACTAAATCGGTACATTTACCGGCAGAAACCTGCTACTCCGGAATGATTGGACTACGATGACAACTGCCCTTTATCGGGATGTGTAGAATGATTCGCTAGTCAACATTTCGGCGTATCGAAGCCAGCGAAGGCGCGCTGTTTTGCAGGGAAGCGCTAGAATATGAGAATGATGCCGTAGTGTGTCCGACGACGAGTTGACATTGTCCTTGTCAAAGTCGGAAAGCCCTCATACTTAGGCCTAGGTATTCTAGCGTGCGGGGTTTATTTATTTTCATGGATTCTTCTACTGAAAATTTTGCTGGAACTTCTAGTACTCGTGGCAATCACAAATGTACTGGAAATCCCAATGCTTTTTGCTACGTTTGTGCAAAGTACATAGGGATAAAAAATACAAAGAAACTAACAGATCGTTTCGTGACTTTGTATGAAAAGTGCTTCAATATGAAAGTTTCCCTCGATCTCAAAAATTGGATACCCAATTTTGTTTGTGGCTCATGTTATAATATGATCAATAGATTTGAAAAGCACCATGTCAAGGCGAATCTTAAATTTAAAACTCCAGCGATATGGAAAAAGCCACTTGATGCAAGTAATTGTTACTTTTGCACAACAAATGTCAACACTGTGGGCCGAATGCATAAGGATAAAATTTCTTATCCTTCTGTGTCAAGTGTTCAACAACCAGCTGCAAACTTCATAGAAGGTTTAGAAGATGACACGTCACAAGACAGTCTGACTAGTGGATTAGACACAATGGAAGTCGACGTCGATCCTGAAAATTCAGCTTTTATTGATAAAGAGTTTGATACTAGTAGTGAAAACATTTCTAGCGAATCTGAGGAAGAAGAGTTTTCGAGCAATGAAGAATACAGACCTATTGGTGAAGATCGGAAGCCGGAAAAATACGATCAAAAACATCTGAATGATTTATTCAGAGAGGCTAAACTCTCAAAAGAAGCGGCTGAAATATTGGCTTCGAATATGAAAAAGAGAAATCTATTGACAAAAGGTACTAAAGTTTCGTTTTATCGGAATCGAGAAGAAGCCTTCCGTAAATATTTTGAAAAAAATGAAGATTTACTCTATTGCACTGATGTAAAAGGACTTATCGATGAATTTAAGCCAAATTTATATGAGCCAGAAAATTGGCGGTTATTCATTGATTCGTCTCAACAGAGTCTTAAGGCAGTCCTTCTCCACAACACCAACAAATTCGCTCCTCTACCTTTAGCCCACTCCACTGTACTTAAAGAAGAGTATTCAAACCTCGAAATTGTCCTAAAGAAAATAAAGTACGAAGAACATAAGTGGCAAGTATGTGGTGATTTAAAAATTTTGTCCATGATCCTTGGACAGCAATCTGGATTCACAAAATATCCATGCTATTTGTGTATGTTTGACAGTAGGGATCGAAAAAATCACTACGTAAAAAAAGAATGGCCTTTACGATCTTCATTTAAGGTTGGATCACATAATATAATAAAGAAACCGCTTGTTGATCCAGCCAAAATTCTCATTCCTCCTCTTCATATAAAACTTAGCTTAATTAAACAGTATGTCAAAGCTCTTGATAAAGATGGTGAATGTTTTACGTACCTGCGTACTGTGTTTAAAAAAAAATCTGATGCTAAACTAAGGGAAGGCATCTTCGATGGACCGGAAATCCGAAAGTTATTCAAAGATGAAGGGTTTGTTGCAGTCATGGATGACCAAGAAAAGGCATCGTGGTTAAGTTTCAAGGAAGTGTGTACCAAATTTTTAGGCAATACCAAGGATGCTGATTACAAAAGCATTGTGGCAAATATGATAAGAAATTTTCAGCATTCAGGTTGCCTAATGAATTTGAAAATGCACTTCCTTGATTCGCATCTTGACCAATTCCCGGAGAATAACGGAGACTTCAGTGAAGAGCAAGGAGAAAGATTTCACCAAGATCTCAAAGAGTTTGAACGGCGGTTTCAGGGACAGTGGGGAATAAATATGTTTGCAGATTACTGTTGGATGCTACACAGAGAAACTCAAGAAAAAGGAACAAAACGTAGCAGAAATCCATTTTACAGGTCATTTGAAGAAAAAAGGGTCAGGAAAAGACGAAAATTATAAGAATGATAATATCAAACAGAAAAAAATACGAGATCGTGATTTTTATCGGTTTTTTTGGTTTTTCTCTACTTTTAGCAGTTTGACCCCCAATTTAGACTACAGATTCGTGTTCAGCGGGAAAAAATACGCCGGACTATGTGGGTCCGACACCCAGCACACACCACTTTTTTTTTTTGTGGGCCTATGTAATCAATGGGAATCGATAAGCCCGTAACAATATTATGTAGGATAATATTCCGAATAAAACATTAAAATATGAGAATGTTTAACGGTACCGGTGTTTCGCAATCGCGATCTAAAATTCTCACGAAATTTTGATGCTTCATTCCGCGTGTTAGGGAAATATCCTGAAGTAATGGCAACATAGTAGCTCCACTACTCCTCATAGATGTCTTTGGTGGAAGCCTCGATGCGTAAATTTTTCGCATAGGCAGTGCAGTGTTGCAGAAAATCTCCTGAAAAGCGGCTTGGAGATTTTTACTATTGTATCCACCCGTTTGAGCTAAAAATCTAGTAGTGGTGGCAGTCTGACGCTTACGATTTGCTATACGCAGCGCAGGTATTATGTTCTAAAAGCTTTTAGGTACGATTACTGCACCGACGAACTACCTAAATAGTCCATTAATCGTAATATGTGTTGAATTAGAATTTTCATTTTCTCTACCTGAGAAAAGTCTTGAAGATTGGGCATTTACGTTGAAATGAAGCAGGACAATGAATTATTACAGCAATTAACTACCTAAATAAAATACTCAAGAGATTTAAATCTCATTGAGTGATTTGTAACAGACTTGTAAGTGCAGGATCTATTTCTTCTGGGATTGGACTGTGTCAAAGAACTACTAAAAGTGTTCGACGTTTCGCCCATCATCGTAGGGGGCTTCTTCATTACCAAAGAAAAGAAAAGTAAATGAAAAGAAGAATATGAGGGAAAATGCAAAAATAAAAGAATGAAAGGTCAATTTCAAAACATCAGAGCACGGTAACTCAGTACGTCCACCATACCAGAGATATTATTAAAAAGAATCTTATGTCCGGTCTCATGTTGATGTTGGGCAATGGCTGACTGAGAAAATAAACCAGACCTAAGACATCTTTGGTGCTCGGATATTCCCGTCTTAAATGATCGCCCCGTTTCTCCGATGTACACTGAACCACAAGAACAAGGAACCCTGTACACACCATTAGAACAAAAGGATGAAATTTTATCTTTGGGAGATGGGAGGAGCTGTTAGATATTTGAGGATGATGAAAAAATGGGGTAAGTGACACATCTATCAGTGGGATTTACATGTTTTGAGTATTTATTTACTACTGACTACAAGTTCTTTACAGCCGTCGTACCATGAGGGCAAGGGAGCTGAAACTTTTCTATGATTGTTTATAAATAATTTCAATCGTAGTACGTTCGACTGTTACATTACAGAACGTTTCATCGAGATTACTCAAACGCATATCATGGCGAAGGCCCGCTGTTGTTATGCAACCCCTAATACAAGAAAGTAACTCACTAGTGACCTCAGTAATTTTAGTTACATCGTACATAACCTGGCTGATTTCTCATCTTTCATATAACAAAAATACTCCTCTTAAAATACAGTCGAAAGCCAGTTACGAATCACTGGATGGGATTTAAATCGGTTGAGTAGCTGTGTGCCTGGCAAAATATTCTTACTTTAAAAAAACTGCCCAGATTTAAAACATGTTTCGTTTTAGACTTCGACAATCATGGTTTGATGGCCATTTAAGCTTGTTATGATTAGAAAAAACTGTTTTGATTCAAATCGTTTAACGTTTACGTTGCTTTGTTGCGTTTCATTCCCCCCAACTGACATATTATGTCGATGGAATGCTTTTCGAACGTATATACATTTTTCGGTTGGAGAAACGGGTTAAAGCCGATCAATCACCGGGCATACGTGATCTGTAAATCCAGAGCTCGACAACTGACATGAACTTATGGTATCCTAAGAGTTTCAAATAATTTAACTGGGAAAGGTTCACTTGTCAGTAACAAAGGAATTGCATTAGTTCATGACCGAATCGGGTAGATATGTGTAATTGTTTCCAGTAATCGCTAGCGGATAGATAAATAAGCCTCTAGGTACTGATGGAATAAATTATAGCAGTTCATTAGCAAAAGATAGAGTAAAGTGCTCCATACAGGTAACTTGAACCTTGTTAAATCCAGAAAGTTGTCTATATTTTTAGTAATTTCTGTCAATACGATTCACTCTCTTTAGAAAAATTAGAAAAACCGTTTAATAGTCGAAAGAAATCCTAATATTTATTACCTATTTTGAAAGCATTGACACGCACAACGTTATGTATGTTATATGTTGATTTATCCAATTTTATATTTTGTTGAAGTGTAACTTCTTCTATTTTTAGATAATTTACTTTTGGAAGAGCTAACGTCTATAGAATATAATCATTTGTTTTATTTGTTAAGAGCAAGCAACCTAAAGAGACATCAAATTTCAAGCACATACAAATGAAATTCGAAAAATTCTTTATCAGTGCTCACCTACGTTACATGGGGAACTCCTGTGTAAAATTTCAGGCTCCTAAACCCACCGCTTTGTCCGCTTGTCTATCGGTCAGCGTTTAGAGATTTATTAGATCGATTTAAAAATATCGAACTATTTTCGATTCATTTTCAGAAATCAAAAACTTCGAATTCCTAATTTATTTTCCTTAGAATTCCAATTTATTCAATCGAAATTTTGAGGTCAAATTCCAAAATCTATTAATTAAACTCTAACACTTAACAAGTAGGCAATAAGTAATAAACACCACTGGATTTAAAATTGCCTATACGAGTTAACCATATACTTACTTATGGCGTTAACTCATCACTTTGACTGTATGATAATATATTCTCGAGGCGGCGGTATTTACTTTGCTAATCGCATTTCCGTTATGGCCATGTGGCGGTAAAATTAAAAGTATTTATTCTGCTGCAGACTCAAAAACGAAATGACCACATATTTAACCACAATTTGATTGATTCAAGGATTTTGATGTATCAAAATAGAAATGTTGGTTAGGAAAGAAAAAGATTTAAAACACTCGAGGTGAAAAGTAGATTTTAAGAGCAAATTACCGAAAAATAAACTCCTAACATTTGAGAAAAGTCTAATGTTGGTGGAACGGACTGGCCCTTGGTTATCTTCAAAATTGAAATACAAAACTTGTTCCCTGAAAGCAAGAAAGATTAAAAAACACAACAAAGGTTGCTCTAACGCGTTTCGACAATCAAACTGTCATCTTCAAAGAGATACTGTTACTGACTATCTCTCTGAAGATGATACTGACTCTGACTATCTCTCTGAAGATGATACTGATTCTATCTCTGAAGACGATACTGACTCTGACTATTTCTCTGAAGATGATACTGATTCTATCTCTCTGAAGACGATACTGACTCTGACTATCTCTCTGAAGATGATACTGATTCTGGCTATTTCTCTGAAGACGATACTGACTCTGACTATCTCTCTAAAGATGATACTAACTCTGATCATCTCTCTTGAGATGATACTAACGCTGACTATCTCTCTGAAGATGATACTGACTCTGATTATCTTTCTGAAGACGATACTGATTCTATCTCTCTGAAGACGATACTGACTCTGACTATCTCTCTGAAGATGATACTGATTCTGCCTCTCTGAAGACGATACTGACTCTGACTATCTCTCTGAAGATGATACTGATTCTATCTCTCTGAAGACGATACTGACTCTGACTATCTCTCTGAAGATGAAACTGATTCTATCTCTCTAAAGACGATACTGATTCTGACTATCTCTCTGAAGATGATACTAACGCTGACTATCTCTCTGAAGATGATACTGACTCTGATTATTTCTCTGAAGATGATACTGATTCTATCTCTCTGAAGACGATACTGACTCTGACTATCTCTTTGAAGATGATACTGATTCTATTTCTCTGAAGAGGATACTGACTCTGACTATCTCTGAAAATGATACTGATTCTATCTCTCTGAAGACGATACTGACTCTGACTATCTCTCTGAAGATGATACTGACTCTGATTATCTCTCTGAAGACGATACTGATTCTGACTATCTCTCTAAAGATGATACTGACTCTGACTATCTGTCTTGAGATGATACTGACTCTGACTATCTCTTTGAAGATGATACTGACTCTGACTATCTCTCTGAAGATGATACTGATTCTATCTCTCTGAAAACGATACTGACTTTCACTATCTCTCTAAAGATGATAGCTTGGCTATCGATACGCGTTAGAGCAACCTTTGTTGTGTTTTTTAATCTTTCTTGGTTTAAGGGGACAAGATTTGTATTTAAAAGTCTAATGGTTCCTCAAATTTAATCTCTACGGGTACACGACTAGTTTGAGATATAATTCGAGACTCGTTGATCACTGTGTTGGGGCGCTCCTGTTCCTGAAGAAACTGGCGAACGAAACGTTGCTGTCTTGGAAAGAGGCAATCCCGAAGAGACCTCTTTTTTCGTTTTAGCTTTTTACATAAGCAACTTTCGACGAAATTTATCGTTTGATGTTGGCTTATGAACTTCAACTAATTACGTCGAGTTGGTTTATGAGTATTTCTCGATTGAAATAAGGAGTAATTTTCGTGTTCGTAAAACACCTGTGCGGAAACTAGACTCATAACAATAATTTCAAGCGAGTTATTTGCGCACACGGACCTTTTGCGATAAAGCGGAGGCTGGTGTCGTATAACTGAAGAATTATCGTTTGTGTTAAGATTGCTTGACCGCCTTACATGACAGGTAACGGTGAAATTACACCGTGAAGCGTGGCCAGATTAAATACCAATCTCCTATGCACCGGAGTACATTTTAATGCGAGACTATTTATTTTCAGCCTTCGCCAGTAATTACCTGCAATTCGAATTATTACCATTGGTGTTGTCACCAGGTAGAAACGTCGCACTCTTCAGCTAAATCAGTTTATAGCTGAACTCATCCTTACTAATATATAAATGCGAAAGTATCTGTCTGAAGATGATAGCTTGGCTATCGAAACGCGTCAGAGCAACCTTTGTTGTGTTTTTTAATCTTTGTTGGTTTCAGGGTACAAAATTCGTATTTCAATTTTCGAAGATAACCAAAGATCAGGCCTTTCCACCAAAATTTGTTTATTTGTCCGTTTCGTGGTGCAGGATTTCGCGCACTTTCCCGATGTTCTACGCCACCGCTTATATAGTTTTGGCTTCCAGGTTCTAGAAAAATCTCGCAGATAAGGCTTATCGTTTATCGAAATTTCTGGAACGCTTATTTGCCGTTTGCTTCATTATCGTGGCCGCTTTCCCTTTATCAGATCTTTCTAGAAACTTTTCTTATGTACTTAATTCTACAATTTATATTTTGTTACAATATTTACAAAAAATCCGTCGGGACCACACGTTTCTATCATAGATTTACAAAACTCAAGACATAATGACCGTCGGAGAATAACTCTCGATCTCTGTTACAATATTTGCACTCTTTTTCATTTCAAGATATTCTGCATTCTTCACAATTTCACATTAACTTTCATTTTGCACGTATAACCTAAACAATGTTTTATTTTTCCCGATTCCAGGTTGAAAATTGTGGACACCTGTATTTAGTTCGAAGTCACTTTGAGTGACAGCTCGAAAAGTCGTTGAAGTTACGACTTGAAAATATTTTTGAATAACCTTCAATCATGTATTCGTATTTTTCTCTATTTCTTCTTAGAATTTATGACTTTATGACTGAGATAACTATTATATAAAAAACCCAATAATTTGTCAACATAAAAATATTGACTGAATTGTTTAATCGATTATAGTTCAAGATATGAAGATTTGTACAATCAGCACCAATAAGCCTATTACTCAAACGTGTTTTCCAACGTGACAGCAAAAAATTTAGCCCGCCACACATATTTCCCCTTGTCAGGGCGTGATTTACAATCATCTTCATAGCCCGACGGCATAAGCGCGTCGACAAAAAAAGCTTTTGTCCGCTACGGCCAAAGTGTGCAACATTTTACAATTTAGTCCTTTTTGCGACATTATTTCCCCATCCGGCGGCGTTATTCCGACGGTAAAACTGTATGAAATGCCGTTACGCGATTATGAGCGACAGTCTATGATTAATGGAAAAATTCAATTAGCCTGATACGTATTATTTCGCCGAGCCGCTGATATTAACTCAGATTTAGGGGGAAAAGGGCGACGCATCAGCGAATTCCTTTGTAAGTCGAGCCAACAATGACCGCTTAAAAGCGCCGCGGCGGCAATTTTTGGGGTTCTTAATAAAGGCAGCGGAGAGTCAATTAATGCAGGGCCTAGAGGGGGGATTTAGGTTACCCCATCTGGACATTTTCGTATTACAGTCGAAGTTAATGATACGAGGTTCAACCTGTAAGTTATGCTAAAGTTAGGTGATCTGTTCGAATGAATAATTTTTTTTTAAAGTTTAATCTACTGGCAAAGGGTAACCCTGTTATGATTTCAAAGCACTGCGAGTAGGACGCGGAAACAAGGATAGATGGCGATGAACCGCCTTCTTAAACAAGGATAGGTTGCAATTTTTGGGGAAAATTCCTTTATGTTACAAGTTCCATAACTTGAAAGTTCTATAGAATAGGAGTCCCCGTAGACAAAAGTCCTCACTGGAATTTGCTGTCTCCGATTGTCTAGTACGCCTCAAGGATCTTGCCCTTGGGGGGATTAATCCTATCAGTTCATGCGAGCATCTTCCATGATAGTACTTGTAGAAAAGAGACAAGTCACTAACCATACGCCTGTGCTATAGTGTTTCGAGAGAATCGGTTAGACTCTCATCATCAATTAGGGGAATAGCTCTTCTTTGAATTGAATCCAAGAGAGCTAAAGTGTGTTTTGGAGCTGAACTCCAAACATGAGAACAGTATTGGCTAGTGTTGGCCTAACTTGAGCTTTGTATAGTGTTAATAGCTGATGATATGTGAAGTTCTTTTTAGCTCTAAAAAGAAAGCCTAGCTTCTGAGAGGCGGATTTGGCAATGGCGCGCACATGATCGTTCCAAGAGAAGTTAGTACTCGCATTCGCTCCTAGGATAGATTGATTAGAGCCCATCAGATTTTACCGCCAATTGGTATGTTTGTTGCATTACCCCTTGATGTTTTCTTAGAGAAAACCGCGGTCTGAGTTTTTGAAGCATTGAAGTCGACCAAATTGTTCTTACCTCATTCCAGAATAATCTCGAGATCTCGATTAATCGTCTGTATCTACTGTCGATCTTAGTCGATCTGAAGCAGCAATAGATAATGGTTTGTCGGAGAAAAAAGATGACACAAGGTTACTATCATCTGTGTAGCTGTATATAGGATTGGAAGTTGAAGCTAAGAGATCATTTGTAACAGAAATAGAGTAGGAGACAGAACAGACCCCTGAGGCACCCCTGCGTTAATCGCAAATGTCTCGGATGAGATGCCATCGACGACGACTTGAAGAGAGCTGTCAGCGAGAAAATTGGATATTTGATGACAGAGTCCAGGAGGAAGACCATAAGACGTTAATTTGGCGAGCAGAGATCGGTGCCAGACTCTGTCGAAAGCCTTTGAGATATCCAATGCCACAATCTTAGCCTCACCATATTTTTCCATAGCTGAGTTACAGTAATAAGAAAGATAAGTGATTGGTCCCGCCAGAAGAAGCGGAGGGATCTGTTCGATTGAGTAATGAGAAAGATAGGTGATTGATCCTGTTAGAAGGAGAAGAGTGATTTGTTCCAACGAGTAATAACAAGTGATTGCTCCAGATTGATCTTTTTGATCATCATGGTTCTTTGGTAGTTTAACGCGGGTCCGAAACTTACGTTCCTTTGACCGCCGTCTTTTAGTGAACATTACTGTGGTGTTAATTTTGTGAGCTGCGGAGGCCGTCGATCGAGAGCTACTCCAGACTGATCTGTTAGAATGAGTGATGAGAAATATAAGTTATTCGGCTGAAGGAAGGGAGTGATCTGTTCCAACAGTAATGAGAAGTGATTGGTCCGATCAGAAGGAGGGAAATGATCTGTTCGAATAAGTAATAAGAAGTGATTGATCCAGTTAAAGGGAGGGGAGTGAGCTGTTCGAATGAGTAATGAGAGGGATAAGTGAATGGTACCGTCAGAAGAAGCCAAGTGATCTGTTCGAATGAGTAATGAGAAAGATAGGTGATTGGTTCCGTTAGAAGGAGGGGAATGATCTTTTCGAATGAGTAATAAAAAGTGATTGGTCCCATCAGAAGAAGGGGAGTAATCAGTTCGAATTATTAATGAGAAAGATACGTGATGGATAAATAATTGGTCCTACCAGAAGAAGCAGATGGATCTGTTCGAATAAGTAATGAGAAATATAAGTTATCGTCAGAAGCAAGGGAGTGATCTGTTCGAATGAGTAATGAGAAAGATAGGCGATTGGTCCCGTTACAAGGGGGGAATAAGTAGCGATTGGTCCCGTTAGAAGGAGGGAATAAGTAAGCTGTTAGAATAAGTAGTGAGAAGTGATTTGTCCCATCATAAGAAGGGGAGTGATCTGTTCGAATTATTAATGAGAAAGATAAATGATTCGTTAAGTCAGAAGGAGCGGCGTGATCTGCTTAAATGAGTAAGAAGCAATATAAGTTATTGATCTCGTTAGAAGGAAGATAGTGATTTGCTCGAATGAGTGATGAAAAAGATTGATTGGTCCTGTTAGAAAGAGGGAAGTGATCTGTTCGAATGAGTAATGAGAAATGATTAGTTCCATCAGAAGGAAGGGGAATGATCTTTTCGAATGAGTAATAAAAATGATTGGTCCCGTCAAAGGTAGGGGAGTGAGCTGTTCGAATGAGTAATAAGAAGGATAAGTAATTGGTCCCGTCAGAAGAAGCGGAGGGATCTGTTCGATTGAGTAATGAGAAATATAAGTTATTCGTCAGAAGCAAGGGAGTGATCTGTTCGAATAAGTGATTGGTCCCTTTAAAAGGAGGGAAGTGATCTGTTTGGATAAGTAATGAGAAGTGATTTGTCCCATCATAAGAAGGAGAGTTATTTGTTCGAATTAGTAATGAGATATATAAGTGATTCGTCAAGTCAGAACGATCGGCGCGATCTCTTTAAATGAGTAAGGAGCAATATAAGTCATTGATTTTGTTAGAAGGAGGATAGTGATCTGCTCGAATGAGTAATGAGAAAGATTGATTGGTCCTGTTAGAAAGAGGGAAGTGATCTGTTCGAATGAGTAATGAGAAGTGATTGGTCCCATCAGAAGGAAAGGGAATGATTTGTTCGAATGAGTAATAAGAAGTGATTGGTCCAGTCAAAGGAAGGAAAGTGAGCTGATCGAATAAGTAATGAGAAGGATAAGTAATTGATCCCGTCAGAAGAAGCGGAGGGATCTGTTCGAATGAGTATTGAAAAAGATAGGTGATTGGTCCCGTTAGAAGGAGGAGAGTGATCTGTTCGAATGAGTAATGAGAAGCGATTGGTCCCATCAGAAGAAGGGGAGTGATCTGTTCGAATTAGTAATGAGAAAGATAAGTGATTCGTCAAGTTAGAAGGAGCGGCGTGATATGTTTGAATGAGTAACGAGCAATATAAGTTATTGATCCCGTTAGAAGATTGATAGTGATCTATTCGAATGAGTAATGAGGAAGATTGATTGGTCCTGTTAGAAAGAGCAAAGTGATCTGTTCGAATGAGTAATGAGAAGCGATTGGCCCCATCAGAAGGAAGGGGAATGATCTGTTCGAATGAGTAATAACAAGTGATTGGTCCAGTTAAAGGTAGGGGAGTGATCTGTTCGAATGAGTAATGAGAAAGGTAAGTGACTGGTACCGTCAGCAGGAGCAGAGGGATTTGTTCGAACGAGTAATCAGAAATGTTATTCGTCAGAAGCAAGGGAGTGATCTTTTCGAAATAGTAATGAGAAAGATGGGTGATTGGTCCCGTTAGAAGGAGGGGAGTGATCTGTTTGAATGAGTAATGAGAAGTGATTGGTCCCATCAGAAGAAGGGGAGTGATCTGTTCGATTTAGTAATGAGAAAGGTAAGTGATTCGTCAAGTTAGAAGGAGCGGCGTGATCTGTTTGAATGAGTAACGAGCAATAAAAGTTATTGATCCCGTTAGAAGGATGATAGTGATCTGTTCGAATGAGTAATGAGGAAGATTGATTGGTCCTGTTAGAAAGAGCGGAGTGATCTGTTCGAATGAGTAATGAGAAGTGATTGGCCCCATCAGAAGGAAGGGGAATGATCTGTTCGAATGAGTAATAACAAGTGATTGGTCCAGTTAAAGGTAGGGGAGTGATCTGTTCGAATGAGTAATGAGAAAGGTAAGTGACTGGTACCGTCAGCAGGAGCAGAGGGATTTGTTCGAACGAGTAATCAGAAATGTTATTCGTCAGAAGCAAGGGAGTGATCTTTTCGAATGAGTAATGAGAAAGATGGGTAATTGGTCCCGTGATCTGTTCGAATAAGTAATGAGAAGTGATTGGTCCCATCAGAAGAAGGAAAGTGATCTGTTCGAATTAGTAATGAGAAAGATAAGTGATTCGTCAAGTTAGAAGGAGCGGCGTGATCTGTTTGAATGAGTAATGGCAATATAAGTTATTGATCCCGTTAGAAGGATGACAGTGATCTGTTCGAATGAGTAATGAGGAAGATTGATTGGTCCTGTTAGAAAGAGCGGAGTGATCTGTTCGAATGAGTAATGAGAAGTGATTGGCCCCATCAGAAGGAAGGGGAATGATCTGTTCGAATGAGTAATAACAAATGATTGGTCCAGTTAAAGGTAGGGGAGTAATCCGTTCGAATGAGTAATGAGAAAGATAAGTGACTGGTACCGTCCGAAAGAGCAGAGGGATCGGTTTGAACGAGTAATGAGAAATATAAGTTATTCGTTAGAAGCAAGGGAGTGATCTGTTCGAATGAGTAATGAGAAAGATAGGTGATTGATCCCATTAGAAGGAAGGGAGTGATCTATTCGAATAAGTAATGAAAAGTGATTGGTCACTTCAAAAAGAGAGGAGTGATCTATTCGAATGTGTAATGAGAAAGATAAGTGATTCGTCAAGTCAGAAGGAGCGGAGTGATCTGTTTAATGAGTAAAGAGAAATATAAGTGATTGGTCCCATCAGAAGGAGGATAGTGATCTGCTTGAATAAATAATGAGAAAGATTAATTGGTCCTGTTAGAAAGAGGGAATGATGAGTTCGAATCAGTAATGGGAAGTGACTGGTCCCGTCAGAAGGAGGGAATTCAGGAAACATTTTACGTTTATCAACCATTGTTAGTGGTTATTGCGCTGCTGCCCTCCCTGTCTCAAATGAACCTCCAGACTAACCACCAAGTGTGGACTATCCCAGCTCTCTCAATTAATAATCTCGATCAACTCCTGCACTAGATTCACGACTTCTGAGACAAATCCCTTCCTCCATTAATGACCTATATAAAAAATAACTAATCTAACTCAAAAGTGAGTATCTGATGATGTGCTGACGTACTGTAGCTGACGTACTGTAGCAAACAAAAGCTGCCAAGCAGGTTGCTGAAACCGACCTGATTAACTGAGTCACAAAAATACGAAACTATCTAACAAGACGAAACCTCATTATGTTCTTGAATGTATATAAATGAAGTCAATTGATGTATAATTATGTAAATCATGTAGAGCAGTTGCCCTATTGTCATTCATGTTTTATTAGTTTTTTTCTTCGCCAGTTACTCCTTCCACTATTCTAGATTTTCAGTAACCTTCTTTTAAGGCTTGGTAATCTCTTATAGATTGCCTTCTGTTAAGGATTGGAAATCTCTTATAGATTGTCTCAAGCAGCGATTGCGTTGGATCTTTGTCAGTTGCCTTATAATATGATGGGAAGTGAATATGAAAGTCATCGATGATAAGATGGAATGATGTGAAATTACTTTGACCATAATTTGGGTTATACCATTGCAGCCAAATGCACTTCTTTTAACTCAATGTGGATGTCATCCTGAGCACGTTTGATTTATTAATTTGAGAACGTTTCCCACTTTCAGCGCGACTTTTTCTTTGACTTAATGGTTTTCTAACAGCAATCGTTCTTAGAGCAACTAATGATAGGTCATCCATCTCTGATAAGATCAAACATTGATTGATGCATGCGGTGGTCGAAATATCACGATCTTATCTGCCGGCAAGAGTGTAGTCGTATCTAGATTGTATCCGGACGGCTTGATACACCAAACGGCTCGCTGTATACAACAAAGAATTCAGTATGGGGCACCAAGTTTATTCGAGGAGAATAATTAGGTGAAATAGTACGGTTTTGAAACAAACGTGATACACTTGTATAAAAGTTGAACTTTTGTCGGAAGAACGTTATTGTACGTGTGTTTTCACAAAGGTACGTGAGATAGCCTTCAAATGGATGACGTAACAAGTCGTTTTATTAGTAAACAAGTATCTGTTTCGTGCCGCAATCATCTTGTTAGTTATGGGTAGTTCCTCTGAACGCAACAAACTAGCACAGCACTGTCAGCTTTGAGGCATAGCGTTCGCTCTTTGTTTTTGTTTCTTTGTTAACCTGTCTGACATCGACATTTACCGTTTATTGCGTAAACATAAAGCGAGAAGTTGCATATTATATATAATTAAAACCTAAATAGACATCGAAATCGATGTGAAATTTCTACAATACGATGGACAGATAATTAATTTTAATATTTCAGAATATCAGCTTTTATTATAAACTCCATTTTTTTAAAGAGAAAAATTTCAAGTCTGGGTTTGAAATCGAAATTTTAGGAAAAAATCTCAGAAAAACTCTTCCATCTTCAGTGTTTTTATCAGATACTTCGGCACGATTTTTATCTGCGGATGTGATATACTACAGAGAATTTATATGTCAATACTTATCGAAGGCAGAGGAAGTTTAAAAATTGAGCAAAACTCAAATCCTTTCTGACCAGAGACTATTCCTGACCTTATCTTATTAAAGACTAAAAGTAAGGCTCGATTCATTTACAAGTCTTTTAACTGTCCCCACAATAATAAACGTATGTGTACTTCTCCCCATCACGCTTTTCAATGTTGCACCCATGGGCTTTCCACCGCTTGCAAAACTAGACAACTAGACGCATCCTCAACGGACTAAGAGGGAAATTTATTGTGCAGCCAGGTGCAGCTGTTCTGGGGCTACGTCAAGTCGCACACCACTGATTCGAGATGACTCCCCGCAGATCAAGATGGAACGAGTTTATGTGCTTTTGCCACTTGCGGTTTCATATTTCAAAGAGTACACTATCTACATGTAAATTAGCCACGGTGATGGGACCGGAGGATCGCGTTGCCTTCATTGCTTTTTGCGAAACTCATACGTGAGTCGGGCAGGAGAGAGGAATGAAACACGAGACGGCGCGGAGAGGAGAAAATATGCATGCAGCGAAGCGAACTAGGAAATAAATTTTTAAAAGGCGCGAGACAGCTGAAAGGAGCTAAAAAATTTCTGGTTTTGTCTAGAGAAGCATCCGAACTTTGTGCATCCCCATTTGAGGTCCATATATTAGGGGTGGATACTCATCACGTGTTGTGTAATGATTCTGATGCGATCATTAATCAATGGATACGATAAGTTGATGTACGTGTGAAATTAAATTGAGAATTATTCATTAGATGATTCGCTGTGCGTTCACCCTTATACATCGTTAAACTAATTTTTAAATTTTAATGCCAACTTCGAAATTTTTATGCCTTCCATCCATCCACTTCACCTTTAGTACTGTTACCATACCTTTTCTGTCTTGAATGTTCTTTTTCCCATGTCTTTGAAGAAGCTTTTAGTAGAGTTCCTTGTCACGGTTCAATTTCGAAAGATGTGTATCTTCCCGAGCTTTAAAGTTACTTTTTTGACGTAGGTCTAGAAGAAATCACATCAAGAAAATCCAAACAAAATGATAGTAACATATCAAATAAAAACACTAATCGATATGTTCAACTAACTTCTCAAAGACTTGGCCCCTGTTGGATGGAAATGTAGCTCAGGGGTTTCGGAAGGCAGGCGATGAAAAAGCCAAATAAAATCAAAGTAAAAGTTTGTTTTGAACAAGGCCAAGGCGCATTATGTTTTTGTCTCGAACGAGTTAATTCAACTATCCGAGTAAATCCAACTTTGGCGCGACCTTTCTAGGAAGAAATTAAGTTACTCACCGGGATTTTTAAAGGTCTGTCGCTGCCGGTTTTGTCCCACGTTCTTTGACACTGAAACGAAAAAAAATTAGAATTATTCTCTTGTGACATAACTGTTATAATAAAACTACATAATTAATTAAGAATCTCTTAATTCTCACGTTGAGGTCACGTTAACCTTTAAAAATTACGTTCTCAGGCCAGCTACCTAATTAAAATTACAGTTTCTCGAATTATGGTTTTCGTTTTCAGGTTATGGCGAAGTTTGACTATTTTACATGAAGTTTAAGACTGAACGCTTTCCATTGCAATATTTTGTCGAAAGTTTTTTTTTGCAAAACTTTCTCCAGAAGCACTGAACTAATACCAGCTGGATATATTTATGATAAACGTACGTGCAGAAATTTAGACCCTTTTTTGAAATTTATGCTTTTATTTCTAGCAAACTCCTCTCATAAACTCCAATTTTTTTGTCAAAGTTTTTTCGCCAACATTTTTGTAACTGATACAATTTTTCTCTAAAAGTTTCGAAAAAACTGCCTCAGGTTACAAGTTACAATTTGTGACTTTCAACTTTGTTCGAAATTTTCGTTCTGGTTGGTTAATTTCAAGTTTAAATATAGTATTGTAATTTTTACAGACAGATTTTACAGACAGCGAAATTTTGACTGCTTGCTAGAATTTTCTCCATAGAGATTTAGAATTTTTTTCCAAAGTTTACACTATTTTTCGAAATTAATAGTTTTCTCTAAAACACTAAACGAAGATTTTAAATTTAAATTTACCATTTTTTTTACCTTAATAATTTCAATTTTCAAACACTTTTCAGAAAATAGAAATATCAAGTTAATTTGAAATTTTAAGAGAAAAATCAAAATTTCGAATTTTTTCTGAAAAAAAGTTCATGATAATTTGGAATTTTTTCACAAAATTTACCTTTTTTTTTTCGAAATTAACAGCTTTCTCCAGAACTCTAAAAACAGACTTGAAACTTATTATAACTTTTATCATATATTTTGTTTCAAAATACATAAAAAAAGATATATAAATATAAAGTTAAGTTTTTTCTAAGAAAATATTTATTTACGATATTTTTTTTCGAAATTCAAGTTTCAGTGAATATTTTTAACTCAATTTGGACAAGATTTCTGGGAAATTGTAATTTTTTAATCGAAATTTGAACTTTTCTACATTTAAAAAGCTTCTGTTCATATTTTATAGTTTCTTCTAGAAATTTTAATTCTGAAATTTCGATTTATTTGACAAAATTTTCATTTCCCCCCGAAATTTCCAATTTCCTAAACATAATACGTTTTTATGTTTCGATCCTAACCTTCCACTTTGACATTCGAATTTTGTTTTTCAGAAAAAAACAAACAGAAATTTCCAGTTCAAGAGAACACATTAGAAACCTAAATTTCTACTGTTTCTATTATTCTGAAAATGGAAAAATCAAGTTTAATTTGACACCTTGAAATAAAAAATAAAATTGTCCGTTTTTTACTTTAATTTTTGAAATTTACTGAATTTTTCTATAATAATAATTTATTGACAATTTCGAGAAATATGTCGATTGAAAGAAAAATCTTCTTTTGTTTGAAAAATTTCAGTCTTCCTATAAAAATTTTAAATTTAAAAATATTAAAAATATTAATCTTAAAAACTCAGCTGCGTTGCATTGAAAGGTGAAGTGAATGCGATAATGGCTGATGTGACAAAAAATCAAGGATTTATTCTAAGAAATCTGTCGAAAATAGTATGACCACTAAAAACTTGAAATTATTCGAGGACCTAACCAATAGAATATTAACTTTTTTGGCAAACAATGCTTTAAGGCTAAACGCGCCCCATACAGTGGTGAAGCGAGTACGAATATGACTGATTTTTCTAGTGTATTTCGAAAACATTGGCACATTCTAAAAATTCTATCTCACCTAGTAAAGTCGTTGGGAGCTTGAAACTACGTACAAGTATAGTCGAACTACGTATAATTATGTGAAAAAATTAGGGAAGAACAACTACACTATATGAGGTGGTGAATCGAATATGAAAATGACTGATTTTTCAAAAAATAAAAAAAAATAAAATTTATTCCAAAAATTATATTGATGAGACTGTAACTAGTACAAACTTGAAATTGTTCGTAGTTATAAGCAACTGAATTGTAAAAAAAAATTGGTAGGAGCTAAACATATCACATCTAGTGGTAAAGCGAGTACGAATATGATCGAATTTTTTAGTTCTTTAAAAAACACTGATTTATTTTAAAATTTCTATCTCGTCTAGTAACGTCACTGGAAACTTAGAACTGCGTACCAATACAAACGAATGCCACATAATTACGCAAAAAAATTCGAGGAGAACAGTTATACTATATAAGCTGGTAAATCGAATAGGAAATTGACTGATTTAAAAAAAAGCAAGAATTTATTCTAAAAATTATATCGATGGAAATGTAACCATTAGAAACTTTAACTTATTCCTAAATCTAAGCAACTGTAGCAAAACATTCATAGACGTTAGACACAACATACGGAGCGGTAAAGTGAGTACGAATATGATTAATTATTTTAATCGGTTTTGAAAACTCACATTTTCTAAAAATTCTATCTTGCTTAGTAACGTCATTGGAAACTTGAAAGTAAGTACAAATACAGTCGAATAACGCATAATTATATGAAAAAATTCGGAGAAAACAATTACACTATTTAGGTTTGTGAATCGAATATGAAAATGACTGATTTTTTAAAAAAGCAAGAATAATTTTAAAAAAGCAAGAATTTAAAAAAAAATATATTGATGGAAATGTAACCACTAAAAACTTTAAATTATTTCCAGCTATAGGCAACTAATGTTTAATTGTAACAAAAAAATCGCAGGGGCCAGCCATATCACATCTAGAGGAAAAGTGAGTACGAATATGACCAATTTTTTTAGTCCGTATCAAAAGCACTGACTTATTCTAAACATTCTATCTCGTCTAGTAACATCGTTGAAAACTTGGAACTAAATAAAAATACAGTCGAATAACGTATAATTATGTGAAAAAATTTGCGGAGAATACTTACGTTATATAAGCTGTTGTATCGATTATGAAAACGAGAGTTTTTTAAAAAAAAGCAAGGATTTATTCTAAAAATTATATTGATGGAATTGTACCAACTAGAAACTTTAAATTATTCGTAGCTATAAGCAACTAATGTTCAATTGTAAAAAAAAATTCATAGACGCTAAACACATCATACGGAGTAGTAAAGCGAGTACGAATATGATTGATTTTTTAGGCAGTTTTGAAAACACTTTCGCCTTCTAAAAATTCTACCTTGCTTAGGAATGTCATTGGAAGCTTGGAACTACGTACAAATACAGAGGAATGACGTATAATTATGTGAAAAAATTCGGAGAGAATAATTACTCGGTTTGTGAATCGAATATGAAAAATGACTGATTTTTTACGAAAGCAAAAATTTATTTCAAAAATTAAAATAATGGAAATGTAATCATTAAAAACTTTAAATTATTCCTAGCTATAAGCAACTAATGGTCAGTTGCAACAACAAATTCATGGACGTTAGATATGGAGTTGTAAGCGAGTACGAATATGATTGATTCTTTTAAGCAGTTTTGAAAACACTGACATCTTCTAAAAATTCTATCTCGCTTAGTAACGTCATTGGAAATTTGAAACTACGCACAAATACATTCAAATGATGTACAATTAGGTGAAAACATTCTAAGAGGAGGCAATTACACTATTTAAGTTTGTGAATCGAATAAAATAATTACTGATTTTTTAAAAAAGCAAGAATTTATTCTAAAATTTATATGGATGGAAATGTAACCATTAGAAACTTTAAATTATTCCTAGCTATAAGTAACTAATATTCAATTGTAACAAAAAAAAATCGTAGGGGGCACACACCTAATGGTAAAGCGAGTACGAATATGATCGATTATTTTAGTCCGCATCAAAAACACTGACTTACTTTAAATAATCTATTTCGCCTAGTAACCTCGTTGGAAACTTGGAACTAGTTAAGAATATAGTCAAATGACGCATAATTATGTAAAAAAAATTGCGGAGAACACTTACATTATATATGCTGGTGAAGCGAATATGAAAATGACTGATTTTTTTAAAAAAGCAAGAATTTATTCTAAAAAAATTATTGATGGAAATGTAACCATTAGAATTTTTAAATTATTTCTAGCTATAAGCAGCTTCTATTGTAACAAAAAAATCATATACTCCAGACACATCATACGGAGTGGTAAAGCCAGTACGAATATGAACGATTTTTTTAAGTCCGTTCCAAAAACACTGACTTATTCTAAACATAATATCTCGTTTAGTAACGTCGTTGAAAACTTGGAACTAGGTAAAAATAGAGTCGAATGACGTATAAGTGTGTGAACAAATTTTCTGAAAACACTTACATTAAATCAAATTATTCGTAGCTATAAGCAACTAATGTTCAATTGTAACAAAAAATTCATAGACGCTAAACACATCATAGGGAGTAGTAAAGCGAGTACGAATATGATTGATTTTTTAGGCAGTTTTAAAAACACTTTCGTCTTCTAAAAATTCTACCTTGCTTAGGAATGTCATTGGAAGCTTGGAACTACGTACAAATACAGAGGAATGACGTATAATTATGTAAAAAAATTCGGAGAGAATAATTACTCAGTTTGTGAATCGAATATGAAAATGGCTGTTTTTTAAAAAAGTAAGAATTTATTCTAAAAATTATAATGATGGAAATGTAACCATTAGAAACTTTAAATTATTAGTAGTTATAAGGAACTGATGTCCAAATGTACCAAAAAATTCGTAGGGGCAAGACACATCATATGCAGTGGTAAAACGAGTACAAATATGATTGATTTTTTTAGTCTGCTTTGAAAACACTGACGTCTTCTAAAAATTCTGTCTCGCTTAGTAACGTCATTGGAAACTTAGAACTACGTGCAAATAAAGCGAAATGACGTATAATTATGTGAAAAAATTCGGATAGAACAATTACACTATATAGATTTGTGAGTCGAATATGAAAATGACTAATTTTGCAAAAGGCAAGAATTTATTTTAAAAATTATATTGATGGAAATGTACCCATTAGAAACTTCAAATTATTCCCACAAATAAAAAAATTGTGGGGGCCAGACATATCACATCTAGTGGTAAAGCGAGTACGAATATGATCGATTTTTTTTAGTCCGTTTCAAAAACACTGACTTATTCTAAACATTCTATCTCGTGTAGTAACATTGTTGGAAACTTGGAACTAGCAGAGACTAGGAACTAGGTTAAAATATAGTCGAATGACGCATAATTGCGTGACAAAAATTGCGGAGAACACTTACATTAAATAAGCTGGTGAATCGAATATGAAAATGGCTGTTTTTTTTAAAAAGTAAGGATTTATTCTAAAAATTATAATGATGGAAATGTAATCATTAGAAACTTGAAATTATCCGTAGTTATAAGCAACTAATGTCCAATTGTAACAAAAAATTCACAGATGCTAGACACATCATACGGAGTGGCAGAGCGAGTACGAATATGATTGATTTTTTTAGCTTGTTTTGAAAACACTGGCGTCTTCTAAAAATTCTGTCTCGCTTAGTAACGTCATTGGAAACTTAGAACTACGTGCAAATAAAGTGAAATAATGTATAATTATGTAAAAAAAATCAGATAGAACAATTACATTATTTGAGTTTGTGAGTCGAATACGAAAATGACTGATTTTGCAAAAGGCAAGAATTTATTTTAAAAATTATATTGATGGAAGTGTACCTATTAGAACCTTTAAATTATTCCCAGCTATAAAAAACTAATGTTTAATTGTAACAAAAAAATCGCAGGGGCCAGCCATATCACATCTAGAGGTAAAGTGAGTACGAATATGATCAATTATTTTAGTCCGTATCAAAAGCACTGACTTATTCTAAACATTCTATCTCGTTTAGTAACATCGTTGGAAACTTGGAACTAGGTAAAAATACAGTCGAATAACGTATAATTATGTGAAAAAATTTGCGGAAAACACTTACGTTATATAAGCTATTGAATCGAATATGAAAATGGCTGTTTTTTTTAAAAAGTAAGGATTTATTCTAAAAATTATAATGATGGAAATGTAACCATTAGAAACTTTAAATTATTCGTAGTTATAAGGAACTGATGTCCAATTGTAACAAAAAATTCGTAGGGGCAAGACACATCATATGCAGTGGTAAAGCGAGTACGAATATGATTGATTTTTTTAGTCTTTTGAAAACACTAACGTTTTCTAAAAATTGTATCTCGGTTAGTAACGTTACTGGAAACTTTCAACTACGTACAAATATAGTCGAATGACGTATAACTATGTGAAAAAATTCGTAGAAAACAATTGCACTATTTAAGTTTGTGAAACGAACATGAAATTGATTGATTTTTCAAAAAAGCAAGAATTTATTTTAAAAATTATATTGATGGAAATGTACCCATTAGAAATTTTAAATTATTTCCAGCTATAAGCAACTAATGTTTAATTGAAACAAAAACATCGCAGGGGCCAGACATATCACATCTAGTGGTAAAGCGAGTACGAATATGATCGATTTTTTTTAGTCCGTTTCAAATCATTGACTTATTCTAAACATTCTATCTCTTCTAGTAACGTCGTTGGAAACTTGGAACTAGGTGAAAATACAGTCGAATGACGTATAATTATGTGAAAAAATTTGCGGGGAATACTTACATTATATAAGCTGATGAATTGAATATGAAAATGACAGTTTTTTTAAAAAAGCAAGGATTTATTCTAAAAATTATATTGATGGAAATGTAACCACTAGAAACTTTAAATTATTCCTAGCCATAAGCAACTTATATTCAATTGTAACAAAAATTCATAGATGCTAGACACGTCATATGGAGTGGTAGAGCGAGTACGAAAATGATCGATTTTTTAGTCTGTTTTGAAAACACTGACGTCTTTGAAAGATTCTATCTCGGTTAACAACATCATTGGAAATTTGGAAATACGTGCAAATACAATCAAATGACATATCGTTATGTGAAAAAATTCGCAGATAACAATTACACTGTATAAGTTGGTGAATGGAATATGAAAGTGACTGATTTTTTAAGAAAGCAAGAATTTATTCTAAAAATTATATTAACGGAAATGTAATCATTAGAAACTTTAAATTATTCGTAGTTATAAACAACTAATGTCTAATGGTAACAAAAAATTCATAAACTCTAGACACATCATATATAGTGGTAAAGCGAGTACGAATATGATTGATATTTTTAGTCTGTTTTGAAAACACTGACGTTTCCTAAAAATTGTATCTCTGTTAGTAGCGTTACTGGAAACTTGCAACTGCGTACAAATATAATCAAATGACGTATAACCATGTAAAAAAATTCGGATAGAACATTTACACTATTTGAGTTTGTGAGTCGAATATGAATATGACTGATTTTGGAAAAGGCAAAAATTTATTTTAAAAATTATATTGATGGAAATGTACCCATTAGAAACTTTAAATTATTTCTATCTATAAGCAACTAATGTTTAATTGTAACAAAAAAATCGCAGGGGCCAGACATATCACATCAAGTGGCAAAGCGAGTACGAATATAATCGATTTTT
This sequence comes from Dastarcus helophoroides, assembly GCA_028583605.1. Lineage (NCBI taxonomy): Eukaryota > Metazoa > Arthropoda > Insecta > Coleoptera > Bothrideridae > Dastarcus > Dastarcus helophoroides. The sequence continues at coordinate 13,304,324 of CM053335.1, read as the reverse complement.
TTAGCCCGTTTCTAAAACACTGACTTATTCTAAACATTGTATCTCGTTTAGTAAAGTAGTTGGAAACTTGGAATTAGGTAAAAATACAGCCGAATGACGTATAATTATGTGAAGAAATTTGCGGAGAACAGTTAGATTATATAAGCTGACAAATTAAATATGAAAATGACTGTTTTTTTAAAGCAAGAATTCATTCTAAAAGTTATATTGATGGAAATGTATCCACTAGAAACTTTAAATTATTCCTACCTATAACCAACTAATATTTAGTTTGTAGCAAAAAAATCATAAATGCTGGAGACATCATACGGAGTGGTAAAGCCAGTACGAATATGATTGATATGTTTAGGCTGTTTTGAAAACACTGGCGTCCTCTAAAAATTCTGTCTCGCTTAGTAACGTCATTGAAAACCTAAAACTACACACAAATAAAGTGAAATAACGTATAATTATGTGAACAAATTTGGATAGAACAATTATACTATTTAAGTTTGTGAATCGAAAATGAAAATGACTGATTTTGCAAAAAGCAAGAATTTATTTTAAAAATTATATTGATGGAAATGTACCCATTAGAAACTTCAAATTATTTCTAGCTATAAGCAACTAATGTTTAATAGTAACAAAAAAATCGCAGGGGCCAGACATATCACATCTAGTGGTAAAGCGAGTACGAATATGATCGATTTTTTTAGTCCGTTTCAAAAACACTGACTTATTCCAAACATTTTATCTCGTCCAGTATCGTCGTTGGAAACTTCAGACTAAATAAAAATACAGTCGAATGATGTATAATTATGTGAAAAAAATTGCGGAGAACACTTACATTATATAAGCTGGTGAATCGAATATGAAAATGACGGTTTTTTTAAAAAAGCAGGGATTTATTCTAAATATTATATTGATGGAAATGTAACCACTAGACACCTTTGAATTATTCGTATCTATGAGCAACTAATGTTCAATTGTAACAAAAAAATCATAGACGCTAGACACATCATACGAAGTGGTAGAGCGAGTACGAATATGATTGGTTTTTTTAGTTTGTTTTGAAAACACTGACCTCTTCTAAAAATTGTATCTCGGTTAGTAAGGTTATTGGAAACTTGCAACTTCGTACAAATCTAGTCGAATGACGTATAACTATTTGAAAAAATTCGGATAGCACAATTACACTATTCGAGTTTGTGAGTCGAATATGAAAATGACTGATTTTGCAAAAGGCAAGAATTTATTTTAAAAATTATATTGATGGAAATGTACCCATTAGAAACTTCAAATTATTTCTAGCTATAAGCAACTAATGTTTAATTGTAACAAAAAAATCGCAGGGGCCAGACATATCACATCTAGTGGTAAAGCGAGTACGAATATGATCGATTTTTTTTAGTCCGTTTCAAAAACACTGACTTATTCCAAACATTCTATCTCGTCCAGTATCGTCGTTGGAAACTTCAAACTAAATAAAAATACAGTCGAATGACGTATAATTATGTGAAAAAAATTTGCGGAGAACACTTACATTATATAAGCTGGTGAATCGAATATGAAAATGACGGTTTTTTTTAAAAAAGCAGGGATTTATTCTAAATATTATATTGATGGAAATGTAACCACTAGAAACCTTTGAATTATTCGTATCTATGAGCAACTAATGTTCAATTGTAACAAAAAAATCATAGACGCTAGACACATCATACGAAGTGGTAGAGCGAGTACGAATATGATTGGTTTTTTTAGTTTGTTTTGAAAACACTGACCTCTTCTAAAAATTGTATCTCGGTTAGTAAGGTTATTGGAAACTTGCAACTTCGTACAAATCTAGTCGAATGACGTATAACTATTTGAAAAAATTCGGATAGCACAATTACACTATTCGAGTTTGTGAGTCGAATATGAAAATGACTGATTTTGCAAAAGGCAAGAATTTATTTTAAAAATTATATTAATGGAAATGTACCCATTAAAAACTTTATATTATTTCTAGCTATAAGCAACTAATGTTCAATTGTAACAAAAAAATCCCAGGGGCCAGACATATCATATCTAGTGGTAAAGCGAGTACGAATATGATCGATTTTTTTTAGTCCGTTACTAAAACACTGACTTATTCTAAACATTGTATCTCGTCTAGTAACGTTGTTGGAATCTTGGAACTAGGTAAAAATACAGTCGAATGACGTATAATTATGTAAAAAATTTGCCGGGAACACTTATATTATATAAGCTGACGAATCGATTATAAAAATGACTGTTTTTTTAAAGCAAGAATTTATTCCAAAAATTATGTTGATGAAAATGTAACCATTAGAAACGTGAAATTCTGTCTCGCTTAGCAACGTCATTGGAAACTTGGAACTACCCACAAGTAAAGTGGAATAACGTATAATTATGTAAAAAAATTCAGATAGAACAATTACACTATTTGAGTTTGTGAGTCGAATACGAAAATGACTGATTTTGCAAAAGGCAAGAATTTATTCCAAAAATTATGTTGATGAAAATGTAACCATTGGAAACGTGAAATTATTTGTAGCTATAAATAACTGATGCTTAAAAGTAATAAAAAATGTGTGGGGCGATAGACACATCATATATACTAGTAAAGCGGGTGTGAATATTTTTTTTAGTCTGTTTTGAATACACCAACTTATTCTAAAAATTCTACCTCGCTTAGCAACGTCACTGGAAACAAAAGTATAATTGAGTGGCGTATATTTATGTGAAAAAAATTCGCAGAGAACAGTTACACTATTTAAGATATAAAGCGAGTACGAATATGATCGACTATTTTTAGTCGTTTCGAAAACACTGAAGATTTTGTCACACTTAGCAAAGTCATTGGAAATTTAAAACTGCGTGTACAAGTAGTCAGACGATTTATAACTACGTGAAAAAATTGACAGGGGCCAACTAACTGGGACATTGAATGTGAAGCAAATGCCAAAATGACTGATTTTTCATACAAACATTTACAATAAAAATTTTGACGATGGAAATCTGATCGCTAAAAACTTGAAATTATCGAAGAGTATTACAAATTATTTTTCAATAACAAGAAAAAATTCGATGATTCTATATATTCTACATATAGCTAGCTATATACAAACGCCACATACAGAGGTGAAACGAGTACGAATATGACGACGAATTTTTCTATAGTACTTCAAAAATATTGGGTGATCTAAAAAATATATTTCGTCTAGCAATCTCAGTTGAAGTTTGAAATCATCCTCAGATGTACTCAAATAATGTATATTATGTAAAAAAATGGCGGAAGAGCTGCTCCATTGTATAAAATGGTGGGCGAATAGAATTTTTCGGACGTGCACAGTTACAGTAAATATTATGAGTTGAAAGTTGATTGATTTATCCATTGTTTTATTGAAGTTAACAGTTGAATTCACATTGCTACATTTTTCAAATAACTGAAATAACTGAATTGTTTAAAAAAAAACGTATCTAGTTGGCAAACGCTTTACTAAAAAAAATTGTAACGTTACCTGACGGTAAAATTTGTTAATTGCCCTGGATATTATCTCGGGCATGCAAATATCCGACTCATTTTTGGCCGAACTGGATGAATTTAAAACAACATTAGAGCGAATTAAAAATAAAATAATGGAACGTGTCTCATGCGAACAACTTCGGTTAAATATAATCCGATTAAGTGATGTTATCTGAAAAACAAGCCATACATTCGGGATATTCCCGGTAGAATATCAATACAATTCCGTGTGAGCTCGCTCTCAGAGCTTAATAATAGATTGCGTGTGCATTTAGTAAATACGTGGCGCTATTGACTTATCTACCCCGATGGTATCACAAAATCAAAATATCCATTTACCAGAAAATCAAAATGTTGCAATTACTGCCCAGCACTTCAGTAATCAGAGTTGCCGGATAGTAAATTTGATGTCAACGTTTCCTAAATTTAATGTCAATGTTCCCCATTCCTCTATTAGACTGTTAATGTCATTTTGATCGATTTTTTTAAATCTTTATCTTTCTCCGGAATTTCAGATTTTAAAAATTAATTTTTCAGAAATCGGTCACAACTTCAGGCCCTCAAATATTATTAGTTTTCCGACATACTGGAATTATTGGGGCCTGAAGTTGCGAACGATTTTAGGAAACTAAAATACTGGAATAACGTTGTCGTACAAGCAAGAGCTTTTACTACTAGGTACATAATATACTTTTTCTTGGTTGATTTTTTTTCATCGCCTACTATCGTCCTGTATCTTTGGCAAAAATTCAAGCGAATTTCAAAAAGTATGTTGCGGTTGTACCCGTGGTGGAAAATAATTTTTTGATGCGTAGTTTTCAGCTTCATTTTTATTGGTATCGCTTCAGAGGCCCTTGAACTCGTTAATAATCTCAATATAATTAAACACCGCGTTGTCTACCAGTACAGATTAGTTGTTATTACATTTTTATGTGTAACCTTTATTCCCATATTTGTTTAACTATCAATAAAAATATTATTAGTCGACGCGTGCTGCGTCAGAAAATATCAATACAGATAAATTAATGAACTGGGATTCAACGAGGCATGCTTCCCATTTTAGAATTCAAAGTTCTTTGTTTCTACGGTCTGTTGCGGAACACTTGATATGCAACAACATAAAAAAATTAAATATGAGTTTGGGCTCTTAGAGACGCAACATCGTTACGTGCTACGTTTGAACAACGATTTTTTTAAGACGAAACATGGATACCTCAAATGTTTTTGTTCACAAAAGATAAAACGATACTTTTTGTGTTTTAACAGCAAAAACGTATATTTAATTAAAGAAGATGAAGTAACCGAAATTCTAATAATTACACGCAATGCATTCAACCCAGAAATTGAAGAATAATTATAAAAAAACGCAAATTTTTAGGTGACTTTCAAATGAGTGCAAGTGAAGACAAAATGGTCGTAAAAAAAATAAAAAAGCTCCAAATTTCTAGTTTTCAAATCCTGACTTCCAACATTTTTTATTTTTAGCTTCTGCGATAAAACCAACGATACACAACCAGGTTTCGAAATGGATTCGTTAAATTAATATTAGACGATTTTACGCTAATTTTTCAGTAATAAGAAAACCAATACAATCTTGAACATTTCCACGGTCAGAATTATACACAATAATGTCCAAATTCCAATCTTCATTCTAATAACGTGCACAGTACAATAATGAAATCGGCAATAAGAACGGAAATAAAGCGGACTATTCCGCCCTGCCGCTATATTGCATTTTAACTTCATTTTAATGCGCAGATTTAACACATTATTAGGTTGCATCAGAAAAGAAAACTACCTCACAACCGTTACCCAACTTTTGCGCTTTTCCGAGACGATAATCCTCGCGAAATTTCATTATCATAACGTCGACGGGATTGCGCTTTGAAATCGGAGAATGTAAAAAGTCCGAAATTGCCGGAAATGGTCCGGCTGCGAAGATGTATTTTAAATTGCCGTTATTTCTGGTCTTATTCCGACTTTTGCTCCAACTGTAATAAAAAGTGCATTTCTGTTCTAATGAGGGCACGTCGAACATTAACGGTGGCAGTTTTCCATTGTCGATAAAAGAGTTAGTGAAGCTTGAAATAAAATTCATTGTTTTGCATGCAGTTCAGTCGAATTTTCATTAGATCGTAACTAGGTTTTTAACGTATCCTGATAAAGCGCTTGGAAAAACAATTAAAAATTTACACGAATATTTATCTAGTTCGAAACCTTGAACCTGGAAGGCAATATTAAACAAATCAGGTACAAACATGGCATAAACTCACTAGTTTTACTTTAGTTGTACTTTGATTGCACTTTGGTATCACTTAAGTTAGTAATGTGGTAGCACTTTAGTAGTGCTTTGGTAGCACTTTAATAGTACTTTGGTAGCACTTTAATAGTACTTTGGTAGCACTTAATAGTGTTTTGGTTACACTTGAGTAGTACTTTGGTAGAGCTTTAGTAAACGTTGTAACGTGTTTTTTTAAAAAATACCGGCGCATCCACCACATACGATTCAAGGTTTCATTCAACATTTGACTGTGATTGTTTAATTTTCTTTGCAAAATTCCAATCAATTTTGTTGCATACAATAATAATTTCAACTTTCTAATGACAATATTGCGTTATAATGACAAATTATAAGCGGGGCGTATTTTAGAAAGAGATGTCAATAATTTACGTCTTTACCACATCGCTTTATAGGATGCAGTTGATGTTTATGATTTTGTTCTCATAATTAGACATCACGTGGATGCATTTGTAGGCGATTTCAAGTGTCTATTGAGGATTCTACGCTTAGTAGAATTTTTCCCAAGAAAAGTGCTAAAAAATCGTATTAATTTTAATAACATACACAATGCAGTTGGCCTTCGTGAATTTCTACCATAAGTTATACGTGCTTTGACTACATTTTCAAACAATTTCAAGTCTCTAGCGTCTCTAGTCACTAATTAAAACAATTAGAATCCAAAAAATTTCTTATATCCGTCAATTTACGTGATTAGTGCATTACGTAAACTGTCTATGTTTATCGTATTATGTCTTTCTGAAAGTTTGCGTGGTTTTTAGGGTTCCATACCTTAAAAAGAAAAAATGGAACCCTTATAATCTCAATCTTGTGTCCGTCTGTCACAAATACATATTTTCGGAGCTAGCCCTAGTTCACGCAATGCAGTAATTGCGGTTGAATCTGAATATTATAACACGATCCGAGGCGATCTCATAAACTGTGTTAATCATCGACTTATTGCAAATTGCAAATGAATGCTTTTCTTCCGAGACTTTATCAACACAGTTATCAGTTCCATAAATATTTGGTTTGATTATAAGCAAAGTGTGCACATCTGAAAACAGACAATTTTTTTTATATTGCAATTATAACACAAGAACATTTGGATAAAATTCATACATTTATTTAACCGTATCTGAGCGTTCATACATAAATAAAAATGATTTAATTTGGTCTATTGAATGTTCACTGTATTCATTGAAATCTTGGGAATTTTTCCATGCAAAATATCATCCATAAAGTAGCTTCGATTATTCCTCTATTCAAAGGAAATTCCCCCTGTCCCATAAATTTTTAATATTAAACACAACGACTTTTGCTAACAAAGAAGCTTCAGCGATAAATATTTCCAAAGTGGACGTAATATGCGGTGATTCAGGATGAAGCCCATCCAGAGATGTGCTCGAAGACACTTAAACGGATAGAAACTCGAAACTAATGCGTTTCGTTTTATCGATAAATTGTTTAAATACTTAGCAAGCAGTTGGCATGACGCTGACTGTAATTACTTAGATACTTTACGTCCAATTTGATTTATCAGAAAGGAAATGCATTCTAACACTACAATCTTAATTACCTACGAGGAGGCTCCGTTACTGTACTTTTTTCTAGCTCAAGTGAGATTTCTTATCGTTAGTGTAAATGCAGACGGCCTTAATGACACAGGCGACGTAAAGCTGCAGATTATTTTCGCTGTTGGAAAATTCTCGACTTTTATGGATGAATTACCACGTAATTCCTCCGCGATGTTCTTACATAACTAATAGCATCACGTATTGCACTTTAGCATACTCTTACCTCAAAATACATATCGACATAATCGACAAAAATCAATTTTAGTTGAATAATATGACTTTAAAAAAATAATATTTTAGTAGCTCATAGTGTGTGATGAACCTAAATTTAAAACATGACTAGTCGACATAATTGAAAATACTCTTTTGACATTTTTATTATCAACAACAGATTTAATGTTAACCTAAAAATTTCGACTTTTTCCAAAATTTTATTTTTTATTTTCGCCTCTTTTTAAAAATATTGATTTTTTAAAAGCCTTGTCATTTCTGAAAATACTGGCGATTTTCTAATTTTTTGGAAAGTTTGACTCTTTGAAGAATTTCGATCCTTGTTGAATACCTCCATTTTTTTAAACCACGACATTTTTTAAATCACGAAGTTTTTTAAATCACGAAATTTTTTAAATCACGAAATTTTTTAAATCACGGAATTTTTTAAATCACGAAATTTTTTGAATCACGAAATTTTTTAAATCACGAAATTTTTTAAATCACGAAATTTTTTAAATCATGAAATTTTTAAAATATTTCCACCTTTCAAAAATTTCCTGTCAATTTTCACTGTTTTGAAAATGTCGACTTCCTCAAAAATTTGGGCATTTTGATATTTTTGGGTCAAAATTTCGACCCTTTTCAAAATTTTTAGGTTTTTTCTTCAGAAAATTCTACTTAAAAATTTGGGGTTTTTTAATTCATGCTTTTCGTAGAAATTTTGACGTATTTTAAAAATTACGACTCTGAAAATTTCGACTTTTTTAAAATTTCGACTCTTGTAGAATTTAACTCTTTTTGAAAAATTTGATCTATTTGAAAATTTCGACTTTTTTTCAAAAATTTCCACTTTTTCTCGAGTCTTTTTTAACGAATTCAACTTTTTCGGAAATTTACCTGTAAAAAATCGTTGTGGTTTAAAATGACTTTAAAAAAATTATTTATTTTAAAGTAAACCTCTGAAAATTTCGAGATTTTCCAACATTTGAACATTTCTTTAATTCAGGCTTTTTCCCGAAATTCTGACGTAATTCAATATTTCGACTCTTTCAAAATTTCGATCTTTCAAAATTTTGACTCTTTCAAAATTTCGATTTTGTAGAATTTAACTCTTTTTGAAAAATTCGCCCTATTTAAAAATTTCGACTTTTTGTTGAAAATTTCGATTTTTTCTCCAAAATTTCGACTTTTTCTAGAGTCGTTTTTAACGAATTCAACATTTTTGGAAATGTATCTGTAAAAAATCGTTGTGATTTAAAACGACTTTAAAAAAATTATTTATTTTAAAGTAAACCTCTGAAAATTTCGAGATTTTCCAACATTGGAATTTTATTTTTTTAATTCAGGCTTTTTCTCGAAATTCTGACTTAATTTAAAATTTACGACTCTTTCAAAATTTCGACTCTTTCAAAATTTCGACTCTTTCAAAATTTCGATTTTGTAGAATTTAACTCTTTTGGAAAAATTGGCCCTATTTGAAAATTTCGACTTTTTCTTGAAAATTTCGACTTTTTCTCCAAAATTTCGACTTTTTCTCCAAAATTTCGACTTTTTCTTGAGTCGTTTTTACGAATTAAACATTTTTGGAAATTTACCTGTAAAAAATCCTTTTGGTTTAAAACGACTTTAAAAACATTATTTATTTTAAAGTAAACCTCTGAAAATTTCGTGATTTTCCAACATTTCAATTTTATTTTTTTAATACAGGCTTTTTTTCGAAATTTTGACGTAATTTAAAAATTACGATTCTTTCAAAATTTCGATTTTGTAGAATTTAACTCTTTTTGAAAAATTCGCTCTATTTGAAAATTTCGACTTTTTCTTGAAAATTTCGACTTTTGCACCAAAAATTCCACATTTTGTTAAAGAATTTGACTTTTTCTCTTAATTTTAACGTATTTTAAACATTCTGATTCCTTTTTAAAAATAATTGACATTTCCAACCCTTGCTTCGTTAAATTCTTTAATATTCATAACTATTAAAGTTTATTAACGATTAAAAAGCAACATATATTAAAAATTCTTTTTTTTAAGTCCAACCTTTTTAAAATGTTTTTTTTTCCAAAAAAACTCGACTAAAATTTTCGATTTTTTGTTGTTGAGAAGTTCTCCTTTTCTGGAAATTTGACGTATACTGAAAACTTAAAATCTTTTAAAATTTCGGTCCCTTTTCGAGAATTATACTTTTTTTTGAAAAATTCGACCTTTTTGAAAATTTCTAATTTATCTCGAAATTTTGACGTAGATATCTTAAAAATTTTGATTGCTTTTCAATATTTCGATTTGTCTTGGAACATTTTACTTGAAAAATTTGATCATTTGAAAACTGCGATTCTTTATTGAAAATCTCGGCCTTTTTTCAAAATTATGTTAATAGTTTGACAATTTTACTCTATTCGATATTTCTATTTTTCCGAAAAATTTCAGTTATTTAAAAATTACAAATTTTTTTTGAAAATGTCGACTCTTTCTTGAAAAATTCGACTTTTTCTTGAAATTTTGACGCATTTTGAAAATTTGGAATATTTTCCAAAAGATTGATTTTTTTCTAAAATTTAACTTTTTTTTTTAAATTTAAACTATTTGTAAAATTTCGACTTTTTCTAGAAAAATTCGACATTTTCTTGAAAAATTTGACTTTGTCTCGAAATTTGGACGTATTTTAAACATTTTAATTTCTTTTCTAATATTTTTGATATTTTTATTTTGTAAAAAATTTAAGTTATTTGAAAATTTTAAATATGTTTTGAAGATTTCGACTTTTTCTTAAAAATTTTGACTTTTCCTTGAAATTTTGACCTATTTTAAAAATTTTGATTGTCTTCCAAAAGTTCAGCCTTTTTTTTAAATTGTATCTTTCTTTTAAATCGACCTATTTGAAAATTTCGACAATTTCTAGAAAATATTGATTCTTTTTTAAAATTTGGACCTTTTTCAAAATTTTAAGTTTTTTCTATAGAAAATTATACTTAAAAATTTTGAATATTTGTTAAATATATGCCTTTTCTCGAAATTTTGACGTATTTTAAAAATTACAACTCTTTCAATATTTCGAGCCTTTTGTAGAATTTAACGCTTTTTGAAAAATTCGACCTATTTGAAAACATCGACTTTTTCTTGAAAATTTCGACTTTCTCTTAAAATTTTGATGTATTTTGAAAATTTTGATTATCTTTCAAAAGTTCAGAGTTTTTTTTGAAATTGTAACTATTTTTAAATCGACCTATTTGACAACTCCCACATTTTCTGCAAAATTTTGATTCGTTTTCAAAACTTCGATCTTTTTCAAAATTTTAGGTTTTTCTTCAAAATATTCTACTTAAAAATTTCGAATTTTCTTAACAGTTCTGGTTTTTCTCGAAATTTTAAAGGATTTTAAATTTTCAAAAAAGTTTCAAATTTTCGACTGTTTCAAAATTTCGACTATTTCAAAATTTCGACTCTTTTGTAGAATTTAACTCTTTTTAAAAAATTCGACCTGTTTGAGAATTTCGTTTTCTTTTTCAAAATTTCGACTTTTTTTTAAATTTCGACTGTTCCTCGAAATTTTGACATATTTTGAAAATTCTGATTCTTTGAACGCCTCCACTTTTTTAAAGTTTTAATTTTTATTGAGGACAATCGAGCTATTTGAGAATTTCGATTATTTTCCAAATTATGTCATTTGCTTGAAATTTTGACTATTTTGAAAATTTCAATTCTTTTTTCAAAACTTCGACTTTTTCTTAAAATTTCACTTTTTTGAAATTTTGACATTTTTTCTAAATTTCAATTTTGTTTTGTAAAATTGAGTTTCATTTGAATAATATTATACAAAAATTTGACTTAATAGTTTAAAATTTAATGTATTAGAATATACTTAAAACGTTGATTTTTTGAAAATTTCAAAGTGAGCTCAAGGTCACCTGAGTTAAAAATCACAAGAGCTTAAGCTGACGTAAGATCCAGGTCACGGGATCTCTGACTTAGATGGATACAAGGTTACAGGGGCTTACCGTTGTGCAAGCTCAAGTTCACGTGAAGGACACGCGAGTTCAAGGCCATGCAGGTCAAAGCCACGCAGGGTCAAGGTCACGCGCGTTCAAGGCCACACTAGTTCAAGGCTATGCGAGGTAAAGATTACATAAGGTCGATAGAATGCGAGATCAAGGTCATGGTGGTCGAGGATATGCGAGTGAAAGGTCATGCAAGTGTAAGACCACGTAAAGTCAAGGTCGTGTGCGTCCAGTCATGCGAGTTCAAAGTCACGCGAGTTCAAGGTCACATGGGGTCAATAAACTGCGAGTTCAAGGTCACGTCGAATCAAAGTCATGTGAGTTTACGGTCGCGCAAATTCAAGATTATGAGTATCAAGGTAGTTCGGCTCCAAGGCCACGTGTCTTCAAGGACACACTATTTCAAGGCCATGCAAGTTCAAGATCACGCGAGTTTAAAACCACGCGAGTTCAAAACCACGCGAGTTCAAAACCACGCGAGTTCAAAACTACGCGAGTTTAAGACCATGTGAGGCCAAGGTCATGCGTGTTCAAGGCCACGCGACTTCAAGGCCATGCGATTTCAAAGCCATGCAAGTTCAAGACCACGCGAGTTTAAAACCACGCGAGTTCAAAACCAGGCGAGTTCAAGGTCATGTGAGGGCAAGGTCACGCAAGGTCAAGGTTATGTAAGATCAAGATTATGCAAATTTAAGACCACGTAAAATCAAGGTCGGGTGTGTTCAAAGTCATGCGAGTTGAAGGACACGCGAGTTCAAGGTCACATAAGGTCAATAAAATGCGAGATCAAGGTCACGTGGGGTCGAGGTCATGCGACTTCGAGGCCACGCAAAGGCAAGGTCATGCGAGTTCAAGGTCACATGAATCAAGGTCATTCGGCTCCAAGGTCACGTGTGTTCAAGGTCATGCGAGTTCAACGTCACGTGCGTTTAAGGTCACGTGTGGTCAACTTCTTAAGAATTTGGATTCTAAATTTTAAACTTTGAAAATTTTGGATTTTTGAAAATTGCGGTTTTTTTTAATTGGCCTTTATTCAAATTTTGATCTCATTGACTGGTAATTTGTATTTTTTGATATCGATAATTTTCGAAATCTCTTCTATTTTGTGTTGCACGACTTACTGAAACACTGCTACTTTTTAAAAATGTTGACTTTTTCTTACAAATTTGATCAAAAATTTCGCACTTCCATTTTATCTTACACTCAGGCGCAGATCTAAGGCGATTGGAGTGATTGGTCCCAATCGGGCCCCGTATTTGAAGGGGCCCCGAATCACTAACAAAATTAACAAAATATTATTTATCGAAATTTTTTACCATTTTTTCATTTCATCAAAATCCTAGAATTTTTTGAAAAGGTCGACTTTTAACACTATCATTTCAAAATGTTAACACCATTTGTCAAAAGTTTGTTTTTTTTTAAATCATAATTATCTAGATTTCGAAAATTGTCGAAATTTCATTTTTCAAAATTTTTACTTTCAAAAGTTTCCACTTTCTTTAAAACGTGGTCTTTATCTGAAAATATCGATTTTTTAAAATCGACTCTTGTTAAAATTTTGGATTTTTTTTGTAAACATTTCGTTGCATTTTAAAGTTTTTGATTTATTTCAAAAATTTTAATTTTCTTCGAAATGTTGATTTTTTTCAACATTTTGGCTTTTCCTTTGAAAATTTTAACTTTTCTTTTGAAAACTTCGACTTTTTTTTAATTGAATGTCTTTTTAAGATTTTTAACTTTTTAACCATTTTATGAAAGTTTTAATTAACAAAAACTTCGAAAATTTTAAAAATTTTGACTTTTTTCGTAATTTTGGCTTTTCGAAAATTTGGGTTTTTAGAAGATTTTACTGAAAATTCCTCATTATTTTTCTGGGTTACATATTCATTTAAAAAAAAATGTTCGCACCGACATTGATATTTCTTTATGTCCCTTTGGCGGTTTAAAAAGGTAGAAAAAAGCTTGTTGGTCTAGTTCAGGTAATCCGGTTCCAAGGTCACGTGTGTTCAAGGTCGTGTGAGTTCAAGGTCATATGCGTCTAAGGTCACGTGTGGTCAACTTCTTAAGAATTTGGATTCTAAATGTTTGGCTTTAAAAATGTTCGTTTTTTGTAAATTGCTGTTTTTTTTTAATATGCCTTTATTCAAATTTTGATCTCATTGACCGGTAATTTGTATTTTTTGATATCGATAATTTTTAAAATCTCGACCATTTTGTGTTGCACGACTTATTGAAACACTGCTACTTTTTAAAAATGTTGACTTTTTCTTACAAATTTGACCAAATATTCCATTTTATCTTACACTCAGGCCCAGATTTAAGGCTATTGGAGTGATTGGGCCCAATCGGGCCCCGTATTTGAAGGGGCCCCGAATCAGCAACAAAATTAACAAAATATTATTTACCGAAATTTACTCTTTTGAGCATTTTATCATTTTATCAAAATCCTAGAATTTTTTGATAAGATCGACCTTTAACAATATCTTTCCAAAATGTTAGCACCACTTTTCAAAAGTTTCGTTTTTTTTAATTCTAGTTATCTAAATTTCGAAAATTGTCGAAATTTGGTCATTTTTCAAAATTTTTACTTTTAAAAGTTTTCACTTATTTTAAAATTTGGTCTTTATCTGAAAATATCGATTTTTTTTAAATCGACTCTTAAAAAATATTGGATTATTTTGTAAACATTTCGTTGCATTTTAAAGTTTTTGACTTCTTTAGAAAATTTAAACGTTCCTCGAAATGTTGATTTTTTTTAAAACATTTTGGCTTTTCCTATAAAAATTTTAACTTTTTTTTGGAAAACTTCGACTTTTTTTTAATTGAATGTCTTTTTAAGATGTGTAACATTTTAACCATTTTATGAAAGTTTTAATGAATAAAATTTTCGAAAATTTTAATAATTTTGAATATTTTCGGAATTTTGGTTTTTCGAATATTTGGGTTTTCAGGGGATTTTATTAAAAATTCTTCATTTTTTTCTAGGTTACATATTGATTTTTAAATTTTTTCGCATCGACATTGATATTTCTTTTTAAAGAAATATCAATGTCGATGCGAGACAATATTTGTCCTGATTATTTTTTACGAAAAAAACATTGTTTAATAATTTTACTTGTTACATTATAATTGTTAATTATGCTAGTTTATGAAATTCAATGCAATGAAAAATTGTGATTTATTTAGACTTATCTAATGTTATTAATTTACTGAAAATACAGCAAAAGGACAGGGGAGAAACATTTTTGAAGGTTTAAGTGCGATTGTGCCAAAACGAATTAATTTATAATAATGAAACTTATGGTCAGTAGAGTAGACATTTTACTTCAAGAGATTATTACTTCATTTATAACAATTTTGTTTTTAAACTATATTATTTAATCATGGACGTCAAAAGTACCTCTTAAATGAGAATCACCCTTATGTGCCTTTGGGGGTTTAAAAAGTTAGACGAACGCTTGTTGGTCTAGTTGAGGGTTTCGGAGATTGTTTCGTACTGTTGAGTGAAACCAAACACTCGAATTAATCTTTGGCGATGTTTTCTCTTTGAAAAAAAAAAAAAACTTGACTAATCCGGAAAGGAGGTTAATTCGCATTCAAGACGGAATATTAGAGGACTTGGGAGCGGAATTAAGGTTTATTAAATATTTGAGAAGCTCTGATCATTTGCGCCTCTAAGCGAAATGGAAAAACACGATATGCAAATCCCAGTGACCCTGTTCTTTAATGCCCTTATTTACCATTCTTATCTAATTAAGCTGCTTAAATAAACTTCCGCGCGAATCTGATGGCGTTCAAATGGGACAATAAGGAAATCGTACTGTGCGTTTTGATTTTCTTAGTAGATAATTACTCTGAGGATGATAAACAAATGACCTGAAAGAAAAAATTATTTAATTTTGGTATATATGTATATATATATATATATATATATATATATATATATATATATATATATATATATATTCACATCAGTTGATAACAACGAAACTGCAAGTCACTGTAATAGCTAAGTTATATTAGAACAAAATGGTGTTTTTGTTTACAGGTTATAAACACGGAATGTTCAGAGAGAAGATGATAGCTTGGCTATCGAAACGCGCCAAAGCAACCTTTGTTGTGTTTTTCAATCTTTCTTGGTTTCAAGGAACAAGATTTGTATTTCAATTTTTGAGGACAACCAAGGACGAGTCCGTTCCACCACAATCAAATTCGAGTTATAGATAACAGGCATCGTGCTTATCTGCAGAAATGGATTCGTGGACTTATGAAAATCACCTCATTAAGCTCCTGAAACGTATCAGTCGATCCTTAAAAAATAGAATACAAAATACACGCGAGGGCGTCCAAAAAATTCCCGGCGCATCCACCAAATTTTGCAACGCTTTATTTTCGCAACTGAAAAGCGCTCGATTTAATAAGCTTACATTCGAGATAGTTTGCAGGTATTTAAATTAGAAGTGCCTCGGAAGGCCCCCTAGCTACATTCCGTCGCTGTTTTTAGGTTATATTTTAATAACGCTCAGTCCTAGAGAAATTTCGTGCTAGAAAATTAAATTTTTTAGTGCTTTTTTACGGAGCATTAATGATAAATAAAATGTAAGCTTGAAAACACAAGGAAAATAAAAAAAGGTTCTATTTTCAAAGGTAGAAAAAAATTCTTTAATATCAATATTTTCTGTAGAGTGTTTTATAATTACTTATTTAATTTGGTCACTTTTTTAAAACAAGGGCTGGAAACTGAGTGTAAAATTGTCGGAAAAATAGGCTACATACTTTTGAGTAGCACTTTCAACAGAGAGGAACAGAACTAGCGACGAATGTGGCTCTGTTTGAAATGAGATATCATTTCTCTAAAAACTGCCAGTTAATCTAATCAATTCTATGCAATATGCAAATAGTATTCAAAATAATTTCGTTTTAAAATAGCCCTGTGTATCGAAATAACTCAATTAATTTAAAATTTTATTTTAACAGTATACAATGTCAGTTTTCAACAAAACTATATTTTATAGTCATAAATGTGATTTTATATTTGTTTCGATTCGATTTGTATTTATAAAACATAGAGCACATTTATATTTATTTACAAAGTGTCGTTTCAGCATCACTTGTAATAAAAATGGTTATTTTCATCTGCATACAGTGGAGGATTTTTTTTAGGTTCAATCCACTCGCAAATTACAAATTAACAATAAAGCATCCGTCACCTAGAATAGAGTTGATAAATGTTATACATTTTATGTTGTAGTTGGGCGGATGCAAATCAACAATTTTAAGCATTCGAGTTATTTATGGCTCTTGAGCAGTAACATGGAAGTTAAACGCGTTACTTGAGATGAAATCGAAGACCACACATCCATTATTTCTGGCTTTAATAGCTATCTGATTACCAAGTTAAATAATTCATTAACGCCAACTAATGATACCAAAAATAATGAGACACAATCAAGCATTTCGTAACGTATGCCAACTGCTCTTGTTTTTATAATGGACAGCTTGAAAATTAGACGATTTTTAAATGAAAAATGAGTTCAATGGCATATGTGAGGATAGTAAATTGGTGTCTTGGATCTTGTCGAGCGAAAAATAGAAAATATTACTGGAAAATTGTATCGGGATTAGAACCTTCAACCTCTGGCTCAAATGCTTACGAAATTAATCTGTAATGTACAAATTGTCAAACCACGTTAACGTAGTTGGCTAAAGGGTGAAAAGAAATGAGGAAATTCTGTGATATTTATCTTAATCTCATGCTAACGACAGTCTTATAAACAAGGCCATTATGGAGGCATTCTTTTGACAACATTCATTATATGATATTGATTAGCGGGTCCTTTCTTTGAAGTATTAATAGACCTTTGTTTGTTTGTCCCAAATCCGTTTATGGCCATCCTTCAATTTGTTCGGCCTTTCAATCTCACAATAAAATCAGATATTCTATCCAAAACAACATCCCAGATTTTGAGGTTAGTTTGGGCAACCTAAATAATGAGGGAAATCAATTGCAATAACAACGAATCAAAAATTGATCGTTTCAGCTTGACGAGACCTGCAAAATTCAGTTTAGAGTTTGGCGTGAATTCATGAATGTCTGCTTAACCTTTGGCGAACGTTTGACCAATTTGACGCGAGTTCGTAATTGGACAAAGTGTTTCCACTCACGGTGCGGCGCTTAAATCAAATTTTTTATTTCTATTAATAATAGCGTCAATAAAATGAATGGTCTACACATAACTTTAGTGCTGTAAGTCTGCAATTTAACAGTTGGTACTTGTAATAAAACGTAATGTTAATGGAATTAGTAATGGCTTGATAGCAGAAATAAATACTCCATATCCTGTTGTATTTAAACCGCTAAAACCTTGACATTCATGATTCATAACTCCTACGTTAAAAACGCTTCTACGCGGGGGTCCCCCGTAATAATAATGGGATACCAGTCTGAAATTTATGGAGTGGTATCTTAATTTATGCCGAAGAAATAAAAAATTACACAAGACTTATTTTGAGTTGTTGTAACTTCGAGGCACCGAAAACTAGACCATAATTGCCCCATTCTTTACTCGGGGAACTATCACAAAATAAGTAACAATTTTAGTCTCTGGTAACAACTTATTTTGTGGAACTACCACAACAGGATAATTTAAGTTCAAGGGTTTCAAATTTGAACTTTTGTCACTAATTTAGTTTAGTGTTCTGGCCACCTGTATCTCGTCTTTCTTGAAAATGTGCCAGAGGGTAAATTGATCCACTTATTCTGAAACAACGGGGTATTATCCGATTGAAATTTTAATTATTATAACAACCGATTATTACTTTATTGCCATCCGAGGTACAAAGTGGATGAGGCGCAATTTCCCCCACAAGGGAGACTATAAAACAGGAAGTATATAGGGTGAACTTCGATCTAGTGATCCCTCGCTTTGGGGTCGAACTGTACAACAGCAGTAGTTAATGCAGATGGTTATCGCCGGCGTGCGTGTTCTGAGCTTTGCGAGGAAATGACTCCATATA
Source organism: Dastarcus helophoroides (assembly GCA_028583605.1). NCBI lineage: Eukaryota > Metazoa > Arthropoda > Insecta > Coleoptera > Bothrideridae > Dastarcus > Dastarcus helophoroides. Next base: position 13,285,736 of record CM053335.1, on the reverse strand, counting down.
TTACTCTTAATCTTGGACTCGTTAAATATTACAGCTTGTGTAAACAGTTTCATGAATAACCCAAACCCCAACACACTTACACCCATAAAACATTGTTCTGATATTGCCAGTTTACGACTTGTTATATTTATAATAAACACGAAATTTATTCCTTGTGTATGCATCTGCATTTTTGTCTCGAAACATAAATGTCTGCACAGGCATTTGCAACTAAGCAGTAAAACTCGTGCACTCTGTGAACCCCAAACAATAAAATAAGTACCCAAACGTAAGCTCGTTAATATCAAACGGATACGGCGCGCAAAATATTCGCCAACTAAAGGTTTTTAAAAGCTAAAAATGCGACCCAGATTTCCTAGGAGCTAGGAGGCAGTTTTAGATACCACTTAATTAAAAAAATTCACTAGGCGTGATTCTATATTTTAGGTAACTGAAATTCGCTGAAAATGCTGCCAAAATATGTGACATTGTACAGAAAAATTGATACTGATGAAAATTACAACGTAAGATGCTCATTTAACCATCAATGTAATATATGACTAATGGTAATATTAAAAACTTGGAATTTGGTCAATCGCGACTCCCTCTAAAGCATTATGACCAGAAGATTCGAATTCTGCTAATCGATTTGAACTACAAGTCGCCATTGAGGAAATAAAATTGAGGGCCAAACAAATCATGTTTATACGACAAGATTACTTCCGACTTTGTTCAACTATAATTCTCAAGCGCTTAGCCCTAGGGTCCTTTAGGCTCAGGATTTGGATTCAGCGGGGTCGATTTTGTATAAAAACGCCACTTTGTTAAATTCTTATTAAATAGGCGCCTAATGCGGAACGAAATTGAGGTCTACAAAAAAATGGCGAATGCACCGGAAACAACTTTGTTCAAGCAACTTCACCAAGCGCTGCCATCTTTTCAGGCGACTGAAATTCGCTACAGATGTAGCTTCCTGTGGAAATAATCGGGGTACGTATGAGACGTTTTGTAGCACCGTGAATTATTTGTGAAAAAAACAGTAACGACTATATAATTAAACAGTGTCAATATGTTATACAAAACTTCGAGGTTAGACTCGAATTTGAGCTCCGTTATTGAATTAAAATTTGATTTTATTTTTAAAGAAACTGATTCCAGCTTCTTCTTTTCTTATTTCTTCATTTCTTATTATTTCGAATTTTTGTTCCCCCCTAAAACTCGAAATATTTAGCTTTTTTTCTACAATTTCGATTTTGAAATGTTTATTTAAATTCTTTTCACTGTTTCGACTTTTACGGCTCAAATCCAACTAACTACATAATAATTGCTTTTTTTCTAAAATTATGACTTTACAACTGAAACCTTTTTCTGGAAATATTGTCCCTGATGTCGAAATAGTGTCGCTGATGTCGAAATAGTGTCGCTGTTCTCGAAATATTGTCGCTGCTCCCGAAATATTGTTGCTGATCTAGATATTTTAGTTTACTTCTAGCATATTCCAGTTTATAAATAGGACGTTTGTTTTATCAGGAATTTGTTTCAAAATTTCAATTTTTATTTGATTAAAAATTTTCGAATCCAACAAACTGAATTTTTCTGAAAATGTCTACTTTAATCTCGAAATTATTTTTAAATGCGAGTTTAAGCTTCGAATTTTCATCTTTTTTTTTTAAATTAAAGTCAAAATTTCGAGTAAATGTTAGAAATTAAAACAGAAACTTTATTTTTTGAAATATTTGTCATTTTCCCCCTACAAGATATTCCTTGTATCTTTGTTTGCGAAGTTGTGTTTGTGTTGATTTCATTCATCCTTTTTGTTGACTTTATTCACCTTTTTATTGGATTTTTTTTATCCTTGACAAAAGGTGACTGAACATTTAAATTTGTGAAAGAAGGAACTGGCAAAGAAAAAGCCATAAAAATAAATGGATGAAATTCCTTCCAGAAGATTTTGATTGAGAAGTTTACTCTTTTGTTTTTCTTTAGAAAGTTTTCCTTTCATTTGATTAAAAATTTTGAATGTATCTCAAAATATACTGTTATCTTGAAACCTGATTTTAATTTTAAAAGTTTGGGTGTAAACGTGAAATCTTTATTTATTTATTTTTTTCATTAAAACAAAAAATTCGAATTAAAAAGTTGAGGAAGCTTAGTTTATTTGTCATTTTCCTCCTACAAGATATTCGCTGTATCTTTGTTTGCGAAGTTGTGTTTGTGTTGATTTCATTCATCCTTTTTGTTGACTTTATTCACCTTTTTATTGGATTTTTTTTATCCATGACAAAAGGTGACTGAAAATTTGAATTTGTGGAAGAAGGAACTGGTGAAGAAAAAGCCATTAAAATAAATGGATGAAATTCCATCCAGAAGATTTTGAATTGAGAAGTTTACTCTTTCGTTTTTCTTTAGAAAGTTTTCCTTTCATGTGATTAAAAATTTTGAATATATCTCAAAATATATTGTAATCTTGAAACCTGATTTTAATTTTGAAAGTTTGGGCGTCAACGTGAAATTTTTATTTATTTATTTTTTTCATTAAAACGAAAAATTCGAATTAAAAAGTTGAGGAAGCTTAGCTTATTTGTCATTTTCCTCATACAAGATATTCGCTGTGTCTTTGTTTGCGAAGTTGTGTTTGTGTTGATTTCATTCATCCTTTTTGTTGACTTCATTCACCTTTTTATTGGATTTTTTTATCCACGACAAAAGATGACTGAAAATTTGAATTTGTGGAAGAAGGAACTGGCGAAGAAAAAGCCATTAAAACAAATGGATGAAATTCCTTCCAGAAGATTTTGATCGAGAAGTTTACTCTTTCGTTTTTCTTTAGAAAGTCTGCCTTTCATTTGATTAAAAATTTTGAATATATCTCAAAATATACTGTTATCTTAAAACCTGATTTTAATTTTGAAAGTTTAAGTGTAAACGTGAAATTTTTATTTATTTATTTTTTTCATTAAAACGAAAAATTCGAATTAAAAAGCTAACATTACGAACAATCCTTAGGAAAGTATTCTTCAAAATTTCAGTTGTACTAAATATTGTAGGATATTTATTCTCAAATTTTGAATTTTAACCTGAAACTCCGATTTTTTTCTAAAAATGTTATGCTTCTGTTTAAGTAGAAATTTCGAAGAGGAAGTCAATCAATTATAAAAAAATCCTCATATTCAAGTTAATTATTTCAAAATTACGCATTCAGGCCTGTAATTTTTAATCTTTCCTCTTAGAATTTCAATCTAAAGCTCGAAGGGTATTTTCGATCTTTTTTTTTGTAATTTTGAAGATAAACTTGAAATACCTTTGTTCCGAGTTAAGACTAAATATTTTCTAATTTCAATGAATTTCTCACCATTTGGTGTCTTTTTTTCAAATTTAATTAACTTTAGGGGTTTTTCTTTAAATTTCAAATTCTTTCTTTAAGTTCTCTCTTCTGCTTTCTACTAGGACTTAGTCCTGTGAAAAAAAGAATTTTTTTTCTCCAAGTTATATAAGCAATAATGTTGAATTTGATTCATAAAATCTCGATATTAATCAGTTTTTGAATTTTTTCAGAAAAAAACTCTTTATTTTCCTTGTGTTTTCAAGCTTACATTTTATTTATCATTAACGCTCCGTAAAAAAGCACTAAAAATTTAATTTCCTAGCACGAAATTTCTCTAGGACTGAGCGTTATTAAAATATAACCTAAAAACAGCGACGGAATGTAGCTAGGGGGCCTTCCGAGGCACTTCTAATTTAAATACCTGCAAACTATCTCAAATGTAAGCTTATTAAATCAAGCGCTTTTCAGTTGCGAAAATAAAGCGTTGCAAAATTTGGTGGATGCGCCGGGAATTTTTTTGGACGCCCTCGCGTGTATTTTGTATTCTATTTTTTAAGAATCGATTGATACGTTTCAGATGCTTAATGAGGCGGTTTTCATAAGTCCACGAATCCATTTCTGTAGATAAGCACGATGCCTGTTAACTATAACTCGAACTTGATTGTGGTGGAATGGACTGGTCCTTGGTTATCTTCAAAAATTGAAATACAAATCTTGTCCCCTGACACCAAGCTTGCTTTCAAGGGACAAGATTTGTATTTCAATTTTATAAAATTCCTTCTAGAAATGTTAAGGTTTGGAAAAAAATTTTCTTCGGAAGAAAATTTGAACTTTTGAGGGAAAAACATTTAGAGTTTTTTTGATCGATTTGCCAATCTTTAACTTGAAATATTAACGTTTTGTTGCAAAATTTATAGTTGAAACTTAGACACTTGGACATTTCCTGTTGGGCCCGCTGAGAGGGAGCAAAGGAGCAAATGCCCTGGGGCCTGGTTTTTATGGGGATCCGGTGAGGTGGTTCGTGAAACGTGTAAATTGACAACTTGAGGAACTATTTTGGTCGTCAAAAGTATAAAAGTGGTGCTGGTCGTCAAAAGTATAAAAGTGGTGTCCCTCCACTGAACTATACTGCAGGGACCCGAGCTTCATAATTACCCCCGGGCCCTGACGTTCTCTCGGAGAGTTTGTTTTCTGAAAATGTTGACGTTTTTCCCAACATTAAAAAATCGAACAGTTGTGGTTAGTTGGAAATGTTGACTTTTTTCTCAACATTAAAAAAAGTCGAAAGTTTGTAATTAACTGAAAATGTTGACGTTTTTCCCAGTATTAACAAAGTTGAACGTTTGTGATTAATTGGAAATGTTAACGTTTTTCCCAGCATTAAAAAAATTCGAACCTTTGTGATTAACTGGAAATGTTGACATTTTCCCCAACATTAAAAAAGTAGAACGTTTGTGAATAACTGGAAATGTTGACATTTTTCCCAATATTAATAAAAGTCGAACGTTTGTGATTAAGTGGAAATGTTGACGTTTTTCCCAACATTAAAAAAGTTGAACGTTAGTGATTAACTTGAAATGTTGACGTTTTTCCCAACATTAAAAAAGTTGAACGTTTGTCATTAATTGGAAATGTTGTAGTTTTTCCCAACATTAAAAAAAGTCTAATGTTTATGATTTATTGGAAATGCTAACGTTTTTCCCAGCGTTAAAAAAAATTCGAACCTTTGTGATTAACTGGAAATGTTGACGTTTTTCCCAACATTAAAAAACTAGAATGTTTGTGATTAACTGGAAATGTTGACATTTTTCCCAATATTAATAAAAATCGAACGTTTTGTGATTAAGTAGAAATGTTGACGTTTTTCCCAACATTAAATGAAGTTAAAGATCTGTGACTAACTGGAAATGTTGACGTTTTTCCCAACATTAAAAAAGTTGAACGTTTGTGATTAACTTGAAATGTTGACGTTTTTCCCAACATTAAAAAAGTTGAACGTTTGTCATTAACTGGAAATGTTGTAGTTTTTCCCAACATTAAAAAAAGTCTAACGTATATGATTAATTGGAAATGCTAACGTTTTTCCCAACATTAAAAAAGTAGAACGTTTGTGATTAACTGGAAATGTTGACGTTTTTCCCAATATTAACAAAGGTCGAACGTTTGTGATTAAGTGAAAATGTTGACGTTTTTCCCAACATTAAATGAAGTTAAAGATCTGTGACTAACTGGAAATGTTGACGCTTTTCCCAACATTAAAAAAGTTGAACGTTTGTGATTAACTTGAAATGTTGACGTTTTTCCCAACATTAAAAAAGTTGAACGTTTGTCATTAACTGGAAATGTTGTAGTTTTTCCCAACATTAAAAAAAGTCGAACGTTTATGATTAATTGGAAATGCTAACGTTTTTCCCAGCGTTAGAAAAAATTCGAACCTTTGTGATTAACTGGAAATGTTGACGTTTTTCCCAAAAAAAACTAGAACGTTTGTAATTAACTGGAAATGTTGACATTTTTCCCAATATATTAATAAGAGTCAAACGTTTGTGATTAAGTGAAAATGTTGACGTTTTTCCCAACATTAAATGAAGTTAAAGATCTGTGACTAACTGGAAATGTTGACGCTTTTTCCAACATTAAAAAAGTTGAACGTTAGTGATTAACTTCAAATTTTGACGTTTTTCCCAAAATTAAAAAAGTTGAACGTTTGTCATTAACTGGAAATGTTGTAGTTTTTCCCAACATTAAAAAAAGTTTAACGTTTATGATTTATTGGAAATGCTAACGTTTTTCCCAGCATTAAAAAAAATTTGAACCTTTGTGATTAACTGGAAATGTTGACATTTTTACCAACATTAAAAAACTAGAACGTTTGTAATTAACTGGAAATGTTGACATTTTTCCCAATATATTAATAAGAGTCAAACGTTTGTGATTAAGTGAAAATGTTGACGTTTTTTCCAACATTACATGAAGTTAAAGATCTGTGACTAACTGGAAATGTTGACGCTTTTCCCAACATTAAAAAAGTTGAACGTTAGTGATTAACTTCAAATTTTGACGTTTTTCCCAAAATTAAAAAAGTTGAACGTTTGTCATTAACTGGAAATGTTGTAGTTTTTCCCAACATTAAAACAAGTCTAACGTTTATGATTTATTGGAAATGCTAACGTTTTTCCCAGCATTAAAAAAAATTCGAACCTTTGTGATTAACTGGAAATGTTGACATTTTTCCCAACATTAAAAAAGTAGAACGTTTGTGATTAACTGGAAATGTTGACGTTTTTCCCAATATTAACAAAGGTCGAACGTTTGTGATTAAGTGAAAATGTTGACGTTTTTCCCAATATTAAATGAAGTTAAAGATCTGTGACTAACTGGAAATGTTGACGTTTTTCCCAACATTAAAAAAGTTGAACGTTTGTCATTAACTGGAAATGTTGTAGTTTTTCCTAACATTAAAAAAAGTCGAACGTTTATGATTAATTGGAAATGCTAACATTTTTCCCAGCATTGAAAAAAATTCGAACCTTTGTGATTAACTGGAAATGTTGACATTTTTCCCAACATTAAAAAAGTAGAACGTTTGTGATTAACTGGAAATGTTGATCTTTTTCCCAATATTAACAAAGGTCGAACGTTTTTGATTAAGTGAAAATGTTGATGTTTTTCCCAACATTAAATGAAGTTAAAGATCTGTGACTAACTGGAAATGTTGACGTTTTTCCCAACATTAAAAAAGTTAAACGTTTGTGATTAACTTGAAATGTTCACGTTTTTCCTAACATTAAAATAGTTGAAGGTTTGTCATTAACCGGAAATGTTGTAGTTTTTCCCAACATTAAAAAAAGTCGAACGTTTGTGATTAACTGGAAATGTTGACGTTTTTCCCAATATTAAAAAAGTCGAACGTTTGTAATTAATTGGAAATGTTGTCGTTTTTCTTAACATTAAAAGAAGTTGAGCGATGTGCTTAACTGAAAATGTTGTAGTTTTTTCCAACATTAAAAAAAAGTCGAACGTTTGTGATTGACGCCCCAAATTAAAGAAGAAAGTTTAGAACATGTCAGAATTTTTGGTTAGATTGGGAATTTGAAATAAAATGTTTTTTAAAAAACGTTGAACGTTTGTAATTAACTGAAAATGTTGTAGTTTTTCCCAACATTAAAAAAAATGTTAACATTTTTCCCAACATTAAATAAAGTCGAACGTTTGGCCTAACTGGAAATGTTGTAGTTTTTCCCAACATTAAAAAAAGTCGAACGTTTTTGATCAATTTCAAAAATTGAAGAAAAAAGTCAAAAATAAATCAAAATTTTCAGTTAAATTGGTAATTTGAAATAAAATGTGATTAACTGAAAATGTTGACGTTTTTCCCAACATTAAAAAAGTCGAATGTTTGTAATTAAGTGGAAATGTTGTCGTTTTTCTCAACATTAAAAAAAAGTTGAGCGTTTATGCCTAACTGGAAATGTTGTAGTTTTTCCCAACATTAAAAAAAGTCGAAGGTTTGTGATTAACATCCCAAATTAAGGAAGAAAGACAAGATCATGTCGAAATTTTTGGTTAAATTGGGAATTTGAAATAAAATGTCTTTAAAAAAACGTTGAACGTTTATGATTAGCTGGAAATGTTGTAGTTTTTCCCAACATTAAAAAAAATTGAACATTTGTGATTAACTGGAAATGTTGACGTTTTTCCCAACATTAATAAAGTCGAACGTTTGGCTTAACTGGAAATGTTGTAGTATTTCCCAACATTAAAAAAAAACCGAACGTTTGTGATTAATGTTAAAGATTGAAGAAAAAACCCAAGAATAAGTCAACATTTTCAGTTAAATTGGTTATTTGAATTAAAATGTCTTTAAAAAAACCCTAAAACTTTATCTAGAAATTAAGTTTGAATACGAAATTCCAACTTTTTTCTCGAAATTTCGACTTTTTTCTCAACATTTCGTCTTTATTTAAAATAAGACAACCAATTTGAAAAACCCTTAAATTATATCTAGAAATTAGGTTTCAACAAGAAATTTGTGGAAAAAAGTCTATATTTTAAGAAAAAAGCCGATATTTCCAGAAAAAAGTCGATTTTTCCAGAAAAAAGTCGATTTTTCCAGAAAAAAGTCGCCATTTCCAAAAAAGAGTCACCATTTCCGGAAAAGAGTCGACATTTCCAAAAAAAAAGTCGAAGTTTCGAAAAAAAAGTTGACATTTCGAAAACCAAGAGCAAAGACTCGAGCAAAATCTAAGAAAAAGTCAAAATTTTGGGAACAAAAGTCGACTTTTTCTTGGAATTCTCTCGACCTTCTTCCCAAATTTCCAAGTTAATCACGCATGTAAGACTTTTTTTTAATTTGAAGCTTTTCCAAAAATTTAGGGCTTCAAAATTTCAAGAAAAAAATCGAATATGAGAGAAAATATAGCATTAGATTGAAAAAATTAGTCTCGACAGGTGAATGGTAAATTAAAAAGGTTGATTTTTTAAATAAAAATTTTGAGGTTTTTTTTTCAAATTTTTTCCTACTTAAAATTACAAGCTTCACCATAAAATGTTTATGACTAACCTGACCTAAAATTCGACTTTAAATTCAGAATCTATTTTTTTCCGGAAATGTTGGCTTTTTGTTTCTTGGAAATTTAAGTTGGAAATTGAAAATTTAAATTGGAAATTTTTCCATTTTTTTCGTAAGTGTGTGCTAAAACTAGAATTATTTTTTAAATATTGCTACCTGGAATTTGTTCTTAAAAAGAAAAAATTTGAAATACAGAACTTGTCCCCTGAAACCAAGAAAGATTAAAAAACACAACAAAGGTTGCTTTAATCTTTTTCTTTCTTGGCTTCAGGGGACAAGTTTTGTATTTCAATTTTTGAAGATAACCAAGGACCAGTGCGTTCCACCAAAAAAGACGAAATTTGAGAAATTTTAAAAGCAACTAAAACATTCAAAATTTAACACGAAATTTCGAAAAGAGGTCGAATTTTCGAGGAGAAGACAACTGTAAAAAAAATTTAAATCTCTAGTTTGAAATTTTGTCACAAAACACTAAACATTGATATTTCGAGCAAATGTTAAAATTTCGAATTTTGTAAAAAAAAATCCTTCGAAATTTTGGGTTTAGTCTGGAAATTTCGACTTCATTTAAAAACAACAAACAGTAATTTTACCTGCGCACTTGGAAGGTTTAGTAAAGTTAGAAAATCGAAAAAAAATGATTTTTCACCTTTTAAACGAGAGAGGGACGGATCAATCCATAAACTCCCCCTAACAGGGCGCTTGTAGGTAGCAACAGCTCTCTTAATAAAAAAATAAATATTATTTCCAACTTCATAGATTAACAGATGGTGTATTATGTAATTATGTCACCCTGTGCAGATATAAAGCAGAGTAGCTAAAGTCAATGTTGGTACTATTAGGCACATAATTACGTATTATTATCTGTTACCAGAATTTCGAAAAAAGCCAACATTTCGAAAGGTAATACGCAGATATAAAGCAGAGTAGCGAAAGCCAACCAATGTTACTATTATTTTGCCACATAATTACTATTATTTATTACCAGAATCTCGAGAAAAAGTCTAAATATCGAAAGGTGATTTGGTAAAAAAATCCTTCAAAATTTTGGGTTAGTTTGGAAATTTTCATTTCAGATGGAAACCAAAAAAACAGTCATGTCATCAATCTTAACAGCTTATTTGATCTTTGGATGGTTTAGTAAAAGTGAAGAATAGAAAAAAAAAGTAACATTTGACCCTTTAAACGAGAGACAAATCATAAACTCCCCCTAACAGGGCGCCCATAGGTCGCAGCAGCTCTCTTCATAAAAAAAACGAACATTATTTGCAACTTCATAGGTCAACAGACGGTGTATCACGTAATTGCGTCACCCTGTGTAGATGTAAAGCAGAGTTGCGAAAGCCAACCAATGTTACTATTATTTTGCCGCATAATTACTATTATTAATTACCAGAATCTCGAGAGAAAGTCTAAATATCGAAAGGTGATTTGGTAAAAAAATTCTTCAAAATTTTGGGTTAGTTTGGAAATTTTCATTTCAGATGGAAACCAAAAAAACAGTCATGTCATCAATTTTAACAGCTTATTTGATATTTGGATGGTTTAGTAAAAGTGAAGAACCGAAAAAAAAGCAACATTTGACCCTTTAAACGAGAGACAAATCATAAACTCCCCCTAACAGGGCGCCCATAGGTCGCAGCAGCTCTCTTCATAAAAAATAACGAACATTATTTGCAACTTCATAGGTCAGCAGATGGTGTATCACGTAATTACGTCACTCTGTGCAGATATAAAGCAGAGTAGCGAAAGCCAACCAATGTTACTATTATTTTGCTGCATAATTACTATTATTAATAACCAGAATCTCAAGAAAATTCTAAATATCGAAAGGTGATTTGGTAAAAAAATCCTTCAAAATTTTGGGTTAGTTTGGAAATTTTCATTTCAGATGGCAACCAAAAAAACAGTCATGTCATCAATTTTAACAGCTTATTTGATATTTGGATGGTTAAGTAAAATTAGAGAATCGAAAAAAAAGTAATATTCGACCATTTAAACGAGAGACAAATCATAAACTCCCCCTAACAGGGCGCCCATAGGTCGCAGTAGCTCTCTTCATAAAAAAAAACGAACATTATTTGCAACTTCACAGGTCAACAGACGGTGTATCACGTAATTACGTCACCCTGTGTAGATATAAAGCAGAGTTGCGAAAGCCAACCAATGTTACTATTATTTTGCCGCATAATTACTATTATTAATTACCAGAATCTCGAGAAAAAGTCTAAATATCGAAAGGTGATTTGGTAAAAAAATCCTTCAAAATTTTGGGTTAGTTTGGAAATTTTCATTTCAGATGGAAACCAAAAAAACAGTCATGTCATCAATCTTAACAGCTTATTTGATATTTGGATGGTTTAGTAAAAGTAAAGAATCGAACAAAAAAGTAAAATTCGACCCTTTAAACGAGAGACAAATCATAAACTTCCCCTAACAGGGCGCCCATAGGTCGCAGCAGCTCTCTTCATAAAAAAAAACAAACATTATTTGCAACTTCACAGGTCAACAGACGGTGTATCACGTAATTGCGTCACCCTGTGTAGATGTAAAGCAGAGTTGCGAAAGCCAACCAATGTTACTATTATTTTGCCGCATAATTACTATTATTAATTACCAGAATCTCGAGAAAAAGTCTAAATATCGAAAGGTGATTTGGTAAAAAAATCCTTCAAAATTTTGGGTTAGTTTGGAAATTTTCATTTCAGATGGAAACCAAAAAAACAGTCATGTCATCAATTTTAACAGCTTATTTGATATTTGGATGGTTTAGTAAAAGTGAAGAATCGAAAAAAAAAGTAACATTCGACCATTTAAACGAGAGACAAATCATGAACTCCCCCTAACAGGGCGCCCATAGGTCGCAGCATCTCTCTTCATAAAAAAAACAAACATTATTTGCAACTTCATAGGTCAACAGACGGTATATTACGTAATTGCGTCACCCTGTGTAGATGTAAAGCAGAGTTGCGAAAGCCAACCAATGTTACTATTATTTTGCCGCATAATTACTATTATTTATTACCAGAATCTCGAGAAAAAGTCTAAATATCGAAAGGTGATTTGGTAAAAAAATCCTTCAAAATTTTGGGTTAGTTTGAAAATTTTCATTTTAGTTGGAAACCAAAAACGCAGTCATTAATTTTACCAGCTTATTTGATATTTCGATGGTTTAGTAAAATTGGAGAATCGAAAAAAAAGTAACATTCGACCATTTGAACGAGAAACAAATCAATCCATAAAGTCCCCCTAACAGGGCGCCCATAGGTCGCAGCAGCTCTCTTCATAAAAAAAACAAACATTATTTGCAACTTCATAGGTCAACAGAGGGTACGTCACGTGATCACGTCACCATATGTAGATATAAAGCAGACTAGCAAGAGCCTAATATTAGTATTATTTTATCGCATAATTACTTATCATCATTATTATTTATTATCATTATTTATTACTCCATATTTCGTGTGTCGTGAAACTAATGTAAAAATAGTTACACCTACTTTCCCTTTTTGATTTCTTTAATCGATTGATGCAACATAAAATAAAACAGAAACGTAAATGATGTAAAAAGTGCACCAACATAATTAACTGCAGCTGTTAGTACAAAAATAACTAAAAAAAATGGTACAAAGATAACTAATTTTACGTATGCACATAATTATGATTAATTTGCATTTCTTGGTCAATACGTAATACCATACGCTTTGTTTCGCTTGCAAAACATTATTTTTTGCTGGTACCAGATAATTGATTTATAATAAATGACCCCCACAATGCATACGTCAGCTTTAATGTGTTTTAATGCACAATAACATTCAATAAAGTAGTAATTATTAAATTATCTAGACTCAGACGTCCTTCTCTTATCAAAGTCTAATGAAATTAAATTGATTCATCTGCGCCCTTTGACCGAACTTGACAACTAATATAAATCGTATATTTTTTTAGGAGGCTCATAAAATTTTTATAAGGCATTTTTCAGCTGATTTCTCCGCCTATTATAATTTTCCGCTCTCGGAATGGCATAGTTTTAGTCTGGCACCAATTTGTAGATGCGTATACGAAAGAATTATTGCCTAAATCTACGATAACATCACGAGAGCGTTACGTAATTTGGTTTCGAAGCAATCGTGAGCCTAATATCAATATTTCATTCGTCTAAATTAAAACATGCCTCGGATTTTAGGCAGATATTTCGGCTGTTCTATGGAAGTGGAACTGGAGGCGAATAGTCGTTGAGTTGTTTTTTTTTTCCACTTCGTCTTAGACACAGTTGAGACGGGTTTATATGAGTGGTGTGCCCTGCAACGAGGCGGCGGCAAAGTAGTGAGGATACTTCAGTTTAGCACGACAGTGCATTTCTCGATTCTCGACAGTCTGAAGTATATAACGATAGTCTTCGCGTGGGCGAGATATATTTTCTGTTTTTAATGGCCTTGCAACTATGAATTCCGTTAGTGTCATGATCAGATTGATAAACTGGTAACTCATGGAATTAAGGATTAAAAAATCTCGTAGACCAGATTTACTGATTAAACAAGTACAAAACAATTTGAAAACTAATAAAACCGTGTTAAGAAAGTTCAACAGAAACTTTTACATTTTAATAGACTGATTGTGTGAGTGTATCCTTATTTCTGTTTTGGGTGCTCAATTAGGAATTCTTCACAAAGCAATTCTACTGGAATTTTTTAAGTTATTAGCGATCACTTGGTCAAAAAGCAAACAGGATATAAAGTACAATCAGACTTGGTCAAAAGGTAAAACGACATAAAGTACAATCAGATTTCTCTTAAAAAGAGCTGGCCTATTGCAAAAGTATGCACTAAGGAGAAAACAACAACAAACGTTGTCATAAAAATGGTGGATTAAAACGACTCGAGTGAAATTTTTATTACAAATTTCGATACCCTCACCCTTTCATCTGAAAACACTTCTTACCGGATCGCCCCGGAGGCATTTTCCGAGAGCGTTTTATTCCATTGCGCGAATCAATAAGCTGTAGGAAATTCGTTTGCCATTTGCCCTTTGCTCTCAATACAAAAGGTCGTCAGAATTACATCAAAAAGTTGACTGTTGCCGAAATCTACAATTTATTACTTGCAAGCTTGCTTTCCTCTACCAGCGAGGGCATAAAGGGAAATACAATTATACTTTCCGAAGCTCGACAGAAGAGAATAGAGACACGTTGGAAATGGGAATGTTGCAGAGAAATGTTAACTGTGCCATTGTCCTGCAAGCAATCAGAATGACTCTATACTTTGAAGAAATTGTCGAGGAATTTATGTGATGGTTTGTTTGAAAAATTTTAGTTGGTTTAATGTGCCTGTCAAAGTTTACCACAACTTAAATTACGCCGGCGTCCGTTTTAAAAGTCATGTTTCCCACAACAGCTTAAAAGGTAATTGCCCCAGTCGCAATACCCAAGTCGGCGTGTGATTTCTTTAACAATTCATATCAGTGCTTACACTAGAATTTTTTTCATTGTTGTAAAGTGATAAGGCTAGTTCATCAGGGGTTGAGTTCCTTAAGGGAATCGATAGCCAATACGATAAAATTTTCTTAGATTCACTCTAAAATTTCAACTTTATTCAACATTCTACACGACTGTCCATAACAGTTCGGTTTGTGTTGGGAATAATAGCGTAGAAAACGAAATGTGGTGGGTCAATGGTCGAATGGTGTAAGACATATACAAAACGAGGTGAGCATAGGTGCCAAACTGTACTCAATTATTCGAATCGCCCGATCAACGTGCAAAACATCGCTTGATAATGCAACAGCTGCGACACAACTGTATAACACATGTCTTCATTGCAATCGAGATAAATAAAATATTGTTTAGGTATAAACGGTCGATGTGACCGAAAGATGACATGCAAGTGTTACTTTGCGTGGGCCCCAACTTTCAAGAGCCCCAACGTTGCGAGAGCCCCAAAAACGAAAACGACTTGCTTACGGAATTCTATTTTCTGTTCTTTATTTTAGCAGAACGAACTAGTAAGTTCTCCAAGGCTGCTTGAAAAGTGAACGAACTAAAGCAATGTTTGTATTAATCAGCTTATGTTCAGCAGGTCTCTAATCCCCAAAAACACTGGAAAATCCTAATCCAAATCTAGTTACACACGGTGTAATAAATTTTTAATGAGGAAAGATTATCTCTTTGGCTGAAATATTATTAGACGTTCATACGTCTGGTAAACAAGTTATTTTAAGTGGGATAGATTATTAATATTCATTTGGTACTAAAGCAGTTGTATAGGTGACGCCTTTTGTAAAGATAGGCGGACTGGTATATCTAACTGCGATTATATTGAAATTAATGCCGACGTGGATATAGTCCATTTAAAATACCATTCACTCGGACGCATGTAATTCAAGCATTCAGCATCCATTCGATGCAATTAATATGACAAGAGAATTTAATTTCATGCGAGAAGCATAAAAACGACCTTTTACGATCAATTAATATTTTGTTAACCAAATTCTCTCTTTATCGAAGGTCCAGGGTCACGACAATATTTACTGTTATTTTATTCAGACATGTTTAAAGAAAACCAAAAGGTTAATGCTTTTCGACGGCGATAAATTCCATTCCAATTTCGTTATAATGCACCGCCTGTCATTCTCAATTATAAAATGAAGGAAAACTCGTCTCCGGTTGAATCCACCGCATACATCACTCCTAATTTACACACTCGGTATTATTTTGGCAGCGGCATCCCCCACCTCCTTTGACAGCAGAGGCGAAGCTGACAGGTAGCTCCCGCAAACCGATTAATTGTGTTAATTGTTAAAACAAAAATACAATACACTTTGGCAGTAAAATTAAAAAAGAAGAAACTGTAGCTGTTCACCAAAATAACTAAACAACTGTTTCGTTCAAGACATTTTAAGGCATCATAGAGCAACATCCTTCTAAGAACACCCTCTAACTAAATCGACCAAGAGCGAGTTGGGTTAGGTTCCCTACCAGCAGGCACGTAGCCAGGATTTACGTTCGGAGGGGGGGGGGGTCCAACTCCCCCCCCCCACTCTTCAGAAAATATAAGAACATACATCAATTACTTTTACGTATTCGTTTCTTTATTTTATTTTTATCTTTTCCATTTTGTTAATTAGTAAAAGTGAAGAATAAAATCTAGTGACCTTAACATTATATAAATTTGACAAATAAAAACGTAAAACTTACCAAAGAAAAATTTCCTAATATCTATTTTGAGTTTACGTATTTAACTTATTTATCACCGATCAAGAATCGACTTTTTTTTTGAAATAAAAATTACAAGAGCGTAGAAAGAACATCAATTTGAAAAAAAATTGATCACGGAATGTTGACTTTTTCTTCTGTAAATCCCGAGATTAAAGTCAAAATTTCGACTTTAATGTGAAAATTTCGAAAAAAAAAAACGTCAACATTTGGTGTTTAAAGTCGAAATTTCTAAAAAAAAAGTTGAAATTTCAATTTTTAAATCGAAAATCTTACAAAGGCGTAGAAAGCACATCGATTTAAAAAAAATGTTGTGTTTAGAAATTTCGATTTTTTTCTCAAACCTCGACTTTTTTTCTCAAAATTTTGACTTTTTTCTTGATATTTCGACCTTTTTCGGAAAATTGGAACTTTTTGGAAATGTTACAAAGACGCAGATAGGAAATCGATTTAAAAAAATGGTATTTTTAGAAATTTCGACATTTTTTCTCATATTTCGATTTTAAGCTCGAAATTTCGACTTTTTTCCTGAAATTTCGATTTTTTTCTTAAATTTCAACTTTTCTTCTCAAAACTTCGACTTTTTTCCCGAAATTTTGACTTTTTTCTCAAATTTCGATTTTTTCTGGAAATTTCAAAATTTTTGTCGAAACTTCGTTTTTTGTTTCTCAAATTTCGTCCTTTTTCTCGAAATATTTCTAAATTTCTTCTTTTTTGTCGATGTTTTGAAGTTTTTCTCAAATTTCGACTTTTTTCTCGAAATGTCGACTTTAAACTCAACATTTCGACTTTTTTTTTCTCAAAATTTCGACATTTTTCTTAAATTTCGACCTTTTTTTCAAAATTCGACTTTTTTCTGAAAATTTCAACTTTTTTGAAATGTTACAAAGGCGTAGAAAGGACATCGATTAAAAAACATGTTATCTTTAGAAATTTCGACTTTTTTTCCAAACTTCGATTTTAAGCTCGAAACTTCGACTTTTTTCTCGAAATTTCGACTTTTTTCTTAAATTTCGACTTTTTTTCCCAAAATTTTGACTATTTTTTTGACATTTCGACCTTTTTCGCGAAATTTGAACTTTTTGGAAATGTTACAAAGGCGCAGAAAGGAAATCGATTAAAAAAAAATGTTATCTTTAGAAATTTCGACTTTTTTCTCAAAATTCGACTTTTTTCTGAAAATTTCAACTTTTTCGAAATGTTACAAAGGCGTAGAAGATACATCGATTAAAAAAATGTCATTTTAAGAAATTTCAACTTTTTTTTCTCAAATTTCGATTTTAAGCTCGAAATTTCGACTTTTTTTTCGAAATTTAGATTTTTTTCTTAAATTTCGAGTTTATTTCTCAAAATCTCGACTTTCTTCTCGAAATTTTGACTTTTTTTTCAAAATTTGATTTTTTTCTCGAAATTTTGCCTTTTTCTCGAAATTTCGTTTTTTTTTCTCAAATTTCGACTTCTTTCTCGAAATTTTGGCCTTAATATCAGAATTTCGACATTTCTCTTAAAATTTCGATTTTATACTCAAAATTTCGACCTTTTTTTATCGAAATTTCGACTTTTTTCGCAAATCTCGACTTTTTTTTCTCGAAATTTCGTCTTTTTCTCGAAATATTTGGAAATTTCTACCTTTTCTCGAAATTTCGACGTTCTTCTCAAATTTCGAATTTTTGCTCGAAATATTTCGAAATTTGGATTTTTTGTCGAAATTTCGACGTTATTTTCAAATTTCGACTTTTTCGTCGAAATTTCGGCCTTAATCTGAAAAGTTCGACTTTTTTCACGAAATTTCGTTTTTTTTTCTCAATTTTAGACTTTTTCTCAAATATCGACTTTTTTCTCGAAATTTTAACCTTAATATCGAAATTTAGACATTTTTCTCGAAATTTGGGCTTTAAAGTCAAAATGTCGACTATTTTTCTAGAAATTTCGACTTTTTTCTCAAATTTCGACTTTTTTCTCGGAATTTCGACTTATGTTTTTCTCAAACTTCGATTTTTTTTCTAGAAAATTCGACTTTTTCTCGAAATTTTCTCGACATTAATCTGAAAAGTTCGACTTTTTTTTCGAAATTTCTTTTTTTTTTCTTAATTTTCGACTTTTTTATCAAATATCGACTTTTTTCTCAAAATTTTGACCTTAATATAGAAATTTCGACATTTCTCTCAAAATTTCGACTTTATACTCAAAATTTTGCCCTTTTTTTATCGAAATTTTGACCTTTCTTTATCAAAATTTCGATTTTTTTCGCAAAGTTCGACTTTTTCTCGAAATTTCGTTTTTTTTCTCAATTTTAGACTTTTTTCTCAAATATCGACTTTTTTCTCGAAATTTTAACCTTAATATCAAAATTTCGACTTTTTTTCCCGAAATTTCGTCTTTTTGCTCGAAATATTTCGAAATTTCTACTTTTTTCTCGAAATTTCGACGCTCTTCTTAAATTTCGAATTTTTGCTCGAAATATTTCGAAATTTCGACGTTATTTTCAAATTTCAACTTTTTTCTCGAAATTTCGGTCTTAATCTGAAAAGTTCGACTTTTTTCTCGAAATTTCGTTTTTTTTTCTCAATTTTAGACTTTTTTCTTAAATATCGACTTTTTTCTCGAAATTTTAACCTTAATATCGAAATTTCGACATTTTTCTCGAAATTTAGGCTTTAAACTCAAAATGTCGACTATTTTTCTATAAATTTCGACTTTTTTCTCAAATTTCGACTTTTTTCTCGGAATTTCGACTTACGTTTTTCTCAAACTTCGACTTTTTTCTTGAAATTTCTATCTTTTTCTCGAAATTTCGACTTTTTTTTTCAAATTACGACTTTTTTTTCGAAATTTTCATCTGAATCACGAAGTTTCGATTTTTTTCTCGAATTTTCAACTTTCATCTCGAAATTTCTAAAAAAAAAAGATCAACATTTGCTAACTAAAAATAGCAATTATTGAACGCACCCTACTACAAACTGTTAAGATTGTTGGGAAAGAGGAGTGGTGGGACGCAACTGTCATCCGCCTAATTTGATCATAGTGTAGAAATTTTGACTTAAAAAAATTTCGATATTAAAGTCGAAATTTCGACATTACTCTCGGAATTTTAAGAAGAAAGTAGAAATGTTAAGAAAAAAGTCGAATTTTTGAAAAAAAAGTCGAAATTTCGAGTGTTAATTCGAAATTTCGAGTTTAAAGCCGAAATTTCGAGAAAAAAATCGAAGTTTAAAAAAACCGAATTTTTGACAAAAAAAGTCGAAATCCCTAAACATTTTTTTTAATAATCAGTGTCCTTTTTACGCTTTTGTAAAATGTCGAAATTTCTAAATATATTTTTTTTTAATCAATGCCTTCCTATGCTTTTGTAAAATGTCGAATCTAAACTCAAAATTTCGACTTTTTTCTCAAAAATTCCACTCCATGCATACATTTGTCAAGAAAGTCGAAATTTGAGATAATAAAAAATTGAAATTACTGAACGTATCCTACTGCTAAGTGTCAATATTAAATTGTAAAAGGGTTGGTGCATGTATTGGGAAGGCTTGAGCTCATTGCCAATTTTTATTAAAATGTCTACATGGCTATTTTGCTTATCATAAGCTCAATAGTTGGCAATTTCGAAAATTATTTACATGCTTAAATATACAATCAGCCGTTTTTCTACTGATATTTCAATTCGTATCATCGTAAATTTTTTGGGGTATATTCATTTCGGGGAGGGTCCGGACCCCTTGGACCCCCCCCTGCCTACCAGTACTGCAATGAGTACCCAGTAAACCAATTGTTTGTATTCATGTTATATACTGAAATGTATCAAAATTTTCTTGAACGACTATAAAAAATTGAATAAAGTGTCTATTCTTGAATAGATCCCTTTTTATATAGTCGCGATTTGCGACTGTCACAATTTTAACACTACAAAATGTCTCAAATAAAAAGCCTTCACAATGATCAAGCTGTCTTAAAATGTATAAAGTGCGTTCGATCGCACACTCTAACCTGTTGCTGAATTGCTACCGACGGCTGATCTGCCATAATTACTGAGTTGCATGTAATTAATTAACCCCTCCTAACCTCACTCATAAATCGTCATTTAAATGAAATAACGTAAAGGACAAATTTTCGAAATAAACTGATAGTTATTTTGGGCAAAAATTCAAAACATACACTTTAAAAGATGAAGAAACTTTGCGAAACAAATTAGAAAATTTTAGAAAAAAAAACGAAATTTCAACTTCCAAGTTCAAATTGTTTAGAAGCAGTTTAAATTTTAGGGACAGGGACAAAATTTTAAAGTCGAAAATTTAGGGCGAAAGTAAAAAATTTTCCAGTCTTAGCTGACAAAGTTAAAACAATATAAATATCGAGAAATATTCGAGCTTCATAAAATAAAATCGAGTTTAACACAAAAGGTCTAGAAAAGAGATGTCTAGGTCAAGCAGTCAACATTAAAAAAAAGAGTGAAATATTTGAACTTTTTCTTCAACATTTTGACTTTAAAAGTAACTTTTAAAGCTTGACTTTAAAATTCCAAATAAAAATTTCTAATATAAAACCGAAATATTGAAAATAAGACATAAATTCGGAGATTAAAGTAATTAAACCAAAATTTTTAAATTTATCAAAAGTTTAGTGTCAATTTTAGAAAAAAAATCAAAAAATCAGTTTTAAATGGCTGCAGATTTGAAAAAAACACTAGAAACATTAAGAGATAATCGAGCTTGATAAATAAAATAAAGTTTTAACACATGGAGTCGAAAAAAGAGACAAAATTTCAAGAGTGAAGTCAAAATTTTATATTAAAATTGATATTTTATTAGAAAAATTGAAATACATATTTCAAAAAAACTAAAAGCTTGTCCTTCATGATAGACTCTTATTGATAAAATGTCTATTCATGTTAACATTTTTTATGTACCTATCTCCTTTATTGTTCTTTTTTCTTGTTATGCATTGCTGTCGACCTCAAAGGAGAGCGAAACATCTATGTTCAATGCTACAACCTCTTTTTTTACATTTTTAATTTTTTTAATAATTTTATAATTTATTTAAACAATTTTTTTCATATCTAATTTTGGTCTTCTATATTTCATTTTCTCCTATTCTATGTAAAACAAAACAAGCTGTCACGAGTTGACTTTTTTAACAAAATTAGATATCACGTAGTCGTATTTCAAGAAAAGTTTCAGAAAACTGTCAACTTTCATTACTAAAAATTTAAATATTTCGAAACTGGGTCGCATAAATGTTAAATAAACCTCTGTCTTTCAGGGTTTCAGGGGACAAGATTTGTATTTCAATTTTTCTAAAACAAAAAATTTGTAGGACAAATTTAAAACTCCCAGAAGTCGATATTTAAAAAAAAACAGATAAAATAAAATAAAAAATCCTACAAATAATGTTTGTATTGTCTGTCGCCAGTTTTTTGATTGGTTATGTTAGAATACGTACTTTTTCATTTTTCTAGGTGTCTTCCTGGTGGCGACTATAATGAAATGTTGATATCAAGAAAAAAAATGGGATAAAAGTTTGGATTCACTTAAAAAATTCCAGTGCGTGTATTTTTTAGTTTAGACACCTGAATATGGACAAATAATATACAATTACATGCACATACACATATAATTACATAGGGAAACATTTTTAAAAATCAGGTCTTTCGTATAATGTAAATGACATGATTACTAAACGCCTAAAGAATAACAAAAACTTGAAAAATTTGAACTACCTGTAAATAATTCTATGAGGCACACTTCTCAACCTAGAGATTTGAAATTTGCTTCAAATATAGCCAGATGATGCACATAAACGTTGAAAAATTAAGAAAGATTAAGCACAAGATTTAACAAAAATTTCTTACCCGAAAGTAATGGATAATTTTATTCCAATTCAGTCGTAAAGTCGTAAATTTTATGCAGATAACACAATTATCAACAGAATTCACATTCTTTAAATCGTGAGATTCTTTCGTTTTAGAGAAATTGGGATTACTTTCTGTCTTCCAGACTCATAAAAATTTAGAAAAATTCGCTATGTTAAGCTTGAAAGTAGAAGATTTCAAAAAAAGGTCGTATATCATAATTTAAGGGAAAATATCAACTCTTAAATTCGGATTTTTAAGAAATAAGTCCTGTATCTCTAAATGTTGAACCTACTTTCAAAATTTAAACTTACGAGAAAATTCTACTTTTTTGTTTGCAATTTCGGGTTAAAATTCGAAATTTCAGGGAAAACAATAGAGTTCAAACTTTACGGTGTTCAAATTGTTCCCAAAGGTACAATTTTTTTCAAAAGTAACGAATTTTCCCCAAGTTTCTAATTTTTTGCAAAGTTTCGAATTTCAAGTGGAAAAATTTAGAAAAATTCCTAGTTTTAAGCTTGAAAGTAGAAGTGTCCAGAAAAAAAGAGATCGAATATGATAATTTTAGGGAAAATATTAACTCTTAAACTAGGATTTCTAAGAAATAAGTCCTATATCTCAAAATGTTGGACCTACTTTCAAAATTTAAACTTTCTAGAAAATTCTACTTTTTTGTTTTGCAATTTCGGGTTGAAATTCGAAATTTCAGGGAAAACAATAGAGTTCAAACTTTCACGGTGTTCAAATTGTTCCCAAAGTTACAATTTTTTACAAAAGTAACGAATTTTTCCCCAAGATTCAAATTTTTTGCAAAGTTTCGAATTTCAAGTGGGAAAATTTAGAAAAATTCCTAGTTTTAAGCTTGAAAGTAGAAGTTTCCAGAAAAAAACAGATCGAATATGATAATTTTAGGGAAAATATCAACTCTTAAACTAGGATTTCTAAGAAATAAGTCCTGCATCTCAAAATGTTGGACCTACTTTCAAAATTTAAACTTACTAGAAAATTCTACTTTTTTGTTTTGCAATTTCGGGTTGAAATTCGAAATTTCAGGGAAAACAATAGAGTTCAAACTTTCACGGTGTTCAAATTGTATCCAAAGTTACAATTTTTTCCAAAAGTAACGAATTTTTCCCCAAGTTTCAAACTTTTTGCAAACTTTCGAATTTCAAGTGGAAAAATTTAGAAAAATTCCTAGTTTTAAGCTTGAAAGTAGAAGTTTCCAGAAAAAAAAAGATCGAATATGATAATTTTAGGGAAAATATCAACTCTTAAACTAGGATTTCTAAGAAATAAGTCCTGTATCTCAAAATGTTGGACCTACTTTCAAAATTTAAACTTTCTAGAAAATTCTACTCTTTTGTTTTGCAATTTCGGGTTGAAATTCGAAATTTCAGGGAAAACAATAGAGTTCAAACTTTCACGGTGTTCAAATTGTATCCAAAGTTACAATTTTTTCCAAAAGTAACGAATTTTTCCCCAAGATTTCAAACTTTTTTGCAAACTTTCGAATTTCAAGTGGAAAATTTAGAAAAATTCCTAGTTTTAAGCTTGAAAGTAGAAGTTTCCAGAAAAAAAAAGATCGAATATGATAATTTTAGGGAAAATATCAACTCTTAAACTAGGATTTCTAAGAAATAAGTCCTGTATCTCAAAATGTTGGACCTACTTTCAAAATTTAAACTTTCTAGAAAATTCTACTTTTTTGTTTTGCAATTTCGGGTTGAAATTCGAAATTTCAGGGAAAACAATAGAGTTCAAACTTTCACGGTGTTCAAATTGTTCCCAAAGTTACAATTTTTTACAAAAGTAACGAATTTTTCCCCAAGATTCAAACTTTTTTGCAAAGTTTCGAATTTCAAGTGGGAAAATTTAGAAAAATTCCTAGTTTTAAGCTTGAAAGTAGAAGTTTCCAGAAAAAAACAGATCGAATATGATAATTTTAGGGAAAATATCAACTCTTAAACTAGGATTTCTAAGAAATAAGTCCTGCATCTCAAAATGTTGGACCTACTTTCAAAATTTAAACTTACTAGAAAATTCTACTCTTTTGTTTTGCAATTTCGGGTTGAAATTCGAAATTTCAGGGAAAACAATAGAGTTCAAACTTTCACGGTGTTCAAATTGTATCCAAAGTTACAATTTTTTCCAAAAGTAACGAATTTTTCCCCAAGTTTCAAACTTTTTGCAAACTTTCGAATTTCAAGTGGAAAAATTTAGAAAAATTCCTAGTTTTAAGCTTGAAAGTAGAAGTTTCCAGAAAAAAAAAGATCGAATATGATAATTTTAGGGAAAATATCAACTCTTAAACTAGGATTTCTAAGAAATAAGTCCTGTATCTCAAAATGTTGGACCTACTTTCAAAATTTAAACTTTCTAGAAAATTCTACTTTTTTGTTTTGCAATTTCGGGTTGAAATTCGAAATTTCAGGGAAAACAATAGAGTTCAAACTTTCACGGTGTTCAAATTGTTCCCAAAGTTACAATTTTTTACAAAAGTAACGAATTTTTCCCCAAGATTCAAATTTTTTGCAAAGTTTCGAATTTCAAGTGGGAAAATTTAGAAAAATTCCTAGTTTTAAGCTTGAAAGTAGAAGTTTCCAGAAAAAAACAGATCGAATATGATAATTTTAGGGAAAATATCAACTCTTAAACTAGGATTTCTAAGAAATAAGTCCTGCATCTCAAAATGTTGGACCTACTTTCAAAATTTAAACTTACTAGAAAATTCTACTCTTTTGTTTTGCAATTTCGGGTTGAAATTCGAAATTTCAGGGAAAACAATAGAGTTCAAACTTTCACGGTGTTCAAATTGTATCCAAAGTTACAATTTTTTCCAAAAGTAACGAATTTTTCCCCAAGTTTCAAACTTTTTGCAAACTTTCGAATTTCAAGTGGAAAAATTTAGAAAAATTCCTAGTTTTAAGCTTGAAAGTAGAAGTTTCCAGAAAAAAAAAGATCGAATATGATAATTTTAGGGAAAATATCAACTCTTAAACTAGGATTTCTAAGAAATAAGTCCTGTATCTCAAAATGTTGGACCTACTTTCAAAATTTAAACTTTCTAGAAAATTCTACTTTTTTGTTTTGCAATTTCGGGTTGAAATTCGAAATTTCAGGGAAAACAATAGAGTTCAAACTTTCACGGTGTTCAAATTGTTCCCAAAGTTACAATTTTTTACAAAAGTAACGAATTTTTCCCCAAGATTCAAATTTTTTGCAAAGTTTCGAATTTCAAGTGGGAAAATTTAGAAAAATTCCTAGTTTTAAGCTTGAAAGTAGAAGTTTCCAGAAAAAAACAGATCGAATATGATAATTTTAGGGAAAATATCAACTCTTAAACTAGGATTTCTAAGAAATAAGTCCTGCATCTCAAAATGTTGGACCTACTTTCAAAATTTAAACTTACTAGAAAATTCTACTCTTTTGTTTTGCAATTTCGGGTTGAAATTCGAAATTTCAGGGAAAACAATAGAGTTCAAACTTTCACGGTGTTCAAATTGTATCCAAAGTTACAATTTTTTCCAAAAGTAACGAATTTTTCCCCAAGTTTCAAACTTTTTGCAAACTTTCGAATTTCAAGTGGAAAAATTTAGAAAAATTCCTAGTTTTAAGCTTGAAAGTAGAAGTTTCCAGAAAAAAACAGATCGAATATGATAATGTTAGGGAAAATATCAACTCTTAAACTAGGATTTCTAAGAAATAAGTCCTGTATCTCAAAATGTTGGACCTCCTTTCAAAATTTAAACTTACTAGAAAATTCTACTTTTTTGTTTTGCAATTTCGGGTTGAAATTCGAAATTTCAGGGAAAACAATAGAGTTCAAACTTTCACGGTGTTAAAATTGTTCCCAAAGTTACAATTTTTCCAAAAGTAATGAATTTTTCCCCAAATTTCAAATTTTTTGCAAAGTTTCGAATTTTTCAAAAAAATTAATTTTCCCCAGAAGTTCGAATAATTCCAATTTTTTGCCCCAAAACTCTTATTCTTTTCAAACATTCAAATTTCCCCAAAAGTTCGAATTTTTCCCAAAGCTCTAAATTTATCTGAAAAGTTTGGATTTTTAAAATCTCAAATTTTCCCTAAAGTTCGAATTTTTCTCAAATTTATCTGAAAAGTTCGGTTTTTCAAAATCTCGATTTTTTTCTCAAATTTTCGATTTTTTCAAGAAGTTCCATTTTTGAGTTTCGATTTATTTTTTTCAGACATCTAATTTCTACGGTAAGATTTCAATTTTACCCAGAAGTTCACATTTTTTCAAAAAATTGTTTGTCCCAAATTTCAAATTGACCCAAAAGTTTCCAAAAAATTGATTTTCCTAAAAGTTCGAATTCTCTTCCTCCCAAAAGTTCAAAATTTCTCCAAAAGTTCGAATATACACACTTCGGTTTTTAAGTTTTGAAATTCTATTTCAACCGTAAAATTTGAACTTTTCCCACAAGTTTTCCTTTAAAAAAATAATTTTCCCAAAAGTTCGATTATTCCCATAAGTTAAAATTTTTCCCAAAAGTTCGAATTTTTCCCAAAAGTAGAAATTTTTACTTCTTGCCAAAAGTTCGATTTTTTCAAAAAAATGTTTTTTTCCAAATCTTATTTTCCCAAAGGTTCAAATTTCCTAAAACTTCAATTTTTTCCCAAAAGTACAAATTGATCTTAAAAGTTCGATTTTTCTTAAAAGTTTAAATTTTCATAAAAATTTTCGTTTTTTTTTAAGAAATTCCATTTTTTTAGGAATTTTCCACAAAAAATTTTAAAAGTTTTGGAACGTTAATAAGCTGAAATGTCTAAATTGTCGAAAAAGTTGAATTTTTTAAAGAAATTCAAATTTTTAAACCAAGACGAGACTTTGAAAAAGGTTCAGATTTTCAAACAAAAAATTTTCAAAAATTCAAAATTTTGAAAAAGGACGACATTCTCAAAAAGTCGAGATTTGGAAGATTCAGAATTTAAAAAGGGTATAATATCCACAAAAAGCAAATCTTAGTACAGTTGAAAGTTTTAAAAAACATTTTAAAAATCAAATTTCACAAAATAAAAACTGAGAGAACAAATCAAATATTTCAAAAACGTCGAAGCTTCAAAAAAAGTGGAAATTACAGAAAAAGTCGTAATTTTAAAAGTCGAGATTTTGCAATAAAATCCAAAATTTCAAAACAGGCGAAGCTCTCTAAAAAATTAAGAATTTCTGAGAAAATGGAACGAAATTCGAAATTTCCAGAGAAAATCCTGAAGAAGGTTAAAAATTTGAAAGATTCGATCTCTTAAAAAAGTCGAAATTTTCACAAAAAGTAAATGTCTTTAATAAGGTCGAAATTTCTTAAAAAGAGTAAAAATTTACCAAAGTCGAAATTTTCCAAAAAAAGTAAAAATTTTCCAAAAAAAAATATAGGAATTCGGCCAAAAATTTCGAAATTTTACAAAAAAAGTAAAAACTGAGAGAAAAAGTTAACATTTTGAAAAAAGTGGACATTTTTAAGGTTGATATTTTAGAACAAAAATTTAAATTTACAGAATATTCGAAAAATAGAAATAGTCAACATTTTCAAAGAAACCGAATTTTTCAAAAACAAAACAAAATTTTAGCAGAAGTGGAATTTTTCAAAAAAATCTAAATTTATAAGAAAGTTCCACAAAGAGTTCGATCTTGGAGAAATAATTAAAGTTAATAAATTTCAAGAAAGTCCAAATTTTTGAGCAAAAAGTGGAAAAATGTTCATAAAATTACAATTTTGAAAAGTATAACTTTTATTTAAATCGTTTTAAAGGTTTTTTAAATGATTTAAATCATAGGTATACCTAAAAGTTTCTTTTTAAAAAGACCAAAATTTTCAATACAGTAAATTGGAATTTCGAGAAAAAGTCGAAAAGTTCGAAAAAAATTTTTTCACAGAAAAGCGAATTAGCAAAAAATTGAATTTCGTAAAAGAATTGAAATTTTGCAAAAGTTAAGATCATCAAAAAAATTAAAATTTCGATATAAAGGTTAACATTTTAAAAAAAAGTCAAAATTTCGAAGGAAATTTGGCAAAGATAAAATTTTAAAAGGTCTAAATTTTCAAATTAGTCTAAATTTTCAAAATAGTCGAAAGTTAAATATTAAATTAAAATGTAAAAACTCAAATTTTACAAAATGAGTTCAAATTTTAAAAACATTCGACATTAAAAAAAAAACAATTTTGCAAAGACGCATTAAGAATTTGTGCACAAATAAAATTCCAGAAGAAGTTGAATCTTGGAGAAACTTTGATATTTTTAAGAAGTGGTCAAAATGCCACAATAAAAAACTAGATTGTAGAAGAAATCAAATTTTTTAAAAAGTCGAAATTTTTAAATGAGTAAAAATTCCGAGCAAAAGTGTAAATTTTATTAAAAATTGTCAAGATTTTTTAAACAATTAAAATTTTCGCCAAAATGTTTAGCCAAAATTTCAAAAAGAAGCCAAAATTTTGAATAGTTTCAATTTTCTTCAGTTCTTAGCGATGAAGTCGATGCGATTCGTTGACGATGAAGTGAACAAATTGCGTCGTGTTCGCTAAAGGAAACGGACAAATGGGCGCGTTTAACGTTCGAAGTTTCGCAAAATAGCGTGAACCGTGCACGACACGTCTTTCTTAATCCGTTCAAATGAAACGCATTCTATTATTGTTAACTTTGAAGGCGAGCTGACAAACAAATCCACATTTCCTCGACTTTCGACGTTATTTTTTTGTGTCGGTCGACCTATCGGCAAATATTGACAAAACGTCGCCGGTGAAGCTCTCAACCATCGTTTGTTAACGGGACGATAATAATCGGACAAGTTTTTTTTCGGATAATATTTGTAGATGTTTTGAAACTGTTTACTTTTATTAGGTTTCAGATATACGTGGGTTTGATTAAATGGGAATCTTTGTCGAACAAGAGAAGTTTTGTAGAACGGTCGTTGAGTATTTTATGTCTGTGGTACAAGCGTTAGTGTGTCATGTAAACCATTTGATCTCGAATTTGTAATAAAAACATCTTCTTGGTTATCACACAAGTAAATAGTTAACAAAATAAGAACACAATCTTAAAGAAGTCCCAATTTCTCTAAAATGAAAGAATCTCATTCATGGTTCATGGTTCATGGTTGTGTTACCGCCATAAAAATTACGCCTGAATTGGAATAAAATTATCCTTTGCTCTCGGGTAAGAAATTTTCGTTAAATTTTGTGCTGAATCTTTCTTAATTTTTTGACAACTATATACATCATCTGGCTATACCTGAAGCAAATTTTAAATCTCTAGATCGAGAAGTGTGCCTCGTAAAATTTTTTAAAGTGAGTCCATATTTTTCAAGTTTTTGTTCTTCTTTAGGCGTTTAGTAATCATGTCATTTACATTATACAAAAGACCTGATTTTTAAAAATGTTTGCTTAGGCAATTGTATGTGTATGTGTATGTAATTGTAAATTATTTCTCCATATTCAATTGTCTAAACTGAAAAATACACCCACTGACTTTTCGGAAAATCTCGACTTTGAAAAATTCGAATTTTTTGAAATTTCAACTTTTTCTCAAAATTTCCATTTTTTATTTTTGTTATTTCTACGATTTGGTAAAACTGACACTTTTTTTTGAAAATTTGGACTATTTAGAGTTGTGACTTGAAATTTTCGCCATTTTTTTTTAAATTACAAATTTTGTTGAAAATTTTCAATTCCTTGCGTGATATTTTGGCCACCTTTTAAACACGCCTTTTCTAAAATTTAACTTTTTCAGGCATTTATGTATTTATTTTTGAAAATACTAATTTGAATATTTTGAATTTTTTTGAAAACTGCGCCTTTTTTCGAAAATTTAACACTTTTTGTCAAAAATTTCACTCTTTCTCAAAATTTCAAATTTTTCTCGAAATTTGGAGATCTTTCCAATTTTCTACTTTCTCTTTTGAAAAATTCCACTTTTATTTAAAATTTGAATTTCTTTAAAAAATTCAACTTTTTCGACAATTTAGACATTTTTTGTCATAATATCGACCTAATTAATAAGAAATTTCGATTTTTTTTTAAAATTTTGACAGTTAAAATGTTGAATGTTTCTGAAACTTTCGAGTTGTTGAAAATTTCGACCTTTTTAAAAATTTGGTTTTTCTAAATTTAAATCTTTTGCCCAAAATTTTGGCCATTTTAAAAAAATTATCAATTTTTTCAAGACTTCAACTTTTTGTTGAAATTACGACTTTTCTGAAAATCTCGACTTTGAAAAATTCGAATTTTTTGAAATTTCAACTTTTTCTCAAAATTTCCACGTTTTATTTTTGTTATTTCTACGATTTTATAAAATTGACACTTTTTTTTGAAAATTTGGACTATTTAGAGTTGTGACTTGAAATTTTCGCCGTTTTTTTTTAAATTACAAATTTTGTTGAAAATTTTCAATTCCTTTCGTGATATTTTGGCCACCTTTTAAACACGTCTTTTCTAAAATTTAACTTTTTCAGGCATTTATGTATTTATTTTTGAAAATACTAATTTGAATATTTTAAATATTTTTGAAAACTGCGCCTTTTTTCGAAATTTTAACACTTTTTGTCAAAAATTTCACTCTTTCTCAAAATTTCAAATTTTTCTCGAAATTTGGAGATCTTTCTAATTTTCTACTTTCTCTTTTGAAAAATTCCAGTTTTATTAAGAATTTAAATTTCTTTAAAAAATTCAACTTTTTTGACAATTTAGACATTTCAGCTTATTAACGTTTCAAAACTTTCAAAAATTTGACTTTTTGTCATAATATCGACCTAAGTAATAGAAAATTTCGATTTTTTTTTAAATTTTGACAGTTAAAATGTTGTGTGTTTCTGAAACTTTTGAGTTATTGACAATTTCGACCTTTTTAAAAATTTGGTTTTTCTAAATTTAAATATTTTGCCCAAAATTTTGGCCATTAAAAAAAAATTATCAATTTGTTCAAGATTTCAACTTTTTGTTGAAATTTCGACTTTTCTGAAAATCTGAACTTTGAAAAATTCGAATTTTTTGAAATTGCAACCTTTTCTCAAAATTTCCACTTTTTATTTTTTTAATTTCTAAGATTTTATAAAACTGACTTTTTTGAAGATTTGGACTTTTTAGAATGGCGACTTGAAAGTTTTGTTGTTGTTTTTTAAATTTTAACCTTTGCTGGACATTTTGATTTCCTTTAAAAGTTTGAATTTTTCGAAATTTCGACTTTTTTGAAAATCTGGTCTTTGAAAAATTGGAAATTTTTGAAATTTCAAGTTTTTCTCAAAATTTCCACTTTTTATTTTTTTAATTTCGACGATTTTATAAAACTGACACTTTTTTGAAGATTTGGACTTTTTAGAATCGTGACTTGAAATTTTCGCCGTTTATTTTTTAAATTTAAATTTTTGCTGGACATTTTGTATTCTTTTAAAAGTTTGAATTTTTCGAAACATCGACTCTTTTGAAAATCTAGACTTTGAATAATTCGAATTTTTTGAAATTTCAAGTTTTTCTCAAAATTTACAATTTTTATTTGTTTAATTTCTACGATTTTATAAAATTTACACTCTTTTGAAAATTTGGACTTTTAGAGGTTTGAATTTTTCGAAATTTCGACTTTTTTGAAAATCTGGACTTAAAGAAATTCGAATTTTTTGAAATTTCAACTTTTTCTCAAAATTTCCACTTTTTATTTTTTTAATTTCGACGATTTTATAAAACTGACACTTTTTTGAAGATTTGGACTTTTTAGAATCGTGACTTGAAATTTTCGCTGTTTTTTTTTAAATTTCAACTTTTGCTGGACATTTTGAATTCTTTTAAAGGTTTCAATTTTTCGAAATTTCGACTTTTTTGAAAATCCGGACTTTGAAAAATTCGAATTTTTGAAATTCAACTTTTTCTCAAAATTTCCACTTTTTATTTGTTTAATTTCTACGATTTTATAAAATTTACACTTTTTTGAAAATTTGGACTTTTTAGAATCGTGACTTGACAATTTGAATTCTTTTAAAAGTTTGAATTTTTTGAATTTTCGACTTTTTTGAAAATCTGGACTAAGAAAAATTCGAATTTTTTGAAATTTCAACTTTTTCTCAAAATTTCCACTTTTTATTTTTTTAATTTCTACGATTTTATAAAATTGACACTTTTTTGAAAATTTGGACTTATTAGAATCGTGACTTGAAATGTTCGCTGTTTTTTTTTAAATTTCAACTTTTGCTGGACATTTTCAATTCTTTTAAAAGTTTGAATTTTTTAAAAATTGGACTTTTTTGAAATTTGTGAAAATTTTGATTTCTTTTGGAATTTCGAATTTTTTTTAGAAATTCCTACTTTTTGATGAGTTGGACTTTTTTAAAACTTTCGATTTTCTCGAAATTAACATTTTCCTGAAACCGCAATTTTCTTTAAATGCTGAGGTATTAATAAATGTTGAAGTTTCAATGAAAGCTCAGGAAGTATATTGCCATTCTTCAATTTGTGATTAAAATGATTTTTGTAATTTTTGAAAATAAATTTTGAGTTTAACCTTGGTGTTTACTTTGAATTTAAAATTTTAATTCGAAATTTTGAGTCAACATCCAAAGTTGAAGAGAAAAATTCAAAAAATAAAAACCAAACTTTACTTAAAGTGATAAATTTCAAAGTTAATTTGAAATTTGAAAATCTGGGTTTCTTCAAAATAAATTTATATAAACATCTGGATTTAGACTAAACATTCTTTTTTTTTTTTCAACATTTGGACCATCCTTTTTTTGTTTTAAAATTCTGAACTTAAGTCGATAATCTCCTAATCAAAACAGGACAAAAAGAAATGTTATTTCTTGAATGCTAATGCATTCAAAATGTAATCAGTTGAAAGAAAAATTGTAATTAGTCTTTTAAAATAATTTTCGGTCAGCCTCCCTATTCATAAAAGGCACGACACGCCACTGCTATAACGAACTGTAAAGTTTACCTTTTTTGAATACTCTGTAAATTTAAATTTTTGTTTTAAAATATCAACCTTGAAAATGTTTACTTTTTTCAAAATGTTAACCTTTTCTCTCAGTTTTTACCTTTTTTGTAAAATTTCGACATTTTTGGCTGAATTACTATTTTTTTTTAGAAAATTTTTACTTTTTTTTGGATAATTTCGACTTTGTTAGGAAAATTTTTACTCTTTTTAAGAAATTTCGACCTTATTAAAGATATTTAATTTTTGTGAAAATTTCGACTTTTTTAAGAGATCGAATCTTTCAAATTTTTGATCTTTTTTAGGATTTTCTCTAGAAATTTCGAATTTCGTTCGGAGTTTCCATTTGCTCAGAAATTCTTAATTTTTTAGAGAGTTTCGCCTGTTTTGAAATTTTGGATTTTATTGCAAAATCTCGTCTTTTAAAATTACGACTTTTTCTGTAATTTCCACTTTTTTGAAGCTTCGACGGTTTTGAAAAATTTGATTTGTTCTCTCAGTTTTTATTTTGTTAATTTTGACTTTCGAATTTTTTTTTAAACTTTCGACTGTACTAAGACTTGCTTTTTGTGGATATTATACCTTTTTAAATTCTCAATCTTCCAAATCTCGACTTTTTTAGAATGTCGTCCTTTTTCAAAATTTTGAATTTTTGAATATTTTTTGTTTGAAAATCAGAACCTTTTTCAAAGTCTCGTCTTGGTTTAAAAATTTCGACTTTTTAAATCATTGAAAATTTAACTATTTTTCAAAATTTTGACATACTCAAGTTTTGAATTTTTTTGGAAAATTTCGCTTTCTTCAAATCTTTGAAAATCCCCTTCTTATTGAAAATCTATTATTCTTTTTTTTTAATTTTGATTTACGAAGCTTCAACTTATTTGTAAACCCGATCAATTTTGAATTTTTGAAAAATTTCCAGTCCACCTTTTTTTCAGAATTTGAATTGCTTTTTTTTTTGAACATTTCAACCTTCTATCATCAAAATTTTAACTTTTCCTGGAAGTTGATTTTTTTCAGTTTATTGACTTTTTCAAAATTTTGATAATTTTTCAAAATTTCGATACATTTTGAAAACTTTGATCTTTTTTGAAATTTTAGACTTTTTCGAAAATTTTACTTTTTTTTCTCCAAACTTCGAACTTTTGTAAAATCAACTTTTTGAAAAATTTGCCTCTTCCCGAAACTTCAGAATTTATTTAAGAATGTGGTTTTTTAATTGCGAATTTTAAAGATTTTAAACGAATTCGTGATTCGAAAAATTGTTTTTTTAAAAACTTCGACCTTGTCTTAAAAGTTGACTTATTTTCAACTTGTTGATTATTTTGCAAATTTCGTTTTTTTTTCAAAATCTGAACCTTTGTTAAAGTCGACTTGGTTTAAATATTTCGACTTTTTAAAATTTTCGTAGATTTAAATCGTTTTTACCAAAATTTTGACTTACTCGAAGTTTTCAATTTTCTGGAAAAATTCGCTATTTTTCAAATTTTTAAAAATCCCCTTCTTATTAAAAATTTATTATTTTTTCTTAAATTTGTATTTCTCAAATTGTAACTCTTTTGTAAATCTGATGAATTTTGATTTTGTCAGAAATTCCAATTCCACTTTTTTTTTGGAATTTATATTGTTCTTTTTTTAAAAATTTCGACCTTCTATCATCAAAATTTTGATTTTTTCTCGAAGTTGATTTTTTTCAGATTATGGACGTTTAGAAAATTCGATATTTTATCAAAATTTCGATTGATTTTGAAAACTTTGACCTTTTTCTAAATTTTCGACTTTTTCGAAAATTTAATTTTTATTTTAACTTTCCTTTTTCTCCAAGCTTCGAAGTTTGGTAAAATGGACCTTTTGAAAAATTGGCTTTTCCTGAAAATTTGGTTTTTTTTTTAAGAATCTGGTTTTTTAAATTGCGAATTTTAAAGATTTTAAACGAATTCGCGATTCGAAAATATTTTGACTTTTTTAAAAACTTCGACTTTGTCTTAAATTTTGACTTTTTTCCTACATGCTGATTTGTTGCCAATTTCGGTTTTTTTAATCTGAACCTTTTTCAAAAGTCTTTTTTTAAAAATTTCGACTTTCTATCATCAAAATTTTGATTTTTTCTCGAAGTTGATTTTTTTCAGATTATGGACGTTTAGAAAATTCGATATTTTATCAAAATTTCGATTGATTTTGAAAACTTTGACCTTTTTCTAAACTTTCGATGTTTTCGAAAATTTAACTTTTATTTTAACTTTCCTTTTTCTCCAAGCTTCGAAGTTTGGTAAAATGGACCTTTTGAAAAATTGGCTTTTCCTGAAAATTTGGTTTTTTTTTAAGAATCTGGTTTTTTAAATTGCGAATTTTAAAGATTTTAAACGAATTCGCGATTCGAAAATATTTTGACTTTTTTAAAAACTTCGACTTTGTCTTAAATTTTGACTTTTTTCCTACATGCTGATTTGTTGCCAATTTCGGTTATTTTTAATCTGAACCTTTTTCAAAACTCTTTTTTTAAAAATTTCGACTTTCTATCATCAAAATTTTGATTTTTTCTCGAAGTTGATTTTTTTCAGATTATAGACGTTTAGAAAATTCGATATTTTATCAAAATTTCGATTGATTTTGAAAACTTTGCCCTTTTTCTAAACTTTCGACTTTTTCGAAAATTTAACTTTTATTTTAACTTTCATTTTCCTCCAAACTTCGAATATTTGTAAAATGGACTTTTTGAATAATTCGGCTTTTCCTGAAAATTTTGATTTTTTTTCAGAATCCGGTTTTTTAAATTGCGAATTTTAAAGATTTTAAACGGATTCGCGATTCGAAAATATTTTGACTTTTTTAAAAACTCCGACTTTGTTTTAAATTTTGACTTTTTTTTTCAACATGCTGATTTTTTGCCAATTTCGGCTTTTTTTAATCTGAACTTTTTTCAAAGTCTAGTCTTTCTTTAAAATTTTAAGCTTTTTAAAATTTTTGAAAATTTAAATCGTCAGAATTTTTAGTTACTCGAAGCTCTGAATTTGTTTTGGACAATTTCACTTTTTTTTTTTAATTTTTGAAAATCTTCTTTTTAAAAATCTATTCTTTTATTTTTTAATTTTGATTTCCGAAATTCATGGAAAATTGGCTTTTTCCTTAAAATTTGGATTTTTTCAAGAATCTGGTTTTTTAAATTGCGAATTTTAATTTTTATAAAAATAATTTCTATACAAATAGCTTTGCTTGTAAAAAAATCTTCGTTTCTCTTAAACTCTTCTTTCGTAATTGCCACTTTACACAAATGACTCAACCTTGTAAAATTGCGGAATGTCACAGATTCACACTCGAGCGACGTTTCTATGGGTGTGTAGATGAACAAACAGAATATTTGACATCAGAGTAATTTGTTAGCATTGCTTTGACCTCATCTGATTGCCTCATATTTAAAATGTTTACCCATTCACAACACTAAATTTTACTGGATTTCACAAAATGCTTTGGGATGCCATCGAGTTGTTGCGCTTCAACTGCCATAAAGAAGAACAAACACATCTCTCTAATTAAATGAAAGATAAAATTTAAAATGACTATTTAAATTGTGTGTTTTATGACATGGCTACAATTAGTTAATAGAATTCCATCTGATGGGCGTAGTAAAATTGTTCCTTTTAAAAGGCATATTAAATCAAAGCAGATTGTTATCGTAGATCGAGCTTAATAATAAAATGGATTGGCTTAAAATACTTACGTTGTTAAAATCGAAGCAGATTTTTATCATTGGTGGAGTCTGAAATAAAAAAAAATTGTTTAACTCTCTGTTTACTTTTCCACATTTTTATTGTTATCCTATTTATCTCCTTTGAAGGCTTAATATCCTTTACGAGTGGATTTATATCTTTTGCTATCCTTTGCGAGTGGATTGAACATAAAAAAAAAATATGATTTTTCTATTAATATTATAGTTGGCATTCAAATTATTTTGAAATTTTTCATAATTGATTTGTTACCCAAGTGGGAGAGTTGCTAGCCAGTGATCGTATCAAACAATTTGAATAAAACATTCTTCTGCAACCCGCTTCGTTTGAAAAACGAAGCCTAAACAATCATATTCCATAATTAATTTTTCAAATTCTATTCTAACGTATTGCTTTAAGCTTCCTTGTGCTCAAGATGGCGTTTGATAATTAAAAAATGTTTACTCTTCTAATCGACAACCTTCATTGAAACCAATCAGTGCATGGAAATTCCGCCTGTAACCCCGACGTAGTTATTTTCCTTCAGTGAAGTTATTTTGAGATTAAAAACGTTTCTACTTGATTTCCTCCTTCAAATCTCCGGCACGTGAATTTGCAGATTGAAAAAAACTTAACTCGAATTACTTTCGGATCAGACTTTAATTTTGAACGTTCGTACGATTCCTAAACGCTCTCCGAGGGCTTCATATTTGCGAAGTACAAACACCGAAGCCGAAGCGAAATGTTTATATTGGGAATATTTTTATTACACTTTGTAAATGTGTACCGAGCAATATCTAACTATTTTACGAGGAATATCTAGGTTAAGCTGCACATTTATGTTACCGAAGTTGTTGCAGATATAAGAGTAGCGAGCACTTAAATCTTACATGTAATATTTTTATAGTCAATAGTGCCAACATACTTTTTGGTTCGTTACCTAGCAGCTTTCGTATTCCGAAGCTTCCAAAGTTTACACAAACTTTGACATATAGAAGCGTCTTGTTTGTTAGGCAAGGCAAACACAAAAAACTAGTGGCGAACGCTAGAAATC
This sequence comes from Dastarcus helophoroides, assembly GCA_028583605.1. Classification (NCBI taxonomy): domain Eukaryota; kingdom Metazoa; phylum Arthropoda; class Insecta; order Coleoptera; family Bothrideridae; genus Dastarcus; species Dastarcus helophoroides. The sequence continues at coordinate 13,248,124 of CM053335.1, read as the reverse complement.
AAGGGATAAGAAACTTCGCCGCCTCCGGCCCTTTTTTCAGGACATGTGCTCGCTCGTATCAAAAGCAAATGTCGCCGACCGCTTGTTCGATTTGATATATGAATTGTCAAATCTTCGGGGGAAGTCCCCGGCAGTTCTCCAACTTGTTACAAACTTAGATTAGTTTTATCAACTACACTGGTTCTTATGCACCGCGATTATTCTGCTTCTGTCTTGATAGCCAACTTTCCCTATGAATATTCGGAAGTTTTCGCTTAATTGACCAAGTTTGGCATCACTTTCACGACCCCGTTTCAATTATGTCACCATCCGGATAACCAGCTTTTAAAAGGGCTCGAATTACAAACGGCCAAGCTTTCAGAACGATTTCTTTGCGATTTACTTATCAAGTCATAAATATTTCTTTAAATCACTAACCCTTTTCTATAAGAAATCTAAACGGCTTAGCTTTGAAATTTCGAAAAAAAGGAAATTAAAAAAAAGTTTGCTCTCTTAGGGGTTCAGTTTTGAGAACTCATTTCTCAGCGGATGGATTCGTCGTGTAAAGAAACGATTAGCCAAATTTCAGGTTTGTAAGTTTAATAGTTTTGTAGATTTTCTGAGGTGGTATTTGTCTTTAATTGCTTTTCTAATTCTTATAAAAGACTTCTTTATTTTAATATTATAAAGAGAGAATCTCTGGTCGAATTACAATAATAATAATAAACCTAATCATCAACGCAGAGCCGAAACTACTGAAGTCAGAAACTTGAGCAGTAAATTCCAGCAGTAGAAAGGCAATAGCAATAGAAAGGGATTTTCTAGGGGTTGGGGGGTTAAGAAGAGGGAGGGTTAAGAAGAGGAAAGTTAAGAAGAGGTGGGGGAGGGTGAAATGGTGTTTCGACATTAGCATGGAACAAAATCAATACTGCATTCTATAACCTGAAATTTTCTGTAAATAATCCGAAAAAAAAATAATTGGACACTTCGTCGATTTTATCCATTCAACCCTTAAGAAGGTAAAAAGGGATAAAATGGAGTTTTGAAATTGTGGAACAGAGATAAAGAGTTTGTTCTATGAACTAAAGTTTTATTAAGGTAATCTATGACAAAAATAATTAAACACATATTTGGTCCATTTTTACAACTTAACCCTTAAGTGGGTAACAAGGGGTATCACAGTTGGCGTGTCAGAAATTAAAAAAATACATTTTCTAACCTTAAACTCTGTGTGAAGAAAATATTAAATAAATGAGCCCATATTTGGCCCATTTTAACAATGTAACCCTTAAGGAAGAGAAAAAGAGATGCAACAAAATAAAAAAAAGGATTTTATAACCTAAAACTCTAAAAAAAGAATAATTGAAAGCAATGCCCGAACACGTACTTGATCGACCTTAAAAATTCAAGTCTTAAGGGGGGTGAAAAAGTGTGTTAAATTGAATATCGAATAAATTCAAAATTATCTTTCATAAGCTAAAAATTAGGTTCTCTAAAACGATTTTGGCCCAGCAAGACAAAATTTGCAAAAAAATCAACCTTTTGAAACGCAAAAGTCAAAATTTTGAAAAAAAGGTTGAAGTTCTTAATAACGTCAAAATTTTCTCAAATCATGAATTCGTTCAAAATTTTTGAAAATCTCAATTTAAAAATTAAGCCAAATTGTTACAAAAAATCCAAATTTTCAGGAAAACGCGAATTTTTCGAAAATCCGAATTTCTAAAAATTCGATCGAATTCGTCGAATTTTTAAAAAATCAAAATTTTTTCGAATCATGATTTCGATGAAAATTTTTGAAAATCTCAATTTAAAAATTGAGCCAAATTGTTAAAAAAAATCCAAATTTTCAGGAAAACGCGAATTTTTCGAAAATCCGAATTTCTAGAAATTCGATCGAATTCGTCGAATTTTTAAAAAATCAAAATTTTTTCGAATCATGAATTCGTTCAAAATTTTTGAAAATCTCAATTTAAAAATTGAGCCAAATTGTTAAAAAAAATCCAAATTTTCAGGAAAACGCGAATTTTTCGAAAATCCGAATTTCTTAAAATTCGATCGAATTCGTCGAATTTTTAAAAAATCAAAACTTTTTCGAATCATGAATTCGATGAAAATTTTAAAAATCGCAATTTCAAAAAAGCCAGTTTCTTAAAAAAATTCCAAATTTTCAGGAAAAGGCGAATTCTTCAATGTTTCGAGGACAAGTTGAGTTAAAAAAAGTGGAATTCTTAAGAAAGTAAAGTTTAAAAAAAGGGAAATTTAAAAAAAGTTAAAATTTTAAGACAACAAAAAAATTCGATCGAATTCGTCGAAGTTTTTAAAAAAGTCAAAATTTTTTCTAATCACGAATTCGTTTAAAATCTCTAAAATTCGCAGTGTAAAAAGCCAGATTCCAAAAAAAATCCAAATTTTCAGGAAAACGTCAATTTTCCACAAATTTACAAAAATTTGAAGTTTCGAGAAAAGTAGAGTTAAAAAAAGTGAAAGTTTTAAAAGGGTCAATCATTTCAAAAAAGGTCAAGTTTTCAAAACAGATTGAAATTTTAAAAAGTTATCGAAATTTTTAAAAACTCAATAAATCTGACAACTTCAAGAAAAAGTCGAAATTTTGATGATAAAGGGTCGAAATTTTCAAAAAAAAACAAAGCAAATTCTGAAAATACTCGTAATTGAAATTTTTGCAAAAAGCAAAATTCATCAAATTTACAAGTGTTGAAATTTCAGACATTAAAATTAAAAAAAATTTTTGAATAAGAAGGGAGTTTTTAAAATTTGAAAAAAAGCGATATTTGCCAACAAGTTCAAAACTTCGAGTAAGTCAAAATTTTGAAAAATGATTTAAATCTCCAATAATTTAAAAAGTCGAAATTTTTAAACCGAGACGAGACTTTAAAAATGGTTCAGATTTTCAAAATAAACCTAAATTTGCAACAAAATCAATATTTTGAAAAAAAGCTCAAATTTTAAAACAAGGTCGAAGTTTTTAGAAAATCAAAATTGTTCGAATCACGAATTCGATTAAAATCTTTCAAATTCGCAATTTAAAAAACCAGATTCTTAAAAAATTTCCGAATTTTCAGGAAGAAGCGCACTTGTCACCAAGTTTTTACAAAAAAACGAAGTTTCGAGAAAAAGTAAAGTCAAAAAAGTGAAATTCTTAAAAAAGTCGAAAATCTAACCATAGGTTAAAGTTTTCAAAATGGATCAAATTTTCAAACAATTACCGAAATTTTCAAATAGTCAATTTTCTGAAAATATTAACTTCGAGAAAAAAGTTTTGATGATAGAAGGTCGAAATTTTCAAAAAAAAAACAATGCAAATTCTGAAAAAAAGAAGCAATCGAAATTTTTCAAAAAAGCAAAATTCAGCAGATTACAAAAGAGTTGAAATTTCGGAAATTAAAATTAAAAAAATAAATAAATTTTGAATAAGATTTTTAAAATTTAAAAAAAGCGAAATTTGCCAAAAATTTCAAAACGTCGAGTAAGTCAAAATTTTGAAAAACGATTTAAATCTTCAATAATTTCAAAGTCGAAATCTTTAAAGCGAGACGAGACTTTAAAAATGGTTCAGAGTTTCAAAGAAAACCTAAATTTGCAACAAAATCAATATGTTGAAAAAAAAGCTCAAATTTTAAGACAAGGTCAAAGTTTTTAGAAAATTAAAATATTTTCTTTCAAATCACGAACTCGATTAAAATGTTTAAAATTCGCAATTTAAAAAGCCAGATTCTTAAAAAATTCCAAATTTTCAGGAAGAGGCGAATTTTTCACAAGGTTTTTACAAAAATTCGAAGTTTCGAGAAAAAATAGAGTTAAAAAAAATGAAATTCTTAAAAAAGTCAAAAATCTAAAAATAGGTCAAAGTTTTCAAGATGGATCAAATTTTTAAACAATTACCGAAATGTTCAAAAAGTCAATAATCTGAAAAAAATCAACTTCTAGAAAAAAGTCGAGATTTTGATGATAGAAGGTCGAAATTTTCATAAAAAAGACAATTCTGAAAAATAGGTGCAATTGAAATTTTTCAAAAAAAGCAAAATTCATCAGATTACAAGAGTTGAAATTTCGAAAATCAAAATTAAAAAAAATAGACTTTGAATAAAAAGGGAATTTTCAAAAATTTGAAAAAAAGCGAAATTTTCTAAAAAATTCAAAACTTCGAGTAAGTGAAAATTTTGAAAAACGGTTTAAATTTTCAAGAATTCTAAAATGTCGAAAATTTTATACCAACGCGAGAGTCTGAAACAGGTTCAGGTTTTTAAACAAATAACTGAAATTTTCAAAAATAGTCGCATTTTTTAAACGATCGTCAGTTATGAAAAATCCAAAATTTCGAAAAATAAGTCGTAACTTTTAAAAGACAAAGTCAAAACTTCGAAAAAATGTCAAAAATTCAGAAAGTTATTGAAATTTGCAAAAAGTGAACAATTTGAAACACAAAAATCATAATTTTGAGAAAAGACTGAAATTTTTAAAAAGGTCAAAATTATTTCGAATCACGAATTCGTTTAAAATTTTTAAAATTCGCAATTTAATAAGCCAGACTACAAAAAAAATCCAAATTTTTAGGAAAAGGCCAATTTTCCACGAATTTACAAAAATTTGAGGTTTCGAGAAAAATTAGTCATAGTTTTCAAAACAGATTAAAATTTTAAAAAATTATCGAAATTTTCAAAAAATCAATAAATCTGACAACTTCGAGAAAAGTCGATTTGGATGATAGAAGGTCGAAATTTAAAAAAAAAATTTTTTTGAATCACGAATTCGATTAAAATCTTTAAAATTTGCAATTTAAGAAGCTAGATTCTAAAAAAAATTCCAAATTTTCAGGAAGAGGTGAATTTTTCACAAAGTTTTTACAAAAATTCGAGTTTCGAGAAAAAGTAGAGTTAAAAAAAGTGAAATTCTTAAAAAAGTCAAAAATCTAAAAATAGGTCAAAGTTTTCAAAATGGATCAAATTTTTAAATAATTACCGAAATTTTCAAAAAGTCAATAATCTGGAAAAAATCAACTTCGAGAAATAAGTCGAAGTTTTGATGATAGAAGGTTGAAATTTTCAAAAAAAAAACAATGCAAATTCTGAAAAATAGGTGCAATTTAAATTTTTCAAAAAAGCAAAATTCATCAGATTACAAGAGTTGAAATTTTGGAAATCAAAATTAAAAAAAAGCTTTGAATAAGGAGATTTTCAAAAATTTGAAAAAAAGCGAAATTTTCCAAAAAATTCAAAGCTTCGAGTAAGTGAAAATTTTGAAAAACAGTTTAGATTTTCAAAAATTCCAAAAAATCAAAAATTTTAAACCAAGGCGAGGGTTTGAAAAAGGTTCAGATTTTTAAACAAATAACTAAAAGTTTCAAAAAAAGTCACATTTTTCAAATGAAAATCAATTATGAAAAATCCAAAATTTCAAAAAATAAGTTGTACTTTCAAAAGACAAAGTCAAAATTTCGAAAAAGTGTCAAAAATTCAAAAAATTATTGAAATTTGCAAAAAGTGAACAATTTGAAACACAAAAGTCATAATTTTGAGACAAGAGTGAAGTTTTCAAAAAAGTCAAAATTTTTTCGAATCATGAATTCTCTTAAAATTTTTAAAATTCGCAATTTAAATAGCCAGATTCTCAAAAAATTCAAAATATTCAGGGAAAGGGGAATTCTTCACAAAGTCGAATTTACAAAAATTTTTATTTTAGAGGAACATTAGAGTTAAAAAAAAGGAAATTCTTAAAACAGTTAAAAATCTAAAAAAAAGTTCAAAGTTATCAAAATGGATCGAAATTTTGAAACAATATCGACGTTTTCAAAAAGTCAATATTCTGAAAAAATCACCTTCCAGGAAAAGTCAAAATTTTGATCATAGAAGGTGAAAATTTTCAAAAAAAAAGCAAATTCTGAAAGAAAGTGGAATTGAAATTTTTTAAACAATGCAAAATTCATCAGATTTACAAACAAATTGAAACGGGAATCAGAAATAAAAAAACAAAGATTAAATTTTTAATAAGAGGATTTTGAGAAATTAAAAAAAAGCAAAATTTTCCAAAAAAACTTAGAACTTCCGAGTAAGTGAAACTTTTGAAAAACGGTTTAAATTTAAAAAAAATTTAAAAAGTCGAAAATAAACCAACACGAGACTTTGAAAAAGGTTCAGATTTTGAAACAAAAAACTGAAATTTTCAAATGAAAGTTCATTATGAAAAATCCAAAATTCGACATCGAAAAATAAATCGTAACCTTCAAAAGACAAAGCCAAAACTTCGAAAAATTGTCGAGCATTAAAAAAATTATTAAAATAAGTCACATTGAAAAGGTTTCGTTGAAAGTTTTAAAAAGGCAGCACATTTCGAAGAATGTCGAAATTTGTAACAAAATAAACATTTAAAAAAAAAGCCGAAATTTTCAATTCAAAAAATACCACAATTTTGTAAAAAGTGAAAATTTTGAAAAAGTTGACATTTTCAGATATGTCAAAATTTCGCCAAAAATCACGATTTTTAAAAATATTTTGAAAAAAGCCAATATTTTGGAAAGTTTAAATCTTCATAAAAAGTAGAATTTTGCGAAAAAGGTGGAAATAAAAAAAAAGATTGAAAGATCCTCAAGATCACAATTTTTTAGTTTTGAATAAAAGTCAATAGTTTTGAAAGTTTAAATCTTCAAAAAAGTAGAATTTTGCAAAAAAGGTGGAAACTTTTGAAATACGGTGGAAATTAAAGAAAAGATCGAAAGATCGATATTTTTTCGAAAAACCGAAAAATCAAAACTTTTAAAAATATAAAATTAAAAAAAAAATTAAAATTAAAAAAAAAGGAAAACTTTTCAAAATAAGTTACAAAATTGAAGAGGTCACAAATTTACCATTGAAATTTTTCGTTGAAAGTTTCAAAAAAGCAGCACATTTCGAAGAAAGTCGAAATCTGTAACAAAATAAAAACTCAGAGAAAAAGTCGAAATTTTCATTTAAAAAAATACCACAATTCTGAAAAAAGTGGAAATTTTGAAAGAGTTTTAGTGGACGGTCCTTGGTTATTTTCCAAAATTGAAATAAAAATCTTGTCCCCTGAAACCAAGAAAGATTAAAAAAGACAACAGATACTATCTCTCTGAAGATGATAGCTTGGCTGTAGAAACGCGTTAGAGCAACCTTTGTTTTGTTTTTTAATCTTCAGGGGTCCCCTGAAACCAAGAAAGATTAAAAACACTCAACAGATACTATCTCTCTGAAGATGATAGCTTGGCTGGCGAAACGAGTTGGAGCAACCTTTGTTGTGTTTTTAAATCTTCCTTTGTTTTCAGGGGACAAGATTTTTAATTCAATTTTTGAATGAGTTAAAATTTTCAAAAAATCACAAATTTTTAAAATATTTTGAAAAAAAGGCAATATTTTCGAAAGTTTAAATCTTCAAAAAAGTAGAATTTTGCGAAAAAGGTAGAAAATTTTTAACTACGGTGGAAATTAAAAAAAGAGAACCAAAGATCGACAAAATCACAATTTTTTAGTTTTGAATAAAAGTCAATATTTTTGAAAGTTTAAATCTTCAAATAAGTATAATTTTGCGAAAAAGGTGCAAACTTTTTAAACGCGGTTGAAAATAAAAAGAAGATCGAAAGATCCACATTTTTTCAAAAGAAAATGGAAAATCGAAATTCTCAAAAATATAAAATTTGGAGAAAAATTAAAACTTTGAATAGGTCAAAAATTTAAAATAGTCGAATGTCGACGTTTCAAAAACGTTGAACGTTACAAAAAAGCAGCACATTTCGAAGAAAGTCGAAAGTTGCAACAAAATAAAAATCTAGAGGAAATATCGAAATTTTGAAGTTTCAAAAACATTTAAATTTTGAAAAAAAGTGGAAATTTTGAAAGAGTTAAATTTTCGTGCAATTGAAATTTTTCAAAAAAGTAAAATTCATCAAATATACAAAAAAATTAAAATTTCGAAAATCAAAATTAACAAAAAATTTGAATAAGAAGGGAGTTTTTAAAAATTTGAAAAAAGCGAAATTTGCGAAAAAATTCCAAACGTCGAGTAAGTCAAAATTCCACGAAAAAGTCTATATTTTCGAAGAAATCGAAAGTTTAAAAGTGAAGAATTTTAAAATGTCAAAATTTTCAAATAAGTCGATATCTTCAAAAAACGTAGAAACTAAAAGAAGTTAAATTTCAAAAAAAGTCGAATTGTGAAGCTTTTTCAATAAGAGTTGACGTCTTAAAAGCTGAAATTGTAGAGAAGTTGAAATATTTAAGTGGTCGAAATTTTCAAAAAAAGTCAACTAAGTATTTGAAAAAAGTCAAACATTAAAATTTTTAAAAAAAGTCAAATTATTTTCCAAAAATTCAAGTTTAATAAATATTTAAATTTTGAAAAAAAGTGGAAATTTTGAAAGAGTTAAATTTTCGTGCAATTGAAATTTTTTAAAAAAGTAAAATTCATCAAATTGACAAAAGAATTAAAATTTCGAAAATCAAAATTAACAAAAAATTTGAATAAGAAGGGAGTTATTAAAAATTTGAAAAAAGCGAAATTTGCCAAAAAATTCAACACGTCGAGTAAGTCAAAATTCCATAAAAAAGTCTATATTTTCGAAAAAATCGAAAGTTTAAAAGTAAAAAATTTTAAAATGTCAATTTTTTCAAATAAGTCGATATCTTCAAAAAGTGCAGAAACCAAGAGAAGTTAAATTTCAAAAAAAGTCGAATTGTGAAGCTTTTTCAAAAAGAGTTGAATTCTCAAAAGCTGAAATTGTAGAAAAGTTGAAATATTTAAGTGGACGAAATTTTCAAAAAAAGTCAACTAGTAGTTGAAAAAGGGCAAACATTAAAATTTTTAAGAAAGTCAAATTATTTTCTAAAAATTCAAGTTTAATAAATATTTAAATTTTGAAAAAAAGTGGAAATTTTGAAAGAGCTGAATTTTCGTGCAATTTAAATTTTTCAAAAATATAAAATTCATCAAATTTACAAAAGAATTAAAATTTCGAATATCAAAATTAACAAAAAATTTAAATGAGACGGGAGTTTTTTAAAAATCTGATAAAAGCGAAATTTGCCAAAAAATTCAAAACGTCGAGTAAGTCAAAAATCCACGAAAAAGTCTATATTTTCGAAAAAATCGAAAGTTTAAAAGTAAAAAATTTTAAAATGTCAAATTTTTCAAATAAGTCGATATCTTCAAAAAGTGCAGAAACCAAGAGAAGTTAAATTTCAAAAAAAGTCGAATTGTGAAGCTTTTTCAAAAAGAGTTGAATTCTCAAAAGCTGAAATTGTAGAAAAGTTGAAATATTTAAGTGGTCGAAATTTTCAAAAAAAGTCAACTAAGTATTTGAAAAAAATCAAACATTAAAATTTTTAAAAAAAGTCAAATTATTTTCTAAAAATTCAAGTTTAATAAATATTTAAATTTGAAAAAAAAAGAGTTGAAATTATTAATCAGAGAATCTTTTTTAAGTTGAAATTTTCAAAGAAACTCCATTTCTCAAAAACATTGCATTTTTAGTAACAAAAATTTATAATGTACAAAAAACGTCGAAGTTTCGAAAAAAGATCAACATTCTGAGAAAAAAAATGAGATTTTCAAAGAAGCCATAATTTTGGTAGAAGGGACTGGTCCTTGCTTATCTTCAAAAATTGAAATACAAATCTTGTCCCCTGAAACCAAGAAATATTAAAAAACACAACGCGTTTCGATAGCCGAGTTATCATCAAACTCGAAGATTTGTATTTCAATTTTCAAAGGTCCAAATTTTCATACTCTCACTTCTTTCCTGAAATCGTCAGGCTAAAGATTTAGAGTTTTTGTACAAATACGAATTTGACATTGCTCGAATTTTTACCACGAGCGATGCTTGCAGTTTATAGACTACCATCAAGCAGTGTCCTTGGGTACAGGATTAATTTTTGAAGGATAACTGATCTGCGAAAGTATTTTTTCAACATTCAATAAATAGATATTGGCCCTGGTTGTAATTAAAACTATTAATATTATCGCGTTATCGGTTCGAATGATTAATACGCCGTGAATTGTACCCACTTTATTTACGACTGATTCCAGAACGCAACAATTGTAATTCACTGTTTAATTAACTAACTTATTCACTGACTTTTAACAACCAACTAACTAACTAACTGAGGGAGAGCCGACCGGACCCCCTATATATAGATCCCGATTCGGGTTCTTGAAAAATCCAGCAGATAAGGCTTATCGTTTGCCGACATTTCTGGAGCGCTTATCTGCCGTTTGATTTATTATCGCGGCCGCTTTCCCTTATCAAATTTTCTAGAAACTTCCCAACTAAATTTTTTGATTACATTTTGTTACAATATGTACATATTTCTTGATTCTGTAAGGTAAGTTGTGCTTCCATGTTTCCCGTGGTGAATGCGCCACTAAATGAGAATGGCACCCCGTGGGCTTCCTGTCTCCGATCTGAAACGTTCTCGAATCTTCCTCGCAGCTATAGGTCAAGAGATTGTTTAACCTTTAATGCGGGAAACCCCCTTATTGCGTCCAACAACTAGAAATTACACGGCAATCAAGATATTACCATTTTCGAACGCTTTCCGGGCACGAAGCCGACGAAATTAAAAATCCCGAGTCAATCTATAATTTTCAATAAAATAACGAGTCGAGCTGAAAGTTAATCAGCGACGTAATTTTCCCGTGTTTCGAGCAATTTGATATTTTTCTGGTATCTCCCTCGGCTCTAGGCGGCGAAACATGTAAGATTTCTCTTCGCGTTTGCAAATAATTAATTTCGAGACGTGCGATTATAGTTTTCTACTATATCGAGCCATGCCGGCATAATGAAATATTCAAGATGTTTGCATATACGTGACGGAATATGGTAAAATGCACTTCGAATGTGCGGGTATGTGCCCGGGAAGGCATAAACTTCGTGATGCATGAGGAAAATGTTTGACTCTATGCAGGACGTAGTTCACCTTTTGCGGTCTTGTCAGCTGTTCTGGTCGTGTGTGTGTTTGTTCTGGAGATGTAAGTTCGTCGAGGTTTCTGGGAAATGTGCAGATTTATCTATAAAATGTGTGCTTGAAATTTTTACAGACAAGAATGTAAATAAGAGGCATCTTTGACGGCTTTCTGTCCAGCTCTTAGGTATGACTCTCTCGAGTAAACGCAGAACGCTTTACGATGCATTTTATAATGTTCACTTTAAAAGCGATTGACGCGAAAGTACACAATGACATGCAGCAGTCTCTGAAAGGACTTAAATTGTTAAGAAGACGATGTTGGCTACCAAAAATTTATTTCTAAAAATTTCAACTCTTTTTGGTGTCGGTAGCCACGTAACGTTTCTTGATATCCCGCGACCTTGCTTCGAAATTAATTTTTGTCGGATGCAAATTCATTTCTCCATCTTAATACATGCTATTCCTTAAATTTCCAAACTGGGAAACCTTCTACTTTGACCTACCGTTGCCGCCTACGCTCCACCCATCCTACCCTCGGAGGAGATAGCTGCTTCAAATTGCGATGCACGCTGCTCGTAAATACTACACTCGTTATCTACTATCCAAATTTCTATTGAAAGATGTAACACACACTTGACAGCTAAATATATTAAATAATAAAAAAAACTTCTACAAATTACGCTTCCCATAAAGCAAGTCAAATATGTCATCCTGTAAAAAAAAAATGAAACGAATTCAGGAAAAGCTAAGGTTTCTATGGAAATCTAAAGTGGACAGGAGCCAAAGTGCACTGACGTGTACGAGAGGTTTTCATAAAAGAAAAACAGGTCGACGCGGCGTCAAAATTCACTTTCTGCCAAAACCGCATTATCTTCTCCTGAAAGCGAAGGTAAACAAAGAAGGTTTTGAAAAGATGCCCGTTTTGTTTGAATTGAAAGTGGATCGGACAATAAATTCGGAAGCGGCCGACAATGGAGCGTTTCATTCACTTGTTTTATAGCGTGGGGAGTCACTGACATTTGCTGGATTTTATTGGGCATTTTAACGGCGCCCCGGCATATATATAACATTGTGTATATTATCGGTCTGCATGCATCTATCAAGCTGTTCAATGCTCCCCCTTTTCCTGCGGGCGAAAGCTCCCTCGACGTTACAGAAAAGCCCGTATCTTATCGCGTCTGCAGCCCAATAATCCCCCATAACTAAAATATGATTAATCTGCCTTTTACAACGTCGTTCGTCTCGGCACGCTTACAATGGAATTTTCATGGAAAACTACTGAAAGTGCGGCTGCAATATGTCGTATCTAGTAGAAATCTTTTGTGCTGAAGCTCACAAATCGCTTTTTTTAATAACGGATAATGGGCTTTCGGGGCCAAGAAAATTCAAGCTACCTCCGGTTATTGCCGTATGTGATGTCTGACGTCTGAAAAATATTTGGCGTTATATTGCCCCACTTTGAAAAGGGTTGAAATTTCTCCAGGATCCATGTTTAATAGGCGATAGAAGAGCCCATTAAATACTCATCTTAAAACGAATAGATCGCAAGGAAGGCATAAAAGGGTGTTATTCAAGTCTTTGTTATTTTTAACTCTGATGGCGGATCATCAGGGCTCAAGAGCCCAAATAGTAAGGTTAGGAAACCAGGATTTTTATTCGTTGTAAGCCCAATCATTTTTGATTGGGCATCATTTGCAGCATTAATTTCAATTTGTCTTCCAAGCTGAATAAAACATTGTTACAATATTTTTAGAATGTTTTATTGCATAAAATTCTTAGGGTTTCTTTTGTTTATAAAAAACTGACATGATTTAATGCCTTGTAAGCTCGTCATTTAGGATTTTTTCATCACTGAATATTCTTCAGTTTTAATCCTTTCGAGCTAAATTATGTTCAAACTTTAGGGTTCTTTTACCCTTTTTACACTTTAGGCTTCTTTCATGTCCAGAATGTCCTTCTGTTTTAATGCCTTTTTAACTGAATAATACCCTTACGCTTCTTTTACTATAAGGCTTTAGGCGTCTTTTAATTTAGAAAAATCTGATGCAATTTTAATGCCTTACAAGCTCATGATTTAGGTTTCTTTCATGATCAAAATGTCCCTCGGTTTTAATGCCTTTCTAGCTGAATAATATCTAAATTTTAGAGTTCTTTCATTATAAGATTTTATTCATAACTACTAAACTTTATTAATGATTAAAATGTTAATTTGGGCTTCTTTTCTTGTATAAAACCCTGCCATGATTTAATGCCTTATAAGCTCATTACTTAGGCTTCTTTCATAAGCAAATATCCTTTGGTTTTAATGCCTTTCTGAGCGATTAATGTTCAAACTCTAGACTTTTTTTGTTACAATCTTTTAGGCTCCTTTCATTGAACAAAAATCTGCCAAGATTTAAATAATTTAATTTTTTAATAATTTAATAACCATTTAGGCTTCTTTCGTGCCTAAAATATCCTTCGATTTTAATGCCTTCTGGGTAAATAATGTCCAAACTTTATGTTCTTTTATTATAAAATATTAGGCTTCTTTTATTGTGTAAATATCTCATCTGATTTTAATGCCCTACAAGCTCAACGTTTAGGGTTCTTTCTTGACTAACATCTCCCTCAGTTTTAATGTCTTTCTAGCTTAATAGTGTCTAAATTTTGGAGTTCTTTTACTATAACAATTAGGCCTCCTTTTATTGTATAAAAACATGATTTCATGACATGATTTTAATGCCTTACAAGCTTATTACTTAACATTTTCTCATGACTAAATATCCTTTGGTTTTAATGCCTTTCTAACCAAATGATATCCAAATTATAGACTTCTTCTGCTACAATCTTTTAGGCTTCTTTCATTGTGCAAAAATCTGCCAAAATTTAAATAATTTAATTTTTTAATAATTTAATAACCATTTAGGCTTCTTTCGTGACTAAAATATTCTTCGATTTTAATGCCTTCTGGCTAAATAATGTCCAAACTTTATGTTCTTTTATTATAACATATTAGGCTTCTTTTATTGTGTAAAAATCTCATCTGATTTTAATGCCTTACAAGCTCAACGTTTAGGGTTCTTTCCTGACTCGGAACATGTCCGTCAGTTTTAATGCCTTTCTAGCTCAATAGTGTCCAAATTTTGGAGTTCTTTTACTATAACAATTAAGCCTCCTTTTATTGTATAAATATATGATTTCATAACATGATTTTAATGCCTTATAAGCTTATTACTTTATCTTTCTTCATGACTAAATATCCTTCGATTTTAATGCCTTCTAGTTGAATAATGTCCAAACTTTATGCATCTTTTGTTACCACACATTACGCTGCTTTTATTGTATAAAAATCTGAGCTGATTTTAATGTCTTACCATGCTCAGCATTTAGGCTTCTTTTATGACTAGAATATTTTTCGGTTTTTATGCCTTTCTAACCGAATAATATCCCAATTTTAGAGTTGTTTTACTATAACACTTTGGGTTTCTTTTATTTATAAAAAACTGACATGATTTAATGCCTTATAAGCTCATTACTGAAGGCTTCATTCATGAGCAAATATCCTTTGGCTTTAATGCCTTTCTAGCCAAATTATGTTCAAACTCTAGAGTACTTTTGCTATAATCTTTAAGGATTCTTTCATTGTACAAAAATCTGCCAGGATTTTAATAATTTAATATTTTAATAATTTAACAACCATTTAGGTTTCCTTCGTGGCCAAAATATCTTTCGATTTTAATGCCTTCTAGGCGAATAATGTCCAAACTTTATGCTTCTTTTGTTATAGCACATTAAGCTTCCTGTATTGTATAAAAATCTGATCTGATTTTAATGCCTTACAAGCTAATAGTTTAGGGTTCTTTCATTACTAACATGTCCCTCGGTTTTAATGCCTTTGCTCAATTGTGTCCAAACTTTAGAGTTCTTTTACTATAACAATTAAGCCCTTCTTTTATTGTATAAAAATATTTCATGACATGATTTTAATGCCTTACAAGCTTATTACTTAACCTTTCCTCATGACTAAATATCCTTCGGTTTTAATGCCTTTCTAACCAAATAATATCTAAATTATAGACTTCTGTTGCTACAATCTTTTAGTCTTCTTTCATTGTACAAAAATCTGCCCCGATTTTAATAATTTAATTTTTTTAATAATTTATTAACCATTTAGGCTTCTTTCGTGGCCAATATATCCTTCGGTTTTAATGCCTTCTAGCTAAATAATGTTCAAACTTTATGCATCTTTTGTTATAACATATTAGGGTGCTTTTATTGTATAAAAATCTAATCTAATTTTAATGCCTTACAAGCTCATCGTTTGAGTTTAAGGTTTAAATGCCTTTCTAGCTCAATAGTGTCCAAACTTTAGAGTTCTTTATGAAATTATACAATAATTTTATACAATTAAGCCTTCTTTTATTAAATAAAAACCTGATTTCATAACATGATTTTAATGCCTTACAAGCTTATTACTGAACCTTTCTTCAGACTAAATATCATTCGGTTTTAATGCCTTTCTGACCAAATAATATGTAAATTATAGATTTCATTTGCTACAATCTTCTAGGCTTCTTTCCTTGTAAAAAAAATTTGACCGGATTTTAATAATTTAGTTTTTTATTTTTTAATGATTTATTAACCAGTTAGGCTTCTTTCGTGGCCAATATATCCTTCGGTTTTAATGCCTTTTAGCTGAATAATGTCCAAACTGTATGCATCTTTTGTTATAACACATTACGCTGCTTTTATTGTATAATAATCTGATCTGATTTTAATGCCTTACAAGTACAGCATTTAAGCTTCTTTCATGACCAGCATGTCCCCGGTTTTAATGAGTTTTTAGCTCAATAGTCTCCAAACTTTAGAGTTCTTTAACTGTAACACTTTAGCGTTCTTTTGACATGATTTTAATGCCTTATAAGCTCCTTATTTAGCCTTCTCTCATGACCAATGCCCTTTGGTTTTAATGCCTTTATATCTGAATAAATTTTAGGCTTTTTTTATTACAACATTGGCAACGTGGAACAATTTAAGGAATTTAATTTTTTAATAATCTACTAAAATAAGCTCACCATTTAGGCTTCTTTCATGACCAAAATGTTCTTCGATTTTAATGCCTTCTTGCTGAATAATGTGCAAAGTTTAGGCTTCTTGTACTATAATACCTTCAGTTTTAATGCCTCTCTAGCTGAATAACAACATTTAGGCTTCTTATATTATTTCAAAATCTAACATGGTTTTAATGCCTTATCAACTAATAATTAAAGTTTTCTTCATGATCGAAGTGTCTTTCGATTTTGATGGCTATCTTGCTGAATAATGTTCAAACTTGAGGTTCCTTTTACAGTAACATTTTAGGCTGTTTTTATTGTATAAAAATATGGCAAGATTTTAACGCCTTATAAGTTCCTCATTTAGGCTTCTTTCACGTCAATGTCTTTCTGTTTTAATGCCTTTTCGGCCAAATAAAGTCCAAACTGTAGGGATGTTTTATTATAAAAATTTGCCATGATTTCAAGTTCAGGTTCTTTTTAAGCATCTTAGGTTTTGTTTATAATTAAAATATACTTTAATTGTAATGCCTTCTAAGATAAATTATATCAAGATGTGGGTCTTTTTTATTATGTAAGTTTGCCGCAATTTCAATTAGCTGAAAGCTCAATAATTAGAATTCTTTAATGTACAAAATTTACGTGCATTTTAACCATGTTTTTAAGGTAAGTGCTATCATGACTTAAAGCATCTTTTATTATAAATGTGGCTTGATTTTAATGCCTTTTAGGCTTAAAAATTAGTCTTCTTTTATGAACAAAATCTGCTTTGAGTTTAATACCACAAAAAATGGACGAGTGTGGAAGTAGAACTCATTATGGAAAGAATCCGCCTTGATTTTCATGCCTTAGAAGCTCATCATTAAAGGTTCTTTAATGGACAAAATGTTCTTCGATTATAATGCCTTTCAAATGGAATAACGTCAAGCTATAGGCTTCTTTCTGCATTGATTTTAATGCCCTATAAGCGTATTATTTGTGGTTCTTTTATGATCAAAATATCTTTCGGTTTTAATGCCTTTCCAGCTGAAGAAGAACTTTAGGATTCTTTAACTAAAACAGTTTTTCCTGTTTCAAAATCTTTTTAAGCGTTACAATTAAGCTTCGTTCATAAACAAAATCAATTTTGATTTTAATGCCTTTTGCGTTGAATTATATCAAGATGTGGGTCTTTTTTATTATGTAATTTTGCCGCAATTTCAATTAGCTGAAAGCTCAATAATTAGAATTCTTTAATGTACAAAAGTTACGTGCGTTTTAACGATTTTAATGCCTTTTAGGCTTAAAAATTAGTCTTCTTTTGTGAACAAAATCCGCTTTGAGTTTAATACCAAAAAAAAATGGACGAGTGTGGAAGTAGAACCATTATGGAAAGAATCTGCCTTGATTTTCATGCCTTAGAGGCTCATCATTAAAGGTTCTTTAATGGACAAAATGTTCTTCGATTATAATGCCTTTCAAATGGAATAACGTCAAGCTATAGGCTTCTTTCTGCATTGATTTTAATGCCCTATAAGCGTATTATTTGTGGTTCTTTTATGATCAAAATATCTTTCGGTTTTAATGCCTTTCCAGCTGAAGAAGAACTTTAGGATTCTTTAACTAAAACAGTTTTTTCTGTTTCTAAATCTTTTTAAGCGTTACAATTAAGCTTCGTTCATAAACAAAATCAATTTTGATTTTAATGCCTTTTGCGTTGAATTATATCAAGATGTGGGTCTTTTTTATTATGTAATTTTGCCGCAATTTCAATTAGCTGAAAGCTCAATAATTAGAATTCTTTAATGTACAAAATTTACGTGCATTTTAACGATGTTTTTAAGGTAAGTGCTATCATGACTTAAAGCATCTTTTATTATAAATGTGGCTTGATTTTAATGCCTTTTAGGCTTAAAAATTAGTCTTCTTTTGTGAACAAAATCTGCTTTGAGTTTAATACCAAAAAAAATGGACGAGTGTGGAAGTAGAACTCATAATGGAAAGAATCCGCCTTGATTTTCATGCCTTAGAAGCTCATCATTAAAGGTTTTTTAATGGACAAAATGTTCTTCGATTATAATGCCTTTCAAGTGAAATAACGTCAAGATATAGATTTCTTTTATTATAAAAGTGTTGTGAAAAAAATTCTGCATTGATTTTAATGCCCTATAAGCATATTATTTGTGGTTCTTTTATAATCAAAATATTATTCGGTTTTAATGCCTTTCCAGCTGAATAAGATTGAAACTTTAGGATTCTTTAACTATAACAGTTTTCCCTGTTTCAAAATCTTTTTAAGGGCTTCAATTAATCTTAAACAAAATCTATTTTAATTTTAATGCCTTTCGAGTTGAATTATATAAAGGCATTAATCTCTTTTATTAAATAATTTTAGCACAATTTCACTGACTTGAAAGCTCAATAATTAGGGTTTTCGTATGAACAAAATATACTTTAATTTTATTGTTCGCTAAGGTAAATAACATCAACACTTTAGACATATTTTGTCACAAATGTGCCTTGATTTTAATGCCTTTTCAGCTTGGTAATTAGACTTCTTTTGTAAGCAAAATCTGCTGTTAATTTAAGGCAAAAAAAGAGGAAAAACTGATGCCGATGTTAATGTGGAAAACATTTATTTTGATTTTAATGCCTTATAGCATTCAGGATTCTCTTATGGACAAAATGTGTTTCGATTTTAATGCCTTTCAAATCCAGTAACGCCAAACATTAGGTTTCTTTTATTATAAAATCAGGATGAAAAAATCTGCCTTCATTGTAATGCTCTGTACGCTCATCATTTGGGGTTCTTTCATGATCAAAATATCCTTCGGTTTTAATGCCTTTCTAGCTGAATAAGGTTAAAATTTTGGGGTTCCTTAACTGTAGAAGTTTGCAGCATTTGGTAGTTTTTTCAAGCTTGACAATTAAGTTTGTTTGATAAACAAAACTGACTTTGATTTTAATGCCTTTTGAGTTGAATTATATCAAGGCATTAATCTCTTTTATTAGGTAATTTTAGCACGATTTCACTGACTTGAAAAGCCCAATAAGTACGGGTTTCTCATGGACCAAATATACCTTGGTTTTATTAATGTTTTTGTAAAGTAATTAATTTTGGTGGAACGGACTGGTCCTTGGTTATCTTCAAAAATTGAAACACAGAACTTGTTCCCTGACAAGTTCTGTATTTCAATTTTTGAAGATAACCAAGGTAATTAATTAATTAAAACACTTAGGCACTATGTGTCTTAGTTGTAATGCCTTCTTATTTCGATAATCAGACGTCTTTTATAAATGAAATGTGCTTCGAATTTAATGCCAAAAAAGAGGAGAAATTGATGTCAAAGTTAATATGGAAAAAATCACCTTGATTTTAATGCCTTGCAGCATTTACGATCCTTTCATGAACAAAGGATGCTTAAATTTTAATGCCTTTCAGACTAAATTACGTCAAACTTAACGTTTCATTTACTATAAAAGTATTTTTGAAATGTCAACCTTAATTTTCAAATATCTAATTTATTTATTTTGACTTCGAAGTCAAAATTGTGACTTCAATTCCTGATTTTTTGCTTTAAGTTACAAACTTTGGTTTTAAGACACAAAATGTTCTCTTCACAAATATACATTCTGCTCTAGATTAAGTTAAATATAAGTAATAAAATAACTTAATCAGCAACGCATAACTTTAAAGGATTCGTGTAGATTGAAGAATGATGTATTGTTCAAATTGGTTGATACGATCACGTGCATATTTAACTACTTAGCGAGTCTTAATTCCGGAATTTCCGCTCTAAGTTACAAATTTTGGTTTAAAGACACAAAATGTTCCCTTCACAAGTATACATTCTCCTCTAGATCAAGTTAAATGTAAGTAATAAAATAACTTAATCAGCAACGCATAGCTTTACAGGATTCGTGTAGATTGCAGAATGATGTTTTGTTCAAATTCGTTGATACGATCACGTGCATATTTAACTATTTGGCGAGCTACAAATTTGGTAGTAAAATGTCCACTTTGTTATCAAAATGTTGATTCTAATTTCCAACTCTAAGCGTTAATTCTGGAATTCGCCCTAAACTCGAAATCTAACTTTCTTTTGGATATTGTGACTTTAATATTGAAAATTTGCTTCAATTTGATCTAATTTTTATGGGATTTAAGCTTAAGATACGAGTGGAGGTTAAATGAAATCCTGAATGGAATCGTTAAATGAAAAACTCAGAAAATGGAGCGACTTGCGAACTATCATTTGTTTGCAGCGATATTGTATTTACCTTTTCGATATGGTGATGATGAAATGTATAAATTTTCTCGCGTTTACGGCTTCATTAAGTGGCCGTTATTACTGCGCCGTCGTAAAATGTTTTGATAAATAGGTAGTCATAATTTGCATTATAGATTGTGCATTTGGTTTATGCATGAAAGCATTATTATAACACGTACTAATATACCAACTACGTGATTTATTTTCCACGAAGTGGTCTATTAAAAAAAATGCAGTAACGCGCCTTATCGCCCCCCGTGATTAATTTAATGCTTCAGTTTCGTGTTCCGCGAAGTAAATACTTCGATATGAAAAGTTACAAGTAATAGTTTAAACGCGTTTACTTACAAGGAACATTATCAACATCTGGGCACTTATCAAATTCGCTGTATGTATTTGATATAGGTAAGCAAAGGGTTCCAAGGTCTTAGGTGTGTTTCAGAATGTTTAACGGAGTTCAAGGCATTCAAAATTTCGTCCGCTATCGTAGAGGGCTTCTTCACGAACCTAGGTAACTCAGTATGTCTACTACAACAGAGGCGAAACTCTTCCGGAGTGAAAGTGACAAGAAAAAGATTGGCGAACGAACGTAGTCAATACAGAAGAGCATGGTGTGTCATCCATACCAGAAGGCAACTTCATTTTCCGAACCTATGGGTTGTAAAAACCAAACTCAAGACAGAAGATCAGGATAACTCAGTATGTCAACTCACGTACTGAGTTATCTTGCTCTTCTGTCTTGAATTTCGTTTTTCAATGTATTCAATATTACAACTTAATAAAGAAGAGGACGATAATTCATGGTAACCCACTAGGTCATCCATACCAGAAGCGAAATTCGTCTGCAGAAACTATGGAATGTATGAACCAATACCTAAGACTATGATAATTCAGTATATCAATTGATGTACTGAGTTATCTTGACCTTCTGAATTTGGTTTTTCGATGAATTCAATACATTCATACAACAATGTAGTCAATACACTCACACAACTCAACACAGAAGAGGATTATAACTCACTATGTCATCCATACCAAAAGCGAAATTCATTTGCAGAAACTGTGGAATGTAAGTATCAAGACACAAGATCGTGATAATTCAGTATGCCAATTGAGAAACTGAGTTATCTTGCTCTTCTGAATTTGGTCTTTCGATGCATTTAATACACTCATACAACAATGTAGTCAATACACTCATACAACTCAATACAGAAGAGAATGATAGCTCACTATGTCATTCATACCAAAAGCGAAAACTGTGCAATATAAAAACCAAGGCACAAGACAAAAGATCATGATAATTCATTATCTCAATTAACATAGTATCTTGCTCTTCTATTTTTGGTTTGGTTTTATAATTTCATATTTTTTGTAGATGAATTTCACTTCTGGTATGGATAACATACTGAGTTACCATGATTTTCTGTACGACTGCACTTCTTCGTCATTCTTTCTAGTGTTATTTCTATTTCGGAAGATTTTCACTTCTGGTGTGGTCGACAGTCAACCATAACGAAAGAGAAAATCTTTAGAAATGGAGATGACTCAAAAGAGAAGATAGAGTTACTATGCTCATTCTGTCTTGACAATCTTAACCTTTGTGCCATTTTCATTTCCGAAGATTTTCTCTTCCATTATGGTTAATTGTTAACCACAACGAAGTGAACATCTTCCGAGATAAAAATGGCACAAAAAGAAATGGCGAAGAAGTGCAGTCATACAGAAAATCATGGTGACTCACTATGTCATCCACACCAAAAGTGAAATTCATCTGCAAAAACTGTGGAATTAAAAAATCAAATCGAAAATAGAACTATGTTAATTCTTATAGTAAATTATCATGATTTTCCGTTCGTGCCTTGGTTTTTATATTGCCATTTTAATTTGGGAAAAATTTGGGGTCTTGTATGGGTGACATAATTACAGTACTCTTCTGTTTTGAATTTTGGATTTTCATTCCACAGTTTCTGCAGATGAGTTTCGTCTCTTGATCATTGATATACAGAGTTATCGCATTCTTCTGTTTTGACTGCATTTCTTTACCACTTTTTTTTTGGTGCCAATTTTTCTTCGGAATCTTTCGCTTTTGTTTTGTTTGACTTGTTCTTTTTTCTATTTCTTGTTGCGTATCTTCTTCTGTGCTCTTCTATCTTCCTGAAGTTCTTAAAGAATGCGGTCGAAACGTAGAATACTTTTAATAGTACTGGAAGTATATAGTATTTTTCTAACGCCAAATATTGTGTAAAAATACCAAACATCTATTTATCTATAAGAATTGAAATACAAATTTTGTCCCCTGAAACTAAAAAAGATTAAAAGACCCAACAAAGGTTGCTCTAAGGCGTTTCAATAGCCAAGTTATTATCTTGAGAGAGATACTGTAGAGAAGTAGACATCTTACTAGGTTGAATTCAGATTGAATACGTGGCTCGGTACAAATTTGGAAATATAGTGCAATCACTACCTAAAAAAATTCAAATTTCACACGTGTACCTGTCGTGTGTAATGGCATTTTAATACGTTTTGTTTTTCCGGCTTCCTTCATTGTTTACGTTTCCTTTTACGCGTACAATGATCTATGAGATAGAGGTGGGATCTGTTCACCTCTGCTATGTAATTAAAATTGTCGGTTGTTTATTCCTTCAAGGCTATTAATAGAGTAATAAAATAAACACGAGTTTTCTTTTATGACGTGCAACGAAATCTAGGACCTTGACATCATCTTCAAGTCGCCAGTTTTAGTTACATCTTATTAGGAAATGCTTGTGTAACTGACGACTTCCTGCGATGAATTACAGCGAAATTTGCTTAATAAATTAATTACAGCGAGATAAATTACTCTGGTGCATGGAAGGCGGTTGTTATTGACAAAAAAAAATTGGCCACGCAGATTATCCCTTCATTGACATCGACGTTGGGAATCATACATGTTGGCCATAAAAGGCTACAAAACATTATGGGAAATGAGAAATAGTTCTATTTGGACTAATTATTGTATATCAATATAAAATAACTAGTTCAGGACTTATTTTGAGGAATTAGAGTGCAATTCCCTTTAACAACTTATCAAAAAATTGCCCAAATTGACAGACTAATTTGTTTTGTTTTAATTTGGCCAAAGTTCTTATTAACAACAAGATATACTATGCTGGTGTAAGAGATGGGAAGAGAAGAGATGGAAAGAGAAAATATGGGAAGAGAAGAGAAGGGAAGAGAAGAGATTGGAAGGGAAGAAATGAAAAGAGAAGAGATGGGAAGAGATGGTCAGAGAAAAGATGGGAAGAGAAGAGATCGGAAGAGAAGAAATGGGTAAAGAAAAGATGGAAAGAGAAGAGATGGTAAGAGACGAGATGGAAAGGAAAGAAATGGAAAGAGAAGAGGTGGGAAGAGATGAGAAGGGAAGAGAAGAGATAGAAAGAGAAGAGATGGGAAGAGACGAGAAGAGATAGGAAGAGAATAAATGGGAAAAGAAGAGAAGGGAAGAGAAGAGATGGGAGGAGAAGAGATGGGAAGAAAAGAGATGGGAAGAGAAGAGATGAGATGGAAAGAGATGGTCAGAGAAGAGATGGGAAAAGAAGAGATGGGAAGAGAACAAGTGAAAAGGAACGAGATAGGAAGGCAAGAAAAGAGATGGGAAGAGACGAGATGGGAAGAGATGGTAAGAGAAGAGATGGGAAGAGAAGAGATGGGAAGAGAAGAGATAAGAGGAGAAGAGATAGAAAGGAAAGAGATGGGAAGAGAAGAGATGAGATGGAAAGAGATGGTAAGAGAAGAGATGGGAAAAGAAGAGATGGGAAGAGAAGAGGTGGAAAGGAAAGAGATGGGAAGAGAAGAGAAGGGAAGAAAAGAGATGGGAAGAGACGAGATGGGAAGGGAAGAGATGGAAAGAGAAGAGATAAGATGGAAAGATATGGTAAGAGAAGAGATGGGAAGAGAAGAGATGGGAAGAGAAAAGATAGGAAGAGAAGAGATGAAAAGGAAAGAGATGGGAAGAGAAGAGAAGGAAAGAAAAGAGATGGAAAGAGAAAAGATGTAAAGAGAAGAGATGGTAAGAGAAGAGATGGGAAGAGAGGAGATGGGAAGAGACGAGATGGAAAAGGAAGAAATGGGAAGAGAAGAGGTGGTAAGAGATAAGAAGGGAAAACAAGAGAAGGGAAGAGAAGAGATGGGAAGAGAAGAGATGAGATGGAAAGAGATGGTCAGAGAAGAGATGGGAAAAGAAGAGATGGGAAGAGAAGATGTAGAAAGGAAAGAGATGGAAAGAGAAGAGAAGGGAAGAAAAGAGATGGGAAGTGACGAGATGGGAAGGGAAGAGATGGGAAGAGAAGAGATGGGAAGAGAAGAGATGGGAAGAGAAGAGATGGGAAGAGAAGAGATGGAAAGAGAAGAGATGAGATGGGAAGAGATGGTAAGAAAAGAGATAGGAAGAGAAGAGATGGAAAGGAAAGAGATGGGAAGAGAAAAGATGAGATGGGAAGAGATGGTAAGAAAAGAGATGGAAAGGAAAGAGATGGGAAGAGAAGAGATGAGATGGGAAGAGATGGTAAGAGAAGAGATGGGAAAAGAAGAGATAGGAAGAGAAGAGGTGGAAAGGAAAGAGATGGGAAGAGAAGAGAAGGGAAGAAAAAAGATGGGAAGAGAAGAGATGAGATGGAAAGATATGGTAAGAGAAGAGATGGGAAAAGAAGAGATGGGAAGAGAAGAGATGAGAAGTGAAGAGATGGAAAGAGAAGAGATGAGATGGGAAGAGATGGTAAGAGAAGAGATAGGAAGAGAAGAGATGAGATGGAAAGATATGGTAAGAGAAGAGATGGGAAAAGAAGAGATGGGAAGAGAAGAGATGGGAAGAGAAGAGATGGGAAGAGAAGAGTTAGGAAGAGAAGAGATGAAAAGGGAAGTAATGGGAAGAGAAAAGAAGGGAAGAAAAGAGATGGGAAGAGAAAAGATGGGAAGAGAAGAAAAGGTAAGAGAAGAGATCGGAAGAGAAGAGATGGGAAAACAAGAGATGGGAAGAGAAGAGATGAAAAGAGAAGAGAAGAGATGGGAAGAGATGGTAAAAGAAGAGATAGGAAGAGAAGAGATGGAAAGGAAAGAGATGGGAAGAGAAAAGAAGGGAAGAAAAAAGATTGGAAGAGACGAGATCGGAAGGGAAGAGATGAGATGGAAAGATATAGTAAGAGAAGAGATGGGAAAAGAAGAGATGGGAAGAGAAGAGATGGGAAGAGAAGAGATGAGATGGGAAGAGAAGAGATGGAAAGAGAAGAGATGAGATGGGAAGAGATGGTAAAAGAAGAGATAGAAAGAGAAGAGATGGAAAGGAAAGAGATGGGAGGAGAAGAGATGAGATGGTAAGAGAAGAGATGGGAAAAGATAGAGATGGGAGGAGAAGAGATGAGATGGGAAGAGATAGGAAGAGAAGAGGTGGAAAGGAAAGCGATGGGAAGAGAAGAGATGGAAAGAGAAGAGATGAGATGGGAAGAGATGGTAAAAGAAGAGACAGGAAGAGAAGAGATGGAAAGGAAAGAGATGGGAGGAGAAGAGATGAGATGGGAAGAGAAGAGATGAGATGGAAAGATATGGTAAGAGAAGAGATGGGAAAAGAAGAGATGGGTAGAGAAGAGATTGGAAGAGAAGAGATGAGATGGGAAGAGAAGAGATGGGAAAAGAAGAGTTAGGAAGAGAAGAGATGAAAAGGAAAGTAATGGGAAGAGAAAAGAAGGGAAGAAAAGAGATGGGAAGAGAAAAGATGGGAAGAGAAGAGATGGTAAGAGAAGAGATCGGAAGAGAAGAGATGGGAAGGAAAGAGATGGGAAGAAAAGAGGTAGCAAGAGAAGTTAGATGCTGCTGTCGATCAAATATATTTTCTTATTTATTTCAGTTTACTTGTTTACTGTAACAGTGCACAGTTTTAAAGACTTCGTGCAGATTGCAGAATGATGTTTTGTTTAAATTCGTTGATATGATGCTACTTAGCTTCTTGGGAACGAATATGATTCTTCTTCACTCGAGACTTTGTGGCCCTTGATAAATTTAGTTTATAATGTAGCTCTTCAGCTGAGCCTGTTCGCAACTTTAAAACTCTAAAACAATTTCTTTAAAACTTTAACGCTTTAGACGAGCCTTTTTAAAGCTTTAGAATGTTACACTCTCTCCAATCCAGAGAATACAATATGTACCTTTGCAGCTTAACTATTTGTTAGTTGTTAGTTAATATTATGTTTGAACGAGAAAGTTAAATAATATTCATGTTTTCGAATTTGCATAACACATAAATTTGCATTAAGCGCCGTAAATAATTCTCCCGGTTATATGTTTTCCAACCTGACACAAAATAATGATAATATTTATTGAAAATTAGCTTTTCGTCATTATTTGTTTTAAACATCAAATCCAGCGAATGGATTGTATCCCAATGATTCACTTTTAGCGTTTTTTGCGGTGGTATTTCATGAAGATAAAACAATAAAAACTAAACAATATGTTTGCTCAGGCCGAGTGCTCGTATTTTATCAGAGTTTACGCTGACTGGCTGATGCAATGCGGTTAGCTGGGTGTACTGTCACCAATAATTAATGTATGTTTAAAAAATGTAATACCTGCAGGCTTTCATCATCGTAATTGATGTCGCTCGGAGTACTTAGGATGACATCGTGCACGAACTGATGTGGACATAAACCGTAATTGTAAAATAGACATTTGTTTTTTGTTTACGTTTCAGTGACAATATCTAGGACGTTTGTACCAAGGCAAAATTAAGATACACTCGAAAATCAGTTACACATCACTCAATGGGATTTAGATCTCTTGAGTATTTATGTGGGTGGCTAAAGGTTAAAAGTTGTACCAGTGAGGCCAAAGTAGGCCGAGCCCATGGTTGTTGGTTGTAAATATCTTCAACTGGGGCAAGTCCAACTCTTTTTTTGCACAACATTTAATTGACAAGGTTTCTGATACTTGAAACTCCAAATTACGAACCAATTAATTTCGAGTCATACATTGAAATATTGCCTACTTTCCCAGAACGTCGACTTTAAGCCCAACGATATTAAAATCAAAACAAGATTAACCTTAACATGTTGTAACTCCAGATTTAATTGCGAAATCCCTATAAAGCAAGAATTAGATGGGACCTCGTGGCGAAATTGCATTAAAATCAGAATACAGTTGACATTTCAAAATACAAAGTAATCGTTGATATGAGAATGCAATACAAACCTTCATAAACCCGTGGGCCCTCAGAGTGCAGCTTTATGGCCACTTAATCTGAAACAAAACACAATCTTGTCATACATTCGTTATAAAATTGCGCAAATCACAATAAAACGGACAATTTGTTGTGTCAACATGTAGGAAAACGACCCTCGACTATAACGGTGTCCCCCATGATGTACGGCAGTTATTAGTCGTAATAAAAAATTACCGTGTGCTCAAAATTTACTTTTCAGCCTTTTAACAGTCCTATAAAACGGGCAGTTTTGTCTGCAGACATCGCAATTGGCCGGATGGCGCTTTTTATCTAGTTTTGTTGGCACATTAAACGGTTATTTTATTTATGCTGCCCCGCCTGAAATGGAGAGAAAAATCGATTTACGGATATTAACAGCGCTAATGAAAACTTTATATTTCCTGCTCAACACTTTAAAAACTTAACACGGAAGGGTAGTGCCCCCATTTGGTGCAACTTTATTAGATGCCACGTTCGCTATTTAAGTCAACACACGAGCTTGAAGGTCATATTGAACCTTAAATCTCCTTCCTTAGGAGAGTGAAGCTTTCATGATATAGTCCAGAAGAAGCTTTCAGGCATTCACTCCTTGAAATAAATTCCAGGGTCTTCAAACGTCTTTGTTCTAGTATTAAAGTGTAGAAGAACTTTCAATAACTTTTTTTCTTGTAATGAAGTCGAAAAAAAGCCCCAAAGAGTTTTTCTCGTGATATAATCTAGAAGAAGCTTTCAAGCATTTATGGCTTGCAATAAATTCCAGAGCTTTCAAAAGTTCCTCATCTAGTAATAAAGCCCAGAAGAAGCCTTAAAGATTTTATTTCCTCTAATAAAGTTCAAAAGAAGCTCCTAAGAGTTTTTCTCCTGATATAATCCAGAAGAAGCTTCCAGACATTTGTGGCTTGCAATAAATTCCAGAGCTTTCAAAAGTTCCTTATCTACTAATAAGGTCCAGAAGAAGCCTTCAAGATTTCTTTTCCTTTAGTAAACTCCAAAAGAAGCTTTCAAGAGTTTTTCTCCTGATATAGTCCAGAAGAAGATTTCAAGCATTTATGGCTTGCAATAAATTCCAGAGCTTTCAAAAATTCCTTATCTAGTAATAAAGCTAAGAAGAAGCTTTCTAGATTTCTTTTCCTTTAATAAACTCCAGAAGGAGCCCCCAAGAATTTTTCTCCTGATATAATCCAAGCATTTATGGCTTGCAATAAATTCCAGAGCTTCCAAAGGCTTCTCATCTAATAATAAAGCCCAGAGCCTTCAAGATTTTATTTCCTCTAATAAAGTTCAAAAGAAGCTCACAAGAGTTTTTCTCGTGATATCATCCAGAATCGTGATACAATCCAAAAGAAGCTTTCAAGCATTTATGGTTTGCAATAAATTCCAGAGCTTTCAAAAGTTCCTTATCTAGTAATAAAGCCCAGAAGAAGCCTTCAAGATTTTATTTCTTCTAATAAAGTTCAAAAGAAGCTCACAAGAGTTTTTCTCGTGACATCATCCAGAATCGTGATACAATCCAAAAGAAGCTTTCAAGCATTTATGGCTTGCAATAAATTCCACAGCTTTCAAAAGTTCCTCATCTAGTAATAAAGCATAGAAGAAGCCTTCAATATTTTTTTTCCTTCTATTGAACCTTTTCTCTTGGGAGTTTCTCTTGAAACTCCCAAGAGCTTTGCTCTCGATATAATCCAGAAAAAGCTTTCAAGCATTTATGGCTTGCAATAAATTCCAGAGCTTTCAAAAGTTCCTCATCTAGTAATAAAGCCCAGAAGAAGCCTTTAAGATTTTATTTCCTCTAATAAAGTTGAAAAGAAACTTCCAAGAATTTTTCTCGTGAAATCATCCAGAAGCAGCTTTCAAGCAGATCTGGCTTGCAATAAATTCCATCAATATTTTTTCCTTTAATAAAGTTCTATTGAACCTTTTCTCTTGGGAGTTTCTCTTGAAACTCCCAAGAGCTTTTGCTCTCGATATAATCCAGAAAAGCTTTCAAGCATTTATGGCTTGCAATAAATTCCAGAGCTTTCAAAAGTTCCTCATCTAGTAATAAAGCCCAGAAGAAGCCTTTAAGATTTTATTTCCTCTAATAAAGTTGAAAAGAAACTTCCAAGAATTTTTCTCGTGAAATCATCCAGAAGCAGCTTTCAAGCAGATCTGGCTTGCAATAAATTCCAGAATCTTCAAAAGTTCCTTATCTGGTAATAAAGCTCAGAAGAAGAGTTAAAATTTCTTTTCCTTTAGTAACGTTCAAAAGAAACTCCCAAGCGTTTTTCTCCTCATATAATCCCAACCTGAGTAAAAAGACAGAAAAAGGTAAGATATTCTTTAGATTTTCAAGGGTTTCTTTTCTAATGATAAAGTTCAGAAGAGGTACAATTTTCTTGAAACCTTAGAAGATTCTGTTCTTTGAATAACTCCAGAAGCCCCAAGATAGGCTTTCATTATGGTAAGCAAGAAATTAAGAAACATTTTAAACCCTCGAAGGAGTTATATTTCTTCAAATCAAACCATAAAAAAATGTCAAGATTAAGAGATTCAAGTTTAGTTTGGTTGTGTTAAAAGTTAGAGATATGCAACACCTTAAAACTTCCAGGGGTTTCTTTTTTAATGATAAAGTCTACAAAAACAGACCAGAGAAAAGTAGGACCTTAAAACTGTCAAGGGTTTCTTTTCTAATGATAAAGCCTACAAAGAAATAAAAGTTTCTTGAAGCCTTCAAGTATTTGTTCTTTAAATATGGTAACCACAGAAGAAGTCCCAGAGACAAACGTTTTTTGTAGAAATGGCCAGAAAAAACCAAAAATTTTTAAAGCATCAGAAAGCTCCTTTTCTTTTGATTGGGCCATGAAAAGACTTTGGGCTTTGTAACTCCAGAAGAAGCATTCAAGAGTTCCTCTTCTAGTTGAGCTTCCTTTGGGCTTTATAACTCCAGAAGAAGCATTCAAGAGTTCTTCTTCTAGTTGAGCTTCCTTTGGACTTTATAACTCCAGAAGAAGCATTCAAGAGTTCTTTTTCTAGTTGAGCTTCCTTTAGCTTTATAACCCCAGAAGAAGCATTCAAGAGCTCTTTTTCTAGTTGTAAAACCCAACGGAAACGAAATCCTTCTTTAGTAAATGAAGGATTGAAGACTTCAATCCTCCATTTAATAAAACCCACGAGAATGCTCAGCATACACCTTCAAGAGGAAAGTAAAAGTTTCTTTTTATAAAGACTAAGAGAATCTATTTTACTAAGATTTCATCAGAAGAAAGTAAAGACTGCTAGATACAAAGATTCGTTTTTTGTAATAAATATTCAAAGATGACAATTTCTGGGATTGGTCAAAATTTTTCGAAGCATCAGAGAGTTCCTTTTCTTTTGATTGAGCTCTGAAAAGACTTGAGAAAAGGTTGCAAGTGGTGGTATTTTCCTTGGGTCAAAAGCCAGAAGTAAGCACTTAAGGGTGTCTCTTGCCACGAGAGAGCCCAAAGAAATGGAAATTGATTGAGCTCTGAAAAGACTTCAGAAAAGGTTGCAAGTGGTGGTATATTCCTTGGGTTAAAAGCCAGAAGGAAGCACTTAAGGGTGTCTCTTGCCACGAGAGAGCCCAAAGAAATGGAAATTGATTGAGCTCTGAAAAGACTTCAGAAAAGGTTGCAAGTGGTGGTATTTTACTTGGGTCAAAAGCAAGAAGTAAGCACTTAAGGGTATCTCTTGCCACGAGAGAGCCCAAAGAAATGGAAAATCTACGAGAGAGCCCAAAGAAATGGAAAATCTTCTTGAAGTCTTTGTTTTTTGAATAACTCAAAAAGAAATCTTGGCCATATGCTTTTTGTCGTAATGCCAAAGGATCAAACTTCTTAAAGTCTCAGAGAGCTTCTTTTCTTTTGATCGTTTCTCGAAAAAGGTAGAGAAGAAGCGTTAATTTATTTGGGGTACCGGCTAGAAGGATCTTCTTGAAGATATCGAGGGTTTCTTTTGCTAGGATAGAGTCCAACGAAAAGCAAAACTTTTTTGAAGCTTTCAAAAATTCTATCCCTTTGAATAACTCCAGAACAAGACTCCAAAGACGTTCATTATGATAATATACAGAAGAAGTCTTCAAGACATGGTTATGTTAATACCCAAGATGTTTTTCTTTTGATGAAGCCTTTCATAACTTCTAGAAAAATAATTCCATGTGGCTTAAGTTAAAGGCTAGAAAAAGATAAACCCTCAACATTTTCAATTTGAATAGATCCAGAAGAAGTTTCAAGAGATTCGATTTTTTTGGTAATTTCCAGAAGAACAAAAACATCGTGAAGCCTCGAAGAGTTTTTTCTTTTGGTAATGTTCCAAAGAAGATCCTGGTTAAGAATTTCGACAGCTTCTTTGCTTGCCAAAAGATCCAAAAGGAAAAAAACTCCGCTGAAAACTTTTAACGCTTCATTTTCTTACAATACAACCCAACAACTCAACAAGAAGAAAGTAAGCATTTATTAAAGTCCTCAAAAGTGTCTGTTTTTTGAGAATTTGGAAGAAGGCTTTAGGAAATGTTTTTTGTATGGGAAAGTCCAGAGGACTCGTACAGTTACGACGTTATCTGTCGTCGGCGAAGAATCAGTAACACAAAGAGTAACTTGTTCGTTCCAGTTAGGTTAAAAGCATCCACGTAGTAGAAGCATTCATAATTTCTCTACATCAGGGTACGAATTTAATTAAGTCGATGAGATCGCAGATCGTCGTAATTTATGATCAAAGCGCCGACAAGATGCCGACGCATAAACATAACAGGAGATAAGCATTCGCGAAGTGTAAAAATTTACATAAATACGCCGTTTCTAATGCGATACAGGAGATAAAATCGAACGTTGTCGTTCGCACCGTCGAGGATTATTAAACATAAGCATCTGGACGTCCGGGAATACCAGGAAATTACGAAGCACTCCATCAATGATTACCTAGTCGGTGATCTATGGATCTGAAATGCTAGTGAATCATGTTAATGAATTGGGACGTCCTTGGAGCGTTTCAGAGGCTGAAATTGCCAACCCGGGTCCTTGCAAAACATTATGAATCCTTTGAAGAATTTCGTGACTGAAATTTGTTCTTGGTAGCTGAAAAAGATCCTCGGGAAACGTCAAGTGAGTTTTTTTTCCACGAATTTGATGCCGTTGCCTGCAGATAAGTCCAGATAGATTGGGAAATTAAAAGTTTTTTACTAGAGTTCCTGACGTTTGACGAATGTTTACAAGTAAATAGGGGTATTAAGGGGATAGTAATTGTATACTAGAGACTTTGAGATATCGAATATTCTAGTATGTATGGAATATCAACATAAATCAGCCACCGCACCTTAATTTAGTTAATAAGTCGTTAAGTTGTTCTATTAAATAAAAGAGTTAAAATGGGAATTGCTTGAATTATGTGCATTGGTAACGCGTAACAATATTTTCAGGTGATGTAAAAAATTATGCATTTTTTTCTGTTTTATATTTCTGTTGGAACTTGTATACATTTCACGTTTCAGTTGTGCTGTCAACGAATTCTTTAACAGCGCGCATATTCATCGCCTCCTGAAGCGAAATAAATATTTATGCGTCTTTTTTTTATTGTTTTATAAGCTCAATTCCCTCTATTGCGAAAACAAAAAAAACAACCTGTGTCAGTTTAGTCTATCCAATGAACGTCAGGAACACTATTCCCGCACACAATGAATGTATTGTTCTTATTCAAATTGGTTCATTTCATGAATAATCGGAAAGGGATGCCCGAGTTTATTTAAGCTTTCCGTATTATTGCATCCGCATTTATGAATAAACATAAGATTTTGAGCTGCAATTACCATACTGGAATAATAACGAAACATTTTTGAGGCGATTCCCGATGCTTTTTTAATAGTTTCTATTATTAGGCGGTCTTGTCAGGCTTAACTCATTGTTTGGTGCCAATAATTTCCTCGTTTTATTACCCTTTTGCCAAGGTGGAGATTTTTTTTTATTGTGGACTAAAATGAGCTTTGAGTGTATTCTAATATTGACCAAGAAAGATCAAAGTGTGGACGAAGAGATTAGTTAAAAAAAACTGTCTTTTGATCAATTTGGCATAACGATAGGTTTTTGGTGCCAATAATTTCCTCGTTTTATTACCCTTTTGCCAAGGTGGAGATTTTTTTTTATTGTGCACTAAAATGAGCTTTCAGTGTATTCTAATATTGACCAAGAAAGATCAAAGTGTGGACGAAGAGATTAGTTAAAAAAAAACTGTCTTTTGACCAATTTGGCATAACGATAGGTTTTTGGTGCCAATAATTTCCTCGTTTTATTACCCTTTTGCCAAGGTGGAGATTTTTTTTATTGTGCACTAAAATGAGCCATGAGTGTATTCTAATATTGACCAAGAAAAATCAAAGTGTGGACGAAGAGATTAGTTAAAAAAAATGTCTTTTGACCAATTTGGCATAACGATAGGTTCATTTAAAAAAAAATCCTACCACGTAGAAGATTAATATTTAATCTTTTTTTGATACAGAAATATGGATCACTGCTAAATAGGTATTTTCAGCTTAAAACCATAAATAGTAAGGAACTGATTCTTAACCTGATTTTTAGCAGAAACGATTCAGCTATGCTGAAAACAATAAAAAAAAAATCGCAGCTCTTTGAGATTTTCAGGGTTTCCTTGGGGCCCTTTGAGGTTGAAACATAACGATAAATATGCTTGGTCTACCCATTATTTACCAAGTTATGTCAAGTTGAGCGAATGTCCCCAATTACGATTTTTTTATAACTTTATTTAAAATAACTTTTTCGTATTAAATTTCTTTGTGGAAAACCAACAAATACGATTTGTTGGGAATACTTTGCAGTTCTCAAAACTCTACTCGCGTTTTCTATATGATTAGTATTTCTATAAATATTGACCGCCAAAGTCGAAAATGACTTTTTTGCTTTGAACGACGATGACTCTGCGAAAAATCATCGTACAGAGCATCGAGACCAGGGAAAGTGAAGAGAATTAAGTTATCTAAATGGAATTTATAATTGGACTACTGGATAAAAATTATTGAAGCCCATGGGTCTTTCTAAAAGCAAGAGAAATTTTGGAAAAATCTTTGTTCGATGGTTTTCTTATAATTAGTCCAAAACTGCCAAAGTTCAAAATGTTTGGAAACAAGTTTTAAAAACTAAAAACTTGGGGCTTCAATTCTTTTTTTACAGTTTTTTTCTAGTATTATTTTTCTTTGAATTGCAGCCTTCTGATAAACATCTAAGAATTTATGATTTTTTAATATTTCTTAATGAGATAATTTTGGACGAAATTCTCATTTCGAATAACTACTCTGGATGGCATAAAATGATGAAGAAATGTGTGATTAATTTTCTTCAAAATGTACCCTTTATAATAATCTGTGAATTCCATTTCGAAATAAATTCCCAAGACACAAATAAATATCAATTAAAATCGTCTTAATGCAACGTTTCGTGATTCACCTACATTTTCTTATCAGCTTATTTTCTTATCAGGACCGATAACGAAATGTTGAATTTTCTCCGCTCTCGATACAACGAAAAAACCGTGTTATGCTTCGTGGTGTCATAAAGTTTATCTCTGAGGCCTGACCTTGTGTTCCAATCAGCATTGTTTTTGCTTGTGCATTTTTAATTAGGTCAAAACAGAGAATAAACCCATTAGGTCATTTTTTTTCATCGAGTAAATTTGCGTGTATCTCTGAAGCCGATAAATTGACTAATCGAACATCCACTGGAAGAAAAATACTGACTGTGGACCTTTACAAAGATAAGCAAAAATTTGAAAAAATTTTAGCCCATGGTTTGCTCATCATTAGTCAAAAACTGCTAAAGCTATTCAATTTCAATATCCAATAATTTGGTGCTTCAGTTTTCTTTTTATTTTATTTTTCTCCAGGACCATTTTTCTCCGAGTAACATCTTGTTAAAATCCACCTAAAAATTTTAATATGTTCAATAATTCCTGTGCGTTGTTTATAACTATTCAGTTAAATTATACTTAATGGTAATGATATGTAAATAGGATACGCTTTTAATTTGCAATATCTTGTTTACCAGTCAAGCGAGCTATTAATAAAGAAAGCAAATAGCAGGCTTTTGTGGCAACTGACATTTCCATAAATACCACTGCACTTTACCTTGCGTTATAAAATAAAGAGAGCGACAGAAGTCAAAGGTAAATTAATAACGCACTATCTATTCAATATTTGTAAGTTCAAAGTTGCAGATTTCTTTGGATGATTAACAAGCTCTCTTGAATGTTACAATTATTATTATTGAAAACAGAATCACTTTCCCTCGAGACAATAAGATATTATTCCGCTACAAACTGACATTTCCCAGGTCATAGACTCTTAAGCTCTCATAATCCGAGGTAATAAAGTGTCTGTTTAGAAAAATAGTTGTCTGATTCCACGTGCCTACCATTTCGAATATAAAATAATGAAGAGTTAGTAATGCTGACAGTTTAACTATCCATTATTTTTATTCCCTAGGACACCATTCGAAGCTAAGTCGACGTAAAAAGAAAACCGAGTGAATAATGAAACTATAACGATGCCATTAATCTCAAGTTTTGAGAAAGATCAAAGGCACTTTCTGGAAAATCTAACATCCGTCCTAGTAGACTTTTTTCCACTCTGATGGTCAACTGTCGCATCCATGTGGCGCAGCTGGATCATCATATTCATCGTCAGTTTACCACCACATGTTTTCACATAGAATATCAGTGGATTTTTTCCAATAATTATACATCCTTTGGCTACTATTATTCAAAATTTGAATTCTCTAGAGGCAATATTGCGCCCAACAGAATTCTTTATTTCGCGATATATTTTTACCTAAAATTTCCCAATTATAAGGGGTCGTTTTGGGATCGTTTTACCGCTTCATGGGTCGCACACAATATTTCCGGATTTTTTCTAACAATTATTAATCCTTTGGCTGTTTCTGTTCAAAATCTTAAGTCTTTAGCGGTCATATTGCGCCCAATAGAACTCTTTAAGTCAATACATATTTTTTTCCAAAATTTATCGTTTACAAGGCGTTATTTTGGGAGCGATTTATTCCTCTATGCGTTCGACACAATGGTCGTGATTTTTTTCAAATAATTAAACATCTTTTAGCTATTTTAGTTTACAATCTTTAAGTCTTTACCGATAATATTAAATCCAACAGAATTTTTTAAATCAAGAGATGTTTTTCTCCAAAATTTATCATTCACAAGGGGTCATTTTGGGAGCGATTTACTACTCTATGCGTTGCGCACAATATCTCTGGATTTTTTTAAATAATTATGTATCCTTTCGTCGTTCCTGTTTAAAACTTTAAGTCTTTAGCGGCAACACCGCGCCCAATAGAATTTTTTAAATCAAGACATATTTTTCCCCAAAATTTATCGTATAAGGGGTCATTTTGGGAGCGATTTACTCCCCTATGGATTTAATACAATATCCGTGGATTTCTTTTAATAGTTAGCTATCTTTTGGCCATCATTCGCTACAATCTTTAAGTCTCCAGCGACAATGTTAAGACCAACAGAATTTTTTTCATCAAGAGATGTTTTTTCCCAAAAGTTATCGTTCACAAGGGGTCATTTTGGGAGCGATTTACTACTCTATGCGTTGCGCACAATATCTCTGGATTTTTTTTAATAA
Source organism: Dastarcus helophoroides (assembly GCA_028583605.1). Taxonomy (NCBI): domain Eukaryota; kingdom Metazoa; phylum Arthropoda; class Insecta; order Coleoptera; family Bothrideridae; genus Dastarcus; species Dastarcus helophoroides. The sequence goes on along the minus strand of CM053335.1, from coordinate 13,211,063 downwards.
TTATATATCCTTTCGTCGTTCCTGTTTAAAACTTTAAGTCTTTAGCGGCAACACCGCGCCCAATAGAATTTTTTAAATCAAGACATATTTTTCCCCAAAATTTATCGTATAAGGGGTCATTTTGGGAGCGATTTACTCCCCTATGGATTTAATACAATATCGGTGGATTTCCTTTAATAGTTAGCTATCTTTTGGCGATCATTCGCTACAATCTTTAAGTCTCCAGCGACAATGTTAAGACCAACATACTTTTTTTCATCAAGAGATGTTTTTTCCCAAAAGTTATCGTTTACAAGGGGTCACTTTAGGAGCGATTTACCCCTTTATGCGTTGCGCACAATATGTGTGGATTTTTTTAAATAATAACGTATTCTTTAACTGCTCCTGTTTAATATCTTAAGTCTTTAGCGATAATATTGCACCTAGCAGAATTTTTTAGATCAAGGCGTATTTTTCCCAAAAATTACTCGTTCATAAGCTGTCGTTTTGGTAGCGATTTACTACTCGGTGCGTTAGGCACAATATCCGTGGATTTTTTTCTGATAATTAAACACCCTTTGTCTGTCTTTGTTAAAAATCTTTAAGTCTCCAGCGACAATGTTGAGCCCAACAGAATTTTTTAAATCAAGAGATGTTTTCCCCCAAAATTTATCGTTTACAAGGGGTCATTTTGGGAGCGATTTACCCCTTTATGCGTAACGTACAATATCTGTGGATTTTTTGTGACGATTATGTATCCTTTGGCTGCTTTTGTTTAAAATCTTAGGTTTTTATTGATGATATTGCATCCAGCAGAATTTTTTAGATCAAGGCATATTTTTCCCAAAAATTACTCGTTCATAAGCTATCGCTTTGGTATCGATTTACTACTCGGTGCGTTAGGCATAATATCCGTGGATTTTTTTCCGATAATTAAACACCCTTTGGCTGGCTTCGTTTACAATCTTTAAATTTCCAGCGGCAATGTTGAGCCCAACAGAATTTTTTAAATCAAGATGTGTTTTTATCCAAAATTTTTCGTTCTGAAAGGGTGATTTCGGAAACAATTTATTACTCTATGCGTTGAGCACAATATCTTTAGATTTTTTCTGATATTTAAACATTTTTGGGCTGCTTTTGTTCAAAATCTTGAGTCTTTAGCAACAATATTGAGCCCAGTAGGGTTTTTTAAATCAAGACATATTTTTTCCAAAAATTTAACGCTCACAAGGGGTTAATTTGGGAGCGATTTATCCCCGATGCGTTCGACATAATATCAATGGATTTTTTTTACTAATTAAACACTCTTTGCCTATCTTTGTTTACAATCTTTAAGTCTTCAGCCATAATGTTGAGCCCAACAGAATTTTTTAAATCAAGAGATGTTTTCCCCCAAAATTTATCGTTTACAAGGGGTCATTTTGGGAGCGATTTACTCCTTTATGCGTAAGGCACAATATCTGTGGATTTTTTATAATAATTATGTATGGTTTGGCTGCTTTTGTCTAAAATCTTAGGTCTTTAGAGATAATATTGCATCCAGCAGAATTTTTTAGATCAAGGCGTATTTTTCCCAAAAATTACTCGTTTATAAGCTGTGGTTTTGGTATCGATTTACTACTCGGTGCGTTAGGCACAATATCCGTGGATTTTTTCTAATAATTAAACACCCTTTGTCTGTCTTTGTTTGGAATCTTTGAGTCTTTAGCGACAATGTTGAGCCCAACAGAGTTTTTTAAATCAAAAGATGTTTCTATCCAAAATTTTTCGTTCTGAAAGAGTGATTTTGGGAACGATTTACTACTCTATGCGTTAAGGACAATGTTTTTAGATTTTTTCTAATAACTACACATCTTTGGGCTGTTTTCGATCAAAACCTTAAGTCTTCAACAACGATATTACGCCCAGTAGAGTTTTTTAAATTAAGACATATTTTCCCCAAAATTTACCATTCACAAGGGGCCATTTTGGGAGGGATTTACCCCCATATGCGTTTGACACAATATCCATGGATTTTTTTTAATAATTAAACATCATTTGGCTATCTTTGTTTCTAATCTTTAAGTCTTCAGCGGTAATGTTGAGCCCAACAGAATTTTTTAAATTAAGAGATGTTTTTCCCCAAAATTTATCGTTTACAAAGGGTCATTTTGGAAGCGATTTCCTTCTTTATGCCTTGCGTACAATGTCTGCAGATTTTTTGTCCAAAGAACGTTTAATTATTAATAATAAATTTATGGATATTGTATTGAACGCATAGAGGGGTAAATTGCTCCCAAAGTGACCCCTTGTGAACGATAAATTTTGGGGCAAAATATGTGTTGATTTAAAAAATTTCATTTGGCGCAGTATTGCCGCTAAAAACTTAAAATTTTGAACAAAAACAGCAAAAGGATGTATCATTATTAGAAAAAATTCAAAAATCTTGTGCGTAACGGATAGAGTGGTAAAGCGATACGAAAACGACCGCTTATAAATGAAAAATTATAAGCAAAGACATATCGCGGGATAAAGAATTCTGTTGGGCGCGATATTACCGTCAAAGGCTTAAGATTTAAAACATTGACAGCCAAAGAATATATAATTATTACAAAAAATCTACAGCTACTGTGCGTAACGCATGGACGAAGCAAATCGATCCCAAAATGCGTAACGTAACAAAATGTGAACGATAAATTTTAAGGAAAAACATCTCTTGAGTTAAAAAATTCTGTTGGGCTCAACATTGTCGCTCGAGATACAGGGTGTCACTGAAAAAAAAAATCGATTTTTTCGAATAATTATTGAATAAATTGTAATACATGCTTAACATTTGGCACAAGGGGGTTTTTTACGTTGGCAAATTCCAACTTGGTAACATATTAGCATTATGTTAACATATTAAGATAATAGCTGATAGGGGGCGCTGCTAGCGGTAACTTGCATGACCCTCAATCATCATAACTGTTTTGTGCATTCACATATTGTTTTAAATAGGTAATTTTACGTCCCCATATTTTTTCGCAAAAAACGCATACTTTCTTTTACTCTATGGACTGTTACTTATGGCCACGCTGTATACTAAAGGATGAATAACAAAAATTAGAAATTTCGATCAAATAGTGCAACAAAAAACATCTTTTAAGGAAAGCGAAATTTTAAGCAACAATTTTTGCAGAAGAGTCGAGTTTTGAGAATAGATTTCAGCTTAAGAAAAAACAATTTTGAAAAAAATTGCAATTTTGGTTAAAACGAAAATTTTACGGTCGAATTCGAGGAAAAAATTTGCCAAAAGAAACCGTCGAAGTCGAAAAATGGAAATTTTCAGTAATTTCGATTTTGATATATCTAATTTTCGATAAAAGGTAGAATTGTGAAAACAAAAGAGAAGAGGGCTTCGTAAGCATTAGGATACTGGGCCCCCAATATTTTTGTCGTTGGCCCTGGACACACCTAACTTGGAAATCGTTGCTTTTTCATAGAGAGCAACCATTTTGGTGGAACTGCACTGGTCCTTGGTTATCTTCAAAAATTGAAATACTCTCTCCTCTGAAAAAGAGAGATATCTGTCAGAGAAAGTATCGAAATTGTCAGAGAGATTTTCACAGAGAGCAATAATACAGGATTATTTTTTGCCTAAAATGGAATATTTTTTTGTAGTAGAAGTAAAACAATGTTTAATGGAAGCATTGTTGTTGAGTTTATATCAAACAAAACAAATCGATCTCTTATTTTAGCAAACCTTGAAATTGCATAAACTGTTTGTAACTTTGGATAGTTGATTACACACACATTTTTTAATAGTACTTTAAACTGTTTTGTTTTATTACCTTTGTATATGTATTATTAAAGAAAGTCTCTTAGTTAATTATTGATTAATGAATGCATCGGTAAATGAACACAATGGAAAGTGTCTTTTTTTTTAGAAAATCAAACCTGGAGGAAGTAAAATAGTATAACATTTTCTATGAAAACAGTTACCTAATTTCACGCGGTCGAAAGCGCGGGTAATAGCTAGTATCTTATACAATTTTCGTGAATTTATCACTGATGATACTAGTCTCTGGATATGTACTGAATTGATTCGAATGTTCAAGTAAAAAGAGATCATTTCGCGCTAAAAAACTAGTTTATAACGCGTCGATTCGAATGCTATTCTTAATGTAGTTGAAACAAAAAGCGTTTGACCTAAATAACTTTCAAAGCTTCACCGAGTAATATACTTAGAAGTACTATTTATAGGGCCTTAGAAAAAAAGTTCCTCATTACATTAGAACTAGAACGCACCGACTTAGCTCGCGTACAGTCTAAGCGAATTCGATGGTAATCTTCCCGAATCCCTTGCAACATGACTAGGCGGCAGTTCATGGTCAAAACAATTAAGCGACCTCCGGATAAGTGCTTTCGGTACAGAGGGGTCCCGATGAAAAGACTCCGACTGCATGCTGAGGGTTGCAAGAATCCAAAGCTTTTAAAAAACTTCCGCTGCGAAGTTAAATGTTACCATACACTACACGTTCTAAGGCTCGATTTCGACTTAATTTTATAGACGTTTTAAAGCGTTAGTTTCACTAATTAAATTACATTCAGAGGAATTACTTTAAATCAAAATCAAATTATGGATTTACTCTTACTTTTAATATCCGTTTTTTATGTTCACTCGCAAAGGATAAACCTATTATGCCTTCAAAGCACCGCGAGTAGGATGCAGAAACAAGGATAGATGGTGATGAACCGCCTTTATAAACAAGGATAGGTTGCAATTTTTAGGGTTAATCATCTTATGAGATGCGACTGATGGGTATAATATTTTTTTATAAAAGACTAATACGTCCCACATTAATTCTCTTTTTATTTTCTTTGTCAGTTAAATGCTCTGTAATTAGTAGTAGTAGTCGAACGTGCTACAACTGAAAATATTTACAACCATCAACCATAGATCAGTTTCGGCCTTCCTTGGCCCCCTCATCAATACGATACGGTCGCTGTAAACATTTCCAAAGTGTAGCTATTAGTCAACCACAAATACTTAATGGATGTGAATTCTATTGAATAAGTTGTACTTTAACTTTCAACATCATACGAGTTTTGCTACCCTTTCTTCGCCTCCATGTACCTAATTGAGCAGTTGCTTTTTACATTGATCCTTGTTGACCTTTCTGAGGTTATTATTATTTCCATTTATTCTTGTCTTCATGTAAATTATAGGATGCTAACCAACAACTGCGTCTACTTTCCATTTTTTTCCCAAATTGCGTTTCATCGACACTTCTTTGTTTCTATTCGACACAAAACGCTGAAATACGTTTCAGGAGACGTTTCATAACAGAAGCTTTCATTTGTCTCGCTCCGTTAACCAGAGTCGCCTGGGGCAGTAATTTTTATCGCACACGAAGCACGCAGAAAAGGAAATTACCTGTCATACAGAGCTTGCGTCTGGTAAAAAAGTTTTACGTGATTCTAGCCTAAAAGCACACACTAACGGTTACTGTTGCACGTGCGTGATTAACAAGAGCGGTCACGCATACGCACACACACACACACACGGTAGGCCCCGTTAGGCCCCCGTAGGCCCGTATGCAATCGGAAGTTGGGCGATTCCGTCCCCCGCCGCGTTATAATAATTCATCTCGACCTTATTAATGTAACGCATAATTTTCTCAGTTGTCACCCAAGTTAGGTGGGTGTTTTTACGTTTGATTTAATAAATTGCGTTACGCCCCGCGGAGGTAATCGTCTGGAAATATCAAATCTTTTGAGGGTTGAAAAATGCACAATCATCGCAGTTATAAAAGAACAAAGTAATCATCTGAATATTGAACTCGGCTATGAACAGTTACTTGGATAAAGAAGAAACATTCCTGTTACTGTTAACTTTAATATACTTAAGAGTGAAGGGTAGTTCTCAATGGAAGAGTTCAAATCGAGCTAAAAATTTTAACGCTCGCAATAAAAAGTTTAAAGCGTCCTGTTTACCTTTATAACAAATTTAGATGTAGAGCTTTTATGGGTTATATCGACTCATTTTAAATATTTACTACCCTTTTTGTAAGCAGTACACAACTCCGGTTTTATTGTCAAAATAATTCCGACGCTTTGGCAGAAAAGTGTATTTAAAAATTCATCGGCAATTAACGTTTTACTCGACAGCTTTTTGTCGCTGAAAATCATAAATTTTCGTTGAAATTCGCTCTCTATAAAAATTGAAATACAAACCTTGTCCTCTGAAACCAAGCCTGTAAAACACAACAAAGCTTGCTCTAACGCGTTACGATAGCCAAGCTGCCATCTTCAAATAGATATCTCTCAGAGAGAGTATCTCCCTGAAAATTTTGATACTCTCTCTGATATTTCTCTCTGAGAGATATCTCTCTCTTTCAACAGACAAGATTTGTATTTCAATTTTTGAAGGTACTTTTTTCAAACAAAGTAAGTGTTTACGCATCGTAATTTCCATTCAGCCGGCCCCACACACCTTACGTAATCATTTTTGCATTCAAATTACGCTTCGTTATCGTAGTAAGCGCAGCTGACATAATCAATTTAAAAGTATCGTCGCAACCGAGGTGGTCGAGTTTGCATTCTTATAAAATGCGACGAAATGCACAACACGGACACCAACCGAACAGAAATGCCGAGATGGCGAGCGAGAGACGAGAGACGGCTGAAAATCCACCGGCGGCGTCAGCCAGTGTGACGGGTACCCCAAGTCCCCAGACCCGATGCCGTAATATTATCGACCATTCAGAAAAGCACGCACATGAACTTCAAAACAAATGGTTGAACGGAGCCAACTAGCAGCGACCCGTCCTAATTGTATTGTCTTCGTACGAATCACGTATACATGTGTTGTACGTGTAATAATTAAGCTGTTTGCGGTCCACAAAGAAATTAAGCGCTAAATATCGTTTCAAAAGCAATTAGCGCTAAATAAACAGACGTATTGTTAACTTTGATAACCAAGCAATAATGTAGATTAAATTTTCGCAGATTCCAGGCGGCTTCGATAATCACCATACTCCCCATAATCAAACTAAATGGACCACATCGCTAATGACATAACTTATTTAATAAAATAGCTGTCTTTTTAATTTGTTACCATTTTTTAAGTATTATAACCTCGTAGAGATGTTTTTTGGAATTTTTGTCTGTCTATCCGTTTGTTTGTTCAGGTTTAACTCGGAAACAGCTAAACCAATTTTAATGAAACTTTCACTGAAATCTAGACTGTTAAACAATTAGTTATTTCAGCAAAATTTCGAATTTTCAAAATTCGACTTTTTTCTTGAAGTTTCGACCTTTTTTCTAATTTTGTCATTCTTTTTAAGATTCGTTTTTTTGGGGGAGGAAGGGTAATTTGTACGTTTCTCGAATTCGGCTTGTATTTTCGATAGTTTTTAATCCAGCTTTCTGGAAATTTCACTTTTTGGCAAAATAAGACTTTTTCGGAAAATTCTACTTTTTCTCCAAATTTCGATTTTTTGTTCTAAATTTGACCCTTTTATGTCCCTCCACATGTGGAATTTCTTCTGGAGGTTCGTCTTTTTGCCGAAATTGAGATTTTTCTTCTCAAAATTCGTCTTTTTGCGAAATTTGTCAAAATTCGACTTTTTTTCTCAAAATTCGATTTTTTCTTCAAAATTAGAATTTTTCCAAAATTTGATTTTTTCGAACAAATATTCAGATTTTATCGAGTTATTTTTTAATATTTTTATTTTCGCATCAAAATTTCTCCTTTCTTGAATTAGTTTTGTTGTAAAAATTTCGAATTTTCAAAATTTGAGTTTTTTCCTCAGAATTTGACTTTCTCGGGGAAATTTCAACTTTTTTTTTGAAATTTCGAGCTTTTTTTTGATTTCGTCATTCTTTTTAAAATTCGTTTTTTGAGGAGGGGGGGGGGTGATGTGTACTTTTTTCGAAATTTGGTCGGAATTTTCGACAGTTTTAAAACCAGCTTTCTGGAAATTCCACTTTGCAGCAAAATTCGATTTTTAGTCCTAGATTTGGCCCTTTTTTGTCCCTAACCATGTGAAATTTCTTTTGGAGGTTCGTCCTTTTGCCGAAATTGGGATTTTCTTCCCAAGATTCATTTATTTTTCGAAACTCGTGAAAATTCAATTTTTTTACTCAAAATTCGTTTTTTTTCAAAATTTGATGTTCTCGAACAAATATTCAGATTTTATCGAGTTATTTCTTAATATTTCTAGTTTTTCTATCAAAATTCGTCCTTTCTTGAATTAATTATTTTAGCAAAATTTCCAACTTTCAAAATTCGACTTTTTTCTTGAAATTTTGATCTTTTTTCCAATTTCGTCATTTTTTCAAGATTCGTTTTTTTGGAAGGGGAAGGGCAATTTGTACGCTTCTCGAATTTGGTTTGTATTTTCAATAGTTTTTAATCTAGCTTTCTGAAAATTTCATTTTTTGGCGCAATTCGTCTTTTTCTCAAAATTTAGATTTTTAGTTCCAAATTTGGCCTTTTTATGTCTCTACACATGTGGAACTTCTTCTGAAGGTTCGTCTTTTTGCTAAAATTGAGATTTTTCTCCTTAAAATTTAACTTTTTTCGAATTTTGCCAAATTCGACTTTTTTTTTCAAAATTCAATTTTTTTCCTCAAAATTCGATTTATTTTTTCAAAATTCGAATTTTTCCAAAATTTGATTTTCCTGAACAAATATTCAGATTTTGTTAAGTTATTTCTTACTATTTCTAGTTTTTCCATCAAGATTCGTTTTGTTTTGGATTAGTTTTTTGGGCAAAATTTCGATTTTCCAAAATGTGCCTTTTTTTTCCCAGAATTTGACTTCTCGGGGAAATTTCGATTTTTTTTCTTGAAATTTCGACCTTTTTTCTAATTTCGTCATCCTTTTCAACATTTGGTTTTGGAAGGGAGGAGATATTTTCGATAGTTTCAAATCCAGCTTTCTGGAAATTACACTTTTTGGCAAAACTCAACTTTTTCTCAAAATTTCGATTTTTAGTTCTAAATTTGGCCCTTTTATGTCCCTACACACGTGGAATTTCTTTTGAAGGTTCGTTCTTTTGCCGAAATTGAGATTTTCTTCTCAAGATTCATTTTTTTTCAAAACTTGTCAAAATTCGATTTTTTTTCTCAAAATTCGATTTATTTTTTCAAAATTTGAGTTTTTCCAAAATTTGATTATTTCGAACAAATATTCAGATTTTTTTGAGTTATTTCTTATTATTTCTAGTTTTTCTACCAAACTTCGTTCTCGATTTTTTGGAAAAATTTCGAATTTCCAAAATTTGACTTTTTTTTCACAAAATTTGATTTCTCGAGGATATTTCGACTTTTTTCTTGAAATTTCGACCTTTTTTCTAATTTCGTCACTGTTTTTAACATTCAGTTTTGGGGAGGGATGAGATATTTTCGATAGTTTCAAATCCAGCTTTCTGGAAATTACACTTTTTCGCAAAACACGCCTTTTTCTCAAAATTTCGATTTTTAGTTCTAAATTTGGCCCTTTTACGTCCCTACACATGTGGAATTTCTTCTGGAAGTTCGTCCTTTTGCCGAAATTACCTTTTTCTCCTCAAGATTAATATTTTTCGAAACTTGTCAAAATAGGGTTTTTTTTTTCTCAAAATTCGATTTATTTTTTCAAAATTCGAATTTTTTCAAAATTTGATTTTCTCGAACAAATATTCAGATTTTGTTGAGTTATTTATTATTTTTAGTTTTTCTGCCAAGATTGGTTCTTTTTGGATTAGTTTTGTTATCAAAATTACGAATTTCCAAAATTTGACTTTTTTTTTTCTCAGAATTTGACTTCTCGGGGAAATTTCGGTTTTATTCTTGAAATTTCGACCTCTTTTTTAATTTCGTCATTCTTTTGAACATTCGGTTTTGTGGGGGGGGGGAGATATTTTCGATATTTTTAAATCCAGCTTTCTGGAAATTACACTTTTTGGCAAAGCTCGACTTTTGCTCAAAATTTCGACTTTTAATCCTAAATTTGACCTTTTTATGTCCCTACACATGTGATATTTCTTTTGGAGGTTCATTTTTTTGTCGAAATTGTGATTTTTTTTCTCAAGAGTCATGTTTTTTCGAAACTTGTCAAAATTCGATTTTTTTTTCTCAAAATTCGATTAACTCGAATTTTTCCAAAATGATTTTCTCAAACAAATATTCACATTTTGTTGAGTCATTTCTTCTTATTTTTGGTTTTTCTATCAAAATTCGTCCTTTTTTGGATTAATTTTTCTGCCAAATTTCGAATTTTCAAAATTTAACTTTTGTTCCGCAGAATTTGACTTCTCGGGAAAATTTCGACTTATTTCTTGAAATTTCGACCTTTTTTCTAATTTCGTCATTCTTTTCAAAATTCGTTTTGTTTAGGGGAGGGGTGTAATTTGTACTTTTCTAGAAATTTGATTTATTTTCTCAAAATTCGGATTTTTCCAAAATTTGATTTTCACGAACAAATATTCCGATTTTGTTGAGTTATTTCTTCTTAGTTTTGGTTTTCTTACCAAAATTCGTCGTCTTTTGGATTAGTTTTTCTGTCAACTTTCGAATTTTCAAAATTTGTCTTTTTTTACTCAGAATTTGACTTCTCGGGGACATTTCGACCTTTTTCTTGAAATTTCGACCTTTTTTTTAAATCTCATCATTCTTTTTAAAATTTGTTTGGTTTGGGGGAGAGGTGTAATTTGTACTTTTCTCGAAATTTGGCTTGAATTTTCGATAGTTTTAATCCAGCTTTCTTGAAATTTCACTTTTTGGCAAAATTCGAATTTTTCTCAAAATTTCGTTTTTTAATCCTAAATTTGTCCCTTTTATGTCCCTACGCATGTGGAATTTCTTCTGAAGGTTTCTCCTTTTGCCGAAATTGGGATTTTTTCCCCAAGATTCATGTTTTTTTAAAACTTGTCAAAATTCGATTTTTTTCTCAAAATTCGAATTATTTTCTTAAAATTCGAATTTTTTCCGAAATTTGATTTTCTCGAACGAATATTCAGATTTTGTTGAGTTGTTTCTTCTTATTTTTGGTTTTCTTACCAAAATTCGTCCTTTTTTGGAATAGTTTTTTAGTCAAATTTCGAATTTTCAAAATTTGACTTTTTTTCCTCAGAATTCGACTTCCTGGGAAAATTTCGGTTTTTATCTTGAGATTTCGACCCTATTTCTAATTTCGTCATTCTTTTCAAAATTCGTTTTGTTTGGGGGGAGGGGGGTGATTTGTACTTTTCTCGAAATTTGATTTATTTTCTCAAAATTCGTATTTTTCCAAAATTAGATTTTCACGAACAAATATTCCGATTTTGTTGAGTTATTTCTTTCTATTTTTGGTTTTTCTACCAAAATCCTTCCTTTTTTGGATTAGTTTTTCTGCCAAATTTTGAATTTTCAAAATTTGACTTATTTTCCTGAGAATTTGACTTCTCGGGGACATTTCGACTTTTTTCTTGAAATTTCGATCTTTTTTCTAACTTCTTCATTCTTTTCAAAATTTGTTTTGTCTGGGGGAGGGGTGTAGTTTGTACTTTTCTCGAGATTTGGCTTGAATTTTCGATAGTTTTAAATCAAGCTTTCTGGAAATTTCACTTTTTGGCAATACTCGACTTTTTCTCAAAATTTCGACTTTTGGTCTTAAATTTAACTCTTTTATGTCCCTACACATGTGGAATTTCTTCTGGAGGTTCGTCCTTTTGCCGAAATTGGGATTTTTCTTCTCAAAATTGATCGTTTTTCGAAATTTGCCAAAATTTGACTTTTTTTCTCAAAATTCGATTTTCTTTTTCAAAATTCAAATTTTTCCAAAATTTGATTTTCTCGAACAAATATTCAGATTTTATCGAGTTATTTCTTATTATTTCTAGTTTTTAAACCAAGATTCGTTCTATTTTGGATTAGTTTTTTTGCCAAATTTTGAATTACCAAAGTTTGACTTTTTTTTCTCAGAATATGATTTTCTCGGTAAAATTTCCACTTTTTTCTTGAAATTTGGACCTATTTCTCTAATTTCGTCATTCTTTTTAAAATTCGTTTTTTGTGGAGGGGGGGGGGGGATTTCCATTTTTTTCGAAATTTGGTTCGAATTTTCAACAGTTTTAAAACCAGCTTTCTGGAAATTTCAATTTTTTTCAAAATTCGCCTTTTTTTCAAAATTTCGATTTTTAGTTTTAAATTTGGCCCTTTTATGTCCCTACACATGTGGAATTTCTTCTGGAGGTTCATCCTTTTGCCAAAATTGCCTTTTTCTTCTCAAGATTGATTTTTTTTCGAAACTTGTTAAAGTTCCATTTTTTTTCTCTCAAAATGTAATGTACTTTTCTCGAAATTTGGCTTGAATATTTGATAGTTTTTAATCCAGCTTTCTGGAAATGTTACTTTTTCGATGTTTTTCCTCAAAATCCGATTTTTTTACTCAAAATGCGGATTTTTCCAAAATTTGATTTTCTCGAACAAATATTCAGATTTTGTTGGGTTATTTTTTCTTACTTTTGGTTTTCCTACCAAAAATTCGTCCTTTTTTGGATTAGTTTTTCTGCCAAATTTCGAATTTTCAAAATTTGACTCTTTTTCCTAAGAATTTGACTTCTCGGAGACATTTCGACTTTTTTCTTGAAATTTCAACCTTTTTTCTAATTTCGTCATTCTTTTCAAAATTTGTTTTGTTTTGAGGAGGAGTGAAATTTGTACTTTTCTCGAAATTTTGCTTAAATTCTCGATAGTTTTAAATCCAACTTTCTGAAAATTTAACTTTTTGGCACAATTCACCTTTTTCTCAAAATTTCGATTTTAAATTCTATATTTGATCCTTTTCTATCCTTACACATTTAACAAATTTCTTCTGGAGATTTGTCGAATACCGAAATTGCGTTTTCTTTTCCTCAAGATTCATCTTTTATCGAAACTTGCCAAAAACGATTTTTTTTTCTCAAAATTCGATTTTTTTCTTAAACTTCCGATTTTTTTTCTCAAAATTCGAATTTTTCGAAAATTTGATTTTCTCGGACAAATATTCGGATTTTATCAAGTTATTTCCTAATCTTTCTAGCTTTCCTATCAAAATTCGTTCTATTTTAAATTCGGTTTTTGTAAAAATGTCGATTTTTCAAAATTTGCCCTTTTTTCCTCAAAATTTGACTTTCTCGGGGAAATTTAGATTTTCTTCTTGAAATTTCGAGTCGCAGGTCTTTTACTGTTTGTTGTATTTAAACCCTGAGTTAAAACAAAATTACCTTTTCTAAACTCGAACTTGCCCTCCGTTAGATATAGCCCCAGTTTAACATTTATCTTGATATTTTATTTATTTTTTTTCGGAGGTCAACCCAAAATTTGGATGCTTAATTTTGATTAGGTCGACTCTGTTAGACGAGATTTTTTTTTGCAAATAGCAGTTTTTTTTGCCAATAGCAGATTTTTTAAAATATACACATTATTTTTTAAACTTGCACGTTTAGTTTTTATCATTTCTCCTCTAATTAGATTCAAATTCGAAATATCAGCCCCGTGATCTCGAGATTTCATTTTTTTTTGTATTATAAATTTAGAGTTCGTTTCGAGATTTCTATGACGATTTGTCATTTAGTGGTATTCTGCACTTTTTCCAATTGAAACCTAAAAAATATTCCACAGTGAAGGCCACAGGATGAAATTCATTTTTTATGATGAACTTCCCCATGATTCATTGTATGGAAATTTGGTTTAACAGCAGGCTTAATGTTCTGAACCGTGTAATGCTGTACTGATAAACAAACAAAAGGCAGACATTTTACAATTTACCTAATGGGTTCAACGGGCGATAACGCACTCACACGGTGACGGTGTGGGGAGATATCACTGAAATTAGGACGAATATTGGATTTTTAATGTCATTTTGTATCACGTCATCCTGGCGAGTGTCCGAGGCGCACAAAAAAACTGTTAAAATTGTTTAAATATCACGGCCAATTCGAACTTAAATTGCTCCGAGTTGACATTTGATTAAATGACGTAAATTGGATTTTCTAGGAAGTAGACAACTCGTCTAATTTAAAAAACGACATTCTTCCACGTAGAAGGAAGTTTCTGCAAATTGGGACACCATCTATACAATTACATACGTGGAGAACGCCCAATTAAGAATTCCACATCAATGATGGAGTTGAGATGAACATTTCCATCTGAGTGAATTCAATTGAACTGTTTAATAGTCAAAGACAGGTTTAATAATTAAAACGTGACAGTTTTCGTACAAAGACCGCTTTTACGCATGTGAAAACAAGCCACATACGTTCAAGCCATTACTCTTTGTTTACGGAAGCAAATAAATTATTCCCGGATAGTAGTGGGTTCCTTTCAAAATATTAAAAGGTTTTCTCCTTCCTTCCTTTTTATATTTATTTAGGGCCGGGGGCATTATTGCAATCCGAATCGATATTCTCGGGCATAAAAGACGTCATAAAAAAGAGTTATTGCCCTAATGTATTGGGTGTGATTTCGGGCAAATTATAAAGACTAAGATCGGACGGAGAACAACGGAAGAGCATTAGCGTAGATTAGGATGAGCGACTTATCCTGGGACGACTTAGATCGGAGATAAAGGCGATCGCTTTCACAAATCCCAGATAAAAAAAGATGGCGGTAAATTAGTAGTCCGAGCAGAGGTGCCTCAGTTCGATCCGAAACCTGCCATCGAACTGCCAAGTGGCAAAAGTGCCACCCCAAGACTTACACCACAGTAAAGCTGTTGAAATTTCAATAGAAACATTCTCTTCTTCATGGTGGACTCTTATTGGTCGGAAATGTTATGTTTATTAATTTTATTTTAACATTTCTACGACCCAGTTTGAAAATATTTAAATTTTTATTGTTTGCTGACAATATTCTAGAACAGTTTTTGAAATATGACTACTCATTATTTTTACAAAAGAATTTTGACACTAAAAGGTAAATTTTTGTAAAGGTTGAATTTTTTGAACTGACGACATTTTCTTAAAAGTTTCAGAAGATTTGCAATTTTTATTTTTGTTCCTATTTCAAGTTTAAATTCAAAATGCCAACATTATTGGGAAATGACTATTGTTATTTTTCAAAATCCTGGTTAAACTTAAAATACTGAGTATTCAACCAATTTAAAGTATTTTATCAAAATTTCTAGTCCACGCTTTTGGTTTTTATGTATTTTTTTAAATAAAATTTCAGTTGTAACTTTTTTCTACTTTTATGCTTTTTATCAAGCTTTTTTCAACTTCGAATTTTTTCAAAAAAATATATTTGGAAATGACAACTTTTTTCTCTTAATCCCCATTCGCGTTTCAATTTGTTCTGAAATTTCGACTGCAAAAGCGACGATTTTTGGATTTTCTTGTCCCAAAATTTCACTAGTCAACAGAATAGAAAAAAATGCTTATTTCGATCCGTTTTCATTAAAATCCAAATACACACGAAATGTGATATCGTGTTAGCTATCTAAAGCATAAAGAGCTTTCGTTTAAAAAAACGCTATTTATCTTCTTACGAATCGTTAATTAAAATATAAACGCGAAACGAAGCAAGTATTTATGCAAGATACAATTAGTAGCTGCTTTATTTCCTTTGACTTGTTGTCTTTGTCAGGAAAATAATGGTTTACCGTAAAAACGCGTCTTTTAACAAAGCTTTGATACGTCGACGGCGTCGTTTTATTTTTGTCAAAAATCGCTTTATTCCGTTTTGTCAGGTAACAACAGACATCAAAAGATTTATAATTAAAAAGAGAGCTTCCCAATTAAAACGAGACGGTTATAACTGGCTGCTGTAAAATAATTCGAGCTGCTTTTTGATTACGCTAGTGAATAACGGTCGACTCGTTTATTTCAATTTTTTAAAATTTTAAATGGTGAAATCAGTGTTTTTACAGGACGTTAAACTCAGCATACAATGTTTCTAACCAAGACGTATGATGCAGTCAAGGCTACAAAGGTCACTAGCAGTGAGGTTCTTGCAAAAATGTTTTTCATAAGATATAGTCGAAAGTCTTCTACAAATTACTCAATGAAATCCACATCCGTTGAGTATTTAGCAGCTGACATATGGGTATAAATTGGAAACGTTTGCAACTATCGTTGGTTCTTCATAGGATACAGTTGAAGATGCAAATTACTCAGTGGAATCCACGTCCGTTGAGTACTTATCAGCTGACATATGGTTATAAATTGGAAACGTTTGCAACTATCGTTGGTTCTTCATAGGATATAGTTGAAGATGCAAATTACTCAGTGGAATCCACGTCCGTTGAGTATTTAGTAGCTGACGTATGGCTATAAATAGGAAATGTTTACAACTATCCTATGTTCTTCATAAGATACAGTCGAAGTTACAAGTTACTCAATGGAATCCATGTCGGTTGAACATTTACGTGGCTGACTCATTTGCCTGTCGAAACACTGACAGCTACCGTACCATATGATGAGGCCAAGAAAGGCCGAAATTGCTCTATGGTTGCGTTGATTGTAACTACTTCAAACTGTATTATATGCGACTGTTTCATTACGAAAGATTTAATTGTGCAACTTGACGATTACAAAAAAAGTGTCATTTTGCAAGCTTGCAAATTGGCGACTTTGAACGGTCATTTCATTGAAAACCAACTTATTGTTATTCATCATACACTGCTATGGTGTAAATTTGCCAAATAAACAAATAAAAGTAATACGAAAGCAGATTAATGTTGGATAGATTTATTTTGTTCGCTATTACATAGCCTGGTGTTGTAGACCACACTTTATCGATTTATCCTTCATTAAAATTCAGAACGAAAAAATGTGTGAATTATTTCGCGTCGATAATTCGAAAATATACTTCAGCTGCTGAAATTAATGAAACATGATTGTATTTAACGCTGGAATTTTGATGTGTAAATTTCGGTAAAATACCATGAAAGTATGATTGAACATATATAAATTTTTCGATGATGAAACCCTCCAATTGGGAATGCATATTAATGTAGCAATACTTGAATGTGTAATTTATCACGCCACAGAATAATTAAGCATTTAATTACCCCTCCAGGTGAAGAATAATCCAGTTGAATTCATAAAACATTTTCGTGTCCTGTTGTCATTAAAACCCATAAAGACACCAAATATTATATACAATAAAGCGTAAGCGTTAGCAAAAGAAATACAATTGATGTACGACGTAGGGGATGAAAGCAAAATTATACACTTTATTCGTTTCGACCCCTCGTTTATATGAAATATTTCCGGTATCGACTTCCATCATCTCAATATTGTACGAAGTTTTGGCCAACGTTTGGTAATAAAAGCAACCTGTCATTTCGGTCCCAACTTCAAAATTTTCGCTTCGAACACCAACATTTTCAAATACACTTTAAAAATGTTAAGTGTATTTAAAAATTTTGGGCATGTAAAGCACTTTGACACCCTGTGAGACTTTTTAAATTGCCCTCAAGTTGGGAAATTCACAGCTTCTGTGTGGTCATCTTTCCAATCGCTTCACCACCTTAGGCGACGCGTTTGTTACTTGTGGATTTTTTTGCAAAGTAATACATCCTTTTACTGTGCTTGTGAACAATTTTGATTAATTGGAAGTAATCCCGAGGTCATTACGAATTTTTAAATCAATACGTAACGTTTTCCCAAATTTTAAATGACTGGTCACTTTGGAATCGCCCCACCACTTTATCTGATGCGTCTGTTAATTAAAATTTTTTTGGCACAATAACATAGGTTTTTTCTATACTTGTAAATAATTTTAATTAGCTAGAACCGATTCTGCACGAGTTACGAATTTCTAAATGAAGATATAACTTGCTCCCAGATTTTAAATATCTAGTTCCTAAATGGTCATTTTTGCAATCGTTGCACCACTTTAGGTGATGCGTCTGTTGACTGTGGATTTTTTTGCAAAGTAATACATTCTTTCGCTCTATTTCTGAACATTTTCAATTAGTTAGAGACGATCCTGTACTAGTTACGAATTTTTAAATTAGGACATAATTTGGTGGCAGGTTTAAATGTTCACTTCCTAAGTGGTCATGTTTGCAATCGCTCCACCACCTTCGGTGACGCTTTTGTTTCCTGTGGATTTTTTTGCAAAGTAACCCATCCATTCACTTTGGTTCTGAACATTTTCAATTAGTTGAAGACCACCCTGCGCTAGTTACGAATTTTTAAATCAGGACATAATTTGATCGGAGATCCTAAATTTTCAGTATCTAGTTCGTCATTTTGCAACCCCTCCACCACCTTATGTGATGAGTCTGTTAACTGGGGATTTTTTTGGAAAGTAATACATCCTTCCGCTTTGCTTGGAAGCAATTTCAATAATTTGGAGGTGATCCTGCATTAATTACGAATTTGTAAATCAAAACATAATTTGGTCGCACGTTTTACATGTCCACTTTCTTAATGGTCAATTTTGCAATCCCTCTACCACCTTCGGTGACACATCTGTTACCTGCGAATTTTTTCACAAAGTAACACATCTATTTACTTTTTTCCTGAACAATTTCAATTAGTTAGAGACTATCCTGCGTCATTTACAAATTTTTAAATCAGGACATAATTTGGTCGCAGATTCTAAATTTCCAGTATCCAGATGGTCACTTTTGCAATCGCTCCGCCACCTTATGTGACGAGTTAGTTAATTGAGGATTTTTTTACAAAGTAATACATCCTTTCGCTTTACTTGTAAGCAACTTCAATAATTTAGAGGTGATCCTGCATTAGTTACGAATTTGTTAAGCAATACATAATTTGGTCGCAGATTTTAAATGTCCACTTCCTAAGTGGTCATTTTTGCAATCGCTCCACCACCTTCCGTGACGTATTTGTTAAATGTTGATTTTTTCACAAAGAAATACATCCATTTGCTTTGCTTCTGAACAATTTCAATTAGTTGAAGACGGCTCTGCGCTAGTTACGAATTTTTAAATCAGGACATAATTTGGTCCCAGATTCTAAATTTCCAGTATCTAGATGGTCACTTTAGCAACCGCTCCACCACCTTGTGTGATAAGTCTGTTAACTGGGGATTTTTCTGCAAAGTAATATATCCTTCCACTCTGCTTGTGAGCAATTTCAATAATTTAGAGGTGATCCTACATTAGTTACAAATTTATTAAGCTAGACATAATTTGGTCGCGGATTTTAAATTTCGACTTCCTAAGTGGTCATTTTTGCAATCGCTCCACGACCTTCCGTAACGTATTTGTTACACGTGGATTTTTTTCACAAAGTGCTACATCCATTTGCTTTGCTTTTGAACAATTTTAATTAGTTGGAGACGATCCTGCGCTGGCTACGAATTTTTAAATCAGGACATAATTTTGTCGCAGATTCTAAATTTCCAGTATCTAGATGGTCATTTTTTCAATCGCTCCACCACCATACCTGATGACTCGGTCAACTGGGGATTTTTTGGTAAAATAACAAATCTTTTGCCTCTACTTGTAAACAATTTTAACTAGCTTAAACCGATTCTGCACCAGTTACGAATTTTTAAATCAAGATATAACTTGCTCCTAGATTTTAAATGTCTAGTTCCTAAATGGTCATTTTTGCAATCGTTCCACCACCTTAGGTGATGCGTCTGTTAACTGTGGATATTTTCGCAAAGTAACACATTCTTTTGCTCTATTTCTAAACAATTTCAATAAGTTAGAGACGATCCTGCAATAGTTACGAATTTTTAAAATAAGACATAATTTGGTGGCAGGTTTTAAATGTCCACTTCCTTAATGGTCAATTTTGCAATCGCTCCACCACCTTTCGTGACGTATTTGTTACATGTGGATTTTTTCACAAAGTGATACATCTATTTGCTTTGCTTCTGAACAATTTCAATTAGTTGGAGACGATCCTACGCTAGTTACGAATTTTTAAATCAGGACGTAATTTGGGTCGCAGATTCTAAATTTTCAGTATCTAGATGGTCAATTTTGCAATGGCTCCATCACCTTATTCGATCATTCTGTTTACTGAGGTTTTTTTTTGCAAAGTAACATATCTCTTGACTCTACTTGTAAGCAATTTCAATAAGCTAAAGATGATCCTGCATTAGTTACGAATTTGTAACTAAAGACGTAATTTGCTTGCAGATGTTAAATGTCCAGTTTCTAAATGGTCATTTTTCAATCGCTCCACTACCTTCGGTGACGCATCTGTTGCCTGTGGATTTTTTTACAAAGTAACACATCTATTGACTTTGCTCCTAAACAAAATTTAATTAGTTAGAGACCGTCCTGCGCTAATTACAAATTTTTAAATCAGCACCTAATTTGGTTGCAGATTCTAAATTTTCAGTATCTAGATGGCCAATTTTGCAAACGCTCCACCACCTTACTTCATGACTTTGTTAATTGGGGATTTTTTTGCAAAGTAACATATCCCTTGACTCTATTTGTGAACAATTTCAATAATCTAGAGACGATCTTGCATTAGTTACGAATGTGTAAATGAGGACATAACTTGGTCGCAGATTTTAAACGTCCAGTTTCTAAATGATCATTTTTGCAACCACCCCACCACCTTAGGTAATGCGTTTGTTGACTGTGAATTTTTTTGCAAAGTAGTACATCCTTTTCGCTCTACTTTTGAACAATTTTAATTAGTTAGAGACGATCCTGCGCTAGTTACGAATTTTTACATCAAGACATAATTTGGTCGCTGATTTCAAATTTCCAGTATCTAAATGGTCAATTTTGCAATCACTCCACCACCTTATGTGATGCGTCTGTCAGCTGTAGATTTTTTTACAAAGTAACACATCCCTTTGCTCTGCTTCTGAACAATTTTAATTATTTAGAGACGATCCTGTATTATTTACGAACATTTTAAAAGAGTGGTATTTCTTAATTCAAATTTCGAAGTAATTTTGAATTTTCAACTTTAATTTTAAAAATTCTACAAAAATTACCATCTTCTTACAAAATTTCAAAGACTGTTCCCGAAGCTTTAACTTGAATGTCAAATTTTTGACTCCAGAATGGATCCAAAGTATTTTTCGTCCAAAGTTTTTGCGGCATTTCCAATTTAAACACAAAATGTTGTGTTGCAATTTCGAGCTTTTTCCTGACGAATTTATTTTTTTCTTGCGTCAATTTTTTTATTGAAATTTTGATTTGGAAGTTAAAAATTGCAAACAATTACATATTTTATGAAATTTTAATTATTTATTGGTGATATACGCTTGGCAATATTTTGTGATTCAAGAGATAGGTTTCTTACTAGTTGGTCAAGTTTGAAAGTTTGTTAGGATTGTACGATTTGATTCATAATAAAAATCACAATGTCATATAATGCACCTGATGTTCCAAAGCATTTAGTTTATTTTATTTTGTATTAAAGTAGCCTCAAATGGGATAAACGTTTTTTTTTTATTGGGCATCATTACATTCCCCCCGATCGTTAAGATACTCCTGCAATTATCATGCATTTTTAATACAGCAATAAGAAACAACTGAAACCATCATTAAGCTAAGTCGTGAATACAAACAGATAAGTGAAATCTTAAAAATTAATAAGCAACATTCGTAAACGCGAATATAGTTTCAGTTTATTAATTTTTAATTAAAACACGAAACTTGAAAAAGATCGAAAGTCAAACGAAAAACTAAAGTTGCAAAAATTAATTACGAAGTTTTTAATCCCTCAGGAGCACATTTTGACAGCACTTCTAATTTAACTAAATAATTGGCGTTGCCCCAACTTCTTGAGCTGCCAGCTCCACTTTTCCAAAGAATGCTGTGTGCTGTGTACAACAAATCGAATAATGAATTACGAGTCGCGTTTCTCGGTAAAACATTAAATCAATCCACGTTACCTTGATTTTTATTGTTAAATTTATGCAACGCGAACATAAATCAGTAACGGAATTTTTATAATTCGAATTGCGACGTAGGAGATTTAAATTGTAGTAGTTTTACTATTTTATTTGTGCGCGATATAAACGCTCGACGTTTTTGTAAATAAAATCCTCGTATAAGGTTAATGCCCAAATAGATGTGCGTTGTTTTGGGCTTTTTGTTGAGCTTCACGCTTAGTTTGATATGCCAGGTTTTAAAAATATACACAATCAACGTTACGCAGCTGACAGATAAGAACCAACGCTTCCAAGCGAATTTATATTCTCGTACTTTTTTTCGTCCTCTTTTTATTCCAAACTTCTAAACGGATCGGGATGCCTTCACCGCACAACGAGGTCTTTCAACCCCCAAAAGCAAAGACAATATAAAAAAAGACTAATTTGTTTCGACTTACACTTAATAGAATTGTTTAAATCAATCATTTATCATGTAAAGGTTATAAATGGTCAAATTTACGATCAGTTGGTCACCTTACGCCTTGTACCTAGTATCTGCAGATTTTTTTACATGTTTGTGTATACCTTGGCTTTAGTACAAGCAATTTCAAGTGTCTAACCGAGCATTGTTACGCTCGTTCAATCTTTTTAAACCAATTCATATTATTGTTTCTGTAAATCTCATTAACAGTCCAATTTATAATCATTTGACCACCGTATGCCTTGTATCTAGTGTCTGTAGATTTTTTTACAAAATTGCATAACCTTTGGTTGTATTCACAATTAATATGATTTATCTCACCGTACTCTTATACGAAGTAGAATTATTTGAATCAATCCATATTATTCTTCTTTGTAAAGTTCATAAACAGTCAAATTTATGATCAGTTGGCCACCTTATTCCTTCTATCTAGTGTTTGTAGATTTGTTTACATGATTTTATATCCTTTGGTTGTATTCACAAGTAATGCCATGTACCTCACCCCACTGTTACACTCGATAGGCTTCTTAACTCTGACAATATTATTTTTCATATTAAGTTCATAAACTGTCAATTTAATAATCACCTGACCACCTTACGCGTTGTATCTAGTGCTTGTAGATTTTTTTACAAAATTGCACACCCTTTAACTATACTGACAAGGAATTTGGTTTATCTCATTACTCTGTTACACTCGATAGGACTTTTTAAATCAATCCACATTATATTTCTTGTGGAGTTAATCAGGCTCAAATTTATAATCACTTGGTCACCTTATATACTGTATTTAGCATATGCAGATTTTTTTACAAACATGTATATCTTTTGTCCGTATTCACAAATAATTTCGTATATCTAATTGCAATATTACACTCGGTAGATTTTTTAAAGTCAATCTAGATTATTTTTCATGTGAAAATGTGAAGTTGATAAATGGTCAAATTTATAATCACTTGGCCACTTTATGCGTTGTACGTAGGATATGTAGATTTTTATACAGAATTGTATAACCTTTGGCTGTATTTTCAAAGAATTTTATTTATCTCACCACGCTGTTATACTAGGTAGAATTTTTTAAATCAATCCACATTACTTTTTCTTGTGAAGTTCATAAACGGTCAAATTTATGATCATTTGACCACCGTATGGGTTGTATCTAGTGCATTTTGATTTTTTTTACAAAATTTAATAACCTTTGGTTGTATTCATTAGGAATTTAATTTATCTCACAGCACTCTTGTACGAGGTAGAATTATTTAAATCAATCCATATTGTTCTTCTTTGTAAAGTTCATAAACAGTCAAATTTATGATCAGTTGGCCACCTTATCAGTTCTATCTAGTGTTTGTAGATTTGTTTACGTGATTTTATATCCTTTGTTCGTATTTAGAAGTAATGTCATGTACCTCATCCCACTGTTACACTCAATGGGCATCTTAACTCTGTCAATATTATTTTTTATGTTAAGTTCATAAACGGTCAATTTGACAATCACTTGGCCACCTTACGCGTTGTATCTAGTGCCTGCAGATTTTTTTTACAAAATTATACATCCTTAAACTATACTAACAAGGAATTTGATTTATCTCATTACTCTGTTACACTCGATAGGACTTTTTAAATCAATCCACGTTATATTTCGTGTGGGGTCAAATTTATAATCACTTGGACACTTTATGTACTGCACCTAGTATCTGCAGATTTTTTTACAAGCATGTATATCTCTTGTTCGTATTCGCAAATAATTTTATGTATCTAATTGCGCTATGACACTCGGTAGATTTTCTTAAATCAACCTGTATTATTTTTCATGTGAAAATGTGAAGTTGATAAACGGTCAAATTTATAATCACTTGGCCACTTTATGCGTTGCACCTAGGGCCTATAAATCTTTCTACAAAATTGTATACCCTTTGGTTCTATTCGCAAGTAATTTCACGTATCTAATCGCACTGTTACGCTCGATAGAATTTCTTAAAATAACCCATTAATATGGATCCTTGAAAAAATAATTTTTTCAGGTGACATTTGTAATCACTTGGACACCTCATGTGTTACATCTAAAGTTGTACATATTTTTTTACGAGATTGTGTATCCTTAGGTTACATTCTCAAGAAATTTTAAGTCTCTAACCACATAATTACCCTCGGCAGGATTTCTAAAATCGATTCATTTTTTTTCCAAGTTAAACTTCTAAAGGGTCATTTTTATGATAGTTTGACTATCTAATTCGTTGTACCTAGTATTTGTAGATTTTTTCATACCTTTGTATATCAATTGGTTACACTTTCAAGCAATTTTAAGAATCTAACCTCATTATTACAGGCGATAGGATTTTTTAAACTATCACTAGCAGCTCCAAAGTACTCATTTTTTATGCTTTTATGCATTATTGAATGCGTTTGATGTTTGTGAATTTTTTAAATAAATTACACAACCTTTGGTTGCACTCCCACGCAATTTCAATTATGTAAAAGCATTGATGCGCTTATTGGACGTTTGTATAACAATGTCGTTCTTTTCTAATTTTAGCAATCCACGTTCTTTTCCAATTTGGGAAGTTTTGTGATTGTCTGATTACTTTTTCAACTTATGGGGTACACCCGGTATCTGTAAATTTTTTTACAAATGTATGATTGTCATTGCAAGCAGTTTTAAAGATCTAAAAGCGCTATTTCCCTCATTAACTCTTTTCATATCAATTCACTTATTTCTTTCAGCTTGGAAGCCTGTAGCTGCTCGACGCCCATTTTTGAAGTCACTTTCACAGCCTTTTGGGGTAGCTTTGGTATTTGTAGATTTTCTTAGAAACTTATACATTCTTTGGTTGTCCTTGTAAGTAATTTTAAAGATCTACAGGCACCATTGACCTCTCTAACCTTTTTTATATCAAGTTATGTCTTTTTCGAAGCTTGAAAGCTTGCAGCTGCTCGACGCCCATTTTTGAAGTTACTTCACACCCTTTTGGGGCAGCTTTGGCATCTGTTGGTTTTTCTTAGGAACTTACGCATGCTTTGGTTGTCCTTGTAAGTAGTTTTAAAGTTTTAGGGGCACTATTTCCCTCGCTAACCCTTTTCATATCAAGTCAGGTCTTTCTTTCAAGCTGGAAGCTTGCAGCTGCTGGACACCCATTTTTGAAGTCACTTCTCAACTTTTTGGGGCAGCTTTGGTATCTGCAGATTTTTTTAAGAAACTAACATATCCTTTGATTGTCCTGGTAAGTAGTTTAAAAGATCTGCAGGCACTATTTACCTCGCTAACCCTTTTTATATCAGGTTATGTCTCTTTCTAAGCTTGGAAGCTTGCAGTACTTGACGCCCATGTTTGAAGTCACTTCACACCCGTTTGGGATAACTTTAGTATTTGAAGAATTTTTTTAGAAATTTATACATTCTTTGGTTGTCCCTGCAAGCAGTCTTGAAGAGCCTTAGGCAATATTTCTCTCATTGACCCTTTTTATATTAAGTCATGTCTTTCTTTCAGCTAGGAAGCTTGCAGCTGCTCGATGCCCATTTTTGAAGTCACTTCACAGCCTTTCGGGGTAGCTTTGGTATCTGTAGATTTTCTTAGAAACTTATACATTCCTTGGTTGTCCTTGTAAGTAATTTTAAAGATCTATAGGCATCATTGCCCTCTCTAACCTTTTTTATGTCAACTTATGTCTCTTTCTAAGCTTGGAGGCTTGCAGCGGCTCGACGCCCATTTTTGAAATCACTTCACACCCTTTTGGGGTAGCTTTGGTATCTGTAGGTTTTTTTAGAAACTTATGCATTCTTTGGTTGTCCTTGTACGGAGTTTTAAAGACATACGGGCACTATTTTCCTCGCTAATCCTTTTCATATCAAGTCATGTCTTTCTTTCAAGTTGGAATCTTGCAGCTGCTGGACACCCATTTTTGAAGTCACTTCACAACTTTTTGGGGCAGCTTTGGTATCTGCAGATTTTTTTAGGAAACCTACCTTTCCTTTGGTTGTTCTTGTAAGTAGTTTTAAAGATCTACAGGCACTATTTTCCTCGATAACCCTTTTTATATCAAGTTATGTCTCTTTCTAAGCTTGGAAGCTTACAGTACTTGACGCCCATGTTTGAAGTCACTTCACACCCGTTTGGGATAACTTTAATATTTGTAACTTTTCCTAGAAATTTATACATTCTTTGGTTGTTCTTGCAAGCAGTCTTAAAGAGCCACAGGCAATATTTCCCTCATTAACCCCTTTTATATTAAGTCATGCCTTTCTTTCAGCTAGGAAGCTTGCAGCTGCTCGACGCCCATGTTTGAAGTCACTTCACAGCCTTTTGGGGTAGCTTTGGTATCCGTAAATTTTTCTAGAAACTTATACATTGCTTGGTTGCCCTTGTAAATAATTTTAAAGATCTACAGGCCCCATTGCCCTCTCTAACCTTTTTTATATCAAGTTATGTCTTTTTCTAAGCTTGAAAGCTTGCAGCTGCTCGACGCCCATTTTTGAAGTCACTTCACACCTGTTTGGGGATAGCTTTGATATTGGTAGACTTTTTTTTTGAGAAATTCATGCATCCTTTGGTTGTCCTTACAAGCAGTCTTAAAGAGCCACAGGCATTATTTCCCTCATTAACCCTTTTCATAACAAGTCATGTCTTTCTTTCAAGTTGGAAGCTTGCAGCTGCTGGACACCCGTTTTGAAGTAACTTCACAACTTTTTGGGGCAGCTTGGAATCTGTAGGTTTTTTTAAAGAAACTTATTCATCCTTGGTTGTCATTGTAAGTAGTTTTAAAGATCTACAGGCACTATGTACCTCGCTAACACTTTTTATATTAAGTTATGTCTCTTTCAAAGCTTGGAAGCTTGCAGTACTTAAGGCCCATGTTTGAAGTCACTTCACAGTCTTTGGAATAACTTTAGTAATTGTAGACTTTTTTTAGAAATTTATACATTCTTTGGTTGTCCTTGAAAGCAGTCTTAAAGAGCCACAGGAAATATTTCCCTCATTACCCCTTTTTATATTAAGTCATGTCTTTCTTTCAACTAGGAAGCTTGCAGCTGCTCGACGCCATTTTTAAAGTCACTTCGCACCCGTTTGGGATAGCCTTGGTATTTGTACTTTTTTTTTTAGAAATTTATACATCCCTTGGTTGCTCTTGCAAGCAGTCTTAAAGAGCCACAGGCACTATTTTCCTCATTAACCTTTGTCATATCAAATCATGTCTTTCTGTCAGCTTGGAAGCTTGTGGTTGTTCGACGCCCATTTTTGAAGTCACTTCATAGCCTTTTGGGGTAGTTTTGGTATCCGTAGATTTTCTTAGAAACTTATGCAACCCTCGGTTGTTCATGTAAGTAGTTTTAAAGACATACATACACTATTTCTCTCGCTAACCCTTTTTATATAAAGTTATGTCTCTTTCTAAGCTTGGAAGCTTGCAGTACTCGACTCCCATTTTTTGAAGTCACTTTACGCCGGTTTGGGGCAGCTTTGGTATTTGTAGAGTTTTTTTTAGAAATTTATACATCCTTTAAATGTCCTTGCAACCAGTTTTAAAAAGCCATAGGCACAAATTCCCTCATTCACCCTTTTCATATCAAGTCATGTCTTTCTTTTAGCTTGGAAGCTTGCAGCTGTTGGACACCCATTTTAGAAGTCATTTGACAGCCTTTTGGAGTAGCTTTGGTATCTGTAAGTTTTTCTAGAAACTTATAGATCCTTTGGTTGTCCTTGTAAGTAATTTTAAAGATTTACATGCACTATTTCCCTCGCTAAACCTTTTCATATCAAGTCATGTCTTTTTTTCAAGTTGGACGCTTGCAGCTGTTCGATACCCATTTTTGAAGTCACTTCGCAACCTTTTGGAGCAGCTTTGGTATCTGCAGATTTTTTTAAGAAACTTATACATCCTTTGGTTGTCCTTGTAAGTAGTTTTAAAGATATACAGGCACTATTTACCTCGCTAACCCTTTTTATATCAAGTTATGTCTCTTTCTAAGCTTGGAAGCTTGCAGTACTTGCTTGACGCCCAAGTTTGAAGTCACGTTACCCCCTTTTGGGGTACTTTAGAACTTGTAGACTTTTTTTTAGAAAATTATACATTCTTTGGTTGTCTTTGCAAGCAGTTTTAAAGAGCCACAGCTAATATTTTCCTCATTAACCCTCTTCATATCAAGTCATGTCTTTCTTTCAGTTTGGAAGCTTGCAGCTGCTCGACGCCCATTCTTGAAGTCACTTCACAGCCTTTTGGAGTAGTCTTGGCATCTGTAAGTTTTTCTAGAAACTTATACATCCTTGGGTTGTCCTTGTAAGAAGTTTTAAAGATCTACAGGCATTATTTACCTCGCTAATCCTTTTTATATCAAGTTATGTCTCTTTCTAAGCTTGGAAGCTTGCAGTACTTGACGCCCATTTTTGAAGTCACTTCACACCCGTTTGGGGTGGCTTTGGTATTTGTAGACTTTTTTCATAAATTTATACATCCTTTGGTTGTTTTCGCAAACAGTTTTAAAGCGCCACAGAAAATATTTCCCTCATTAATCCTTTTTATATCAAGTCATGTCTTTGTTTCAGCTTGGAAGCTTGCAGCTGCTTGACGCCCATTTTTGAAGTCACTTCACGACCTTTTGGGGTAGCTTTGGTATCTGTAAGTTTTTCTAGAAACTTATACGTCCTTTGGGTGTCCTTGTAAGTAGTTTTAAAGATCTGCAGGCACTATTTAACTCGCTAGCCCTTTTTACATCAAGTTATGTCATTTTCTAAGCTTGGAAGCTTGCAGTACTTGAGGCCCATTTTTTAAGTTACTTCACAACTGTTTGGGATAACTTTAGTATTTGTAGACTTCTTTTAAAAATGTATACATCCTTTGGTTGTCCTTGCAAGCGATCTTAAATATTTACAGACACTATTGTCCTCGCTAACTGTTTTTATATCAAGTCATGTCTTTTTATATCAAGTCATGTTTTTCTCTAAGCTTGAAAGCTTTAGTTGTTCGACTTTGGAACCAATTCACAACATTTTTGGGCTGCCCTTGGAATCCATAGATCTTTTTGAATAAAATTAAGCATCCTTTGGTTCAATTTTAGTAAATTTTAAGTATTTAACTGCATAACAATGCAGTTATTATGGTGTTGCATTCGTTAGAATTTTTTATATAAATCCATGGTTAGCTGTCAGACAACCGTCTTCATAATCATTTCACTTCTAGATAACTGAATTTTTTTCAAAACTACACAATCTTAGGGTGTCCTTGCATAGAATTTCATCTGGTCAAAAGCACAGAGATCATTGCAAATATCAGATTTTTACTAAGCCAAGTTTTTCGGCTAGTTAGGAACTTTGGAATTGCCAGAATGTCACTTGATCGCCTTATTGGGTGCACTTTTGTTTTTTTGATAAATTATGCAGTCTTTTATTACTTTTGAAAGCAATTTTAAGTAGTTACAGGTATTACCGCACTTTCTTAATTAGTTTTTAATCAATCGATATCTTTTTTCAAGTTAGCAATCTTGTAGCTGCTAGATATCCATTGTTATAATCACTTCAGAGCTTAATGGGATGGATATGGTGTTTGTAATTTTTTTCTCCAAAATATTCATCTTTTGGTTTCATTTGACACTAATTTTAAGTATCCAGGGGCACTAAAGTTTTTTATATCAATTCATGTTTTTCTTTAAAATAGAAGATCCTGAGTAGGGTGTTTTAATAACAATTTCACCCCCTAGTGGGTTGACTTTCGTATTTATAATTATTTGTACAAAATTATACGTCCTTTGGTTGTCCTTGTAACTAATTATAAGTATCTACAGGCGCTTTTGCACTCGCTACACTTTTTTATACTAAACTATATTTTTTTCTCAATTTAAGAGGTTTGTAGCTGTTGGTCAGTGGTTTCACCATATTATAGTGTGCATTTGACACCAGTCGAATTTTTTCCTGATTTGTACGTCACTTAGCTGAATTTGTAAACAGTTTGGCCTATTTATAGGTAATGGTTCGTTCGTAAGGATTTTTAAAATAAAATCATGTTTCTCTTTGATTTAAATGCTCAAGTTTTCTGATAGTCGGGGGATTCATCCCCTTATAGAGTGCACCTGGTATCAGCCGATTTTTTTCCTGAATTGTAAATCATTTGGTTGTATTCGTAAACAGTTCCGCCTATTTATCAGTAATGGTTCGTTCGTAAGGATTTTTAAAATCAAATCATGTTTCTCTTTGATTTAAATGCTCAAGTTTTCTGATATTCGGGGGCTTCATCCCCTTATAGTGTGCACCTGGTATTAGCCAATTTTTTTCCTGAATTGTACATCATTTGGTTGTATTCGTAAACAGTTCCGCCTATTTATCAGTAATGGTTCGTTCGTAAGGATTTTTAAAATCAAATCATGTTTCTCTTTGATTTAAATGCTCAAGTTTTCTGATAGTCGGGGGCTTCATCCCCTTATAGTGTGCACCTGGTATCAGCCGATTTTTTTCCTGAATTGTACATCATTTGGTTGTATTCGTAGACAAATCCGCCTATTTATCAGTAATGGTTCGTTCGTAAGGATTTTTAAAATCAAATCATGTTTCGCTTTGATTTAAATGCTTAAGTTTTCTGATAGTCAGAGGCTTCATTCCCTTATAGTATGCACCTGGTATCGGCCGATTTTTTTCCTGAATTGTACATCATTTGGTTGTATTCGTAAACAGTTCCGCCTATTTATCAGTAATGGTTCGTTCGTAAGGATTTTTAAAATCAAATCATGTTTCTCTTTGATTTAAATGCTCAAGTTTTCTGATAGTCAGAGGCTTCATTCCCTTATAGTGTGCACCTGGTATCAGCCAATTTTTTCCTGAATTGTACATCATTTGGTTGTATTCCTAAACAGTTTCTTCTATTTATCAGTAATGGTTCGTTCGGAAGGAATTTTAAAATCAAATGATGTTTTTCTTCAATTTAAATTCTCAAATTTTCTGATAATCGGTAACTTCACCACCTTATAGTATGCACCTGGTGTCACTTGATTTTTTTCCTGAATTGTATACAATGCAGTTGTATTCGTAAACAGTTTCGCCTATTTAAAAACAATGGTGAGTTTCGAAGGATTTTTCGAATCAAATTATGTTTTTCTCCGATTTAAATGCTCGAAGTTTAAATTGCTGTTCGGCTGCTTTTTCTTACGTGATGCCTACGGCAGTGGTGGATCAGTTCATCCAATTATACATCTTTTGGGTGCATTTAAAAGTAATTTTGAGAATTTACTACCGCCATAGCTATATAATACAACAGGATTTTTTTAGGCATTTCTCAAGAATCTAGTCGTTGAGTTTGAAAGGTTGTAGGTCCTAAAAATCCATTCAAGTGATATTGATTGAAGAATTTCTTTAAGGGTTCATATCAGATAAAGAGATATTTAAAAATTTGCAAATGATGTCCATAACATAATCGAAGATGTTGGAAAAAATTAAATTAAAATTGGAAACCGTTTCACTTGAAGATTATTTCTTTAAAAGTTAAAGCTTTACATAATTAAATATTTCTTTAAATATTTTTAGATAAATGAATAACGAAACACTTTGAACTGAGACGATACTATGGGTAATTATTCAAGAATCCTTAAAGGCTATCCTTGGTGGCACCAGAGTTCTAAGCTACTGGCAAGCTAGCTTTTACTGTTTGGGGTTCATTATAAGGCATTTGTTTGCTAGATTAATTTTTGTTCCTATTATGTTAAGACTTTTTTAATTTTAATCAGCCTTTAGTAACACATTCATGATTTTTATAATTTAAAAAACAAACAATCTAATTGGAATAAGTCAGAAAAATGTGATGATTGACATTTTCAACCCATACTTTGTGTGACGATTGCAAAAGTTCACTTTGTTATCCTTAAATGAAACACTAAGCCCCCAACTAAAATCAAGGAGTTCCTCCACCAAAATCTTCCCCAAACTCACATCAAAACATCTCTCGATCCGACTAAGTCCAGAAATTATCCACATCCGTCGTAAACCCAATTGGTGTGAACAAAATAAAAAAACCACCAAAAACAAAACTATAACCACTATAGCACAGCTATCGTTGTTAAATCATCTTCCGGATGAAATCTCGTAAACATCGAACGAGAGAAACGAGTGATAATCACACGCACGCGTTGCCAACTATCGCTCGAGAAAGACTGAGCGATCGAATGGATTGGATCTGCGAACGCGTACCGAGGAAACGCAGCGACGGCTGAATTAGGAGCCTGAAAAGGACTAGAGCACGCCCATCAGGATATTCCGGGGTCGGTAATCCGGCGAAGGATGTAATAGGGAATCCTGGGAAATAGTTGAGATTTCTCCTAGATGCAGTGAACTCCAATTTAATTTTATTTATAAAACGCGTTTTTAAACGACTTTTGGACGTGGAGATTCTTTGGTGATTCTATGGATATTAGATCATTAATATTGTGAAAAAAACCATAATAATTAAACAATTTTTCATATCTAATAAAGATCTATAGTAGACACTTAAGAAAATCAATATTAAAAAAAAATTCAAAATTATTAATCTGAAAATACTGACATTTAGGATATTAAAAATACTAATGCTGCACGTTACTTGTTCACAGAATAAAACACGGAACTTTTAACGATTTATAGTTGAATAAATCGTATGTCCAGTGAACAACTTGTAATTGTAATTTGAATTTTGAAAGAACCTACGGTGTTATTGCTGGCCTATGTTGGTATTACACACATATTAGAATATTCGATATCTCGTTCGATATATTGAAGCCTGAAACAAATAATTTCCTGTCTTAATAGCCTAAATTGCTAATAAACATTCGATACAAGTCTCGAGTCAATGTATACTTTCCCCAGCTGTGTATTTCCCAACAGCTTCTCCGTAGCATCTAATAATAAACATCTAATAACTTCGGAGTCCGTTACAAAAATTCATTATTTCCAAATAAAAAAGTTGAAAGAATAGATATTTTCGAAGAAAAATTTCAAATATAAAAATTTGTTTAACATTTTAAATATTTTCAAAAATTGATATTTATAAAGCGCCAATTGAGAACAAAATTATTTTTTTTACTCAACACAACCAGACTAAGATTTACTAAAGTAAAACTGGTTTCAGGAATATCCCGAGCGTGCTCTCTGCAGCGAAGGCCTCGGCGCGTTTCAGGCGGCGATCGTGTGGAAATAGCGCCGCCAAACGCAATTGCCGAAGTCGCTGAACTACGCCGAAAAGGGAGTATTCCCGTCGAGGGGTAACTTTGGGGTCTCGGCTCGACTCATAGATCACGAGATAAGAAACGAATATTATAAAACTTTCAGTATAAAAATCGAGAGCTCCCGGTGGGCTTCCTGCAGCGCCGTTTAATTCCTAATTTTATATCTTTTTTAAATTTGCATTCCTGTTTACTCGAGCGTTCAGCTACAGGAATTATTTCCAGTCGCCGAGGTGCAATTAATAAAATATACGAAAATTCGTTTTGCCTTCCTGCGTAATTTCTTTACGTTGTCTTATTTAGGCTTGAGTTTGAATTTTGAGCAATTTCGTAATAAAAATAAAAGTCGCCTTTATACCAAGTCTTGAAGTAGCTCGATTACTGAATGAACTATTTCTTTGAAGGGAATAAGAATTATGATTTGGCTTTTTATTTACCACCAGGTGGGCAAGTATTTTTCTACCTAAATAATGCATGTCTTAGTAAAAAAAAATCGTTGTTACTTCTTTTTAAATTAAAATTAATTTAATTAAGTTAAAATATTTCAGCTCCTCAACGTTCATATTTATAACGGCTCGAACTGATTATGAAATCACTAGGCGTATGGGAATTCTTTTTGCAAAATTATGCATTTCTTGGTCACATATCGAGTTAATTTCAAATACGTAACGTCGCTGTTGGACTCAGTAAGTTTTTTCATATCAATACGTGTCGTTCTTAACTTTTGAGAATTTGCATATTCGAAATGGTCACTTTAGAACCATCTTACCAGCTTATGAAGTAAGCCTGGTATTCGAAGATTTATTTTCAGAATTATACACCCCTTCTTTGTACCTCTTAGTAAATTCAGATACCTGGGCCTAGTGTTATGTTCACTAGGATTGTTTAAATGCAATCTTGCTTTTAATAACCTATTAGTTCTTAAAGGATCATATTTGCCTATCAATCGCATCTTGGGATGTCTCTGGTGTCTAAGGATTTTTTGTTACAAAATTTACACCCCTTGATTGTATTTAAAAGTAATCATAGGTACCTATAGAAAGTGACGTAATCGGTAAGACTTTTTAAATAAACCCATGTTGTTGTTATTTTATTTATTGCCTAAATTAGAAATTCTACAGCTGCAATATAATCATTTTTATAAGCATTTCACCACCTTATGGAATACCTTTGCTATTTGTGTTTTTTTTGTAGAATTGTAAGTCCTTTAAATATCCTTGAAAGTGTCCAAAGGCACTATTACACTCGTCAGATATTTTTAAGTGAATCGAAATTTTCTCAAAGTTTTGAATTTTACCACATAGACATTTTGACACCCTATAAGATAAACTTGGTATCTGTCAACGTATTTTTACAAAATTGTACATCCTTTGGTTCCTATTGTATATAATTTCGAGTAACTAAAGACATTACTGGGTTCATTATGTCAACATAGACTTTTTCAAAGTGAGGAAATTTCTAGCAGCCATTCAGTCATTTTCCACCGCCTTATAGGATGACTCTAGTAGCTGTGGCTTTTTATGCAAAATTATACTTACTTTGGTTATCTCTGAAAGCAATTTTAAGTATCTAAAAGCGTTAATACACTCGTTAGATTTTTTTAAATGAGTGGGCAATTTTTCTTAACATTTTGAATTTTACAATTATCAAACGGTGGTTTCGACACCTATAAAGTCAACCTGGGATCTGTCGACATTTTTTAGAAAATTGTACATCCTTTGAATAAGCCTGTAAGCAATTTCGAGTATCTAAATACATTATTGCGTTCGTTAGACTTGTCTATATCAGTCTATGCTTTTTTTTAAATTAGGAAGTTTTCGGCAGCTATTCAGTCAATTTTTAGGCGCCTTATGGCATGACCTAGATTTTTATGCAAAATTATACATACTTTGGTTATCTTTGAAAGCAATTTTAAGTTTCTAAAGGAACTAATGCACTCGCATATTTTTTTTTAATGAATGGGAAATTTTTCTTCAAGTTTTGAATTTTACAATTCTGAAATGGTCATTTTGACACCTTATGAGATCGATCCTGTATCTGTCCACATTTTTTAGACAAATGTACATCCTTTGGATACTTTTGTAAGCAATTTTGAGTATCTAAAGACATTTTTGCATTCGTTAGACATTTTTATGTCAGTCTATGCTTCTTTTAAAGTTAGGAAGATTTTAGCAGTCATTCAGTCATTGTTTTAGCGCCTTACGGCATGACCTGAATTTTTATGCAAAATTATACATACTTTGGTTATCTTTGAAAGCAATTTTAAGTTTCTAAAGGAATCGTACATTTTTCTTAAATGAATGGGAAATTTTTCTTCAGGTTTTCAATTTTACAATTCTGAAATGGTCATTTTGACACCTTATGAGATCGATCTTGTATCTGTCAACATTTTTTAGACAAATGTACATCCTTTGGATACTTTTGTAAGCAATTTTGAGTATCTAAAGACATTTTTGCGTTCGTTAGACATTTTTATGTCAGTCTATGCTTCTTTTAAAGTTAGGAAGATTTTAGCAGTCATTCAGTCATTTTTTTAGCGCCTTATGGTATGATCCTGGTATCTGCAGATTTTTATAAAAAATTATACATACTTTGATTATCCTCGAAAGAAATTTTAAGCCTCTAAAAGTGTTAATACACTCGTTAGATTTTTTTTAAATGAATGGGAAATTTTTCGCAGAATTTTGAATTTTACAATTATCAAACGCTGGTTTCGACACCATATAAAGTCAACTTGGTATCTGTTAACATTTAAAAAAAAATTGTACATCCTTTGAATAACCTTGCAAGCAATTTTAAGTATCTAAAGACATTATTGCGTTCGTTAGACTTGTTTATATCAGTCTATGCTTTTTTTAAAGTTAGGAAGTTTTTAGCAGCCATTCAGTTAATTTTTAGGCACCTTATGGCATGACCCTGGTTTCTGTGGATTTTTATGCAAAGTTATACATGCTTTGGTTATCCCTGAAAGCAATTTTAAGTTTTTAAAGAAGCTAATACACTCGTTAGATTTTTTTAAATGAATGGGATATTTTTCTCAAAGTTTTAAATTTTACAATAATCAAACGGTCATTTTGACACCTTATGAGGTCGACCTTGTATTTGTCAAATTTTTTACAGAAATGTATCACCTTTAAATAACCTTGCCAGCAATTTCAAGTATCTAAAGACAGTGTTGCGTTGGTTAGACATTTTTATATCACTCTATGCCTTTTTTAAAGTTAGGAAGTTTTTAGCAGCTATTCAGTCATTTACGGCATGATCCTGGTATTTGTGTATTTCTATGCAAAATTATACATACTTTAGTTATCATTGAAATTAATTTTAAGTGTCTTAAAACGCTAATACACTCGTTAGATTTTTTTAAAAGCGTGAAAAATTTTTCCCAAAGTTTTAAACTTTATAACTATCAAAAGGTCATTTCAACACTTTATGAGGTCGACCTGGTTTCTGTCGACGTTTCTTATAAAATTCTGCATCCTTTGAAGACCCTTGTAAGCAATTTAGAGTATCTAAGGACATTGTTGCGTTCGTTAGACGTTTTTATATCAGTCTATGTTTTTTTTTGAAACTTAGGAAGTTTTTGGCAGCCATTCAATTATTATTAGCGCTTTATGGCATGGCTTTGGTACCTATGGATCCTTATGCAAAATTATACATACTTTGATTATTCTTGAACGCAATTTTAGGTCTTTAAAGGCGCTAATACACTCGTTAGATTTTTTTAAATGAATGGGAAATTTTTCTCAAAGTTTTGAATTTTACAATTGTTAAACGGTCATTTTGACACCTTATTAGGTCGATCTGGTATCTATCAAAATTTTTTACAAAATTGTACATTCTTTGAATACTTTTGCAAGCAATTTTGAGTATTTAAAGTCATTGTTGCGTTTGTTAGACGTTTTTATGTCAGTATTTGCTTCTTTTAAAATTAGGATGATTTTAGCAGCCATTCAGTCACTTTTTCAGCACCTTTATGGCGTGACCGTGGTACCTGTAGATTTTTATGCAAAATTATACATACTTTGATTATTCTTGAAACAAATTGTGAGTCATTGAAGGTGCTAATACACTCGTTAGATTTTTTTTAAATGAATGAGAAATTTTTCACAGAATTTTGAATTTTACAATTGTCAAACGGTTATTTTGACACCTTATGAGGTCGACCTGGTATCTGTCGACAATTTTTAGACAAATGTACATCTTTTGGATACTCTTGTAAGCAATTTTAAGTATCTAAAGACATTGTTGTTCGTTAGACATCTTTATGTCAGTCAGTTCTTTTAAAGTTAGGAAGATTTTAGCAGTTACTCAGTCATTTTTTTAGCGCCTTATGGCCTGACCGTGGTACCTGTAGATTTTTATGCAAAACTATACACACTTTAATTATTCTTGAAACAAATATTTTAAGTCTTTAAAGGTGCTAATACACTCGTTAGATTTTTTTAAATGAATGAGAAATTTTTTACAGAATTTTGAATTTTACAATTGTCAAACGGTCATTTTGACACCTTATAAGGTCGACCTGGTATCTGTCGACGTTTTTTTTTAAATTATACATTCTTTGAATAACCTTGTCAGCAATTTCGAGTATCTAAAGACATTGTTGCGTTCGTTAGACGTTTTTATGTCAGTCTATGCCTTTTTTAAAGTTAGGAAGTTTTTGGTAGCTCTTCAGTAATTTTTTCAGCGCCTTATGGCATGACCCTGGTACTTGCAGATCCTTATGCAAAATTATACATATTTTGGTTATCCTCGAAAAAAATTTTAAGTCTTTAAAGGTGTTAATACACTCGTTAGATTTTTTTAAATCAGTGGAAATTTTTCTCAAAGTTTTGAATTTTACAATTGTCAAACGGTCATTTTGACACCTTATGAAGTCGTTCTGGTATCTGAAGATATTTTTTACAAAATTGTGTATTCTTTGAATGAGCCTGTAAGCAATTTCGAGGACCTAAGGTCATTATTGCGTTAGTTAGAATTTTTTATATCAGTCTATGTTTTTTTTAAAGTTAGGAAGTCTTTAGCAGCTATTCAGTCATATTTACAGCGCCCTATGACATGATTCTGGTGCCTGTGGATTTTTATGCAAAATGATACATACTTTGGTTATCCTTAAAGGCAATTTTAAGTTTCTAAAGGCGCTAACACACTTTCTAGATTATTTTATACGAATGCGAAATTTTTTTGAAAGTTTTTAATTTTGCAATTGTAAAACTGTCATTTTGACATTTTGACGACCTTATGAGGTCGACGTTGTATCTGTCAAAATTTTTTACAAAATTGTATATCCTTTTAATAACTTTGTTAGCGTTTTCGAGTATTTAAAGACAGTATTGCGTTCGTTAGACGTTTTTATATCAGTCTGTTTTTTTTTAAAGTTAGGAAGCTTTTAGCAGCCATTCAATAATTTTTTTAGCGCGTTATGGCACGGCTCTGGTACTGTTAGATCCTTATGGAAAATTATACATACTTTGATTATCCTTCGAAGCAATTTTAAGACTCTAGAAGCGCTAATACACACGTAAGATATTTTTAAAAGAATGGGAAATTTTTCTCAAAGTTTTGAATTTTATAATTGTCAAACGGTCATTTTGACACCTTATTAGGTCAATTTAGTATCTGTCGACATTTTTCACAAAATTGTACATTCTTTGGATACTTTTGTAAGCAATTTTGAGTATCTAAAGACATTGTTGCGTTTGTTAGACGTTCTTATGTCAGTCTATGCTTCTTTTAAAGTTAGGAAGATTTTAGCAGATATTCAGTCATTTTTTCAGCGCCTTATGGCGTGAGCCTGGTACCTGTGGATTTTTGTCCAAAATTATACATTCTTTAGTTATTATTGAAAGTAATTTT
Source organism: Dastarcus helophoroides (assembly GCA_028583605.1). Lineage (NCBI taxonomy): Eukaryota > Metazoa > Arthropoda > Insecta > Coleoptera > Bothrideridae > Dastarcus > Dastarcus helophoroides. The sequence goes on along the minus strand of CM053335.1, from coordinate 13,171,837 downwards.
AAGTTTCTAAATACGCTAATACACTCGTTAGATTTTTTTAAATGAATGGAAAATTTTTCTCAAAGTTTTGAATTTTACAACTATCAAAAAAGGTCATTTCAACACTTTATAAGGTCGACCTGGTTTCCGTCGAAGTTTTTTTATAAAATTGTGCATCCATTAAGACCTTTGTAAGCAATTTAAAGTATCTAAGGACGCTGTTGCGTTCGTTAGACGTTTTTATATCAGTCTATGTTTGTTTTTAAAGTTAGGAAGTTTTTAGCAGTCATTTAATTTCAGCACGTTATGGCATGGCTCTGGTACCTATGGATCCTTATGCGAGATTATACATACTTTGATTATCCTTGAATGCAATTTTAGGTCTTTAAAGGCGCTAATACACTCGTTAGATTTTTTTAAATGAATGAGAAATTTTTTACAGAATTTTGAATTTTACAATTGTCAAACGGTCATTTTGACACCTTAAGAGATTGAACTTGTATCTGTCGACACTTTTTAGACAATTGTATATAGTTTGCATACTTCTGTAAGTAATTTTCAGTATCTAGAGACATTGTTACGTTCGTTAGACGTTTTTATGTCAGTCGATGCTTCTTCTAAAGTTAGGAAGATTTTAGCAGTCATTCAGTCATTATTTTAGCGCCTTATGGCATGACCCTGGTACTTGCAAATTTTTCTGCAAAATTATACATACTTAAGTTATCCTCGAAAGAAATTTTAAGACTCTAAAGGTGGTAATACACTCGTTAGATTTTTTTAAATGAATGGAAAATTTTTCTCAGAATTCTGAATTTTACAAATATTAAACGGTAGTTTCGACACCTTATAAAGTCGTTTGGTATCTGAAGATATTTTTTTACAAAATTGTGTATTCTTTGAATAAACCTGTAAGCAATTTCGAGTATCTAAAGACATTATTGCATTCGTTAGACTTGTTTATATCAGTCTATGTTTTTTTTAAAGTTAGGAAGTCTTTAGCAGCTATTCAGTCATATTTCCAGCGCCTTATGACATGATTCTGGTGCCTGTCGATTTTTATACAAAATGATACATACTTTGGTTATCCTTGAAGGCAATTTTAAGTTTCCAAAGGTGCCAATACACTCGTCAGATTTTTTTACATGAATGGGAAATTTTTCTCAAAGTTTCAATTTTACAATTATTAAACTGTCATTTTGACAACTTATGAGGTCGACCTTGTATCTATCAAAATTTTTACAAAATTGTATATCCCTTAAATAACTTTGTAAACAATTTCGAGTATCTAAAGACAGTATTGCGTTCGTTAGGCGTTTTTATATCAGTCTATGCCTTTTTTAAAGTTAGGAAGATTTTAGCAGCCATTCAATAATTTTTTTAGCGCGTGATGGCATGGCTCTGGTACCTATGATCCTTATGAAAAATTATACATACTTTGATTATCCTTCAAAGCAATTTTAAGACTCTTGAGGCTCTAATACACTCGTAAGATATTTTTAAAAGAATGGGAAGTTTTCCTCAAAGTTTTGGATTTTATAATTGTCAAAACGGTCATTTTGACACCTTATTAGGTCAATTTGGTATCTGTCGACATTTTTTACAAAATTGTATATTCTTTGAATACTTTTGGAAGCAATTTTGAGTATCTAAATGCATTGTTGCATTTGTTAGACGTTTTTATGTCAGTCTATGCTTCTTTTAAAGTTAGGAAGATTTTAGCAGCCATTCAGTCATTTTTTCAGCGCCTTATGGCCTGACCCTGGTACCTGTGGATTTTTATCCAAAATTATACGTTTTTTGGTTATTATTGAAAGTAATTTTAAGTTTTTAAATACGCTAATGCACTCGCTAGATTTTTTTAAATGAATTGGAAATTTTTCTCAGAATTCTGAATTTTACAATTATTAAACGGTGGTTTCGACGCCTTATAAAGTCGTTCTGGTATCTGAAGATATTTTTTACAAAATTGTACATTCTTTGAATAAGCTTGTAAGCAATTTCGGATATTTAAAGACATTATTGCGTTCATTAGACTTGTTTATTTCAGTCTATGTTTTTTTAAAGTTAGGAAGTCTTTAGCAGCTATTCAGTCATATTTTTAGCGCCTTATGACATGATTCTGGTGCCTGTGGATTTTTATGCAAAATTATACATACTTTGGTTATCCTTGAAGGCAATTTTAAGTTTCTAAAAGGCGCTAATACACTCGTTAGATTTTTTTACATGAATGGGAAATTTTTCTCAAAGTTTTGAATTTTACAATTGTTAAACCGTCATTTTGACACCTTGTGAGATCAACCTTGTATCTGTCAAAATTTTTTGCAAAATTGCATATCCCTTAAATAACTTTGTAAGCAATTTCGAGCATCTAAAGACAGTATTGCGTTCGTTAGACGTTTTTATATCAGTCCATGCTCTTTTAAAGTTAGGAAGCTTTAGCAGCCATTCAATAATTTTTTCCAGCGCGTTATGGCATGGCTCTGGTACCTATAGATCCTTATAGAAAATAATACATTCTTTGATTATCCTTCAAAGCAATTTCAAGACTCTTAAGGTGCTAATACACTCGTAAGATATTTTTAAAAGAATGGGAAATTTATCTCAAAGATTTGAATTTTACAATTGTCAACGGTCATTTTGACACCTTATTAGGTCAACCTAGTATCTGTCGACATTTTTTACAAAATTGTACATTCTTTGGATACTTTGTAAGCAATTTTGATTATCTAAAGACATTGTTGGGCTCGTTAGACTTTTGAATATCAGTCTATGCTTTTTTAAAGTTAGGAAGTTTTTAGCAACAGTTTCACTCAATTTTTCAGCACCTTATGGCATGATCCTGGCATTTGTGTATTTTCTATGCAAAATTATACATACTTTAGTTATCATGAAATTAATTTTAAGTGTCTTAAAGCGCTAATACACTCGTTAGATTTTTTTAAAAGCGTGAAAAATTTTTCCCAAAGTTTTGAACTTTATAACTATCAAAAGGTCATTTCAACACTTTATGAGGTCGACCTGGTCTCTGTCGACGTTTCTTATAAAATTCTGCATCCTTTAAAAACCCTTGTAAGCAATTTAGAGTATCTAAGCACATTGTTGCGTGCGTTAGACGTTTGTAATATCAGTCTATGTTTTTTTTTGAAACTTAGGAAGTTCTTGGCAGCCATTCAATCATTTTATTAGAGCTTTATGGCATGGCTTTGGTACCTATGGATCCTTATGCAAAATTATACATACTTTGATTATCCTTGAACGCAATTTTAGGTCTTTAAAGGCGCTAATACACTCGTTAGATTTTTTTAAATGAATGGGAAATTTTTCTCAAAGTTTTGAATTTTACAATTGTTAAACGGTCATTTTGACACCCTTATTAGGTCGATCTGGTATCTATCAACATTTTTTACAAAATTGTACATTCTTTGGATACTTTTGCAAGCAATTTTGAGTATCTAAAGTCATTGTTGCGTTTGTTAGACGTTTTTATGTCAGTATTTGCTTCTTTTAAAATTAGGATGATTTTAGCAGCCATTCAGTCACTTTTTCAGCACCTTTATGGCGTGATCGTGGTACCTGTAGATTTTTATGCAAAATTATACATACTTTGATTATTCTTGAAACAAATTGTGAGTCATTGAAGGTGCTAATACACTCGTTAGATTTTTTTTAAATGAATGAAAAATTTTTCACAGAATTTTGAATTTTACAATTGTCAAACGGTCATTTTGACACCTTATGAGGTCGACCTGGTATCTGTCGACAATTTTTTAGACAAATATACATCTTTTGGATACTTTTGTAAGCAATTTTAGGTATCTAAAGATATTGTTGCGTTCGTTAGACATCTTAATGTCAGTCTATGCTTCTTTTAAAGTTAGGAAGATTTTAGCAGTTATTCAGTCATTTTTTTAGCGCCTTATGGCGTGACCGTGGTATCTGTAGAATTTTATGCAAAATTATACATACTTTAGTTATTCTTTAAACAAATATTTTAAGTCTTAAAATGCTAATACACTCGTTAGATTTTTTTAAATGAATGAGAAATTTTTTTACAGAATTTTGAATTTTACAATTGTCAAACGGTCATTTTGACACCTTATAAGGTCGACCTGGTATCTGTCGACGTTTTTTTTTTATTTTTACATCCTTCGAATAACCTTGTCAGCAATTTCGAGTATCTAAGACATTGTTGCGTTCGTTAGACGTTTTTATGTCAGTCTATGCCTTTTTTAAAGTTAGGAAGTTTTTGGCAGCTCTTCAGTAATTTTTTCAGCGCCTTATGGCATGACCTTGGTACATGTGGATTTTAATGCAAAATAATACATACTTTATTATCATTGAAAGTAATTTTAAGTTTCTAAAAGCGCTAATAGACTCGTTAGATTTTTTTTTAATGAATGGGAAATTTTTCTCAAAATTTTGAATGTTACATTTGTCAAACGGTCATTTTGACACCTTATTAGGTCAACCTGGTATCTGTCGACATCTTTTACAAAATTGTACATTCTTTGGATACTTTTGTAAGCAATTTTGAGTATCTAAAGACATTATTGCGTTCGTGAGACTTGTTTATTTCAGTTTATGTTTTTTTTTAAAGTTAGGAAGTCTTTAGCAGCTATTCAGTCATATTTCCAGCGCCTTATAACATGATTCTGGTGCCTGTAAATTTTTATGCAAAATTATACATACTTTGGTTATCCCTGAAGGCAATTTTAAGTTTCTAAAGGCGCTAATACACTCGTTAGATTTTTTTACATGAATGGGAAATTTTTTAGAGATTTTGAATTTTACAATTGTTAAACCGTCATTTTGACACCTTATGAGGTTGACCTTGCATATGTCAAAATTTTTTACAAAATTCTATATCCCTTGAATAACTTTGTAAGCAATTTCGAGTATCTAAAGACAGTATTGCGTTCGTTAGACGTTTTTATATCAGTCTATGCCTTTTTTAAAGTTAGGAAGCTTTAAGCAGCCATTCAATAATTTTTTTTAGCGCGTTATGGCATGGCTCTGGTACCTATAGATCCTTATGGAAAATTATACATACTTTGATTATCCTTCGAAGCAATTTTAAGGACTCTTGAGGCGCTAATACACTCGTATGATATTTTTAAAAGAATGGGAAGTTTTTCTCAAAGTTTTGAATTTTATAATTGTCAAACGGTCATTTTGACACCTTATTATTTTTTACAAAATTGTACATTCTTTGGATACTTTTGTAAGCAATTTTGAGTATCTAAAGACATTGTTGCGTTAGTTAGACGTTTTTAGGTCAGTCTATGTTTCTTTTAAAATTAGGAAGATTTTAGCAGATATTCAGTCATTTTTTCAGCGCCTTATGGCGTGAACCTGGTACCTGTGGATTTTTGTCTAAAATTATACATTCTTTAGTTATCATTGAAAGTAATTTTAAGTTTCTAAATACGCTAATACACTCGTTAGATTTTTTTAAATGAGTGGAAAATTTTTCTCAAAGTTTTGAATTTTACAACTATCAAAAAAGGTCATTTCAACATTTTATAAGGTCAACCTGGTTTCCGTCGAAGTTTTTTTATAAAATTGTGCATCCATTGGAGACTTTTGTAAGCAATTTAAAGTATCTAAGGACGCTGTTGCATTCGTTAGACGTTTTTATATCAGTCTATGTTTGTTTTTAAAGTTAGAAAGTTTTTAGCAGTCATTTAATTTCAGCACGTTATGGCATGGCTCTGGTACCTATGGATCCTTATGCGAGATTATACATACTTTGATTATCCTTGAATGCAATTTTAGGTCTTTAAAGGCGCTAATACACTCGTTAGATTTTTTTAAATGAATGGAACATCTTTCTCAGAGTTTTAAATTTTACAATTATCAAACGGTCATTTTGACACCTTAAGAGATTGAACTTGTATCTATCGACACTTTTTAGACAATTGTATATAGCTTGCATACTTTTGTAAGCAATTTTGAGTATCTAGAGACATTGTTACGTTCGTTAGACGTTTTTATGTCAGTCGGTGCTTCTTTTAAAGTTAGGAAGATTTTAGCAGTCATTCAGTCATTATTTTAGCGCCTTATGGTATGACCCTGGTACTTTTAATGCAAAATTATACATACTTTGGTTATAATCGAAAGAAATTTTAAGTCTCTAAAGGTGGTAATACACTCGTTAGATTTTTTTAAATGAATGGGAAATTTTTCTCAGAATTCTGAATTTTAGGGTGGTTTCGACACCTTATGAAGTCGTTCTGGTATCTAAAGATATTTCTTACAAAATTGTGCATTCTTTAAATGAGCCTATAAGCAGTTTCGAGTATCTAAAGACATTATTGCGTTCGTTAGACTTGTTTATTTCAGTCTATGTTTTTTTTAAAGTTAGGAAGTCTTTAGCAGCTATTCAGTCATATTTCTAGCGCCTTATAACATGATTCTGGTGCCTGTGGATTTTTATGGAAAATGATACATACTTTGGTTATCCTTGAAGACAATTTTAAGTTTCTAAAAGCGCTAATATACTCGTTAGATTTTTTTTACATGAATGGGAAATTTTTCTCAAAGTTATGAATTTTACAATTGTTAAACTGTCATTTTGACATTTTGACGACCTTATGAGGTCGACCTTGTATCTGTCAAAATTTTTTACAAAATTGTATATCCTTTGAATAACTTTGTAAGCAATTTCGAGCATTTAAAGACAGTATTGCGTTCGTTTAGACGTTTTTACATCAGTCTATGCCTTTTTTTAAAGTTAGGAAGCTTTTAGCAGCCATTCAATAATTTTTTTAGCGCGTTATGGCATGGCTCTGGTATCTATTGATCCTCATGAAAAATTATACATACTTTGATTTTTTTTTCGAAGCAATTTTAAGACTCTTAAGGCGCTAATACACTCGTAAGATATTTTTAAAAGAATGGGAAGTTTTTCTCATAGTTTTGAATTTTATAATTGTCAAACGGTCATTTTGACACCTTATTAGGTCAACCTAGTATCTGTCGACATTTTTCACAAAATTGTACATTCTTTGGATACTTTTGTAAGCAATTTTGAGTATCCAAAGACATTGTTGCGTTTGTTAGAAGTTTTTATGTCAGTATATGCTTCTTTTAAAGTTAGGAAGATTTTAGCAGATATTCAGTCATTTTTTCAGCGCCTTATGGCGTGAGTCTGGTACCTGTGAATTTTTGTCTAAAATTATACATTCTTTAGTTATCATTGAAAGTAATTTTAGGTTTCTAAATACGCTAATACACTTGTTAGATTTTTTTAAATGAGTGGAAAATTTTTCTCAAAGTTTTGAATTTTACAACTATCAAAAAAGGTCATTTCAATACTTTATAAGATCGACCTGGTTTCTATTGACGTTTTTTATAAAATGTGCATCCTTTGGAGACTTTTGTAAGCAATTGAAAGTATCTAAGGATATTGTTGCATTCGTTAGACATTTTTATATCAGTCTATGTTTTTTTTTTAAAGTTAGAAAGTTTTTAGCAGTCATTTAATTTCAGCACGTTATGGCCATGGCCCTATGGATCCTTATGCCAAATTATACATACTTTGATTATCCTTGAATGCAGTTTAGGTCTTTAAAGGTGCCAATACACTCGTTAGATTTTTTAAATGAATGAGAAATTTTTCTCAAAGTTTTGAATTTTACAATTATTAAACGGTCATTTCGACACCTTATGAGGTCCACCTGGTACATGTTGACATTTAATACAAAAGTGTACATTCTTTGAATAACCCTGTAAGCAATTTAGAGTATCCAAAGACATTCTTGCGTTCGCTAGACGTTTTATATCAGTCTATGCCTTTTTTAAAGTTAGGAAGCTTTTAGCAGCTATTCAGTCATTTTTTCAGCGCCTTATGGCATGACCCTGGTACCTGTGGATTTTTATGCAAAATTATATATGCTTTGATTATCTTTGAAAGTAATTTTAAGTTTCTAAAGCGCTAATGCACTCGTTAGAATTTTTTAAATGAATGGAAAATTTTTCTCAAAGTTTTGAATTTTACAATTGTCAAACGGTCATTTTGACACCTTAAGAGATTGAACTTGTACCTGGCAACATTTTTTAAACAATTGTATGTAGTTTGTATACTTTTGTAAGCAATTTTAAGTATCTAAAGACATTGTTGCGTTCGTTAGATGTTTTTATGTCAGTCTATGCTTCTTTTAAAGTTAGGAATATTTTAGCAGACATTCAGTCATTTTTTCAGCGCTTTATAGCATGACTCTGGTATCTGTGGATTTTTATGCAAAATTATACATAATTTGATTATCCTTGAAAGCAATATTAAGTTTCCAAAGGCGATAATAAACTCGTTAAATTTATTTTAAATGAATGCGATATTTTTCTAAAAGTTTTTAATTTTACAGTTATAAAAGAGTCAACTTTTAAGATCGACCAGGTATCTGTCAAAGTGTTTTTGCAAAATTATACATTCTTAGATTACCATTGTAAGCAATGTCGACTATCCAAAGACATTATTGCGTTCGTTAGATTTATATTTAACTTTAAACTTAATTCTTTTGGTACAATTCACTAGCAAAATTAAAAAGATTGAATTTTCGTCGACTTTGAGTCAAAGGTCCACAAAAGAAATAATCGAAATTTCAAAGATATGATTCTTTTTGGAAATCCATCGGAATTCTTTTCAGAAAATTTGCCCTTTTTGATTTCAGCTTTAAAGTGGGAACTACCACTGTTTAGTTTTTAAAACCACTTGAAAAACGAAATTCAAGAATAAGTTCAAAAATTTGTGATAAAAGTACCAGATTACAAGTTAAAAATGTTGTTTCTTTTCTTATTTCCTGAAATCCTTTTAAAAAAGTCAGCATTTTGGAAGTTCTAAAAAAACTGCTTGGAGAAAAACTGAATTTTTTAATATTTATTCCGATTACTTTCATTAAAACTTCAGGAAGGAACGTTAGGAATTTTTATTTCAATTTTTATTTCCAATTGTTTGAATATAATCATTATAATCTCAAAATATTAAATTTTTAAAGCTTCTACCTTAACCTCGAATTTTAAAATTTTTTTCCGAAATTTTTTCGTTAACTTGAAAGTTCAAGTTTCTTTTCTTTTAATCTCGAAATGTCGATAAATGCAAAGGTCTAAATTTTTTATTTATTTAGATTGCAGATATTTTTAAAATAATTATGAATATTTTCAAACGAGTTACCATTCTCATGATTTTTTTTATTTTAATATTTTGCTCCAGTTGAACTGTTTAAATTTCATGTTGAAATTCAAAAAAAAATGTTTCCTGGTATTTTAACAAAATTTTGACTGTTAACTGTAAATGTTGGACTTTTTTTGCTGAGAATTTGGATTTAGAATGAAAAAAAGGTTAGGTTTTAAAATAGAGATTCTTAAGTGCAATGTTTTATTTATAAGTAAAGAAAAAATATGACTTTTTTTTGGAAATCCATCGGAATTTTAGAAATTTTGCCTTTTTTGAATCAGATTTAAGTGGAACACTACCAATGTTTAGTTTTAAAACCACTTTAAAAACGAAATTGACGACTAAGTTCGAAAAATTTGAGATAAAAATCTACCAGATACACAAGTTAAAAATGTTGTTTTGTTTCTTATTTCCTGAAATCTTTTTAAAAAAGTCAACATTTAAAAGTTCTAAAAAAAACTGCTTAAAGAAAATTGAATCTTTTAGAAAAAGGTCGAAACAAGGTAAAGAAAATTCTGATTACTTTATAAACTTAAGGAAGGAAAGTTAAAAATTTTCATTTCAAATTTCAACATTATTTGAGAATGTCAAGTTTAATCTTGGATTAAAATATTCTTTTATTTCAAGTTCCAAAGGTAAACACTTTGCCATTGAAATCACATTTCTAGAGAAAAGTTAAGCTGTAAGAATCTAAACATTTTTTTTGCAAAATACTAATCTTTTCCCAGAATAACAGACGTAAATTTGGATTATTCAAAATATTTTTTTACAAGATTAAAATCGAGAATTCAAAATGAAAGTTAAAATTCCACAAACAAAGTGAAAAGGAATTTTCAAAAATTTGAATAAAATTTAAATTTAATTTTAAAATATATCTTAGTCAAAAAACCTTTCTTACTAAAACCAAGATGAAGTAATAAGGTGCTGAATTCGGAAATTCTGCAAAACTTGAACAATTTTTAAAAATTGAAATACAAAAATTGTCCCCCGAAACCAAGAAAGATTAAAAAACACAACAAAGGTTGCTCTAACGCGCTCGGTTGTTGTGTTTTTTAATCTTTCTTGGTTTCAGGAGACAATTTTTGTATTTCAATTTTTAAAGATAACCAAGGAGTAGCCCGTTCCACCAAAATTGAACAAGGCTCTAAATATTTTATTTTTCGACTTATATATTTTGGCAAAATTATTTTTTTTTATTATCGTTTATAATTGAGGCTTTATTTTTTATATAAGCTTCAAGTTTAAAGTTGAAATCTTGAGAAATAATCAAAATTTTGGATTATAAAAATATTCTCGAAATCCCACTTTATTCACGTTTTAACTTTCAGCTGGAATATTTCACTTTTTTTACAAAATTTTCCATAAAACTACATAACTTTTAAAATAGGTCGAACAAATTAGAGATAAGAATTTGATCATAAAATGGATTATTAAAAAAAAAAGAATATTGCCATTTTAAACTTTAGTTTTCAAGAAAAAAAATCGGAATTTCAACAATGCTTAATTACTTACATGTAAAGAACGATCAACATTTTGAATTCACTTCAAAAATCTCGACTTGCCTCGAAATTTTGACTTTCAATTCGAGCAACAGGTTTCTTTTTTCGAAAATTCAGATTAAAATTTCTCCAGAACCTTCAACAGTTCTAGAAATAGGCGAAAATTGAAGTGAAGATTGTGAATAAAGTCAACATTTTGGAGACGCAAAGCTTAAAAATATTTTTTCAATAAGTAGTTGTTTCAGATTTTGTATTTTCTCAACGTTACGTTTTTTTATGTTGATTCTTTTCCCAAAATTTTAATTTAAGTTGCAAAATTTAGTCTCTTTCTCTCTCTCTCTCTCTCTCTCTCTTTCTCTCTCTCTCTCTCTCTTTCTCTCTCTCTCTCTCTCTCTCTCTCTCTCTCTCTCTCTCTCTTTCTCTCTCTCTCTCTCTCTCTCTCTCTCTCTCTTTCTCTCTCGCTCCCTTCCTCACTCCATCTCTCACTCTCTCTTTCTCTCTCCCACGCTCTCCCTTTTTATCTCTTTCTCTCTAAATAGATACAGAGAAACAGTCTTAAAAACAGTTTATGTTTTGCAAGCCACTTTAGCCCAAAAACTAGGACAAAGCTTAAAGCAAACCAGGTCATTTCATTTTTCTGTCGAACGTTGGAAATTGTAAAACTCAAATTTATTGTGAGGCAATAAACGACCTCTATGCTGACTTTCCCATTAGTGTTTTGACATGTTATTTCTAACCTGACATTGAGAGAGTCGATAAATTTTATTTGAAATCGTGGTTTTGCAATTGAAGGTTTAGGACAGTCTGTTGTGTGTATTTTGTTAGTTGATTTCTCCCTAAAACAGGTTAAACACATTATGGCTTTATATGTTATGTTTCAGGAAAATTAAATTTTAATTATATATTAAGTGTCAAATTAATTATTGATATTGAAACCAAGCGCAGTATGAATTTGGAATAATTTAGCAGGTGAAGAGGTATTGTTGTGATTTTTAGCTAATTAATATCTGCAGTATAATATTTAATATATAATAATAATACCTAATATGTACTTACTCTAATATTTTGGAGAAATAACGAAATATTATTCTGACCACGTGAGGGGACAGCTATTAAAATAGCTGCCACCACTAAGGCATTATTTTTACTCTTCTATAACAAACGTTATTGTCGTGAATATTTCAATGAATTTTTAGACGGGGAGAAGCTTTTTCCCCACATAATTCAAATTAAGTTGCTGTTGGACAGCAATCTTCGAAGATATCCAAAAATTCCCGGCGCATCCACCAAAATATTAACGCGTTAGATTTTGTAATTTCTTATATTTATGATTGTCAACTGAAAGTTTCGAGCAACAGAGCTTTAATTTGTATGAACTAATTTACTTTATTGTTTAGATATTTAATTTTTTTAGCAACAATTAATTTCTATTAATTTTAGCTTAACAAAAAGCAAACACAACTTTATTTGTAGCTCCTTCATGGGAATTCTACGCGTATAACAAATTAATTTTAATTGAGCTCCCAGATCACTATAGGCCTACATTTTAGTGACCCTGTCTGGTGCTACTGAACTAGTACACATCTCAAACTCTTTGATACTTATTAGTTTTTTTTTACAATTTAATGAATCCTTCTCAAACACTTTATTAACGAAGAAATGAAATATACAATTAGCTCGTCTAATTGGGCCTTAATGTGGTTTCAACATATGAATAAAGGCACTTTTTCTCCTCGATTGAAAATACCTCAGCTCTGCGGTAAATCCCCAGTGCCATTGGAGCGATTCGAAGGGGGTACACACGCTTCAAAAGCCCGGAGGTTTATCGGCTTTTCTACAACACACGCATAATTTGCGATCTGCACATAGTTGCGAATAACCACTTTCAAGTAATGTTACACCGACAGTCAGTTTACTTTGTAATAAATTCGACTCCAATAAAACTTACCACCATCCCCTCGAACGCCGAAAACGCGCGCTTTTAAGTAAACACGATGGTGTAATGGAATGTTTAAACTGAACTTTACAAATTGCTCACCTGCAATTCTCCGGTTTTGGTCTTTGTGTAGTTTCCCACTGAAAGATGGATAGGTGGGTAGTGGAAGGATTACTTTCAAAGCGAAGGTTTAATTAAAGGCAAAACAAACTTGCTTTGACTTTAATCCATTTTCGTGATTTCGGAATGTATTAAAGTTGATTCTCATTATGCATACTAAGAGGTTCACATTATTTCCTCAACGGACCCAAATTTGTTTAATGTTTTAATACCCTGTTTACATTTTATAATCCCGCTTCCCGATTCTGTCACTTCGCAAACAATGACATAATTGGGATAGTTATTATTCAGGGGATTCGGTAACCCAGATGCATTTTAAATATTCCGTTTGGGTAAATGTATGCTCGTTTTCCTACCACCAGAGTGAAAAAATTCAACTTCTTAGGCGCCCTGTAAATTAGTCAAATACGAAATTCACCTAATTTAAAAAAAAAAAATTTGAAATGTCTCAAAAAAAGGAAAGAATCGAGAAAATAATGAATATTTCATGAAAAAAAAATTCCGTTTTCAGTCTGAAAATTTAGTTGAAAAAAAATTTTAAATGATGACAATAAAATCGCAGCTGTGAGAATGAAGTCTAAGTTGTGAGAAAATGACCGAAATTTGTATCCTAAAAATTGAACGAAATTTTCAGAGAAGTTTAACTAAAAGAGTTGCACATTTTAACTAATAGTTTCGAAGAAAAGTTTAATACATTTTAAAATATAAAGTCCAAATTTTAGGAAGAATAACAAAATCATTATTATAAAATAGATATTTTGGGGAAAAAGTACGTTAATTGCCTAATTATTGTTCCTGCGTGTTTAAATCAATATCAAGAATATTTTAAAATAAATCTCGAGCAATTTCTCGACATTTCGATATTTTTCTCAATTGTCTTCGATTTTTAAAATATTTTTTCCCCAACTGACTTTTTCCTCAAAATTTTGACTTTTTTCCTGAGAATTTGGATTCAGAGCGAAAAAAAGTTTAATTTTTAAAATGAGGATTGAAAAATACAAAAGTTTTGATTGTAGGTCGAAATTTTGAGAAAAATTAAAACATTTGCATTTTCCAATCTTCATTTTGAAACCTTAACTCTTTTTAGTTCAGATTTAAATTCTTTGGAAAAAAAAGTCGAAATTTTGAGAAAAAAGTAGTAATTTTCAAATTAAGGTTTAAATATCGAAAGGAAGCTGCACAATTCAAGACTGAATTCGCTCGAGTTTCATTGTTCTATAAAAATACTCTGTAAGCTGAAATTTCGACTTTTTCTGCCAGAAAAACCAAAGATTTTGAAATTTCAATCCTTTTATGTATTTTTCATTTTTAATTTTGGCGGTCTTTGGTTATCTTTAAAAATTGAAATACAAATTTTGTCTCGTTTCAACCCTTTTATTTATTTTTCATTTTTAATTTTCCAAAAAAATTCGTTGTGTTTACCAGCTCAACATTTTCTCGTCTTCCAAAAATCTTAAATATATTTTCCACAACGTTGGTCTAAAGTTTAAAATTTTATCTAATAAAACTCAAACTTTTGTTTACAAAATCCGAATTTTTCCAAAATTTTAACTTTTTTCTTGTAATTTTAAAATTAAACAGTCCCAAAATTTCAATTATAATCTTCAACGTATTTTGATAAATTCTACAATTTTGTTGGAAATTTTTACCTCTTTCTAAAATTTTTAGTTTAAACTTGAGTTGTTTTATAAATTCCTCGTTTTTTTTTTGAAATTTAGACTTTAAACTGTAAAATTTTTTGTACTTTTTGATTATTTTTAATATTTCGAATATAATCTCGAAATATCGATCTTCTATCTATTTGTTATTAATTCAGAATTTTTTTTAACTTTCCAAATTTTCATAATTCCAAGCTCATATTTTTGCCTTTTTATCAGACTTGGATTTCAAATACAAATTTAAAAATAAATGAGTGAAGTTGGCGTTTGGTTAAGTTAAATTCACTCGCAAATCTTAAATGTATTGTTCATAATAAAAACCAACTTTTAAAAAGAAATAAATTTATAATTTCTCAAAATTTCGACTTTTTTTCTGAGAATTTGGATCCAGAGCGAAAAAAAGTTTGATTTTTAAAATGAGGATTGGAAAATACAAAAGTTTTAATTGTAAGTCGAAATTTTGGGAAAAATTAAAAACATTTGCATTTTCCAATCTTCATTTTGAAACCTTAACTTTTTTTTAGTTCAGATTTAAATTCTCTGAAAAAAAAGTCGAAATTTTGAGAAAAAAGTAGTAATTTTCAAATTGAGTTTTAAATATCGAAAGGGAGCTGCACAATTCAAGACTGAATTCGCTCGAGTTTCATTGTTCTATAAAAATGCTCTGTAAGCTAAAATTTCGACTTTTTTTTCCAGAAAAAACCAAAGATTTTGAAATTTCAATCCTTTTATGTATATTTCATTTTTAATTTTGGCGGTCTTTGGTTATCTTTAAAAATTGAAATACAAATTTTGTCTCATTTCAACCCTTTTATTTATTTTTCATTTTTAATTTTCCAAAAAAATTCGTTGTGTTTACCAGCTCAACATTTTCTCGTCTTCCAAAAATCTTAAATATATTTTCACAACGTTGGTCTAAAGTTTAAAATTTTATCTAATAAAACTCAAACTTTTGTTTACAAAATCCGAATTTTCCAAAATTTTAACTTTTTTCTTGTAATTTTAAAATTAAACAGTCCCAAAATTTCAATTATAATCTTCAACGTATTTTGATAAATTCTACAGTTTTGTTGGAAATTTTTACCTCTTTCTAAAATTTTGAGTTTAAACTTGAGTTGTTTTATAAATTTCTCGTTTTTTTTTTTTGAAATTTAGACTTTAAACTGTAAAATTTTTTGTACTTTTTGATTATTTTTAATATTTCGAATATAATCTCGAAATATCGATCTTCTATCTATTTGTTATTAATTCAGAATTTTTTTTAACTTTCCAAATTTTCATAATTCCAAGCTCATATTTTTGCTCTTTTATCAGACTTGGATTTCAAATGCAAATTTAAAAATAAATGAGTGAAATTGGCATTTTATTAGGTTAAATTCACTCGCAAATCTTAAATGTATTATTCATAATAAAAACCAACTTTTAAAGAGAATATTTTGATAAAAAACCTAAAATTTAAGGTATAAACTTAAAGAAACATTTTAAAATCAATATAGAATTGAAATTCGGAAAATAAAGTTAAAATTCAAAAAGTCAAAAGTCTAAATATTCAATTTTTGATTGAATTCAATTTTTAATTAAATTTTTACACCAAACTTTGAAAAAGAAACGTTTTCAAAAACAAACCACATTAACATATTTTTTCGAAACTGCTACTTTAAATTTAGGACCTTAACGGAGATAAAGGATCATTGGGGGTCTCCAGTTTATTGAAGCTATTTGTGGCAGGTCAAAATTGCATGCACCAGATGTGTTAAACAATTAGAAATAGGAAAGAAAGCAAAAGACCGCCAGTATCGATTTGAATCTCAATGCAGATGACGTGGATGCATCTTTTGCTAATCTTTTTAGATTAGTACGCTTGAAAATGCCAGTTCTGCTGGCGAAATACGTATCGCGTAATTATTTATTTAATTGCCGATGTGGTAAAGGGGTGAAACCTTCTTTGGACTTAGGATCTTAACAAAATTAAAACCCTCAACATAGAATTTATGACAAAAAAGGGTTAAATTTTTGAGAAATTTTTGAATTTATAAGAAAAAAAGTTGTGTGAGAAGTGAACATTTCAAGACAGAAATTCTAAAAATTCAAAGAAACAAAATTTGGAACCTAGAGTACTAATTTTGAAAAGGTTTACTATTTTTCTTTAAATGTCTAGGTTAATCTCGAGATTTTGATTTTTAATTCGAAGCGTGTACTTTTTTCCAAAATTTTTTAATCAAAATTTGAACTTCATTCAAAACTTCAACTTTTATTCCGAAACAAAAATCACTTTAATCACAAATTAGAATTTAAAAGCAAGAATATACACTTTTTTTCCTGAGATTTTTTTGGAAACTTAGATATTTAAAGAAAATCTAAATTTTAAGAAATTATAAATTTATTTTTCGAGAAAGTCAAAATATTCTAAAACTCCAAATTATCAAGGAGACGAAATTTCCAACAAAAGTCGTAAATTCTAAAAAAAGTCGAAACTCCGAAAAATGTCAAAATTTTTAAGTAAGTCCAAATTTTAAAAAAATTCAAATTTTGTTAAAGAATCCAGCATTTCTGGAGAAAGTTAAATGAAAAAACGTCAAAACGTTCAAAATAGTGTCAATTTTTAAAAATATAGCAATGTTTGTGAAAGTATTCAAATTTTCAATACAGGAAATTAAAATTTAGAGAAAAAGCTAAGGATTTTGAAAAAAAAAAATGAATTATTTTTGAAATGTCGAAGCTAACCTACTATATAAAAGTGGAACTTTCAAAAAAGTTCAAATGTCGAGAAGAAAGTTGAATTTTTTTTTAAAAAGTCAGAATAAAAAAAAAATTCGAAATGTTTAGATTTTTAAAAGAGTCGAAATTTTCAATAACTAATTGAAATTTAGAAAGTAAGATTTTTTAAAAAAAGTAAAATTTTGAAAGAAGTATCCAAACATAACAACACACATTTTTTTTTAAATCGCATATGCGATCCAAATCTGATCAAAAGGCAAACATGTAAGCTTGTGAAAAATTGGAATTACAAAAAAAAATCTGAATTAATAAGAAAAATCGATAGAAGATTGATATTTCGAGATTATATTCGAAATTTTCAAAATAATCAAAATGTATAAAAAATTTTAGAGTTTGAAGTCTAAACTTAAAAAAATGTTTAAAATTTATTAGACAATTTAAGTTCAAACTCAAAATTTTAAAAAGAGATAACAATTTTAATTAATTTTAGAAATTGGGGTATTTAAGTGGGAAAGTTAAGTATCAAACTCTAAAGTTCATTTTTTCCTTCAAAATTTTGATGTTTTTCTTAAAGTGTTGTCTTTAAATATTAAAAATGCAAAAAAATTCAAAGTAAAGATGCATAATTTTCAGGAAAAAAAGAAGTATCCGAATAAAAATTTTTTGAAAGTTCGACTTTTATTTAGTAGGTTAGCTTCGACATTTCAAAAATAATTCATTTTTTTTCAAAATCCTTAACTTTTTCTCTAAATTTTAATTTCCTGTATTGAAAATTTGAATAATTTTACAAACATTTCTATATTTTTAAAAATTGACACTATTTGGAAAACTTAGATTTTTCAGAATCGTGACCTGAAAGTTTTGACGTTTTTTCAACTTTCAAATTCAACTGTTTCCAGTAATGCTGGATTCTTTCACAATATTTGGATTTTTAAAATTTGAACTTACTTAAAAATTTTGACATTTTTCGGAGTTTCGATTTTTTTTTAGAATTTACGACTTTTTTTGAAAATTTCGTCTCCTTGATAATTTAGATTTTTAGAGTATTTTGACTTTCCCGAAAAATAAATTTATAATTTCTTAAAATTTAGATTTTTTTTTAAATATTTAAGTTTTCAAAAAAATCTCAGGAAAAAAGTGTATATTCTTGCTTTTAAGTTTTAATTTGTGATTAAAAATGATTTTTGTTTCAAAATAAAAAGTTGAAGTTTTGAAGGAAGTTCAAATTTTGATTAAAAAAATTTTGGAAAAAAGTACACACTTCGAATTAAAAATCAAAATCTCAAGATTAACCTAGGACATTTAAAGAAAAAAAAGTGAACCTTTTCAAAATTAATACTCTTGGTTCCAAATTTTCTTTCTTTGAAATTTAAAATTTCTGTTTTGAAATGTGGACTTCTCACACAACCATTTGTCTTATAAATTCAAAAATTTCTCAAAAAGTTCACCTTTTTTGTGATAAATTTATGTTGTTTTAATTTTGTTTTAAGATCGTAATTTTAAAGTAGAAGTTTTGAAAAAATATTTTAATGTGGTTTGTTTTTGAAAACGTTTCTTTTTCAAAGTTTGCTGTAAAAATTTATTGAAAAATTGAATTCAATCAAAAATTGAATATTTAGACTTTTTATAAAAATTTTGACTATCTTCTGAATCTTAATGCTATATTGATTTTAAAATGTTTCTTTAAGTTTATACCTTAAATTTTAGGTTATCAAAATGTTCTCTTTAAAAGTTGACTTTTATTATAAATAATACATTTAAGAGTTGCGAGTGAATTCAACTTAATAAAATGCCAATTTCACTTATTTATTTTTAAATTTGCATTTGAAATATAAGTCTGATAAAAAGGCAAAAATATGAGCTACCAAGAAAGATTTAAAAAAAAAGATCAAAAAAAAATTTCTTGCTTTTTAGGGGATAAGGTTTGTATTTCAACTTCCTTTTTAATTGAAAGTTTAACTCCAAGCTAACTTTTTAAGGTTTCGATTGCATTAAAAATTGAATTTTTGGAAGGTAATTGTTTTACTGCAAGTTAATTTTTTGATAATTTCTTCCAAAATTTTTTCCAGAAAAATTCGTTGTGTTTAGCAGCTTAACATTTTATCGTCTTCAAAAAATTTTAATCATATTTTTACAACGTTGGTCCAAAGTTTAAAATTTTATCTAATATAACTCAAACTTTTGTTTACAAAATCCAAATTTTTCCAAAATTTTAACTTTTTTCTTGTCATTATAAAATTAAATAGTCCCAAAATTTCAATTATAATCTTCAACGTTTTTTGATAAATTCTACATTTTTGTTGGAAATTTTTACCTCTTTCTAAAATATTGAGTTTAAACTCGAGTTGTTTTATAAATTTCTCGTTTTTTTTTTTGAAATTTAGGCTTTAAACTCTAAACTTTTTTGTACTTTTGATTATTTTTAAAATTTCGAATATAATCTCAAAATATAGATCTTTTATCTATTTGTTATTAATTCAGAATTTTTTTAACTTTCCAAATTTTCATAATTCCAGGCTCACATTTTTGCCTTTTTGTCAGATCAAATGCAAATTTAAAAATAAATGAGTGTTAATTGTATTCGAATACTTCCTTTTTTCCTGAAAATTATGCATCTTTACTTTCAATTTTTACATTTTTGATATTTAAAGACAACAACTTGGGGAAAAAAAAATTAATTCTGGAGTTTCCAAAATGAAAAATTTTCGACTTTATTTGGAAATTTCGTCTCCTTGATAATTTGGACTTCTAGAATATTTTGACTTTCTCGAAAAATAAATTTAAAATTTCTTAAAATTAAGAATTTCTTTAAATATTGAAGTTTTCAAAAAAATCTCAGGAAAAAAGTGTATATTCTTGCTTTTAAGTTCTAATTTGTGATTAAAAATGATTTTTGTTTCGGAATACAAGTTGAAATTTTTGAATGAAGTTCAAATTTTGATTCAAAAATTTTGGTGAAAAGTATACGCTTCGAATTAAAAATCAAAATCTCGAGATTAACCTACAAATTTAAAGAAAAAAAGTGAACCATTTCAAAATTAAAACTGTAGGTTCCAAATTTTTTTCTTTGGAATTTAAAATTTCTTGAAATGTGGACTTCTCACACAACTTTTTTTCTTATAAATTCAAGGATTTCTCGAAAACTTTACCTTTTTTTGTCATAAATTCTATGTTAAGAGTTTTAATTTTGTTCTAAGATCGTAATTTTAAAGTAGAAATTTTGAAAAAATATTTTAATGTGGCTTGTTTTTGAAAAGGTTTCTTTTTCAAAGTTTGGTGTAAAAATTGAATCAAAAATTGAATTCAATCAAAAATTTTGACTTTATCTTCTGAATTTTAATCCTATATTGATTTCAAAATGTTGCTTTAAGTTTATACCTTCAATTTTTAGTTTTTTATCAAAATGTTCTCTTTAAAAGTTGGGTTTTATTATAAATAATATATTTAAGATTTGCGACTGAATTTAATCTAATAAAATGCTAATTTCGTTTAGAAATGTTTTTAAAATTTTGTAGCTATTTAAAAATTTTGACATTTTTCGGACTTTCGACTTATCTTGGAACTTTCGACTTTTTTTTGGAAATTTCGTCTCCTTGATAATTTGGACTTTTAGAATATTTTGACTTTCTCGAAAAATAAATTAACAATTTCTTAAAATTCAGATTTTCTTTAAATATTGAAGTTTCCAAAAAAATCTCAGGGAAAAAGTGTATATTCTTGCTTTTAAGTTCTAATTTGTAATTAAAAATGATTTTTGTTTCGGAATAAAAGTTGAAATTTTTGAATGAAGTTCAAATTTTGATTCAAAAATTTTGGTGAAAAGTACACGCTTCGAATTAAAAATTAAAATCTCGAGATCAACCTACAAATTTAAAGAAAAAAAGTGAACCTTTTCAAAATTAAAACTGTAGGTTCCAAATTTTCTTCTTTGGAATTTAAAATTTCTTTCTTGAAATGTGGACTTCTCACACAACTTTTTTTCTTATAAATCCAAGGATTTCTCAAAAATTTTACCTTTTTTTTGTCATAAATTCTCTGTTAAGGGTTTAGATTTTATTCCAAGATTGTAATTTTAAAGTAGAAGTTTGAAAAAATATTTTAATGTGGTTTGTTTTTGAAAACGTTTCTTTTTCAAAGTTTGGTGTAAAAATTGAATCAAAAATTGTATTCAATCAAAAATTTTGACTTTATCTTCTGAATTTCAATCTTATATTGATTTCAAAATGTTGCTTTAAGTTTATATCTTCAATTTTTAGTTTTTTATCAAAATGTTCTCTTTAAAAGTTGGTTTTTATTATAAATAATATATTTAAGATTTGCGAGTGAATTTAACCTAATAAAATGCCAATTTCATTTAGAAATGTTTTTAAAATTTTGTAGCTATTTAAAAATTTTGACATTTTTCGGACTTTCGACTTATCTTAGAATTTTCGACTTTTATTTGGAAATTTCGTCTCCTTGATAATTTGAACTTTTAGAATATTTTGACTTTCTCAAAAAATTAAATTTACAATTTCTTAAAATTCAGATTTTCTTTAAATATTGAAGTTTCCAAAACAATCTCAGGAAAGAAGTGTATATTCTTGCTTTTAAATTCTAATTTGTGATTAGAAAATGATTTTTGTTTAGAATACAAATTGAAATTTTTGAATGAAGTTTAAATTTTGATTCAAAAATTTTGGTGAAAAGTATGCGCTTCGAATTAAAAATTAAAATCTTGAAATTAACCTACAAATTTAAAGAAAAAAAGTGAAACCTTTTCAAAATTAATACTCTAGGTTCCAAATTTTCTTCTTTGGAATTTAAAATTTCTTTCTTGAAATGTGGACTTCTCACACAACTTTTTTTCTTATAAATCCAAGGATTTCTCAAAAATTTTACCTTTTTTTGTCATAAACTCTCTGTTAAGGTTTTGGATTTTATTCCAAGATCGTAATTTTAAAGTAGAAGTTTTGAAAAAATATTTTAATGTGGTTTGTTTTTGAAAACGTTTCTTTTTCAAAGTTTGGTGTAAAAATTGAATCAAAAATTGTATTCAATCAAAAATTTTGACTTTATCTTCTGAATTTCAATCCTATATTGATTTCAAAATGTTGCTTTAAGTTTATATCTTCAATTTTTAGTTTTTTATCAAAATGTTCTCTTTAAAAGTTGGTTTTTATTATAAATAATATATTTAAGATTTGCGAGTGAATTTAACCTAATAAAATGCCAATTTCATTTAGAAATGTTTTTACAATTTTTTAGCTATTTAAAAATTTTGACATTTTTTGGACTTTCTACTTATCTTAGAATTTTCGACTTTTTTTTTTGGAAATTTCGTTTCCTTGATAATTTGGACTTTTTGAATATTTTGACTTTCTTGAAAAATAAATCTTCAATTTCCTAAAATTCAGATTTTTTTAAATATTGAAGTTTTCAAAAAAATCTCAGAAAAAAAGATGTATATTCTTGCTTTTAGGTTCTAATTTGTGATTACAAATGATTTTTGTTTCGGAATAAAAACTGAAATTTTTGAATGAAGTTCAAATTTTGATTCAAAAATTTTGGTGAAAAGTATACGCTTCGAATTAAAAATCAAAATCTCGAAATTAACCTACAAATTTAAAGAAAAAAAGTGAACCATTTCAAAATTAAAACTGTAGGTTCCAAATTTTCTTTCTTTGGAATTTAAAATTTTGCTTTTCTTTTTCTCTTCTTGATTTTAAATTCTAATTTGTGATTAAAAATGATTTTTGTTTGGGAATAAAAGTTGAAGTTGTGAAAGAAGTTCAAATTTTGATTGAAAAATTTAGGAAAAAAGACACGCTTCGAATTAAAAATCAAAATCTCGAGATTAACCTAGACATTTAAAGAAAAAAAGTGAACCTTTTCAAAATTAGTACTCTAGGTTCCAAATTTTCTTTCTTTGAAATTTAGAATTTCTGTCTTGAAATGTGGACTTCTCACACAACTTTTTTTCTTATAAATTCAAAAATTTCTCGAAAATTTCATTTTTTTTGGTCATAAATTCTATGTTAAGGGTTTTAATTTTGTTCTAGGATCGTAATTTTAAAGTAGAAGTTTTTGAAAAAATATTTTAATGTGGTTTGTTTTTGAAAACCTTTTTTTTTTCAAAGTTTGGTGTCAAAATTCAATCAAAAATTGAATTCAATTTAAAATTGAATATTTAGACTTTTTCTAAAAATGTTGACTGTAGCAATTTTAACCCTGTATTGATTTCAAAATGTTGTTTTAAGTTTATACCTTCAATTTTTAGTTTTTTATCAAAATTTTCTCTTTAAAAATTGGTTTTTATTATAAATGATATCTTTAACATTTTCGAGTGGATTTAACTTAATTAAAGGCCAATTTCGTTTAGAAATGTTTCTTAAATTTTGAGTTTAGATTCAAATTGGAGTTTCGTAGTTAGTTTTTTTAAAATTTTGAATTTAAATTCCAACTTCTTTGGACTGGATTCTTGATTCTGGTCGAGATGGGTTGCCTAAAGTTTAGGCCAGCTCTTGGGCCAGCACTTAGGCCACCTTTTTCGCGTCCATTGTGCTATGCCCGTGATTGGTCATTCATTCAGCCACCAAAACTTGTTGAAAAAATGACGAACGTCCCTTGGATGCGCCTTTCTGGAAGTTCTTTGGACATTTTGACTTCTTTTCGAACTTTTGACTTAAATTTTCAAATGTCAACTTCTTTGTTGATTTACACTCCCAAAATCTCGACTCTGGTCAACCTAGGAATTTTTGATTTTTTTATTTTAAAATTGCGACTATTTTTTTTTTAAATCTCGACTTTAATCTCAAAATATTGGAATTTTTTTTCAAAATTTTAAATCCAAACTGGGCAATTTTGTTCTCTAAGTTTCAAATTTTTCATGTTGGCGCTTTCGATTTTTTTTTTATTTACCTACATTTTTTTCGTAAAAAAAAAAGGTATACTTTCTAAATGTTGATGCAGGCAACTGTTTTCAAGATATTTGCCTTTAAAGTTTGCCGTACGTTTATTTTAAGTTATGTAAATGTGAATTTTTCGCAGTAGTTTTCCAAATAAAAGTAATAAAACTGACTTTAAAATAGTTTATATCAAATATTACTCTACTAACATTATTATTACACATTTTTAAAATTTCTAAAGCAAATTTAAATAAAATACCAAAACAAAATTTATTTTCAAAAATAAGTATGTAGGAAATGACCTTTTTCATGTAAAGGGATTGTAAACAATTAAAAATCTGGCTGTCTTTTATTGAAATTCATCTTCAAATATCCGCTTTGACCACCCAAACTATTAAAATTTCCTTGTGCGGACTCAGAGATCATATCCCACATCTCTATGTTAGAAAATAAATTACGTCCTAATTTTTTGGAGTTTCTTCATAGAAATTTTCAAAATTTAGGTAATAATATTATCAGAAAAGTAATATTTGACATAAATTAATTTCAAAGCTGTCCTATGATTACTTTTTTTCAAGCCTACTTCGAAAATTTAATATCTTAGTAATTTAAAACCAAGGCCCTTCAAGCTTTAAAGGCCAATATCTTGGAAACGGTTTCTCGTATCAACTTTCAGAAAGCACACCTTTTTTACGTAACAAATATGGGGAAATAAAATAACGCATTTAAAATTAATATATGTAGGTTGACAAAAAAGTATGATGATTTAGAATTATGCAGGATAGCGCAGGTAGCGCCCCCTATCAGCTATTGATAATATGTTAGCAAATTAGACTTTGTCGACTTAAGACACCCATTTGTGCCAAATTTCGTACTTATATTACAATTCATTCCTTAATTATACGAAAAAATCGAATTTTTTTTTCAACTTTGACACCTTTATCTCTGTTAATATCAACTTTTGATATAAGGTAAATGTAGCTAAATCACATTATTTTTATTCGAAAAATCCACCATTGCTCTGTGTACCATTACTTATGATCCATTCTGTATATAGTTTTTACCTGAAATGTCAATTTCAACTTTTTTGTATAACAATTTTAAGTTTCTTCTAGATATTTCGATTTATTTAAGAAAATTTTATTTTTTTCTGCAAAGTTTCCATTTTTTCTAATTTTATAAAAAAAAATTTTTATAAATTACTATTTTTTCTAAAAATGTTGTCCTTAAAATTTTTTTTGGAAATGTCAACTCCAGATTTTTTATGTTCCTCTAATTTGCTTTAAAAATGGCAAGTTTTTTACTAGACTTTGACATTTCATAGTTCATTTTATTTTCTAATTTTGATAAAAATGTTTCGCAAAAAAACCCTAGACTTTCTATAAAAATGTCAACATTTTAGAAAAGACGAAGAAATTTTAATAAGAAATTTAATTTTCAACTGCTTTCGCATTTCGATATTTTTCTAAAATGAAATAACAACGGAGTCTTGGATTATTTTCTTTAAAAAATTTTGATTTTTTTTCCCATGAAATTTGTGTTTTTCTTTAAACATTTTATACAAAGGAATTTTTTTAGAATTTCGACTTTTGCTGGAGATTTTGTCTCTAAAATATTTTTCTTGTAAAAATTTTGATTTCTCTAATTTGTTTTAGAAATGTTAAAATTTTTCACGAAATGTTAATATTTTAAAGTTCCTTTTATTTTGTAATTTTTTGATAAGAAACTGAAAATTATTAAGTACTAACTGGCCCTGGCGAACTTCGTACCACCCTCAGAATTAATAAATATTTTGTTAACATATTAGCTGAATTAAATTTTACATTAAAATATTTAATACTCTCACCCGTTTCCAGGTGAATCTTATATGAGAAAACCGCTAAAAAGGGGCCGCTACTGGAAACTGATTACAACACATTTACGGTTAGTGTAGAGTGTGGTAAATTTCTGTCATGTTCCTGTTATGAATTAGAAATAAAACATGTGGATTTTTTTAATATTTTAGTCTTTATTCTGCTATTCGAGGCCGAGACAAATCCAACAAAGAAAAGAACATAAATTCAGTCAGCCCTTCTGGAGTTATAAATGGTGTAACTGGAGAAAATAAACTCCAAATTTGCATAAAAATAAGAAAACTTTTAAAACAATATTGAAACTTCAAAAGAAAATGATCCTTGTAAATCTCAACATTTGTTGCAATTTCATTTTCTCTAAAAAAGTGACTACTACTCCAGGACCCAAGAAAATTCTAAATCGAAATTTCCAATTTTTCTAAAAATGTTAAATTTATTCTTGAAATTCTCAAGTTCGAATTTAAAGATTAAGAGCAAATTTTGAAGAAAAAGCAGGAAAAGTTGAAATTTCTTATTTGTATACAAAATTTTTGAAATAAGGTAACAATTTGGGAATCCAAGAAAAAAAATTATTTTAAAAAATAAATTAATTGTCAAAAATATTCTTAAAATTTCGACTTTTAAAGTGGGAATTATTGAAATTTTCGAAAAAAAAACATTCAACATTTCAAGAAAAGTCTCAAACATTTCGAAATTAAAAGCAATCAAAATGTTACAAAAAATTAATCAACAATTTAATGCTTGAAGTCAATATTTTGAGATTAAATTTTAATTTTTGATAATTTATTTTTTTCTTGTAAAATTTCGACTACAAACGTAGGTTGTTTACACGTTTCAATTTCGTTTTGATAATGTTTAACTACAACCCTGATTGTTGTAATATTTTCTAGTCTCTTTATATTTTATTTGGATTATTGTGGTCTTTTCTGGTCTCTTTATATTTTATTTGTTTTGTTTCATCTTTGTGTCGTTGTTATTTATATAGGGCCTTGCACAGAGCCCTTAAAAGGTTACATAAGAGCCAAACATTGAGTCCAGTGTTACAACTTTTTTTTAAGATTTTTTAAATTTTCATAATTTATCAAAAGAACAAATTTTTTCATATATAATTTTGGTCTTCTATTTTTTATTTTTTCCTATTCTATGTAAAATAAACTAACCTATTTTTTGTCAGCTGTCATGAGGTGACGTTTTAGATATCACGTAGTCATATTTCAAAAGCTGTTTTAGAATATTGTCAACAAACAATAAAAATTTAAATATTTCCAAATTGGGTCGCAGAAATGTTAAAAAAAAATAATAAATGTTACATAAGGTGCTTGGAGCTCAAATGATCCTGGCGCAAGTGGTTCGCCACCAACTTTATCACAAAATTTTTAATTGACGTATCAATAAACATTAAATTAAAATTATTTTTTCCAACAGGATACGTTAACAATAGTGGAATATTGAGCTGTAAGAACTAAGCTTCTTTTTATACCTGACAAGCTTTGTTGGGTTTTTATGGGTGTATTATACAGAAGATAAATATTTATGGAGCACCCGGCAGATTTTAGGCCTGAGCACCTTAGATGTACCTGGTTAAAATAAAATATATTGTGGCCGTGATTTGATCAATGATATGATTCATTCTTATGGTGAAACCAGACAATAAAAGCCAGCGAATTTCAACCTCAAATTCACCCTGTCAAGATAAACTATGCTGCGACTACTCTTTGATCATTGATAATGTTTTCTACGCTAAAATTTCAAAACAAATCCATATTTCAGTGACCCTAATCTTTAAAATTTGATTCAATTATAAAATTTCCAGTAATTTTTTGGTTTAATATTAAGGGGATCTCGAGGTGTTCAAAATTAAAGAAATTTCGTATTTACAGACTTTTTTTGCAACTTAGTAGCAAGTCCAAAGTTTTCTGAAGGGTTTTATTTTTATCCATTAGAAGGTGGAGGTCTTGCGGGCTCTCTTAAGTGGCTCGAGCAGATAAAACATCGTTTCAATGCTCGCCCTATCCATTTAAATTACCCTCGACGAAACAATGAATCGATAGAAACTTTCATCATATTCAAGATCACTCCAAGCGAACGGGCTGAATGGGTTAACGAGAACGGGAAGGGTTAAGGTGTTATCGATAGAGCGTCTGGAAGGGATGCGATGTCGAGCACGAATTTCTGCCAGCGCCCCATTGGAACAACGTTACAAATACGACTGGTCCCAATCTTACCCCATATCGGATACGTTTTATACCCCGGGGAATGGATATTGACTACATTGCGGCAAACACAAATTGTGTTGTACAACTTCTGATGGAGGAGGATGTTATTGGGTACCTCTAAAATATCCGATTTAAATTAATTGAGAATAACATGTTGAGATGGGGCTGAGCATTTACATAAATCCGGGGAGTTACAGAGGCCCATTTTTATTTTTTTTTTGTTTTTTAATTTCAAACTATCTCTGGGTTTTCAACCCCTTAATATTCTTCAAAACTGCAGATAATTTGAGCTAGTTCTGGTTCGTTTAACGTAGAAAAATTGCTACATTTTACCATATCTCTCGAGATAAATTAAGCAGGACTAGATAAATTATTAAAAATGAATATTATATCACATTTTATTTCAACCAAAACCGATTTGATTTTGTACAAATATGATCTAGAATCATATATTTGTTCAAAGTACTATCTTATTAAAAGCAATAAATCTAATCAAATCAGGGATCACTTTTTCGTTTCTCCTAATTTTTTAGTCATTTATAACAAATTTTAACTGATTTTTTGCAATATAATATCTTTCATGTGATCCACAGACTTACCATATGGGAAGTCTATATCAATTCGCCCCCTCTCCCAACATTTTTTATCTTAAATAATCTGTGACCAATTTCCTTGAAACCTAGACGACTAGTCGCCTCGAAGCTTCTCAATTCAAGCAAACACAGTACGTAGTTTCTCAATTAAGCCATGACAAATGACACAACGACTAATTATCCTCAAGCTTCGAGTACACCAACGACTCCACTTCATTATCCCAATTTAAATTAAGACAGCTTAAATAATGGCACGCTTTCATATTTTTTGAACGCTTAATACCACTACGTCTCGAAACACACAAAAGAATTACAATGAGAGGTGTCTTCGCGAAATACTCCAATAACAAAGCTCGTAAGCTGAACGACATAAATTAATTTTCTACTTTAGCGCAATGTGAGCATCGTAGTTCTAGTCCCAGACGGTGCCAGCTCTCGCCGAAAAGTCGCAATATTTCTAACGAAATCCCTTTAAGGATACCGACGCTTTAATTGCCCTAATTAACGGTAATGGACCGTTGCTTCTCATTTCGAAATAAGACCAAAGAAAAGTCGACTTAACGCTACCACCCAAAGAAAAATACTTGTCTTCGAAATTGAGCGGCTTTTTGTCAAGTCCTCGACCTCATAAAATTACTCACTAATCGATGTACGAGCGACTAAAGCACCTTGGAAGCTAGGCGACCCGATGGATAGTTTTGGCGGATGCGCCGGACGAAAATAGTTTACAATTGGATATATTGCAAAATATCGACCAAAAACTTGTAATCTAACATCAACTTCCGAGTTTTTTTTAGAAATTTCGCTAATTTTAGGAAGTTTGAATTTTGGTGGATGCGCCAGGACAAAGCCATTTTTGTAAAAGTTGCAAACAGTAGATTTAATCTCAAGATTTCAATTGATAACGCAAGGTTTGGACATTTCCTTTAAAAGTCTGAATTTATTCTTTAAATTCTGCAGTTTTTATTGTTTTTGTCGTAAGTTTCGAATTTAGATTGAATTTTCCGATTATTTCTATAAATTTTGATCCATGTTGCCCAAAATTTAGATTTAAATTCTTCTAGTTTGAAGACAAAATATTTACGATTTTGTTATGAAAATTTGGGAATTGTTTTGAAAATTTTGATTTTTTCGTAAAATTGTTCAATTTATTCTTAAAAATTTTCATTTTTTTCTCGAAAATTTAAAATTTTTTTAACAATTTTACTTTAAATCTGAATGTCCCCACTTTATTTTCAAAACTCAGAAATAGTCCCCAACGAAATGAAGTTTCTTTTTTGGAAACATCGAATTTGAACCTAAAATATCGATTTTTGAAGATATTTTTTTATTGTGGAAATAAAATTAAAAGAAGAATAATAAACCGGATCAACCAACACCAATTTCAGCATTTTCTTTATAAATTTCGAGCCTTCTTTGAAGTCCATAGCCCGACAGTCGGTTTTGGTGGATGCGCCAGAACATTAAGCAATTTTTGTAAGAGTTGCCAAAAACGGATATGACCTGAAAATTTAAATTGAAAATTCTTGTACCTAAAAATTCAAATCTAAAGATATCCTTAAAAAGTTCGAATTTTTCCCTGAAGCTCTGAATTAAAACCAGGGACTTTTATGTTTTTCCATAAAATTCCTTTTTAAATTAAAGATTTTAATTCTTTTACAAATTTTGATTTAAATTGGGTAAAATTTCGAGAAGCAAAATGAAAAAAGTCGAAATCTTCTAAAAGCTGATATTTTAAAAACTCGAATTTTTGAAAAGCTGAAATATTCAAATAGTCAAAATTTAGGAAAAATCCAAGTGTTCAAAATCATCAAAATGTCTAAAAATGTTAAATCTTTCAAAATAAATCGAAATTTACAAAAAGAGTTAAAATTTCGATGAAAAGTCGAAAGTTTCAACATGAAAAAATTTCGATGAAAAGTCGAAATTTTCACCATAAAAAAATTTCGATGAAAAGTCGAAATTTCCAAAATGAAAAAATTGTTGAAAAAAGTCGTCTATTTTAATGAAGAATCGGAATATTTAATATGTCAAAACTTTCAGAAAAAGTTGAAATTTTCACAAAAATGGAAATGTTGAAAAAATTGGAAATTTTAAATGGAAAGTAGCATCACAATCAAAGAATAACTTATGATATTTTCAAAAGTAAAAAGTAAAAAAAAGGGATCATTTTCAAAAAGAAAAATATCGGGAAAAAGAAGACGTTTTAGAGGCAGAATTTTCAAAAAAAAACATTTAGAAAAAAGTCTGAGCTGAAAAAAAAGAAAGTTTAAGAAAATGTAACATTTGGGAAGAAGTCGTAATTTTCACAAAAATGAGTATGTTTTTTTCAATTTATTTAACATTTCTTCGGCCCAGTTTGGAAATATTTAAATTTTTTGGTTTGTTGACAATTTTCTAAACAGTTTTTGAAATGTGACTACAAAAACTGTTTAGAAAATTGTCAACAAACCAAAAAATTTAAATATTTCCAAACTGGGCCGAAGAAATGTTAAATAAATTGAAAAAAACATAATATTTCCGGTCAATAAGGGTCTACCATGAAGAAAAATGAGTATGTTGAAAAAATTGTAAATTTTAAAAGAAAAGTGGAATTGAAATCAAATAATAATTGAAGAAATTTTCCAAAGTAAAAAGCACAAAAAAGGAATGATTTTTAAAAAGAAAAAAAAAAGAGAAGAAGCAGATGTTTTGCAGGCAGAATTCTCAAAAAAAAACATTTAGAAAAAAGTCTCATCTTTGAAAAAAATAGGGAAGTATAAGAAAATGCTAAATTTACGAAAAAGTCTAAATTTCAAAAGAAACAATTTAAAGAAAATTGAAATTTCGGAAAACAAAAGTCTTAAAAAGATGTTTTAAAAAGTCAAAATGAAAAAACTTTCAATCATTTGCAAAGAGAAAAAATTTCAAAAAAGGTTAAAAACCAAAAAAATAGGAATCATTTTATTTCAAGAAAAAGTATACGTTTTGGAGGCAGAACTTTCAAAAAGAAAACGTTTAGAAAAAAGTCTGAACTTCAAAAAAAAGGGAAGTTTAAGAAAATGCCACATTTAAGAAAAAGTCGAAATTTTCATAAAAATGAGATGGTTGAAAATATTGTAAATTTTAAAAGAAAAGTGGAATTGAAATGAAATAATAATTGATGAAATTTTCCAATGTAAAAAGCAAAAAAATGAATCACTTTCAAAAGGAAAAAAAATCGAGAAAAAGTAGATGTTTTGGAGGCAGAGTTTTAAGAAAAAATATTTAGAAAAAGTCTCAACTTTAAAAAAAATAGGGAAGTATAAGAAAATGCAAAATTTGAGAAAAAGTCGAAATTTCAAGACGCAAAATTTAAGGAAAATCGAAATTTTGGAAAACTAAAGTTTTAAAAAATGTTATAAAAAGTCTAAATGACAAAAATTTCAGTCATTTGTAAAGAGAAAAAATTTCAAAAAAAAGTAAAAAGCAAAAAAAGGAATCATTTTTAAATACGAAAACGGTCGTGAAAATAGACGTTTTGGAGAAAGAATTTCCAAAAAAAAAACGTTTAGAAAAATGTATCAACTGTAAAAAAATGGGGATGTTTAAGAAAATGCAAAATTTGCGAAAAAGTCGAAATTTTAAGACACAAAATTTAAAGAAGATAGCTTATACAAAAATAATGATTTTAGAAAGGTAGCGGTTTATATTTTATATAAAAAAATAAATAACAAAGGCAAAGTATTGAATTCCAAAAATTTTCGAATATTTATATCAATATTTGCGTTTGAAACTTTCGCTTTCTTGTCTATCTGGTTATATAGACGGTTTCCCGTTCCGTAAAAATCTTGCGATCGATTTTAAACTAACTTCCCTATGAGCTAGAGACTTGAAACTTTAAACATAGTTGAGGACTTGATAAAAATACAATATTTTACTTCAATTTTGATTACTAATACAAAAATGATGATTTTTAGAAAGGTATCAGTTTATAGTTTATATAAAAAAATAAATAACAAAACCAAAGTATCCAATTCCAAAAATTTTCGAATATTTATATCAATATTTGCACCTGAAAGTTATTCTTTCTTGTCTGTCTGGTTATATAGAGGCTATCCCGTTCCGTAAAAATCTTGCGATCGATTTTAAACTAACTTCCTGATGAGTCAGAGACTTGAAATTTTAAACATAGTTCAGAACTTGATAAAAATTCAATATTTTACTTAAGTTTTGATAACTTATACAAAAATAATGATTTTTAGAAAGGTATCAGCTTATATTCTATATAAAAAAATAAATAACAAAAGCAAAGTATCCAATTCCAAAAATTTTCGAATATTCATATCAATATTTGCGTTTAAAACTTTCGCTTTCTTGTCTGTCTAGTTGTATAGATGGTTTCCCGTTCCGTAGAAATCTTACGATCGATTTTAAACTAACTTCTTGATGAGTTAGAGACTTGAAATTTTAAATATAGTTCAGAACTGGATAACAATGCAATATTTTACTTCAATTTTGAAAAATATTTTAAAAATAATGGTAACAATTTATTTTTTAATAAAAATTACTTGGTGCTAAACCAGTCACCACAATTCGATGTGTCGCGTGCATTTATGATTCACCTCGTCCTGAACAATTGTCAAAATGATGCTGCCCCCGCCCCGTCCCTACACAACTTAACAATGGTCCTAAAAAGGCCACCGGTAAACAGTTATTGCTCCACAATTCCTAGTAAGTAACAAATCCATCCCAAATCTCACCATCTGTGGGGTTTGTGTGGTGGTAAAAGGGAGTCGGTCACACGAATTAAGTTTTCAAAGGTGTCACCCGGCAGTTGTCATCTCGTTTATGGGCGCTTCGACAGGTACAAGGTGTACAAAAACGACAAACGGGGGGTGATAATTCTGTGGGAATAAATCACCTCTGCCGGCGTGCAAGACTTCGCCTCTTGGCAAAGAGTGTGATTTTCTGACGATTCGCCAGGTGTCTGGATTAGTTTATATGTTGTGTCGTAAAATTTCGTTTTACAACTGTTTTATTTGGGCCCTGTTCCGTCATTTTATTATTTATTTTGTCGGGTGGTTTGTGCAAACGGCAAATTGTTGCGTTGTTAGAAGTTGTAAATAATTTGGTTACGTATCATTGTAAAGTTTTATCTCTTCATCGCGCCAGTAATTTAAAAAGTTTTTAACTAAATTTTTTTTTTATTTTGACTTTTTAAAGCATTTTTCTAAAACTTTAGTAGTTTTCCAAAATCTCGATTTTCTTTAAATTTCGAGTTTTTTTCTTTTTGAAAATGATTCCTTTTTTGCTCTTTACTTTTATTTGAAATTTATTCTCCTTGCAAATGACTGACATATTTTTAATTTTGACTTATTAAAACTTTAGTTTTCCAAAATTTCAATTTTCTTTAAATTGTTTCTTTTCAAATTTCGACTTTTTCTCAAATTTTGCCTTTTCTTATACTTTTTTTATATACTCTTATACTTTTTCCTTTTTACTTTTTTTTGACATTTTTTCCCTTTGCAAATGACTGAATTTTTTTCATTTTGACTTCTTAGAACATTTTTTTAAAAGTTTAGTTTTCTAAAATTTTGTTTTTCATTAAATTGTTTCTTTTGAAATTTCGACTTTTTCTCAAATTTTGTTTTATCTTATACTTCCCTATTTTTTTCAAAGTTGAGACTTTTTTCTAAATATTTTTTTTGAAAAATCTGCCTCTAAGACGTCTACTTTTTCTCGAATGTTTTTCTGTTTGAAAATGGTTCTTTGTTTGCTTTTTACTTTTTTTGAAATTTTTTCTCCTTGTAACTAACCGTAAAATTATTTTCATTTTGACGTTTTAAAACATTTTTCTGATACTTTACTTTAGCGAAAAGCTAAAGAAGACACCAAAAAGGTAAAATACCGTAAAAAACAGGCATTAACAGGCCAAAACACACAATTAACAAAAAAAACGTTTTGATATCTCAGTCGAAATTAAAAAAAATAATAGATTTTAGGTTATACTCAGGATATTCAGAAGGAGTGTAATATTTTCAAATAAAGTTCTTAAAATTTCGAGTTCATTCTCGAATTTTCGCCGTAAACCTTGAATTTTTTACCTTAAACTCATTCGATTTTTTTCCAATATTTTGACATTTAAATTTGAGATTTCGTTTCTAGAAAATTGGATTTTGTAATAACAGTTTTACAGTTTTAGAATTTAAAAAATTACGTTTTGAATTTTATTAAAATAATGTTGAAATTTGCAAGTTTTTCAAGCTTAAACACCCTATTTTAAAAAAAAATATAAATTTTGAGAAGAATTGGAAATTTATACAAGCAAATTTTCGAGATTTAACACTAAATTTTAAAATTGAAACACAGAACTTGTCCCCTGAAACCAAGAAAGATTAAAAAACACAACAAAGGTTGCTCTGAATTTTTGACCTAAACTCATTTCAGAATTTTTTCCAAATTTTGACATTTTAAACTTTAGATTTTTAAAAATAAACTTTTTTGAATTCTTTTGTTTTAGAATTAAAAATTTACGTTTTGAATTTTATTAAAATAATGTTGAATTTGCAAGTTTTTTAAGCTTAAACTCCCTATTTTTCTAAAAAAAATATAAATTTTGAGAAGAATTGGAAATTTATACAAGCGATTTTTCAAGATTTACCACCAAATTTTGAGAAAAATTTGGATTTTGTAATAACAGTTTTACAGTTTTAGAATTTAAAAAATTACGTTTTGAATTGTATTAAAATAATATTGAATTTGCAAGTTTTTCAAGCTTAAACTCCCTATTATGAAAAAAAAATATAAATTTTGAAAAAAATTTAAAAATTTATACAAGCGATTTTTCGAGATTTATCACCAAATTTTGATAAAAACTTGGATTTTGTAATAACAGTTTTACAGTTTTAGAATTTAAAAAATTACGTTTTGAATTTTATTAAAATAATGTTGAATTTGCAAGTTTTTCAAGCTTAAACACCCTATTTTAAAAAAAAATATAAATTTTGAGAAGAATTGGAAATTTATACAAGCAAATTTTCGAGATTTAACACTAAATTTTAAAATTGAAACACAGAACTTGTCCCCTGAAACCAAGAAAGATTAAAAAACACAACAAAGGTTGCTCTAACGCGTTTCAAAAGCCAAGCTGTCATCTTCAGAGAGAAACTTTTGAAGATAACCAAGGACCAGTCCGTTCCATCAAACTAAATTTTAAGAAAAACTTGGATTTTGTAATAACAGTTTTACAGTTTTAGAATTAAAAAAATTACGTTTTTAATTTTATTAAAATAATGTTGAATTTGCAAGTTTTTCAAGCTTAAACTCCCTATTTTGAAAAAAAAAATATAAATTTTGAGAAGAATTGGAAATTCAAGCGATTTTTCGAGATTTACCACCAAATTTTGAGAAAAACTTGGATTTTGTAATAATAGTTTTACAGTTTTGGAATTTAAACATTTAAATTTTAAATTTGGTTTTTGAATAAAATTTTGAATGTTAGGCCCTTTACTAAAAAATCAAAATATCTTATAAGCCATTATTTTGAGAAGATATTTTTTAATAAGTTATTTTTATGAATTTCTTATACAAGGTGGGCCAACCTCTACGCTACGGCCTCTAGGAGCTATAAGATAACATATATTTTAAAATAAATATTATGTTTAAATATGAGTTGCTGGGGTCTACATGTCAAAAATATTTTCAAATATACAGGATGTTCTAGGAAATAGTTACATACAAGAGTTGTAATTTTTTAAATGGGACACCATATTTTTCTTTTCATTTTTACATTCAGCGCTAAAAATTAAGTCAATTTTTATATGGTTTTCCTATACCTAAATCTAACCTTTTTTGAGAAAATCCACCTTTTTTTAAAATACGTTTTCAAAAAGAAATATTTTATCCCTTAAAGTAAATAATTTTGACAGTGTCTCTATAAATTTTCATTTGGCATACCATTTACTAGAAAATGCAGTTTGGATAAGTTTCAAAATTTATGCAGGATGTTCCAAATTTATCGGAACATTTACTTAAACTTCGGACGTCGTTTTCTTTGTAAATTTAAATGGAACACCCAGCATCTTTTAATTTTAAATAATGACATATTTAATTGTCTTTAAGTTGGTATGTATGTTTTCTATGCTTAAATTCGGTAGTTTAAGAGATATAACTGTTTTCAGGCATTGTGCTATTTCTCATCATTATCCAAAAAGAAACAAATTTTGATCAAGGATGGCATGCTCTGCTAAGCTATAGTGACTTATGAAAGGTAATTTCATTTGTTTTATTTTAACCTAGCTTAATTTACAAATAGTTTTATTTAAAAAAGACAACTACATACTTAGTGTAGTATTTAATGAAATTGCGAAACTAATATCCAACAGAAATAAAAAACAATGTTCTACTCCAACAAATGTTCAATGTGGAAACCATTTTGTTCTATACAAAGTCTTATTCTTTTCTCAGAAGAGTTCTTAACATTTGTTAAAATACTTTCGTCAATTGTTTCAAAAGCATTTCGTATTCGATTTTTCATGTCCTCTGGGGTGGTAGGGGAAACATTGTATACAGTGTTTTTTACATACCCCCATAGGAAAAAGTCCATTGGGGTTAGGTCCGGCGATCTGGGTGGCCAGCTATGGGGACCGCCTCTACCAATCCATTTATTTTGAAATTTCCTATTTAAATATTCCCTTACGGAAGTGTGAAAATGGACAGGAGCTCCGTCTAACTGAACCCACATTTTTGATCTTGTATTTAAGAGTACATTTTCTAGTATAATCCAGAAATTTGTTTTTAGAAATCTTAAAAAAACTTGCCCACTTAAGGAGCCATCAAAAAAGTATGGTCCAACGACGTTATTGCCAATAACTCCACCAAATACATTAACGCTCCAACGATTTTGATAATCCTGACTACGAAATAAATGTGGATTTTCAGTGCTATAATAATGAAAATTGTGACGATTAACTAGGCCGGTATTATGGAACGTGCATTCATCTGTGAATAAAATAGAACCATAAAAGTCAGGTTCTTCTCCAACTTTCTCAAGAAACCATACACAGAATTCCAAACGTCTTTCAAAATCTCTTCCGTACATATGTTGGTGCATTTCATAGTGATATGGATGATACTGATGTTTCTTAAGTATTCTTCGTATACTTGTTCTGCTTATCGTAGTTTCTTTTTCAAGAATTCTGGTACTTACATTAGGGTTTTCAGTAATTAACTGCATTATAAGAAACTCATTTTCTTCGTTTCCCGTAACAGGTTTTGACATTTTACGGGTTTCATAACAAATGGTACCTGATTCACCAAATCTTGCTAACAGTCTTTGAAAGACATTTTTATCTGGATGCCTTTTATCCGGAAATTTTTGAGCGTATACTCTGGATGCTAATAAACAGTTTTCGTAACATTCACCTATTGTCAAAATCATGTTGACCTTTTCGTCAACAGAATATCCTCCCATTTTAGCAAATTCAACTACAAACTTAATAAAGAAGTCAACATAAACTCTCTTAAATTAAGAAAGTGCAATTTAACTTATTATAAGAGTCACGGACGTCTGCCAACTATGATCAAATGTTAATTTATCTTGGATATCGGATTAAAAGCAGCATAATTCATCAAAAATGAGTTTCATCTCTCAAACCATTGAACTTAAGTAGAAAAAGTGCACACCATCTGAAAGAGAATTAAATTTTCTAGTATTTAAAATAAAAATATACTGGGTGTTCTATTTAAATTTACAAACAAATTGAAATCCCAACTTCGAGTAAATATTTCGGTAAATTTGAAACGTCCTATTATTAAGTTGGGTATTTGCCCCAACTGCATTTTCTAGCAAGAGGTATGCCAAATAAAAATTTGAAGACGCCACCATTAAAATTTTTCACTTT
This sequence comes from Dastarcus helophoroides, assembly GCA_028583605.1. Classification (NCBI taxonomy): domain Eukaryota; kingdom Metazoa; phylum Arthropoda; class Insecta; order Coleoptera; family Bothrideridae; genus Dastarcus; species Dastarcus helophoroides. The sequence goes on along the minus strand of CM053335.1, from coordinate 13,133,343 downwards.
CGGGAGTAAGATTAACATTTTGCAAAACTCGTCTTTTTTAAAAAAACCTGATTAATTTAAAAAGGGTAAGGTTTTGGTACAGGGAAACCTGAATAAAACTGACGTACTTTTTTTGCACTGAATTTAAAAATGAGAAAAAAGACATAGTGTCTCCTTTAAAAAATCACAACTTTGATATGTAGCAATTTTCTGAAACACCCTGTATATTTGAAAATATTTTTAGCATGTACACCTTAGCGTCCAATAATTAACTGCTATATTTATTTTTTAAAATATGTTACCCCATACCTCCTAGAGGCCACAGCGTTCAGCGTGGCCCACCCTGTATAATTTTTCTAACATGGCGATTGAACTTTAAAAAAATGTCTAAAATGTCGATTCTTATATAAATTTCGAGTTTTACAGAAAAATTGGGCATTTTTAAGTTGAAATATTTAATTTTTTCAAAAAGTTTTAACTTCATGATAGAAAACTTCGAAATTTTTTGTCATGAAGTTGATTTGTTTATATTTCGACTACGATTTCGAAAATTCAACTTTTTTCTCCAAAATTCGAATTCCAAGTGAAAACTTCCAGAAAAATATCGAAATTTCTATCTTAGTTATCAAATTTCAACTTTAATTAAGAATTTATTGTACTTTTAATCACATTTCTATCTTAGTTATCAAATTTTAACTTTAATTAAGAATTTATTGTACTTTTAATCACATTTCTATCTTAGTGATCAAATTTTGACTTTAATTAAGAATTTATTGTACTTTTAATCCCATTTCTATCTTAGTTATCAAATTTCGATTTTAATTAAGAATTTATTGTACTTTTAATCACATTTTTATCTTAGTTATCAAATTTCGACTTTAATTAAGAATTAATTGTACTTTTAATCACGTTTCTATCTTAGTTATCAAATTTCGACTTTAATTAGGAATTTATTGTACTTTTAATCACATTTCTATCTTAGTTATCAAATTTCAACTTTAATTAAGAATTTATTGTACTTTTAATCACATTTCTATCTTAGTTATCAAATTTTAACTTTAGTTAAGAATTTATTGTACTTTTAATCACATTTCTATTTTAGTTATCAAATTTCAACTTTAATTAAGAATTTATTGTACTTTTAATCACATTTCTATCTTAGTTATCAAATTTCAACTTTAATTAAGAATTTATTGTACTTTTAATCACATTTCTATTTTAGTTATTAAATTTCAACTTTAATTAAGAATTTATTGTACTTTTAATCACATTTCTATCTTAGTTATCAAATTTCGACTTTGATTAAGAATTTATTGTACTTTTAATCACATTTCTCTCTAAGTTATCAAATTTCAACTTTAATTAAGAATTGATTGTACTTTTAATCACTTTTCTATTTTAGTTATCAAATTTCGACTTTAATTAAGAATTTATTGTACTTTTAATCACGTTTCTATCTTAGTTATCAAATTTCAACTTTAATTAAGAATTTATTGTACTTTTAATCACATTTCTATTTTAGTTATCAAATTTCGACTTTAATTAAGAATTTATTGTACTTTTAATCACGTTTCTATCTTAGTTATCAAATTTCAACTTTAATTAGGAATTTATTGTACTTTTAATTACATTTCTATCTTAGTTATCAAAATTCAACTTTAATTAAGAATTTATTGTACTTTTAATCACATTTCTATCTTAGTTATCAAAATTCAACTTTAATTAAGAATTTATTGTACTTTTAATCATATTTCTATCTTAGTTATCAAATTTCAACTTTAGTTAAGAATTTATTGTACTTTTAATGACATTTCTATCTTAGTTATCAAATTTCAACTTTAATTAAGAATTTATTGTACTTTTAATCACATTTCTATCTTAGTTATTAAATTTTAACTTTAATTAAAAATTTATTGTACTTTTGATCACTTTTAAATTCATATTTTTAGAAAAACTTGATTCATAACATTTTTACAACTTTTTACACGAGTTTAAAAATGTCAAGATTAAAATCGAAATTTTGGAAAAAAAATGAGCTTGATGACTTTAGTTTATTTTTCAAAATTTTAACATTAGCACTAATTCAAAATTCAGACTTTTTCAAAATATTTTGACTTTCTTTCTAGACATTGAATTTATAGAAAATCTCCTGGCCATTTCGAGAATACACTAAAAGTTTCAGGAAATATTGAAGTTTATTTTTTAAAATTTGTTTCAAGACAAAATGTTGAGTATGCAGTTTTATTGGCTTTTTCTTCGCCGGTCACTCCTTTCACAATACTAAATTTCTATTAAGGAATGGCAATCTGTTTTAGTAATAAAATAAAAATAAATTACAGAGAATATTAAAATGTTGAGTGTTATTAGTTTTTGTTAATAGATTTTATCTTTTGGAAATGAGAGATTTTTTTTTTAAATTTTGACTTCAAACCTTTTGTTTTTTTTTAAATAATCGCTTCTCTTTTCTTCGGATTTACAAAGTAATTCTAAATGTCAACTTATTTCTAAAATTTCGAATTTAAAAAACTAAAAATTTCGAGTTCGAACAGGTTACATTAAGAATTAACATATCGTAATTTTGTTCGGAAATTCAAAATTTTTAAAAATGTTAATATTTTCGGAAATGTTTAATAATGAATTTTGGTTATTTTTAAGTATAAACACGGTCGCAATTAAACTTTTTCTAGAACGAGTTTGTCCACTCTAAATGTAGACTTATTTAGACAAATCCAAATTCAAAAAAACTAAAGATTAAGTTCAGAATTCCGATATGAGACATTTTTCACCAAAATTTTGGCGAAATTTTCAGGTTTCTAGAAAGAATCGATGTTTAAAAAAATATTTGAGGGTTTGAAGTAAATACCAAGGTTTTAAACTTTGAATTTTGAGAAAAAAAAAGTAAAAGTATTAACATACTTCGCATTTAGCAAAAAATCTAATTCAAATTGAAAATGTCCAAAAAATGTCGAAATTTTGAGATTAAAGGTAAAACTTACAAAAAAAAACGATAAATAACTTTATAGCAAAAACTTTTTTTAGAAATTCGAAAGAATCAAATGCATTTCGACATTCCAAATTCAGATAGCAACAGTAATTCCCAAAATTGCCCAAAATAAAAAACGTAAGAATTGAAGTTGTTGCCAGTTGCCAGAAAAAAGAATTGGACACTAAGAGGAAACTTGAACTTAAAAACATTTAATCTTCCATAATTTAGAAAAAATATCCAAATTATAAATGTTCGGGTGCAAACTTTAAATTTGAGATAAAAGTTAAAATTATGAATTTGATCGAAATTTGAAAAAAATTAAAAAAAAGATTTTTCTCCAGCTGACTTCAAACTATGTCTTTAAATAGATCACTTTCTATAGCCATTTTTCATATACAAGTGCAGGTTATATAAGACAGTTCAAAGATAAATTTTAGAAAAGGAATATTTTTCGAGTAATTTTATCATCTTACCCACACATCTGTTTTTATTTAGAAATCAAATCAAGATAAATAGACAACGTTGTTGTTAAATTACTTTGTCAGAATGTTAGAAGAGTTGGACTCTAGAAATGGTTTTAGTGTATTTTTTTATATTTTAGTATACTAATATACTTTTTTTTGTTTGATGGAACGGAATGGTCCTTGGTTATCTTCAAAAATTGAAACACAGAACTTGTCCCCTGGAACCAAGAAAAATTAAAAAACACAACAAAGGTTGCTCTAAGAGCAACCTTTGTTGTTACTTTGTCAGAATGTTAGAAGAGTTGGTTATCTTCAAAAATTGAAACACAGAACTTGTCCCCTGAAACCAAGAAAAATTAAAAAACACAACAAAGGTTGCTCTAAGAGCAACCTTTGTTGTTACTTTGTCAGAATGTTAGAAGACTCTAGAAATGGTTTTAGTGTATATTTTAGTATACTAATATACTTTTTTTTGTTTGATGGAACGGACTGGTCCTTGGTTATCTTCAAAAATTGAAACACAGAACTTGTCCCCTGAAACCAAGAAAAATTAAAAAATACAACAAAGGTTGCTCTAAGAGCAACCTTTGTTGTTACTTTGTCAGAATGTTAGAAGAGTTGGACTCTAGAAATGGTTTTAGTGTATTTTTTTATATTTTAGTGTACTAATATACTTTTTTTTGTTTGATGGAACGGACTGGTCCTTGGTTATCTTCAAAAATTGAAACACAGAACTTGTCCCCTGAAACCAAGAAAAATTAAAAAACACAACAAAGGTTGCTCTAACGCGTTTCGACAGCCAAGCTGTCATCTTCAGAGAGAAACTGCGTTAGAGCAACCTTTGTTGTGTTTTTTAATTTTTCTTGGTTTCAGGGGACAAGTTCTGTGTTTCAATACTAATATACAATAATAATAATATTAATAGTAAAGTAGTATTGGACCGAGGCTTCTTAGCTCTAACCTAGACGCAAACAAAGACTAGGTAGTTTTAGCAGAAGGATCGCAGCCCCCCCCCCCGAAAAAAAATCCTGGTTACGGGCCTGATACGAACACATTTAATACTTACTGTTGTACTCATGGACGTAGGCAGAATGACGTTCAGACGGGGGCAGCAATTAGTTTGAAAATTGATTGGCAAAAACAAAACCAGAAAATCTTCCGGCTAAGTATATTGTATATTTTCACCAAACTGCATGAACTTGGGGGATCGATTTACAAAATCAGAATTTAGATTTCTAAGAAAAGTGGAATTTTCAGAAAAATGTCAGAGCATTGAATTCGAAATAAAATCCGAACCTTTCGGAACATCTAGAAGAAGCTGGAATATCTAAGAAAAAAGTTGAAATTTCCAAAAGACAAATTTTGTGAAACATATTCAAGAAAAAATTTCTTTTAGATTTTAATTTTATTTAAATTTCAGCATAACCGAAATTTACATGAAAGCTTGTTCTCGAAAATATTCTAAACATATTCTCAAAATTTTATCAAAATTTTGTTCCAATTTTTAAAAAATGATAAAATTTAAAACATCCAAGATTAGGAGGCAGAAAATGTCGAATTTAGGGTACATGTTATTCCGAGAATAAGATATATATGGAGAAGCAAGAAAGTCAAATTTAAAAAAATTCAACAAAAGCCCAAAATTAAGAAAAATGAATTTCGAAAAATATCGTCAAAATTTCCAGAAAATGATAAAAATTTCTAGATAATATCCAAATTTTCAAGAGAAGGAAGTTGAGAATTTAGAAAATAGAGTCGGAATTTCGAAAAGGACGAATTTGGAGAAAATGTCACAATTTTCAGAATATCACATGTCATTTTAAAAAAACTTGAAAAATGTCGTACAAACGAAAAGAGTCAAAATTTTCATAGGTCGAATTTTGTAAAAAACAGATGCAGTTTTTGGGAAAAGGTCGAGTTAAAAAAAATTGCAATGTGCCAAAAATAGTTTTTTCTAAAATTTTACCTTTTATTTAAATGTTTTTATTTTTAATTAATTTTATATTTCTTCGGCCCAGTTTAGAAATATTTAAATTTTTATGGTTTGTTGACAAAAGGAATGTTAAATAAATTGAAAAAAAATATAATATTTCCGGTCAATAAGGGTCTACCATGAAGAATTCTATTTAAATGTTGACATAATATTTAAATTTCGGTAAAAAGGTGAATTGTTTTTCTTTAAACAGAAATATGTTTTTGAACATTTTTGTTTTTTTATTAACATTTTGACGTTCTATCAGCACTGAAAAAATTTCAGCACACTAGAGAAGTAGCAGGTATATTCTTCCAGCCAGCACAGCGGTTAAGAACGATATCAAAGCTACGTTATTTGAATTGTAAATTCAGTAGACACCCAAATAAATTCCCAAACGTCTCTCTATCACCCTTTCCATTTTTTACGAAGGGCAGGTGAAGATTATGACTTAATTGCGCCCTTTTAGGAATCCACCGAAAACCTAACGACTCATAATAAATTGTCCCACCTTCCCCAGACCATCGATGCGCTTCCCGCTGCGGTAACCCATCGCTTCATTCCGGCATCGAAGTCGAAAAGCGTCCTCTTTTTTCGGATACGGTCCGACGTCCAGTTAAAACATCAATTTATCATGTTACAGTGGATGTCTTGTGTTTTTAATTCGTGATCGTGAGATGACAAATCGGTTTTTGTACCCCCATGCCGGCGTTTGATTTAGAGCTTTCTATTCCTCGTTTGACACAATGCCATCTCGGTTTATTGTGTTCTTTTTTTTCTTTGATGGGTCGAGTTCTAAACGTCATACCGCCACGGGGATTACGTTAATTGCCGGCATACGTTCTGTTCTCGTTCTCAGATAACAGTAATTGATTCGATTCGTTTTTATTAGATGGTCAGTGGTTTTTATGTGAATCTGACGCCAACTTGTCATCTTGTTGTTTTGGATAACGTTTTTCAGTGTCATCTCGTCGCTTATGTCTGGTGAAAGTCAAAATTTTAAAGAATTGTGTCGACTTTGTAATTGTTAAAGTTCGCTATATTTAGACAGATAGAATACGATCTAGATTGCAATAATGCAACCCCCTAAACGTTTATAGCGAATCACTGGTAGCTGAACTATGGTAGTTGACCCACTGACGTTTAGCAGAAACGGTCACTCAAGAGGAAAAGTCCAGAGACTTTATTATAATTCACAGACAAATAGGTTTGAATATTAATCAGATGCAGAGTTTGGATTGATTTTTTTATGACTCTTTAGTTTGGCATACATAACTTGAACTTGCAGATTCCAAAAATTTAATAATGTATAGAGTGTTCCATTTAAAAATCCAAGGTTGCCATTGCTTTTGGTGAAACTAATAGCAGTAGAAAATTTTTATATGACGTTTCAAAAATCTGTTAAGTGTGGCGGCAATAACTTAATTTTATCTTCTATGGAACTATGTATCTTGTTACTGAAAGGAATTTTCCCTAAAAAATACAACCTATCCTTGTTTAAGAAGGCGATTATCGCTATCTATCTTTGTTTCCGTATCCTACTCGCAGTGCTTTGAACGGGGTTGCCACTTACGAATGGATTAAATTTAAAAAAAAATGGATAACAAATATGGAGTGTATCATAAATCGCTTAAAAAATATTGATTTTTCTAAATAATCGACTTCTTCTAGAATTCTTCATGGTAGACCCTTATTGACCGGAAATATTATTTTTTTTCAATTTATTTAACATTTCTTCGGCCCAGTTTGGAAATATTTAAATTTTTGTGGTTTGTTGACAATTTTCGAAACAGTTTTTGAAATGCCACTACGTGATATTTATATTTATATTCTTCTAGAATATTTGACGTTAGCCAAACTTCTAAAATGTTACCTCCAGTATTTAGGTGGTAGTTTCTGGAAAAGATTCTCTTCTGAGGGTAAAACTAATGTGTGTAGTAACTGTCCTTTGTGCCCAAGGCTCTTCCCTTGTTGAACCTTGTCGCAGAGATGTAAATCAACCTGAGGCTTCGAAAGTCAAATAACGTCATGTAAGAAGCTACTCGTTAATCCCTGACTGGAATAATTAACAGAACAGCTCGAGTGGCTTAAATCCTGGACCAGAACATCCGACGAAAAGACGCCCCCTGTCTTATGCATAAACAATTCCCGTGCTCATGGGGTCGAACACGAAGGTTTACTTATTTATCTTCAGTGGCCGCAAGGGCGTCGTATCTAGGTCCCTGATACAAAGGTATAACCAAAGACACGTTTACAATAGACCGAGGGTTTGACAAACCGCATAAAATTCGTCCTCGGCACACATCCATATTCCAATGAACTGTAAAAATTCCATTTCGCTCCGGGTTTATTCGAAACGCATTAAAAACCTTTGAAATCATCGATGCTTTTTCCGTCGCCTTGCTTTCGGACCCTTTTGTTGTCTATTCGGACATAAATTTCCAAGAGAACAATTGGAAACTAACGATTTCTGTTACTGTGTTTAAGATGTTTAATGGACCGATGCCAATCCGCCATAAAGGAAGAAAAAAAAAAGTAATTCATGTTGTTCGGGGGAGAAATATTGCAATAGACACCACCGAAAAACAGAGATAAATTTTCAGTAACCTCTTAGAGATACATAAATTTTCATAAGACAAAGAAAATCTGGACAGGCCTTAAAATTATTGAGTTTATACATGGTGACCTCAAATTTGTTATTTACAGTAAAGAAAATAGGTGAGGTAACGTTTTTTAAAAATTTAGATATCATGTAGTCATATTTTAAAAAATGTTTTAGAATATTGTCACCTTTCATTACTAAAAATTTAAATAGTTCCAAGCTTGGTCGCAGAAATGTTAAATAAAATTAATAAAGAAAATAGGGATTATTGTTAGAAAATGTTCAACGTAAAAAAAATGAATAAAAATTGAAAAATGTATCCCGAAATTGAAGGATATTAAAAACAAATTCAATTAACGACTTTAGGAAAAAACTACAAGCTTCAAACCTTTCAGAGTTTTTTTGATTTCTTTGAACTTAAAAAATTGCACTTCTTATATTTTTGTTTTTTTCAATTTATTTAACATTTCTTCGGCCCAGTTTGGAAATATTTAAATTTTTATGGTTTGTTGACAGTTTTTGAAATGCGACTAGGTGATATTTTAAAAACCGTTTAGAAAATTGTCAACAAACCATAAAAATTTAAATATTTCCAAACTGGGCCAAAGAAATGTTAAATAAATTAAAAAAAAACATAATATTTCCGGTCAATAAGGGTCTACCATGAAGAATAATCTTATATTTTATATTATACATTTTTATTTTCCCAAAATTCGTTTGTTTTTTAAAGTTTCCATTTTTTCCACAATTTGAAATTTTTTGAAAACTTCGTTTTTAAAAAAAATTCGAATTGCTTTGAACATTTCGACTTTTTTTTTGAAAATTAGTAGCCTTTCAGGAATTTTCAAATTCGATATTTTCTCAAAACTTCGATTTTTTTTAAAATTCTGACTTTTTTGATATTAAGCATTTTTACAAAATCTAGTCTGACTTTTTAAAAAGTTCAAGTTTTTTTAAACATTTACTTTTTTTCTATCGCCTACTAGCTTCCTATTATTTCTAATTTTATTGAAAATTTCGGCGTTTTTATAAATTGTTGAATAATTTGTTTAAAAATGTTGACTTTTTTTCAAAATTTTAACTATTTTCAAAATCAGGCCTTTTTTAAATCACAGGACTTTCAAAATTTTATATATTTTTGAAATATTTGGTTATTTCTTCTAATTTTTAATTTTATTTTTGAAAATCCTGACTTTCGGGATTACATTTTTTTACAATGAAATTAGAAACGACTTTTCAAAAATTTTGGTTTTTTTGAAAATCTCGGTTTTTAGTGAAAGAATTTTAATTTTTCTTGAAGATATCAGCATCTTTTGACATTTTCTATATTTTCACTTTTTAATTATCGACATTATTTCAAAATTTATCCTTTTTATAATTTTGATTATATTCGAAAATTTCAACCTTTTCTGAAAATCTTTATTTCGTTTAAAATAATAAGTTATTTTAAAATTAATAAATTAGTGCAACTTTTGGCTTCTTTGAAAATCTCGGTTTTTAGTAAAAGAATTTTAATTTTTCTTGAACATTTTAGCATCTTTTGAAATTTTCTAATTTTTCTATATTTTGACTTTTCAATTTTCGACATTATTTCAAAATTCATCCTTTTTATAATTTTGATTATTTTCGAAAATTTCAACCTTTTCTGAAAATCTTTATTTTGTTTAAAATTATAAGTTATTTTAAAATTAATAAATTAGTGCAACTTTTAGCTTCTTTAAAAATCTCGGTTTTTAGTAAAAGAATTTTAATTTTTCTTGAAGATTTCAGCATCTTTGGAAAATTTCTAATTTTTCTATATTTTGACTATTTAATTTTCGACATTATTTCAAAATTTATCTTTTTTATAATATTGATTATTTTCGAAAATTTCAACCTTTTCTGAAAATCTTTATTTAGTTTAAAATTATAAGTTATTTTAAAATTAATAAATTAGTGCAACTTTTAGCTTCTTTGAAAATCTCGGTTTTTAGTAAAAGAATTTTAATTTTTCTTGAAGATTTTCAGCATCTTTTGAAATTTTCTAATTTTTCTATATTTTGACTTTTCAATTTTCGACATTATTTCAAAATTTATCTTTTTTATAATTTTGATTATTTTCGAAAATTTCAACCTTTTCTGAAAATCTTTATTTTGTTTAAAATTATAAGTTATTTTAAAATTAATAAATTAGTGCAACTTTTAGCTTCTTTGAAAATCTCGGTTTTTAGTAAAAGAATTTTAATTTTTCTTGAAGATTTTAGCATCTTTTGAAATTTTCTAATTTTTCTATATTGTGACTTTTCAATTTTCAACATTATTTCAAAATTTATCCTTTTTATAATTTTGATTATTTTCGAAAATTTCAACCTTTTCTGAAAATCTTTATTTTGTTTAAAATTATAAGTTATTTTAAAATTAATGAATTAGTTCGACTTTAAAAAGTTCACCCTTTTTTTATGAATATTTCGATGTATTCAAATCTTTTTCAATATTTTTTCTTGAAATTTTTCAGAATTGCAACTCTTTTTGAAATATCAAATTTTTCAGAATTTCCACATCTTTGGAAATCTTTTTTAATATTTAGCAACTTACAAAATCTAGTCTGACCTTTAAAAAAGTTCGAGTTTTTTTTGAACATTTAATTTTTTAAAAATTTTTTTGATCATTTCGTCGTTTTTGTTTCCAAATGTTAACTTTTTTGAAAATTCGAGCCTTTTTCAAATCACCACTCTTTCAAAATTTCACTAACTTGAAATATTTGGATATTTCTTCAAATTTCGAATGTTTTTTTTGAAAATCCTGACTTTCAGGTTTACATTTTTTTAATGAAATTAAAACAACTTTTCAAAAATTTTGGCTTTTTAAAAATTTCGGTTTTTAGTAAAAAAAAATTAATTTTTCTTAAGGATTTCAGCATCTTTTGAAATTTTCTAATTTTTCGATAAAATTTTGGTTTTTCAATTTTCGACATTATTTCAAAATTTTATCCTTCTTATAATTTTGATTATTTTCGACATTATTTCAAAATTTTATCCTTCTTATAATTTTGATTATTTTCGAAAATTTCAGCCTTTTCTGAAAATCTTTATTTTGTTTAAAATTATAAGTTATTTTAAAATTAATACATTTTAGCTTCTTTGAAAATCTCGGTTTTTAGAAAAAGAACTTTAATTTTTCTTGATGATTTCAGCATCTTTTGAAATTTTCTAATTTTTCTATAATATTTTGACTTTTCAATTTTTGACGTTATTTCAAAATTCTATCCTTCTTATAATTTTGATTATTTTCCAAAATTTCAACCTTTTCTGAAAATCTGTATTTTGTTTAAAATTATAAGTTATTTTAAAATTAATGAATTAGTGCGACTTCAAAAAGTTCACCCTTTTTTTATGAATATTTCGATGTATTCAAATCTTTTTTCAATATTTTCTCTTGACATTTTTTACAATTTTTCAGAATTGCAACTCTTTTTGAAATATCAAATTTTTCAGAATTTCCACATTTTTGGAAATCTTTTTTAATATTTAGCATTTTACAAAATCTAGTCTGACCTTTTAAAAAGTTCGAGTTTTTTTTGAACATTTAATTTTTAAAAATTTTTTTGATCATTTCGTCGTTTTTGTTTTAAAATGTTAACTTTTTTTGAAAATTCGGGCCTTTTTCAAATCACGACTCTTTCAAAATTTCACTAACTTTTGAAATATTTGGATATTTCTTCAAATTTGGAATGTTTTTTTGAAAATCCTGACTTTCAGGATTACATTTTTTTAATGAAATTAGAACATCTTTTCAAAAATTTTGGCTTTTTTAGAAATTTCGGTTCTTAGTGAAAAAAATTTAATTTTCCTTAAGAATTTCAGCATCTTTTGAACTTTTCTAATTTTTCTATAAAATTTTGCCTTTTCAATTTTCGATATTATTTCAAAATTTTATCTTTCTTATAATTTTGATTATTTTCCAAAATTTCCACTTTTTCTGAAAATCTTTATTTTGTTTAAAATTATAAGTTATTTTAAAATTAATGAATTAGTGCGACTTTAAAAAGTTCACCCTTTTTTTTATGAAAATTTCGATGTATTCAAATCTTTTTCAATATTTTCTCTTGAAATTTTTTACAATTTTTCAGAATCGCAACTCTTTTTGAAATATCAAATTTTTCAGAATTTCCACATTTTTGGAAATCTTTTTTAATATGTAGCATTTTACAAAATCTAGTCTGACCTTTTAAAAAGTTGGAGTTTTTTTTTGAACATTTAATTTTTTCAAATTTTTTTTGATAATTTCGGCGTTTTTGTTTCTACATTTTAACTTTTTTGAAAATTCGGGCCTTTTTCAAATCATGACTCTTTCAAAAGTTTACCAAGTTTTGAAATATTTGGCTCTTTTTTTAAATTTCGAATGTTTTTTTGAAAATCCCGACTTTCAGGATTACATTTTCTTAATGAAATTAAAACAACATTTACTTTTTTTTACAAAATCTAGTCTGACTTTTTAAAAAGTTCAAGTTTTTTTAACATTTACTTTTTTCTATCACCTACTAGCTACTTACTTATTTCTAATTTTTTTGAAAATTTAAGCGTTTTTATAAATTGTCAAATAATTTGTTTAAAAATGTTGACTTTATTTCAAAATTTTAATTATTTTGAAAATTCAGGCCTTTTTTTAAATCACAAGACAACATTTTATATATTTTTGAAATATTTGGCTATTTCTTCAAATTTCGAATTTTTTTTTGAAAATCCTGACTTTCAGGATTACATTTTTTTTAATGAAATTGGAACGACTTTTCAAAAATTTTGGCTTTTTAAAAATTCCGGTTTTTAGTAAAAAAATGTTAATTTTTCTTAAGGATTTCACCATCTTTTGAAATTTTCTAATTTTTCCATAAAATTTTTTCTTTTCAATTTTCGACATTGTTTCAAAATTTTATCCTTCCTATAATTTTGATTATTTTCCAAAATTTCAACCTTTTCTGAAAATCTTTATTTTGTTTAAAATTATAAATTATTTTAAAATAAATAAATTAGTGCGACTTTAAAATGCTCACCTTTTTTTCTAAAAATATAGATATATTCAAATCTTTTTCAATATTTTCTCTTGAAATTTTTTACTTTTTTTCATAACTGCAACTCTTTTTGAAATATCGAATTTCCACATTTTTGAATATATTTTAATTGAAAATTTTCAATTTTTATGAAAATATCATTATTTTCCCAAATTTTCGAATATTAAAATTTTAATTCAAAATTTGTCTGTTAAAATTATGATTTTTTTGAAAAATTCGAAATTTTTTAAAAATTCCTATTTTTAAAAATCGTTAATTCTTAAAAAATTGAAATACAAATCTTGTCCCCTGAAACCAAAAAAGATTGAAAAACATAACAAAAGTTGCTCTAACGCGTTTCGACAGCTAAGCTATCATCTTCAGAGATATACTCTCTCTAACGCGTTTCGACAGCCAAGCTATCATCTTCAGAGAGAGTATCTCTCTGAAGATGACATTTCTCAAGTTTTTTTTAATGAAATGTGATTTTCTGAAAATTGGGACATTTTCTCCAAATTCGTCTTTTTCAAAATTCCGACTTTATTTTCTGGCTTCTACCTTTTTAACTTCCTTCTCTCTCTCTCTCTCTCTCTCTCTGTGTCGGTCTGTCTGTCTGTCTGTCTGTCTGTCTGTGTCTGTCTGTCTGTCAATCTGTCTGTCTCTGTCTGTCTGTCTGTTTGTCTGTCTGTCTGTCTGTCTGTCTGTCTGTCTGTGTCTGTCTGTGTCTGTCTGTCTCTCTCTTTCTCTCTCTCTCTCTCTCTCTCTCTCTGAAGACGATAGCTTGGCTGTCAAAACGCGTTAGAGAGAGTATATCTCTGAAGATGATAGCTTGGCTGTCGAGACGCCTTAGAGCAACCTTTGTTGTGTTTTTTAATCTTTCTCGGCTTCAGGGGACAATATTTGTATTTTAATTTTTGAAGATAACCAAGGACCAGTCCGTTCCGCCAAAAGTATGCTAACTCTTGACAAAATTTTCAAAATCTGATATTTTCTCAAAACGTCGTTGTTTTTGAAAATTCCGGCCTTTATAAGTTTTGGATTTTTACAAAATTTTGCCCGACTTTTTTAAAAAGAATTTTATCAAAATTTCGACTTTTTTGAAAATGTTGAATTTTTATTTTAAATTTTTATTTTGTACAAGAATTTCAATATTTTTCAAAATTTTGCCTTTTCATAAAATTTTCGAAGTTTTTCAAAATTTTAATTTCTTTTTCAAAATTTCCCACCTTTCTAAAATTCATTTTTTATCCAAAATTTAGTCTTAAACCAAATTTTTTTTTATAAATTTTAGTTTTTCCGATATTTGGACATGTTTTCAAATCCGGAGTTTAACCTTAACTTGTTATCGAAAATTCGAGTATGTTTTATAAATAGGTGTGATTAAAATTTTTAATTTAACTTTTCAATGGTAAAGTTTTTCACAAATGCTGGGCTGTAATCTCGAAATGTCCACTTTTTTTGAAAATTTTATTATTCTAATTCTAATCTTTGGTTTAAAAAACGTAGACTTTGAGTTTTAAGTGAAAATTTGGATGAGAAATAAAAGAAAAAACTGGGTAGTCTCGAAGACTGTCGACAGACGTAAAATTTAACCTGATCCTCTCTAATGTAAACAGTTGAGCATGTTGGTAACGCGTGTTGGTGATGCTCAAAGAAGCTTTCACTTCAAAAATATAGGTTTTAATTCGGAAAAAAAATTGTCATTCCATAACATAATTAAAGGAATTAAACGTAAGAAGGCCATCAATTAAAAAAAAATGTTTTAGAAACTTAGAGTTTAAAAGCAGCAATTTGGGTTGATTTAGAAATTTTAACTTTAATCTTGAAATATCGACTTCAATCTGGAAATATCGACCTTTTTCTCGAAATTTTTAAACTAACGTCGAAATTTTCACGTTTTTCTTGAAGTCGAAATTTTGACTCTAATAATCTCGTAATTTCTATGAAAAAAGTCGAAACTTCGAGGTTAGAAGCAAAATTTTTGAAAAGAAGTCAAATTTCGAGAAAAAGGTTGAAATTTCCAGATTAAAGTCGAAATTTCGAGCAAAATTTCTAGAAAAAAGTTGAAATATCAACCATTAATTCAAAATTTCTGAAAAGGTTTTTTTCAATTGATGTCCATAATGTTCTTCCTATATCTTTGTAATTTTGACTTCTTAAAGCTACAATTAAATACTCAAAAAACATCGGAAAAGCATCGATGTATCGTTATCGAATATTGATGTTTGAGGTATTGATGTTCTATTAAAAAATAATATCGATGTTCAAACATTCATATTTTTTTGAACAATGTCGCATCCCCATTAGTCTATCCATTATTTCAGGAGTAACGAACATCCTCAGTTATAATTTTTTTATTTTTTCCAGCTTTCTCATACTATTTTTTAATCAAAAACCATTAACTAGTACTTTTAGAGAATACAGTTTTTTAAAATCTTTCATATGATTATCAGTTCCCAAGTTATTGACAACCAAAATTGCTTTGAACGACGAGAACTCACAAAAAATCATCGCAGAAGTCTCAAAAATCAGTCAAATTATTGAGAATTAACTTATCTGGAATTGATGATGCTGGAATTACTAAAAAAAAATTACTGGAAAAAATTACTGGAACAAAATTACAGGATAAAAATTACTGGACAAAAATTACTGGAAGACAAAATGTGTAAAGGTAAGTCAAATTGTTGCCCCAACGGTTTTTTTATAATTACTTAAAAACCGCTAGTGCTTAAAAATTGTGAGTCCAAAATCTCTAAACTAGAAACTTGAAGCTGTTATTTGTTTTTTTATTTTACTCTGTTATCATTTTTCTCTAAATTACACTCTTTTGAAAATCACCTAGAATTTCGTGATTTTTCTATATCCTCTGATTTCTGTGACTATGTAATGTTCTCAAGTTGTGATTTTTTTTTCTTTCAGAATAATTAAAAGTCTTTTAAATTGCAAAATTATTTCGAAATAGTTTTTTTCCTTATTCGGCATTACAATTTTGAAAGCGGTCTAGAGATATTCATTAAAGTTTAATAATCAGACGGTTCGATTCAAATTTGGAAAAGTTGTCGGAGATTACAGTCTGAGTTTGGGTAAAAATTTGACTGCAGCGTGGATTCCAAATGTATAAGATTTTGAAAAATTTTATATATTTGGAAACCACGTTTGCTACGATTAGTCAAATTGTTAAAGTAAATACTCGATGGGTGTGATTTTAAAAGAAGTTGAAGTCGAAAGCTTGGCTAATATTAAGGGCGAATAAGGACGCTGTCCTCGTTGGAATTAAATGGCCTGTTTCATTTAGATAATGTTCTGGTGTTT
The DNA here is from genome assembly GCA_028583605.1 of Dastarcus helophoroides. Lineage (NCBI taxonomy): Eukaryota > Metazoa > Arthropoda > Insecta > Coleoptera > Bothrideridae > Dastarcus > Dastarcus helophoroides. The sequence goes on along the minus strand of CM053335.1, from coordinate 13,117,002 downwards.
CTGCATGTTGACATTGCTCGTGGTCATATTTTAAGCAATAAGCGCCGTAATACTTTAGTGTCTGACAACGATCTAGGTAGTACACAAAAAATAATAGCGACGAATGTTCTTCCCATCTTGATAACACTCGTGATTTATTAAGGTTAAACTTGTATACGTTCGCCTAAATATTCCACATTTTAGTTCCAATTATTTCGCTTCTACTACAATTATGCAATGTCAATTGATTTAAAAAAAATATTTTGATGGGCTTAAAGAAGGAACGAAGCAAAGGCTTCGAAAATTTTGAAATAAAATTTGCTTGAAAAATAGCATCTAGTAATCTTGAAATTTTTCGTTTTTCTTAAGATTAATCCTCTCGCAAAGGGCAACCCCACTATGCCTTCAAAGCACTACGAGTAGGATGGGAAAACAAGGATAGATGGCGATAAACCGCCTTCTTAAACAAGGACAGGTTTTAATTTTGGGGGAAAATTCCCTTCGGTAACGAGTTCCACAGCTTGGAATTTCTATAGAAAAAAGAGTCTTCGTATGGAAAATATATTGAGAAATTCAACATTTTTATATTTTCTGGAAATATCGATTATTTACCTTTAGAATTTTCTTGAAAATTTGGGCATAAGTCCAAGAATTCAATTTTTTTATCGAAAATTCTATTTTAACCTCGGTATTTCGATTCTGTTGAAAGGAAAACTTCTTTAGGCGCGTTGAGCGATTTTTAATTGAATTCTGGCTTTCTGCTATTTTATAAGACTAACTAGATTTCTTTTAAATTAAATTTCAAAATTTACCAAAATCAAGATTTTTTTTATACTTTTAGGATTACACTCTTTTCTTTTTTTCCCAATATTTTGTAAACGCGAAATGATTGTGTGTCTTCGAAGTTTTTGTCTTTAATATCGTCAATTTTCCTTTTTCTAAAAAATTCTTATGTAAATTCAAGATATTTTTTAAACTTCGAATATTTTTCGACATACTTTAGATTTGTATTTCGACATGCCGTTTTTTTTGCTGGAAAATAGTTGGTCCTTTTATAAATGTTCTTAAATTTTGACTTAAGCTTTAAATTATCCTCGAATTTTCTAGTTTAATCTTGAAATTTCGATTTTTTTTCTCTAAATTTGTTTTAAATGGAAAATTGTTCTATAAACCTTGATGACAGGGGCGAAGATGGAAACCAATAGGCTACCTTTCCTGACCCACAATTGCTTAAAAATGTATACCTTTTGCAAGGTTGTTGCCAGGAATTTTCTGGGCGTGGGTCTAAATTTAGAAACGTGGCTTTTTAGATTTGTTGACCAATTGAAGTAAAGTTCATTGAGTCTTCAAGTTCACCGATTTAAAGTTCACTCATTCAGAGTTCACTGACTTTTGAAGTTCGTTGACTAAGGGTTCATGCTTTTCTAAGTTCGTTGACCTATCAAATTCACTGTTTATGTTGTTTCCTCTAACGCGTTTCGATAGCCAACCTATCATCTTCAAAGAGATAAATTAAGAACGACAATTTGAGAAACTACATCATATCTCTATAAATGTAGTTTATATTTCGAGTTAAATCCAAACTTTCATAGAAAAAACTGAAAATTTCGATAAGAAACTCAATATTTGGGAAAAAAAGTCATAATTTATATATTGCAAAATTCTTAAAATTGTAAACGTATTTGCCATATCTCGACTTTAATGTGGCAAACAATTCTATAATTTTGGGGTAAATTTTGACTTTAATTGCGAAATCCTGATTGTAAATTCGGTTATTCTAATTTTTTTTCAAAGTATTGACATTTAAATTCGAAATTTGAATTGAAGATTAACAATTTTTTGAAAAACCCAAAATTTTAAATTCAGAGTTGAAAAAATTCAACATTTCGAGGCTAAACCTAAAATTTAATTTTTTTAATGGATCAATAGTTGTTAACATTATTAGAACTTAAAAAAAATACGAAATTTTTGGGTCTGATAACGTTAATTTCTATTTCCGAAAATTGAAATTCAAATCGTGTCCCCTGGAACCAAAGAAGTTTAAAAAACACAAAAAAGGTTGCTCTAATGCGTTTGATGTGTTCTTTAATCTTTTTTGGTTTTAGGGGACAAGATTTGTATTTTAAATTTTAAAGATAACCAATGATAACCAAAATTGTATATCCGAATTTTGAGAAAAAATTTCACACTTTGGAAAGTTTTTTTTTTAATCAATTCAGTGGCAAACGGTTCTATTACGTTTCTAGAGCACTACAGATAGGATGAGAAGATAAAAAAAAACTAAATTTTGCCATATGATATGTTGAAAAAACTTAAAGTTTGTAAAAAACTTTCGTGACCCACAATTGCTTAAAAATGAATACCTTTTGCAAGGTTGTTGCCAGGAATTTTCTGGGCGTGGGTCTAAATTTAGAAACGTGGCTTTTTACATTTGTTGACCAATTGAAATAAAGTTCATTGAGTCTTCAAGTTCACCGATTTAAAGTTCACTCATTCAGAGTTCACTGACTTTTTAAGTTCGTTGACTAAGGGTTCATGCTTTTCTAAGTTCGTTGACCTACCAAATTCACTGTTTATGTTGTTTCCTCTAACGCGTTTCGATAGCCAACCTATCATCTTCAAAGAGATAAATTAAGAACGACAATTTGAGAAACTACATCATATCTCTATAAATGTAGTTTATATTTCGAGTTAAATCCAAACTTTCATAGAAAAAACTGAAAATTTCGATAAGAAACTCAATATTTTGGAAAAAAAGTCATAATTTATATAATGCAAAATTCTTAAAATTGTAAACGTATTTGCCATATTTCGACTTTAATGTCGCAAATAATTCCATAATTTTGGGGTAAATTTTGACTTTAATTGCGAAATCCTGATTGTAAATTCGGTTATTCTAATTTTTTTTCGAAGTATTGACATTTAAATTCGAAATTTGAATTGAAGGTTAACAATTTTTTGAAAAACCCAAAATTTTAAATTCAGAGTTGAAAAAATTCAACATTTCGAGGCTAAACCTAAAATTTATTTTTTTAAATGGATCAATAGTTTTTAACATTATTAGAACTTATAAAAATACGAAATTTTTGGGTCTGATGACGTTAAGTTCTATTTCCGAAAATTGAAATTCAAATCGTGTCCCCTGGAACCAAAGAAGTTTAAAAAACACAAAAAAGGTTGCTCTAATGCGTTTGATGTGTTCTTTAATCTTTTTTGGTTTTAGGGGACAAGATTTGTATTTTAAATTTTAAAGATAACCAATGACAACCAAAATTATATATCCAAATTTTGAGAAAAAATTCCACACTTTGGAAAGTTTTTTTTAATCAATTCAGTGGCAAACGGTTCTATTACGTTTCTAGAGCACCACAGGTAGGATGAGAAGATAAAAAAAAACTAAATTTCGCCATATGATATGTTGAAAAAACTTAAAATTTGTAAAAAACTTTCCTGACCCACAATTGCTTAAAAATGAATACCTTTTGCAAGGTTGTTGCCAGGAATTTTCTGGGAGTGGGTCTAAATTCAGAAACGTGACTTTTTAGATTTGTTGACCAATTGAAGTAAAGTTCATTGATTCTTCAAGTTCACCGATTTAAAGTTCACTCATTCAGAGTTCACTGACTTTTTAAGTTCGTTGACTAAGGGTCCATGCTTTTCTAAGTTCGTTGACCTATCAAATTCACTGTTTATGTTTTTTCCTCTAACGTGTTTCGATAGCCAACCTATCATCTTCAAAGAGATAAATTAGGAACGAGAATTTGAGAAACTACATCATATCTCTATAAATGTAGTTTATATTTCGAGTTAAATCCAAACTTTCATAGAAAAAACTGAAAATTTCGATAAGAAACTCAATATTTGGGAAAAAAAGTCATAATTTATATAATGCAAAATTCTTAAAATTGTAAACGTATTTGCCATATCTCGACTTTAATGTCGCAAACAATTCTATAATTTTGGGGTAAATTTTGACTTTAATTGCGAAATCCTGATTGTAAATTCGGTTATTCTAATTTTTTTTCGAAGTATTGACATTTAAATTCGAAATTTGAATTGAAGGTTAACAATTTTTTGAAAACCCAAAATTTTAAATTCAGAGTTGGGAAAATTTAGCATTTCGAGGTTAAACCTAAAATTTAATTTTTTTAATGGATCAACTGTTTTTAACATTATAAGAACTTAAAAAAATACGAAATTTTTGGGTCTGATAACGTTAAGTTCTATTTCCGAAAATTGAAATTCAAATCGTGTCCCCTGGAACCAAAGAAGTTTAAAAAACACAAAAAAGGTGGCTCTAATGCGTTTGATGTGTTCTTTAATCTTTTTTGGTTTTAGGGGACAAGATTTGTATTGTAAATTTTAAAGATAACCAATGATAACCAAAATTGTATATCCGAATTTTGAGAAAAATTTCACACTTTGGAAAGTTTTTGTTTAATCAATTTAGTGGCAAACGGTTCTATTACGTTTCTAGAGCACTACAGGTAGGATGAGAAGATAAAAAAAAACTAAATTTCGCCATATGATATGTTGGAAAAACTTAAAATTTGTAAAAAACTTAAATATATAAAAGTTAAACTTACAATTTTGGTAATATTGTCACTCTTCAATTGTTGGTTCAGAAATATCTAAAAAAGGCAACATTTTGAGGAACTTTATTTGAAAAATTCAATTTTTTGTTCATAGGTTTCATTTTCACTCTGAATTTATGCTCTGCTTTAAATTAAAACCTGAACTTTGTTTCCTAATTTTTTTTAAACAATTTTCTTTTCTGTCCCATGTTTTTCCTATATATTGACATGACTGAAGAATTCAAATGAGAACGGAACATCGGTTAACCACTTTTCCGACTTCCCTCTTTTTAATTTTTTTATTTGCCTTTTTTTACCTAATTATATTTTTAATTTATCTATTCCCACTTTTTTTATTGTTCCCAATTAACTTTTTGTTCTAAGATCTAATCTAATTATTTGATACATGTCATGAATTGAGATCGGATTTTTTTTTTAAAAATTTCATATACTAGTCGCGCACTAGAATTACAAATTTTGTTTGTCATGGTTCTGTTAATCCAAAAAAAAAGGGAACTGTTGAAACATCAAAACTCGATCAAAAATAATATTTTAAGATTAAACTCGGAATTTTGAGGAAATTTGATATTAGAATTTTCCATTTTAACCATAAAATATCAATATTAAAGTTAAATTTTCAATAAATGACAAACTAAATGTTTTGTAATTAAACAAAGTTAGTTAAACGTGTCAAAGTTGAAAATATTTACAGTCACAACCATATACTAGAATCGGCCTTCATTGGCGCCTCATCAGTACAATACTTTCGTTGTAAATACTTCCAGCTTAAAGCTACTAGTCAGTCGTGTAAGTATTCAAGAGATTTAATTCTCATTGAATACTTACAACTGTCTTATAACTGATATTTAACTGTTTATTAGGCAAACATTTTTGCTATCTGCTAATAGCATTTCCCTGCTAAGATCACAGGCCTTATATATATGAATACAAGTTAATTATGGTGCAATTAGAGTCTAATTGCAAAGGCCACTTGACGAGATAGCAGCTTGTATCACGGGTTGCATCGTAACGTCCATTAATACAAGTTTCTTGTCGCGACTGTACTTTTATCTAGTTCGACAAATGACCAATTAAATGTTTTGTAATTTTTCTGCTAAGATTACAAGACTTCAAAAATTGAAATACAAATCTTGTTTCCTGAAACCAACAAAGATTAAAAAACACAACAAAGGTTGCTCTTGTTTTTAGTGTTGTTTAGAGCTTGCTTCTTTAGTGCAACCTTTGTTGTGTTTTTTAATCTTTCTTAGTTTCAGGGGACAAGATTTGTATTTCAGTTTTTGAAGATAACCAAGGACGAGTCTGTTCCACCAAAATTACAAGCCTTATATACGCATCAGGAAAGTCAAACACTATCCATAGGGAAAATGTTAATGAGAGATTTAACATTGAGAGCTAATAGTGGGATAGATGGGCGGCGCCTTGTATTCTCCTACACCGGTGTAAACAATTCAACGCAGAGCGCAGCGATCAGTGCTGGTGGAGATTTCAGTAGTACATCATAGCTTGTAACGTGTTTTGTTAAGGGATTACTACTGGCAGGCAACAATTATATTAAAATTTGCGTACCACATGCTGTTTGTTCTCTTAGTCCGTTGATTTAATCAACGAGGCAAAATAAAACTGATATTTTTTGATAACCAAAATAAATGAACGAGATTTCTTAATCAAAATAAATAATAATTCTAATGAACAATATAACAAAATAACTATTTAAACATTACAATATAAGGCGTTCAAATAGGCCGCCAGACTGTGCTAAACAATATTCCAGTCTGATGTAAAACTCTCGACGAGTTTTTTCTAACATCTAAAATGGAAGATACGAGTATGCTGTGTCAAAGTAGGGGAATACGTTTAGTGGCAGTAGAAAACTATGGAATGGACAATCCTTAGCGTTGTACATGGAAATGAAAATTTTTCCTTATCTGTATACGAATATATACAAGTTAATTATGGTGCAATTAGAGTGTAATTGCAAAGGCCATTTGATGGGATAGCAGCATGTATCACGGGTTGCATCGCAGCTTCCATTAATACAAGTTTCTTGGCGTGACTTGACTTTTCTCTAGTTCGACAAATGATCAATTAAATGTTCTGTAATTACACGGTTAAACGTGCCAAAGTTGAAAATATTTACGACCACAACCACTCCAAGTAGATTTAAAATGTCGAGACCATTTTTTGGCCAAGAAATCACAGGCCACAATTTTTATTTCAGTGCTCTAGCGAAAAATGATGGTAAAATTTTAATGTGGCAGCTGGTTAAAAATGCTAAATTTTCTCTTCTCTTTGCACCTAGAAAGAGGATACGTTGAAGAAGAGACGTAAGACATTCGAAACGTTGTATGTAGTCAACTTTTTGAAACATGATTTATAGAATGAAGCTTTTATTTCTCTTCTATATTTTCTAATTTGGACATATCTCTTTATCCGTGGGTAGACTCGTAATTCCTTTCAAATAGACTGCAAGTCACGACTTACTTAATACTTATCTCGCTTCCATAAAACCAATAATACACATGTTTTGTTCGATACAATTTTTCAGTAGCCAATCAATACCTTATGAGTCTTACACAAGCAGATTACATAGAGGTAAATTCCTTATTCTCCTGTCAGGTCATGAATAGTTTACCATCACAATATGGTCACCATCTAGTGATGGATGATGCATGGAACTATAGGAATCTCGAATATATTTCTTTCTTTACCCTCCCATCCGGCGTCTATATACACATACATCCATCCATCCATTCAATAGCATTGTTTGGTACCTCCTTGCCCATTGTCGGATGCACTTAGGTTAGAAGCTGCTCTCTTGAACGGAACGTTCTCTCGAAGGGAACGTTCTCTCGAAGGTAACGTTCTCTTGAACGAAACGGTCACTTGGACGAAACGAAGGTCGAAGCTCGGAACCGACACCTGCCTTTGAGGCATTTTATCCCCCTGTTGCAAGCACAGGCTCTCTGGCGGAAAATGTTAATGAGAAATTAATGTGGAACGTGTTTGTATCACTAATTTACTTATAATGGAATTTTATTTCATGTCAGAAGGCGATAAAAGAATTTTGTGTGATATCTGATCAAAACTTTTTGTTAATACTGGAGATATGAATCTTTCGGAATTTATACGTTGCTGTGTTGTTCTACGCGCCAGTATGTGGCACATTTTACAATTGTTTTTCATCGTTCTTTTCGAGAGTGGTCACCTTGGTCAATTACAAACGTGTAACCAACTTGAAAAGTCGTTATAGGATCTGATTCGCTTAAAAGATAGTTGCAGTCAATTTAATGTTCTGTAATGGAACAGTCGCAGGTGCTAAAAGTTAAAAATATTTGCAATCAACAATCATAGATTGATTCTTCATGGTAGACTTTTATTGACCGGAAATATTATGTTTTTTATTCTTCATGGTAGACCCTTATTGACCGGAAATATTATGTTTTTTTCAATTTATTTAACATTTCTTCGGCCCAGTTTGGAAATATTTAAATTTTTTATGGTTTGTTGACAATTTTCTAAACAATTTTTGAAATGCGACTACGTGATATTTAAATTTATTGAAAACGTCACTTCATGACAGTTTACAAATTAAGAGGTTAGTTTATTTTACATAGAATAGGAATAATGAAAAATAGGAGACCAAAAATTAGATGTGGAAAAAATAAAATTTTTTTTTTTTTGATAAATTAGGAAAATATAAAAAATACATAAAAAAGGTTGTAGCACTGGACATCGATGTTTCGCTCTCATTTGAGCTCGTCAGCAGTGCATAACATGGAAGGGGAACACAATTTATTTAACATTTCTTTGGCCCAGTTTGGAAATATTTAAATTTTTATGCTTTGTTGACAATTTTCTAAACAGTATTTGAAATGTGACTACGTGATATTTAAATTTATTGAAAACGTCACTTCATGACAGCTCACAAATTAAGAGGTTAGTTTATTTTACATAGAACAGGAATAATGAAAACTAGAAGACCAAAAATTAGAAATGGAAAAAATAAAAATTTGTTTTTTTGATAAAGAAAATCATAGATTGGTTTTGGCCTTCGTTGGCCTCATTAGTATGGCTGTAAACATCTCCAACTTAATACGAAGGCCACATTCTGAAGAAATCTAAACTTCATTGCGTTATATGTAACTGACTTTCATCCGTATCTAGCTATCAGCTGTTAGCTAATTGGGAGTATTGCTGGGAACCACAACCATCATGTATGACGCAACCATTGTTACATTAGAGGTGACTTGGTGTATGGTTGTTGGGTGCGAATATTTTCAACTTTTATTCAACTGTTTCATCACACACAATTTGTTGAGTTTAACATAACTAAATGCATGCCAAACCAGTATTTAACTGTTACAATGATGCAACCATAATACAAGAATCAAAATTACCTCACCACTAGTGACCGTTGTAACCTTAGTTAAATCGTACATCCTAGTTGTGATTATACATAAAAATTCGTTTAAAGTCTAACGCATTAAAAATTTATTGGATACGTTTCCAAAAAGTAGTTTAACTTGTTGAGAAATAACGATAAAGCGCTTTGTATTTACTATCGATTCAGTGGGAAAAAAATATCGCCCGAAAAGCGAACTCTAAGCAAAATTATTTCGTTTCATCCCTTCGAAAAAGTACAAATGAAATACCCGTTCAAGAGAGTGTAAGCGAATGTTCTTATTCGGGGCGCTTAAACCGAATTTCTTCCGTCCCTTTCGCAAAAAACGCGCATAATGGCGTTGTAAAGGAACTTATTACTTTTTTATGGAGTGCTAAAAATCGCATAATATGATTTGATAAATGCAGACAACTTCCCTTTTACGGTGGTAGTATGGCATAAAACATCTGAATATATTCAGCGGTAAACTCGAAGGGTGCGGGGTGGAGGAAGTTATTTAAATTAGGTTCTAGGGCCGCGAGGTATCTTGCTTCGGGAGTTAGCCCTAAAGAAAAAAAAAGTATCAGGAGTTATTTAGTTTTATGGTCTTGAAGTAACAACATATCGAGGACTTTCGTAACAGTGTTTTTCAACCCTTAAAGCTACCGTGTTTATATAAATTTATTTGGGGATGACAAGATTAAAATTGGCGGATGCGCCGGTATCATAATGATTGATTCGCAAATTTGAATACTGTTAATGCTTTTTTGACTTAGATGGAAAATTAAAGTATACTTGGGCTGCTTTTTCAGAGCATCAAACCATTCGAAGTCATCGTTGACCTTCAAAACGACCAGAATTAAATAAGGAAAGCAATCAAATTAATGCTGGATAAATTTCAGCCTTATTTGGTCATTTTTCTTTAAACTGATGAATTTTTTTAATAAAGCTATTTAAACATTCAACTAGTTTTCATATTTTAAATAGTTTTTCCAATTCTTCTTCGCATTTTATCGTTTTTTCTTTTGGTAAAGAACAACTCACTAATAACAACGTAAATTAACCAAATAAAATGTGAAATTTATTTTGGCCCAGCGTGTACTAGTTTAATTGGTTAATTTGGTATAACAGAAACTAGATTTTATAATACCTTATCTATCTTCTCTATCTTAATGACATGAGTTACTCCCTTATTTTTTATTACTTCGATTAAATTACTAAGGGAATTCATCGCTGCAACGTCACTAAAAACACAGAAACACGCCCACCCGAAGGCCATCGTTATGCGCCTCAGACTATCGAGAACATAGAAATACGCAACAACTGACATTATTCCACTGACTTCCAGTAGCTGCGCCCTATCCCTATTACCAGTGGCGGCTCGTAGCCAAAACTAATGGGGGTGCGCTAGGAGTTTTAAAATTTTTAATATTTCGACATTTTCAAAACGTTACTTTTCGAAAATTTTAAATTTCTTTGAAAACTTGACAATAAAATCTTTTAATAATGTCGCGTTTCGTGAAAGGTTGGATTTTTTTCCAAATTTTTACTGTATTGCAAAATTTAGATTTTTTCTTGTAAACGTTACTTTTCAAAAATTTCGAATTTCTTTGAAAAATTAACAATGAAAACTTTTGATAATGTCGCGTTTCTTGAAAGGTTGGATTTTTTTCCAAATTTTTACTGTATTGCAAAATTTAGATTTTTTCTTGTCTTGTAAACGTTACTTTTCAAAAATTTCGAATTTCTTTGAAAAATTAAAAATGAAACCTTTTGATAATGTCGCGTTTCTTGAAAGATTGGATTTTTTTCCAAATTTTTACTGTATTGCAAAATTTAGATTTTTTCTTGTAAACGTTACTTTTCAAAAATTTCGAATTTCTTTGAAAAATTAAAAATGAAAACTTTTGATAATGTCGCGTTTCTTGAAAGGTTGGATTTTTTTCCAAATTTTTACTGTATTGCAAAATTTAGATTTTTTCTTGTAAACGTTACTTTTCAAAAATTTCGAATTTCTTTGAAAAATTAAAAATGAAAACTTTTGATAATGTCGCGTGTCTTGAAAGGTTGGATTTTTTTCCAAATTTTTACTGTATTGCAAAATTTAGATTTTTTTTTGTAAACGTTACTTTTCAAAAATTTCTAATTTCTTTGAAAAATTAAAAATGAAAACTTTTGATAATGTCGCGTTTCTTGAAAGATTGAATTTTTTTCCAAATTTTTACTGTATTGCAAAATTTAGATTTTTTCTTGTAAACGTTACGTTTCAAAAATTTCGAATTTCTTTGAAAAATTAAAAATGAAAACTTTTGATAATGTCGCGTTTCTTGAAAGGTCGGATTTTTTTCCAAATTTTTACTGTATTGCAAAATTTAGATTTTTTCTTGTAAACGTTACTTTTCAAAAATTTCGAATTTCTTTGAAAAATTAAAAATGAAAACTTTTGATAATGTCGCGTTTCTTGAAAGGTTGGATTTTTTTCCAAATTTTTACTGTATTGCAAAATTTAGATTTTTTCTTGTAAACGTTACTTTTCAAAAATTTCGAATTTCTTTGAAAAATTAAAAATGAAAACTTTTGATAATGTCGCGTGTCTTGAAAGGTTGGATTTTTTTCCAAATTTTTACTGTATTGCAAAATTTAGATTTTTTTTTGTAAACGTTACTTTTCAAAAATTTCTAATTTCTTTGAAAAATTAAAAATGAAAACTTTTGATAATGTCGCGTTTCTTGAAAGATTGAATTTTTTTCCAAATTTTTACTGTATTGCAAAATTTAGATTTTTTTCTTGTAAACGTTACTTTTCAAAAATTTCGAATTTCTTTGAAAAATTAAAAATGAAAACTTTTGATAATGTCGCGTTTCTTGAAAGGTTGGATTTTTTTCCAAATTTTTACTGTATTGCAAAATTTAGATTTTTTCTTGTAAACGTTACTTTTCAAAAATTTCGAATTTCTTTGAAAAATTAAAAATGAAAACTTTTGATAATGTCGCGTTTCTTGAACGATTGGATTTTTTTCCAAATTTCTACTGTATTGCAAAATTTAAATTTTTTCTTGTAATCTCGACCTTATTTTAATTTTAGGTATTGACCTTTCTGAAAAATTGTGAATACTCTTTTAAAAATCTCCTTATTTTCGTAAATATTTAGACTTTTCGTTGTTCTGCCTTTTGTTTGTAATATTTTTGAAAATTAATTATGACATTTATTTTAATTTTTACCATTTGAAAATTCTTACTTTTTCTGAAAATGTAAATTTTTTGAAAACTGGACTTTTGACTCCTTAAATTTTGGACTTTTTTCTAAATTTTATCTTTGTTTATAATTTTTTTTGGAACATTATAATTTCTTATTGGAAATTTCGATTCTTAATAACTTCGACTGGTTTTTATTTAAATGCCAACTCTTCAGAATTTCGACCTTTTTTTTGGAAAGTTTCGATTACTTTTTGGTTTTTTTTATTTGAAAATTTTGCTGCTTCTTAATTTTGGAAATTCTTTCAAAATTTCGACTCTTTTAAAAATTTTGAAATTTTATAAAATGTTTGATATTTTTTCAAATTTTTTATTTTTCTTTACCTAAAATTTCAACTTCTTAAATGTTCCACTTTGATTGAAAATCTTAGCTACCAAAAATTTGAACTTTTTCCAAAATTTTAACTTCTCAATATTTCGACTTTTGAAAACCTCGATCTCTCTGATAATTTTCACTCGTTTTCAATTGTCCGGTTTCGAAAATTTTGGTTTATATTGTAACGTTGAGTGCAAATTTCCCAACCTTCAAAATTTAAACTTTCGAATTATTTCGTAAATTTAATTAAAATTCCTAAATCTTTTGCAAATTTTCACATTTTTTTAATTTCGACTATAAAATTTCGACCTTCCCCTTATGAAAATTTCTTCTTTTGCAAAATTTTCACTTATTTTGGAAATTTGAAAGATTTTGAAAATTTTTGCCTTGTCAACAAATTTCGTCTTTCTTTTGTTTGATGGAACGGACTGGTCCTTGGTTATCTTCAAAAATTGAAACACAGAACTTGTCCCCTGAAACCAAGACTTTTCGGTGTTCTGTCTTTTGTTTGTAATATTTTTGAAAATTAATTATGACATTTATTTTAATTTTTACCATTTTAAAATTCTTACTTTTTCTGAAAATGTAAATTTTTTGAAAACTGGACTTTTGACTCTTTAAATTTTGGACTTTTTTCTGAATTTCATCTTTGTTTATAATTTTGTTTTGGAACATTATAATTTTTGATTGGAAATTTCGATTCTTAATAACTTCGACTGGTTTTTATTTAAATGCCAACTTTTCAAAATTTCGACCTTTTTTTGGAAAGTTTCGATTACTTTTTGGTTTTTTTTTTGAAAATTTCGCTGCTTCTTAATTTTGGAAATTCTTTCAAAATTTTGACTCTTTTAAAAATTTTGAAATTTTATGAAATGTTTGACATTTTTTCAAAATTTTTATTTTTTTGACCTAAAATTTCAACTTCTTAAATGTTCCACTTTGATTCAAAATCTTAGCTACCAAAAATCCAAAATCTTAACTTCTCAATATTTCGACTTTTGAAAACCTCGATCTCTGATAATTTTCACTTGTTTTCAATTGTCCAGTTTCGAAAATTTTGGTTTATATTGAAACGTTGAGTGCAAATTTCCCAACCTTCAAAATTTAAACTTTCGAATTATTTCGTAAATTCAATTAAAATTCTTAAATCTTTTGCAAATTTTCACATTTTTTTAATTTCGACTATAAAATTTCGACCTTCTCTTTATGAAAATTTCTTCTTTTGCAAAATTTTCACTTATTTTGGAAATTTGAAAGATTTTGAAAATTTTTGCCTTGTCAACAAATTTCGACTTTCTTTTGTTTGATGGAACGGACTGGTCCTTTGTTATCTTCAAAAATTGAAACACAGAACTTGTCCCCTGAAACCAAGAAAGATTAAAAAACACAACAAAGGTTGCTCTAACGCGTTTCGACAGTTTCTCTCTGAAGATGACAGCTTGGCTGTCGAAACGCGTTAGAGCAATCTTTGTTGTGTTTTTTAATCTTTCTTGGTTTTAGGGGACAAGTTCTGTATTTCAGTTTTCGAAACTTGTTAAAATTCGATCTTTTTCTCAAAATTCGATTTTTTTTCTCAAAATTCGTGTGTTTTTGAAACTTGTTAAAATTCGATTTTTTTCGCAAAATACGATTTTTTTTCTCAAAATTCGGTTTATTTTCTCAAAATTCGATTTATTTTCTCAAAATTTGATTTATTTTCGCAACATTCGAATTTTTCCAAAATTTGGATTTTCTCGAACAAATATTCAGATTTTGTCCAGTTATTTCTTATTATTTAGTTTTTACCCAAATTCCTACCTTTTTTTAAATTTTTTTTGTCAAAATTTTAGATGTTTCAAAATTTGAAATTTTTGAAAATTAAAATCTTTTTTTTGACTTTCGTTGTTTTACTTTTTTAATTTTTTAAAATTTATGACATTTTTATTTAATGGTTTTAATTTGAAAAATTCTTACTTTTTCTGAAAATGCAACATTTTCTAAAACTTTTATTTAAATTTGGACTTTTTCGTAAAATTTATCTTTCATTCCACTTTTTTTGAAATATATTCGAATTTCGTTTAAAACCTTGACTTTTTTTATTTAAAAGTGTCAACTCTTAAATTGTCACCTTTTTTAAAACATTTTTTTTATATTTCGATTTAGAAAATAATGCTTCTTATTTTAAATTGCTTTGAAAATTTCGACTCTTTTAAAAATTTTGAAATTTTATAAAATGTTTGATATTTTTCAAATTTTTTATTTTCTTTACCTAAAATTTCAACTTCTTAAATGTTCCACTTTGATTGAAAATCTTAGCTACCAAAAATTTGAACTTTTTCCAAAATTTTAACTTCTCAATATTTCGACTTTTGAAAACCTCGATCTCTCTGATAATTTTCACTCGTTTTCAATTGTCCGGTTTCGAAAATTTTGGTTTATATTGTAACGTTGAGTGCAAATTTCCCAACCTTCAAAATTTAAACTTTCGAATTATTTCGTAAATTTAATTAAAATTCCTAAATCTTTTGCAAATTTTCACATTTTTTTAATTTCGACTATAAAATTTCGACCTTCCCCTTATGAAAATTTCTTCTTTTGCAAAATTTTCACTTATTTTGGAAATTTGAAAGATTTTGAAAATTTTTGCCTTGTCAACAAATTTCGTCTTTCTTTTGTTTGATGGAACGGACTGGTCCTTGGTTATCTTCAAAAATTGAAACACAGAACTTGTCCCCTGAAACCAAGACTTTTCGGTGTTCTGTCTTTTGTTTGTAATATTTTTGAAAATTAATTATGACATTTATTTTAATTTTTACCATTTTAAAATTCTTACTTTTTCTGAAAATGTAAATTTTTTGAAAACTGGACTTTTGACTCTTTAAATTTTGGACTTTTTTCTGAATTTCATCTTTGTTTATAATTTTGTTTTGGAACATTATAATTTTTGATTGGAAATTTCGATTCTTAATAACTTCGACTGGTTTTTATTTAAATGCCAACTTTTCAAAATTTCGACCTTTTTTTGGAAAGTTTCGATTACTTTTTGGTTTTTTTTTTTGAAAATTTCGCTGCTTCTTAATTTTGGAAATTCTTTCAAAATTTTGACTCTTTTAAAAATTTTGAAATTTTATGAAATGTTTGACATTTTTTCAAAATTTTTATTTTTTTGACCTAAAATTTCAACTTCTTAAATGTTCCACTTTGATTCAAAATCTTAGCTACCAAAAATCCAAAATCTTAACTTCTCAATATTTCGACTTTTGAAAACCTCGATCTCTGATAATTTTCACTTGTTTTCAATTGTCCAGTTTCGAAAATTTTGGTTTATATTGAAACGTTGAGTGCAAATTTCCCAACCTTCAAAATTTAAACTTTCGAATTATTTCGTAAATTCAATTAAAATTCTTAAATCTTTTGCAAATTTTCACATTTTTTTAATTTCGACTATAAAATTTCGACCTTCTCTTTATGAAAATTTCTTCTTTTGCAAAATTTTCACTTATTTTGGAAATTTGAAAGATTTTGAAAATTTTTGCCTTGTCAACAAATTTCGACTTTCTTTTGTTTGATGGAACGGACTGGTCCTTTGTTATCTTCAAAAATTGAAACACAGAACTTGTCCCCTGAAACCAAGAAAGATTAAAAAACACAACAAAGGTTGCTCTAACGCGTTTCGACAGTTTCTCTCTGAAGATGACAGCTTGGCTGTCGAAACGCGTTAGAGCAATCTTTGTTGTGTTTTTTAATCTTTCTTGGTTTTAGGGGACAAGTTCTGTATTTCAGTTTTCGAAACTTGTTAAAATTCGATCTTTTTCTCAAAATTCGATTTTTTTTCTCAAAATTCGTGTGTTTTTGAAACTTGTTAAAATTCGATTTTTTTCGCAAAATACGATTTTTTTTTCTCAAAATTCGGTTTATTTTCTCAAAATTCGATTTATTTTCTCAAAATTTGATTTATTTTCGCAACATTCGAATTTTTCCAAAATTTGGATTTTCTCGAACAAATATTCAGATTTTGTCCAGTTATTTCTTATTATTACTAGTTTTCCTATCAAAATTCCTCCTTTTTTCAATTAGTTATTTTGGCAAAATTTCTAATTTTCAAAATTTGAAATTTTTGAAAAACTTAAAAATTTTGACTATTATTATTTTAACTATTTTTAAAATTTTGACATTTTTTATTAACTGGCGATCCTTAATTTAAAAATTATTATTTTTTTTTAAGTCAGACATTTCCTAAAACCTTTTATTAAAATGTTCGACTAATATTTCGTAAAATTTCGACTCCATTTCAAAACTTCCACTTTTTTTCAAAATTCCGAATCTTTTTGAAAACCTGACTTTTTTTTTTGAAAAGTTTCATCTTTTAAAAAAATTGTATTCATACATTTTTTAAACATTTTTAATTAAACCTTCGACTTAGAAAAAAAGATTCTTTTTAAACTTGAACTATTGAAAATTTCGACTCTTTTCAAAGTTTTCCCTTTTCAAAATTTTACCTTTTCAAAATTTTAACTTTTTTGATAATTACGAATTTTTCTATAATTTTGAGTTTTCTCCAAAATTTAAAAAAACCAGCTTCTTTGAAAATGTAATTAAAAACTCTGCAATTTATTTGAAATGTCGATATTTTTTCAAAAATTTGTCTTTTATTCACATTCCCAAAGTTTGATGGAACGGACTGGTCCTTGGTTATCTTTAAAAATTGAAACACAGAACTTGTCCCCTGAAACCAAGAACAACAAAGGTTGCTCTAACGCGTTTCGACAGCCAAGCTGTCATCTTTCTGCTGTCATGTTTCTCTCTGAAGATGACAGCTTGGCTGTCGAAACGCGTTAGAGCAACCTTTGTTGTGTTTTTTAATCTTTCTTGGTTTCAGGGGACAAGTTCTGTGTTTCAATTTTCGACTTTCTTTATTGAAAATTTTAACCTTTTCTTAAATCTCATTTTTTTGGAAATTTTCGACTTTTTAACTCCCACTTTGTTGAAAATTCCGGTCTTTTTCAAATGTTCGAATTTTTCAAAATTTTGGTCATTTTCCAAAATTTGAAATTTTTGAAAAACTTAAAAATTTTGACTATTATTATTTTAACTATTTTTAAAATTTTGACATTTTTTACTAACTGGCGATCCTTAATTTAAAAATTATTATTTTTTTTAAGTCAGACATTTCCTAAAACCTTTTATTGAAATGTTCGACTAATATTTCGTAAAATTTCGACTCCATTTCAAAACTTCCACTTTTTGTCAAAATTCCGAATCTTTTTGAAAACCTGACTTTTTTTTTTGAAAAGTTTCAACTTTTAAAAAAATTGTATTCATACATTTTTTAAACATTTTTAATTAAACCTTCGACTTAGAAAAAAAGATTCTTTTTAAACTTGAACTATTGAAAATTTCGACTCTTTTCAAAGTTTTCCCTTTTCAAAATTTTACCTTTTCAAAATTCTAACTCTTTTGATAATTACGAATTTTTCTATAAATTTGAGTTTTCTCCAATATTTAAAAAATCCAGGCTTCTTTGAAAATGTAATTAAAAGCTCTGCAATTTATTTGAAATGTCGATATTTTTTCAAAAATTTGTCTTTTATTCACATTCCCAAATTTGATGGAACGGACTGGTCCTTGGTTATCTTTAAAAATTGAAACACAGAACTTGTCCCCTGAAACCAAGAACAACAAAGGTTGCTCTAAAGCGTTTCGACAGCCAAGCTGTCATCTTTCTGCTGTCATGTTTCTCTCTGAAGATGACAGCTTGGCTGTCGAAACGCGTTAGAGCAACCTTTGTTGTGTTTTTTAATCTTTCTTGGTTTCAGGGGACAAGTTCTGTGTTTCAATTTTCAACTTTCTTTACCGAAAATTTTAACCTTTTCTTGAATCTCATTTTTTTGGAAATTTTCGACTTTTTAATTCCCACTTTGTTGAAAATTCCGGTCTTTTTCAAATGTTCGAATTTTTCAAAATTTTGGTCATTTTCCAAAATTTGAAATTTTTGAAAAACTTAAAAATTTTGACTATTATTATTCTAACTATTTTTAAAATTTTGACATTTTTTACTAACTGGCGATCCTTAATTTAAAAATTATTATTTTTTTTTAAGTCAGACATTTCCTGAAACCTTTTATTGAAATGTTCGACTAATATTTTGTAAAATTTCGACTCCATTTCAAAACTTCCACTTTTTTTCAAAATTTCGAGTCTTTGAAAACCTGACTTTTTTTTTGAAAAGTTCGAACCTTTTAAAAAATTTTATTCATACATTTTTTAAACATTTTCAATTAAACCTTCGCCTTAAAAAAAGATTCTTTTTAAATTTGAACTATTGAAAATGTCGACTCTTTTCAAAGTTTTCCCTTTTCAAAATTTTCAAAATTTTAACTTTTTTGATAATTACGAATTTTTTGATAATTTTGAATTTTCCCCAATATTCAAAAAATCCTGCTTCTTTGAAAACGTAATTAAAAACTCTGCAATTTATTTGAATTGTCGATATTTTTCCAAAAATTCGTCTCATATTCACATTCCTAAAATTATTGAAAATGTCGACCATTTTAAAAATTGAAAATTTTTTTTGAAATCCTTATTTTGTTTTGAAAATTTGACTTTCTCTGAAAATTTCAAATTTTTTTAAAACCTCACTCTTTTTAAAAAACTTCGACCTTTCTGATAACTTGAGCTTTATTTTTTAAAAGTGGTAATGTTTTTTTTTATTAAATTTACATTTTTAAAGAAAAATTTCGAAATAACACTCGAATTTAAAAAATTGACAACCAAAATTTCTATTTTTAAAACTGTGTAAAGTTTTGAAACAAATTTTCAACAAAAACTTGCATTTTATGTACAAGTAAATTGCCAAAATTTGAATTTTAATCACAAAAAATTGGCTTCAAGCTGGAATATTTAATTTTTGAAATTACTCCGAAACTTCAAAATTACTGGAAAAAAATTAAATTAGAGCAGTAAATTGTTAACATTTTCAATTAAATCTTCGACTCGAGATTCCTTTTAAACTTGAACAATTGAAAATTCCGATTTTCTTTCAAAATTTTACCTTTTCAAAATTTCAACTTTTTTGATAATTACGAATTTTTCGATAATTTTGAATTTTTTCCAATATTTAAAAAATCCTGCTTCTTTGAAAACGTAATTAAATACTCTGCAATTTATTTGAAATGTCGATATTTTTTCAAAAATTTGTCTTTTATTCACATTCCCAAAATTATTGAAAATGTCGATCATTTTAAAAATTAAAATTTTTTTTTTGAAATCCTTATTTTGTTTTGAAAATTTGACTTTCTCTGAAAATTTCAAATTTTTTTAAAACTTTTTTTAAAAAACTTCGATTTTTTTGATAACGAGCTTTATTTTTTAAAAGTGGTAATGTTTTTTTTATTAAATTTACAATTTTTTGAGAAAAATTTTGAAATAACACTCGAATTTAAAAAATTAATATCAAAACTTTCTATTTTTAAAAACTGTACAAAGTTATGAAACAAATTTTCAACAAAAACTTGCATTTTATGTACAAATAAATTGCCAAAATCACTAAAAGTGGCATCAAGCTGGAATATTTGATTTTTGAAATTTCTCCGGAACTTCAAAATTACTAGAAAAAATTAAATTAGAGCAGTAAATTGTTAATGAGTTTTTTCAACTCAGACTAGAAATGTTGACTCTTTTTCTAGCAATATGATTCGCTTTCTCTTGAAATTTTAAGTTTAATCTTTAAATTTCGATTTTCTTTTATCGAGATTTGAATTTTCAATTCGAACTTGAGAATTTGAATAATAAATTTAACATGTCTAGAAAACTCGGAAATTCCGATTCAGAATTTTTCTTGGTAGTAGAATAGTAGTACTTTTTTCGAGAAATATTAAATTGTAAAATCGGTTTCATTTTTTCTTGAAATTTCAATTTTTTTTCCAAAGTTTTTTTATTTTTATGCAGATTTGAAGTTTATTTTCCCTAAATTTATATTTAATAATTTTTGGTTTCCTAACAAAATTACAAAATAAAATGAATTTCAAAATATTAAAATTTTGTTAAAGAACTTTTAAATTTCCAAAACAAATTAGAGAGAAATGAAAATTTCTATAAGAAAAAATATTTTAAAGACAAAATCTCCGGAAAAAGTCAAAATTTCTAAAAAAATTCTTTGTATAAAATGTTTACAGGAAAACACAACTTTCGTAGGAAAAAAAAGCTGAATTTCTTAGAGAAAATATCGAAATTTCAAAAAAAAAATTATATATCATTACAAAAAAGTCGAAATTTTTTGTTGAAATTTTTATAGAGCTTTCAGAGTTTTTTCCAAACATTTTTCGTGAAACCTACAAAATAAAATAAACTTTAAATTATCAAAAAAAGTCGTGACATTTTTAAAGTAAATTAGAGGAACATAAAAAAAAATCTGGAGAAGTTGGAATTTCTAGAAGAAATTTTAAGAACAACACTTTTAGGAAAAATGGGAATTTTAAGAAAATTTCTTTATATAAAATATTTAAGAAAAATGAAAATTTTGCAGAAAAAATCAAAATTTCCTAAAAAAATCGAAATATCTGAAAGAAACTCAAAATTTTTACACAAAATGAGATTTGAGGTAAAATTTTGAAGGTAACGTATAAACTTATTTTTTAGAATAATAGTAAAATGCGAGATGAGTTGGATTTAGATTTTTTCTTGAAATTTTAATTATTTCCTCAAAATGTAGACATTTTCAAAGAAATTTGAGTTTTTTCTTAACATTTTAATTCCTGCTCTAAATATTGACTTCTTCCTCAATACTTTTACAAAAATTAGTTTTTAAAAATGTGATTTTGATCAAAATTAAAAATAAATTAGGTTTTTAAATGTCGTAGCTTCGTGAAAGAAGCCTAAAATTTCTATAAAAAAAGGAAATTAGAGAATAGTTAAAATTTCTACAAAAAATTGTGAAATGAAGTGTTCAGAAAAATTTTTAGAAAAAAAACTCTTAAGCGAAGTTGCCACAGTGCCTATATGCCGCCACTGCCTATTACTGTCATTGTCTCAGATTCCAGGATACACCAGCAACGCTACATATGCGAAATATGTAAGATTACATGGCTTAGGTTCGCCCCTGAATCCGCTGGTGAATTTGAGTGGCGAGTTCCAATTAAAAATTGAGCGCCCCAGGCGTCTGGCCCATTACCATACGATGTTTCATTAGGCGAGTTAAATCGCGTTGGCGGCGGCGGCGGTCCGGCTTCGCCGCTCTTTATTCGAATCTCATAGCCGCCCGTGTTTGCTTTAAAATATTTATGACCAACATGTTAATCAGTTTTGCTCTTTACAAATTAAACAAACCCGACATCTAATTTTAACACAAACACTGGCATTCTGCATAATATAATTAGAATAATTGCGTGCGGTGGAAAAGGTGCGGCCGCGGCCTCTCTCTCTGCGCTCCGGATAGTTCCTGAAAACAATACACTTAAATTGTTTCATTATCTTACATCTGACGCGAATAACCCCTTGTTAGAATTCCACTCTGGCCTTTTAATTTTAATTAATGCCGCATTATTTTACGGCCTGCAAATTTTATGCCTTTTTGCGCCGTTACCTAGAGAATGATTAGCTCTAGATTAAATTAGCCTTGCTCTACAACAATGTTGGCAAGTTATATCCTTTGAATGGAAGATACCACTGTGGTATACAATTTTAGGGGTCCTTGCATTAAAAAGGAAAAAAAAAACTTTTATAATCTTATTCTTGTGTCCTTTTGTCCGTTGGCCCATCACAGAGGATTTTCTCGAAAAGTACGGCACAGTGACAGCCACACAAATATCTTAACTTAACGAAAACGATTAAAAAAAACTACACCAAATTTGGAGGTTATATTGGTGCACAGAAAAATCAGCTTTTTAGTTAATACATCGAGTGAGGTATTATTTTAAAGAGATATCTCTAAGCAATCTAAAAAATTTTTGTCATAATTTTTTGTCCAGTGGTCTCAATGATAGAGCCCAAAATTTATCCTCTACATTATTTCATTTAAATGAATATTTCATGAGTCAGCACATGTTTATACACGCAACACAGTAATTACGTCAGCTGTTGGTATACAATACACCGCATCAGTTTCATAAATGTTGCTGTACGATCTCACTAGGACATGTCTCCATTAAACATTTACAACCAATACTCAGGCTTTGCGAAGGTTTCTTGATTTTTTTCTCATATTTTCAAGGTTAGGTTAGGTGGGGTAGTCACGATCTCACTTTAAGTTCTGTTTAAAATCGTGAGCTGACAATGAAGAAAATCCGTCGTAACAATGCTATCATTCTGTCTTTGACGCTTTTATAATTGCAGAGTGAGAAATGGGTCTATTGGTATCGTTATTTTGCGGACCATTCACTGCCCCATTATTCAGTAATATCGGTGCCGGGGCGAGTTTATTAGGTCTTGGGGCTCAGGAACACCTGTCTACCTGGAACTTATGTCCCCGAGCTATGGCCACTCGATCAGGTAAAGGTACGAACCGGATAAAGATAGAATAAAAATAAAAGCAGCGACGTTGGATGGAGTTTACATTGGTGTTGTTTAAATAAAGCAGGTGCCAACGACGATTTATGCTGCGGCTTAATTTATAATTGTTTAATAATACCCCTTGAGTCGCGAACGAACGTATAAATAATAGATTAACAGGAGATGTTGCATTCAAAGTGGATTGGGATCGATAGTGAACAGCTGGAACGACACTATCACTCCTTGAAACAACAAATGTCAGAAGGCTTTTGAGATTTAACTTTGGGGCTGAGCTCTATCTATGAGAACATTACTCCAGCATTGGTCTTCATAGAGAGTAAGTAAATGATGATTTCTTGAAAAATCAGTAAAGAAAAAAGAAAAATGAAACATAAATTAGTATCTGATAACATACATCAGGACAGTCGACCTTGATTAGCCTATCATTGGCTCGCTTGGACCTGATATTTTTTAAGTACAGTTCACTTAAGCTGTTCGTTGGGATCATTCTAAGTAGAAGGGATAAATAAATATAGATAGCGACAAACTCGCCCCGACTGTGCTAAAGTGGTATAATTCTAAGGGAGAATTCTATTGAGCAAAATTTTCAGAGTTTAGAGTTTTGTAGAAAAATAAGTCTACAATTCTACTTTAACTAGATTGCATAAGAAGTTGTTTCCTTCGGTTATCTTCTATTCGTTACTTTTGGCGCTACAACTTCTTGCCAACATCTTCTTTGAGAGTATTTCTAGAAGGCAAACAAGTTACCAAACATCCACGTCTTTTCCAGTCTGTTAGTTACTTTTGGCGCTACAACTTCTTGCCAACATCTTCTTTGAGAGTATTTCTAGAAAGCAAACAAGTTACCAAACATCCACGTCTGTTCAAGTGTCTAGAAATAATCAGCCAATATTTTACTATGAATCAAACCAACTCCTCTTATTTGGATTTTATCCAAAAGAGTATGTTTTGAGGCTGAGTTCCATACCTAAGAATTGATCTAACTTGAAATTTATAGAGAATTAATAGCTGATGATTCCTTGCCCAGAATCTTCCATGAGAGAACTTCTAGAAAGCAAACCAATCGCGAACCATTTACACCTGTTCGAATATCCTAGAGATATTTAGTCAAAGTTTTATGACCAGTCAGGAAAACTCCTCTTTCTGAGATTGAATTCAGAAGAGTATGCTTTGAGACTGAGTTCCATGCCTAAGAATTGATCTAACTTGAAATTTGTAGAGAATTATTAGCTGATGATTCCTTGCCCAGAATCTTCCATGAGAGAACTTCTAGAAAGCAAACTAATCGCGAACCATTCACACCTGTTTGAATATCCTAGAGATATTTAGTCAAAGTTTTATGACCAGTCAGGAAAACTCCTCTTTCTGAGATTGAATTCAGAAGAGTATGCTTTGAGACTGAGTTCCATGCCTAAGAATTGATCTAACTTGAAATTTATAGAGAATTATTAGCTGATGATTCCTTGCCCAGAATCTTCCATGAGAGAACTTCTAGAAAGCAAACTAATCGCGAACCATTCACACCTGTTCGAATATCCTAGAGATATTCAGTCAAAGGTTTATGACCAATCAGGAAAACTCCTCTTTCTGAGATTGAATTCAGAAGAGTATGTTTGGGACTGAGCTCCATACATAAGAGCACTACTTTTGCATTTGTCTTTATAGAGAGTAAGTAGCTCATGACTTCTTGGCAAAATTTTCTATGAGATTACTTCTAGAAAGTAAACAAGTTGCCAAACATCCACGTCTGCTCCAGTATCTAGCAAAAATCAGCCAATATTTTATCATGAATTGGGCAAACTCCTCTTCCTTAAATTATATCCAAAGGAGTATGTTTTGAGGTTGGGCTCCATACCTGAAAATTAATCTAACTTGAAATTCATAGAGAGTTATTAGCTGATGACTCCTTGCCAAAATCTTCCATGAGAGAACTTCTAGAAAGCAAACTAATCGCGAACTATTCACATCTGTTCGAATATCCTAGAGATATTTACTCACAGTTTTATGATTAAACAGGAAAACTTCTATTCTTTAGATAGAATTCAGAAGAGTATGTTTTGGGACTGAGCTTCATACATAAGAGCACTACTTTCGCATTTGTCTTTATAGAAAGTAAGTAGCTCATGACTTCTTGGCAACATTTTCTATGGGATAACTTCTAAAAAGTAAACAAGTTGCCAAACCTTCACGTCTGTTCCAGTATCTAGAAATAATTAGCCAATATTTTATCATGAATTAGGCAAAATCCTTTTCCTTAAATTATATCCAAAGGAGTATGTTTTGAGGTTGGGCTCCATACCTGAAAATTGATCTAACTTGAAATTTATAGAGAGTTATAAGCTGATGACTCCTTGTTAAAATCTTCCATGAGAGAACTTCTAGAAAGCAAACTAATCGTGAACTATTCACATCTGTTCGAATATCCTAGAGATAATTACAGTTTTATGATTAATCAGGAAAACTTCTATTCTTTAGATAGAATTCAGAAGAGTATGTTTTGGGGCTGAGCTTCATACATAAGAGCACTACTTTCGCATTTGTCTTTATAGAGAGTAAGTAGCTCATGACTTCTTGGCAACATTTTCTATGAGATAACTTCTAAAAAGTAAACAAGTTGCCAAACCTTCACGTCTGTTCCAGTATCTAGAAATAATTAGCCAATATTTTATCATGAATTAGGCAAAATTCTTTTCCTTAAATTATATCCAAAGGCGTATGTTTTGAGGTTGGGCTCCATACCTGAAAATTGATCTAACTTGAAATTTATAGAGAGTTATTAGCTGATGACTCCTTGCCAAAATATTTCATGAGAGAACTTCCAGAAAGCAAACTAATCGCGAACTATTCACATCTGTTTGAATATCCTAGAGATATTTAGTCACAGTTTTATGATTAATCAGGAAAACTTCTATTCTTTAGATAGAATTCAGAAGAGTGTGTTTTGGGGCTGAGCTCGATACATAACAGCACTACTCCCGCATTTGTCTTGATAGAGAGTAAGTAGCTCATGACTTCTTGGCAACATTTTCTATGAGATTACTTCTAGAAGGTAAACAAGTTGCCAAACCTCCACGTCTGTTTCAGTATCTAGAAATAATCAGCCAATATTTTATCATGAATTAGGCAAACACCTCTTCCTTAAATTATATACAAAGGAGTATGTTTTGAGGTTGGGCTCCATACTTGAGAATTGATCTAACTTGAAATTTATAGAGAGCTATTAGTTGATGACTCCTTATTAAAATCTTCCATGAGAGTACTTTTAGAAAGCAAACTAATCGCGAACCAGCCACACCTGTTCGAGTACCCTAGAGACATTCAGAAAACTTTTTATGATCAATCAGGAAAACTCTTTCTTCTTGTATTGAACGTGAGTATGTTTTGGAGCTGAGCTCCACACAGGAGAACACTACTTCTGCATTGGTCTTTGTAGAGTATAAATATCTCATGACTTCTTGCCAAAATTTAATCCACATCTGTTCCAGTATCCTAAAGATATTCAATCAACGTTTTATCATAAATCAGGCGAATTCCTCTTCCTTGATTTGCTCCCAGAAGAGTATGTTTTAAGACTAAGCTTCATACATGTGAAGACTACTTTAGGTTTGGATGTATAGGGTTAGCAACTAATAACCTTGTGCCAAAATCTTCTATGAGTGTACTTGGAAAAAGCAAACTAGCTGTCAACCATCCATGTTTGTTCCAGTATCTAAAGATATCGAGTCAAAGTTTTATCATCAATTATGCAAACTGCTCTTTTTTAGATTGAATCAGAAGACTATGTTTTGGGGCTGAGTTCCATAGATGAGAATACTACTCCAGCATTGGTCCAAGTTGAAACTTATAGAGAGTTAGCAGCTGATGACTTATTGCCGAAATCTTCTGTGAAAGTACTTATAAAAAACAAACAAATTGCCAATTACCCACATCTTTTTCAGGGCCTAGAGATATTCAGTCGAAGTTTTATCATCAATTAGGGAAACTCCTCTTCTCTGGATTGGATCCAGAAGAGTATATTTTGAGATTGAGCTTTCTACATGAGAACACTACTTCAGCATTGGTCTAATTGACATTTATAGAGCTATGAACTTTATATATGAGAACACTACTTTAGCATTGGTTTTCATAGAGAGTAAGTATATGATGATTTCTTGCCAAAATCTTCCATGAAAGTACTTCTAGAAATCAAACTAGTCGCTAACCATCCACCTTTATTCCAGTATCCTAGGGATATTCAGTCAAAGTTTAATCATGAATCAGGCAAACTCCTCTTCTTTGGATTAAACCCAGAAGAGTATGTTTTAAGGCTGAAAGAGAGAAGAGCTCCACAATTGGTCTAATTTTAATTTATAGAGTTAAGAGTAGACCACTTCGTGCCAAAACTTGTTATGGAAGTACTTTTAGAAAACAAATAGGCCTTATGTGTTTCAATATCTGAAGGTATTGAATCAATGTTTTATTGTGAATTCCTCTTTTTTGAATTTAAGCCAGAAAAGTATGTTTCCACTTTGAGTTCCATACGCAGGAACACTACTCCAGCATAAGTCTAACCTGAAATTGATAGAGAGTGAGTAGTTGATGATTTCTTGCCCATATCTTCTACGAAAGTACTTCAAGAAGGCAAATTATTTGACACCCATCTGCATCTGTTCCAGTATCCTAGAGATATTTAGTCCAAGTTTTATCATAAGTCTGGCAAACTCCTCTTCCTTGGATTGAATCCAGAAGAGTATGGTTTTAAGACTGAGCTCCATAAGTGTAAGAACTACTTTAGGATTAGATTCATAGTGTTAGTAGCTGATGAATTTTTGCTAAAGCCTTCTATGAGAGTACTTCTAAAAAGTAAATTAGTTGGCAACCATTTATGTTTGTTCCAATATCTAAATATATTGAGTCAAAGTTTTATCATCAATTAATTAAACCCCTCTTTGGATTGAATCCGAAAGTGTATGTTCTATAGAGAGTAAGTAGATGATGATTTCTTGGTAACATTTTTTATAAAAGTACTTCTAGAAATCAAAGTTATTGTCAACCATCGAGGTCTGTTCTAATATCTAGAGATATCCAGTCGAAATTTTAACGTCAATTATGCAAACTTCTCTTTTTTAGATTGAATTCAGAAGAATAGGTTTTGTGGCCGAGTTCTATGGATGAGAATACTACTCCAGCATTGGTTCAAGCTGAAACTTATAGAGAGTTAGCAGCTGATGACTTGTTGCCCAAATCTTCTGCGAGAGTAATTATAAAAAGCAAACAAATAGCCAACCACCCAGCTCCAGAATTGGTCTAATTTTAATTTATAAAGAGTTAATAGTAAACCACTTCGTGCCAAAAATTTTTATGGAAGTACTTCTAGAAAACAAATAAGTCACATGTGTTTCAATATCTAGAGGTACTGAGTCAAAGTTTTATCGTGAATTAGGCGAATTCCTCTTTTTTGGATTAAATTCAGAAAAGTATGTTTTTAGTTCAAGTTTCACTCAAGGAACACTACTCCAGGATTAGTTTAACTTGAAATTGATAGAGAGTTAGTAGCTGATGATTTCTTGCCCATATCTTCTATGAAAGTACTTCAAGAAAGCAAACTAGTCGCCATGTATCCATATCTGTTCCAGTATCCTAGAAATATTTAATCAAAGTTTTATCATAAGTCAGGCAAACTCTCTTCCTTGGATTGAATCTAGAAGAGTATGTTTTAAAACTGAGTTCCATGCATGAGAACACTACTCCAGGATTGGATGTACGACGTCTGCAAATGATGCCTTCTTGCCAAAACCTTCTATGAGTGTACTTCTAGAAAGAAAACTAGTTGCCAACCATCCACGTTTGACTAGTATCTAAAGATATTGATTCAAAGTTTTATCATCAAGTAATCAAACTCTTCTTCTTTGCATTGAATCCAGAAGAGTATGGTTTGGGGTTGAGCTTCATATATGAGAACCCTGCTCCAGCATTGATATTTGTAGAGAGTAAGTAGATAAGGATTTATTGCCAAAATCTTCTATAAGAGTACTTCTCGAAATCAAACTCGTTGCTGACCATCCACATCTGTTTAAGTATCCTAGAGTTATTTAGTCAAAATTTTATCATGAATCAGGCAAACTCTCCTTCTTTGGATTAAATCCAAAAGCGTATGTTTTGAGATCAAGTCCCATACATAGGAACACTACTCTAGCATAAGTCTAACTTTAGAGATTTATAGGGAGTTAGTAGCTGATGACATCTTGTCCAAGTCTTCTATGAGAGTACAATTAGAAAGCAAACTAGTCGCCAATCATTCACATTTGTTTCAATATTTTAGAGATATTCAGCAAAGTTTTTTCGTGAATCAGGCAAATATCTTTTCTTTGGATCAAATTCAGAAGAGTATGTTTTGAGGTTGAGTTCCATACATAGGAACACCACTCCAGCATTAGTTTAACCTAAAATTTATAGAGAGCTAGTAGCTGATGATTTCTTGCCCAAATCTTCCATGAGAGTACTTCAAGAAAGCAAACTAGTCGCCACGCATCCATATCTGCTCCAGTATCCTAGAGATATTTAATCGAAGTTTTATCAGTCAGGCGAACTCCTCTTCCTTGGATTGAATCCAGAAGAGTATCTTTTAGAACTGAGTTCCATACATGAGAACACTACTCCAGGATTGGATGTACGAAGTTTGCAAATGATGCCTTCTTGCCAAAACCTTCTATGAGTGTACTTCTGGAAAGCAAACTAGTTACCAACCATCCGCGTTTGTTCCAGTATCTAAAGATATTGAGTCAAAGTTTTATCATCAAGTAATCAAACTCTTCTTCTTTGCATTGAATCCAGAAGAGTATGGTTTGGGGTTGAGCTTCATATATGAGAACCCTGCTCCAGCATTGATATTTGTAGAGAGTAAGTAGATAAGGATTTATTGCCAAAATCTTCTATAAGAGTACTTCTCGAAATCAAACTCGTTGCTGACCATCCACATCTGTTTAAGTATCCTAGAGTTATTTAGTCAAAATTTTATCATGAATCAGGCAAACTCTCCTTCTTTGGATTAAATCCAAAAGCGTATGTTTTGAAATCAAGTTTCATACATAGGAACACTACTCTAGCATAAGCCTAACTTTAGAAATTTATAGGGAGTTAGTAGCTGATGACATCTTGTCCAAGTCTTCTATGAGAGTACAATTAGAAAGCAAACTAGTCGCCAACCATTCACATTTGTTTCAATATTTTAGAGATATTCAGCAAAGTTTTTTCGTGAATCAGGCAAATATCTTTTCTTTGGATCAAATTCAGAAGAGTATGTTTTGAGGTTGAGTTCCATACATAGGAACACCACTCCAGCATTAGTTTAATCTGAAATTTATAGAGAGCTAGTAGCTGATGATTTCTTGCCCAAATCTTCCATTAGAGTACTTCTAGAAAGCAAACTGGTCACCATGCATCCAGATCTGTTCCAGTATCCTAGAGATATTTAATCAAAGTTTTATCATAAGTCAGGCGAATTCCTCTTTCTTGGATTGAATCCAGAAGAGTATGTTTTAAAACTGAGTTTCATTTTTGGCCAAAACCTTAAAATTATAGAGTTGGTGGGCCAAAAAACTTTTTGCCAAAATCCTTTATGAGCGCATTTTTTTCCAAAAAAGAAATTTAAACCCAGCCAAACCATCCAAAATCCCGTTCCGGGGGTTACGATATTCGGGGAAAAACTTTTTTATTATTAAAAAAGGGATACTCCTTTTCCCTGGGTTTGGACCCAAAGAAGAGTATTTTTTAAAGGGGTTGATTTCAATTTAAAATAAGAAAAAATCCCCCAAACGGTTTTTTTAAACCGAAATTTAAAATAGTTACTGAATGTTTGGCCCTTCTTGCCAAAATTTCTATGAGAGAATTTCTGGAAGCAAAAAAAGGTTCCCAAAACATCCACATTTTGTTTTAGTTTTATTAAAAATTTTGGTCAAAGTTTTATCATAAAATTCAGGAAAAACCCAAATTCTTTGGGTTTGGGAATTTTAGAAGAGTAGGTGTTGAGACTAGACCCAAATCCAAAAGGGGTACACTCCGGGTTTGGGGTTTTAAAATTGAAAAAAATTTCAAATGGGTACTTCAAAAAAGGGAAATTAAAGTGCCCAAGTTCAAAACCATTCCAGTATCTAGAGACTTTAAAGTCAAAATTTTATAATTAAGTAAGAAAAGGCCCCTCTCTTTGCTATGACCAGAAATGATTTTTTAAGAAGATTTTTCTACATAAAAAACTATTCCCAGAAGGGTTTCTAATTTTAAAATCTTTGGAAGAAAGTAGTTGAGGATTTCTTTGCCAAAAGTTTCTATAAGAAAATTCTAGAAAAAAAAATTAGTCGCCAACCCTTTTCCAAAAGTTTGTCTCAGCTCTAGAAAAATTTCAGTAAAAAATTTTTATCATAAAATTTTTTTGGATTAAAATCCAATAGTATGTTTTGAGATGAGCTCCATACACAAAAACCCTTTACTCTAGCTTTGATGACTTGAAATTTTTAGGAGAGTTAGTGGGCTGATGACTTCTTGCTAAAATCTTCAATGAGTTGAATCCAGAAAGTAGGTTTTGGGACGGGAGCTTTATATTAAAAAGGAAAACACTCCAGTCTTGGTAAATTTTTGGGAAAATTTTTAGAGGGGTTATTTAGTTGATGATTCTTGAAAAAAACTTCTAGGGGGATTTATTTTTTTTTTTAAAAGGGGAAAGAAATTTCTTTTTAAACCCTCCCATTTGTGGAAGAACCCCTACTCGTTTCTGTTTTTAAAAATTTAAGAGATTTTAGTACTGAGACTTGTTCCCCCAAATTTCTTAAGAGTATTTTCCGAAAGCAAATACTAGCCAATCACCCACATTTTTTTTAAAGGTTTAAAAGTTTATTCCCAGTAAAAGTTTTATCATTAATTGGGGGAAATTTTTCCCCCTTTCTCAGATTAAAATTTAAAAAGAGTAGGGTTTTTAGTTTGACCCTTTAAAACCCAAAAAGGAAAACTATTTCAGCCTTGGTTTAACAAAAAATTTTAAATAGATTTACATTGATGACTTCTTGCCAAAATCTTCTATGAGAGAATTTCTAGGAAGCAAACAAGTTGCCAAACATCCACATCTGTTTTAGTATTTATTAATATTTGGTCAAAGTTTTATCATGAATCAGGCAAATCCACTTCTTTGGATTGAATTTAGAAGAGTAGGTGTTGAGACTGAGATCCATCCACAAGAGTACTACTCCAGCATTGGTCTAACTTGACAAAATCTTCTATGAGAGTACTTCTAAAAAGCAAATTAGTTGCCAAGTTCTACACCATTCCAGTATCTAGAGACATTCAGTCAAAATTTTATCATTAAGTAAGCAAGCGCCTCTTCTTTGACTATGATCCAGAAGATGATGTTTTAAGAATGAGTTTTCTACATAAAAACACTATTCCAGCATTGGTCTAACTTAAAACTCATGAAGCAAGTAGTTGATGACTCTTTGCCAAAAGTTTCTATAAGAGTACTTCTAGAAAACAAATTAGTCGCCAACCTTCCAAAGCTGTCTCAGCTCTAGAGATATTCAGTCAAAATTTTATCATCAATTTTTTGGATTGAATCCAGATGAGTATGTTTTGAGACTGAGCTCCATACACAAGAACCTTACTCTAGCGTTGATGACTTGAAATTTATAGAGAGTTAGTAGCTGATGACTTCTTGCTAAAATCTTCAATGAGATTGAATCCAGAAGAGTAGGTTTTGGGACTGAGCTTTATATATGAGAAACTACTCCAGTCTTGGTTCAACTTGGAAATTTTAGAGAGTTAGTAGTTGATGACTTCTTGACAAAATCTTCTATGGGAGTACTTTTAGAAAGCAATTTCGTTTTCAACCATCCACATTTGTGGAAGAACACTACTCGTTGCTGTTACTTAAAATTTATAGAGAGTTAGTAGCTGATGACTTGTTGCCCAAATTTTCTTAAAATTTGGGGTTATTTTCCAGAAAAAAAAAAAACAATTTTATACCCAAACCCCACCACATTTGTTTTAGGATCAAAAGAATTTAGAAAAATTTTTTATCTTTAACTGGGAAAAAACCCCCCCTTCTCTAGATTGGATTCGGGAAAGGGGAATTTTTTTGAGTTTGGAGTTTCATACATAAGAGCAACTATTTCCCGGAATTTTTTAACTTGAAATTATAGCGTTACTATTTAAAGGACTTCTTGAAAAAATTTTTTCTATGAGAGAACTTCTAGAAAGCAAACAAATTCCCCAAACATCCACATCTTTTTCCCCGTGTTTAAAAATTTATTTGGTAAAGGGTTTTATCTTTAAACGGGAAAAGTTCTTTTTTTTAGTTTGAATTTAGAAAAAGTTTTGTTTTTGGAAAAGCTTTCTACATAGAAAAATTCCAAAAAATTTGGGGTCAATTTTGAAATTTTAAAAGAAAAGTAGTGTTTGAGTCTTTGCCAAAAGTTTCTATAAGTGTACTTCTAGAAAACAAACTAGTCGCCATCCATCCAAAGCTATCTCAGTGTCTAGAGATATTCAGTCAAAGTTTTATCATCAATTTTTTGGATTGAATCCAGATGAGTATGTTTTGAGACTAAGCTCCATACACAAGAACTTTACTCTAGCGTTGATATAATTTGAAATTTATTGAGAGTTAATAGCTGATGACTTCTTGCCAAAATCTTCAATGAGATTGAATCCAGAAGAGTAGGTTTTGGGACTTGGCTTTATATATGAGAAACTACTTCAGTCTTGGTTCAACTTGGAAATTTTAGAGAGTTAGTAGTTGACAAAATCTTCTATGGGAGTACTTTTAGAAAGCAATTTGGTCTTCAACCATCCACATTTGTGGAAGAACATTACTCGTTTGCTGTTACTTAAAATTTATAGAGAGTTAGTAGCTGCTGACTTGTTGCCCAAATCTTCTGTGAGAGTACTTCCAGAAAGCAAACTACTAGCCAACCATCCACATTTGTTTTAGGATCAAAAGATATTTAGTCAAAGTTTTATCATTAATTAGGAAAACTCCCCTTCTCTAGATTGGATTCAGAAGAGTATGTTTTGAGCTTGAGCTTCATACATAAGAGCAACTATTTCAGAATTGGTTTAACTTGAAATCTATAGCGTTACTATTTGATGACTTCTTGCCAAAATTTTCTATGAGAGAACTTCTAGAAAGCAAACAAATTGCCAAACATCCACATCTGTTTCAGTGTTTATAAATATTTGGTCAAAGTTTTATCATAAATCAGGCAAAGTTCTTTTCTTTAGATTGAATTTAGAAAAGTATGTTTTTAGAATAAGCTTTCTACATAGAAACACTATCCCAGAATTGGTCTAACTTGAAATTTATGAAGCAAGTAGCTGATGAGTCTTTGCCAAAAGTTTCTATAAGAGTACTTCTAGAAAACAAATTAGTCGCCAACCATCCAAAGCTGTCTCAGGTCTAGAGATATTCAGTCAAAATTTTATCATCAATTTTTTGGATTGAATCCAGATGAGTATGTTTTGAGACTGAGCTCCATGTACAAGAACTTTACTCTAGCGTTGATATAACTTGAAATTTATAGAGAGTTAGCAGCTGATGACTTCTTGCTAAAATCTTCAATGAGATTGAATCCAGAAGAGTAGGTTTTGGGACTGAGCTTTATATATGAGAAACTACTCCAGTCTTGGTTCAACTTGGAAATTTTAGAGAGTTAGTAGTTGACAAAATCTTCTATGGGAGTACTTTAAGAAAGCAATTTGGTCTTCAACCATCCACATTTGTAGAAGAACACTACTCGTTGCTGTTACTTGAAATTTATAGAGAGTTAGTAGCTGCTGACTTGTTGCCCAAATATTCTGTGAGAGTATTTCCAGAAAGCAAACTACTAGCCAACCATCCACATTTGTTTTAGGATCAAAAGATATTTAGTCTAAGTTTTAACATTAATTAGGAAAACTCCCCTTCTCTAGATTGGATTCAGAAGAGTATGTTTTGAGCTTGAGCTTCATACATAAGAGCAACTATTTCAGAATTGGTTTAACTTGAAATCTATAGCGTTACTATTTGATGACTTCTTGCCAAAATTTTCTATGAGAGAACTTCTAGAAAGCAAACAAATTGCCAAACATCCACATCTGTTTCAGTGTTTATAAATATTTGGTCAAAGTTTTATCATAAATCAGGCAAAGTTCTTTTCTTTAGATTGAATTTAGAAAAGTATGTTTTTAGGATAAGCTTTCTACATAGAAACACTATCCCAGAATTGGTCTAACTTGAAATTTATGAAGCAAGTAGCTGATGACACTTTGCCAAAAGTTTCTATAAGAGTACTTCTAGAAAACAAATTAGTCGCCAACCATCCAAAGCTGTCTCAGTGTCTAGAGATATTCAGTCAAAATTTTATCATCAATTTTTTGGATTGAATCCAGATGAGTATGTTCTGAGACTGAGCTCTATACACAAGAACTTCACTCTAGCGTTGATATAACTTAAAATTTATAGAGAGTTAGTAGCTGATGACTTCTTGCTAAAATCTTCAATGAGATTGAATCCAGAAGAGTAGGTTTTGGGACTGAGCTTTATATATGAGAAACTACTCCAGTTTTGGTTTAACTTGGAAATTTTAGAGAGTTAGTAGTTGACAAAATCTTCTATGGGAGTACTTTTAGAAAGCAATTTGTTCTTCAACCATCCACATTTGTGGAAGAACACTACTCCTTGCTGTTACTTGAAATTTATAGAGAGTTAGTAGCTGCTGACTTGTTGCCCAAATACTCTGTGAGAGTACTTCCAGAAAGCAAACTACTAGCCAACCATCCACATTTGTTTTAGGATCAAAAGATATTTAGTCTAAGTTTTAACATTAATTAGGAAAACTCCCCTTCTCTAGATTGGATTCAGAAGAGTATGTTTTGAGCTTGAGCTTCATACATAAGAGCAACTATTTCAGAATTGGTTTAACTTGAAATCTATAGCGTTACTATTTGATGACTTCTTGCCAAAATTTTCTATGAGAGAACTTCTAGAAAGCAAACAAATTGCCAAACATCCACATCTGTTTCAGTGTTTATAAATATTTGGTCAAAGTTTTATCATAAATCAAGCGAAGTCCTTTTCTTTAGATTGAATTTAATAAAGTATGTTTTTAGGATAAGCTTTCTACATAGAAACACTCTCCCAGAATTGGTCTAACTTGAAATTTATGAAGCAAGTAGCTGATGAGTCTTTGCCAAAAGTTTCTATAAGAGTACTTCTAGAAAACAAATTAGTCGTCAACCATCCAAAGCTGTCTCAGGTCTAGAGATATTCAGTCAAAATTTTATCATCAATTTTTTGGATTGAATCCAGATGAGTATGTTTTGAGACTGAGCTCCATACACAAGAACTTTACTCTAGCGTTGATATAACTTGAAATTTATAGAGAGTTAGTAGCTGATGACTTCTTGCTAAAATCTTCAATGAGATTGAATCCAGAAGAGTAGGTTTTGGAACTGAGCTTTATATATGAGAAACTACTCCAGTCTTGGTTCAACTTGGAAATTTTAGAGAGTTAGTAATTGACAAAATCTTCTATGGGAGTACTTTTAGAAAGCAATTTGGTCTTCAACCATGCACATTTGTGAAAGAATACTACTCGTTTGCTGTTACTTGAAATTTATAGAGAGTTAGTAGCTGCTGACTTGTTGCCCAAATATT
Source organism: Dastarcus helophoroides (assembly GCA_028583605.1). NCBI lineage: Eukaryota > Metazoa > Arthropoda > Insecta > Coleoptera > Bothrideridae > Dastarcus > Dastarcus helophoroides. The sequence continues at coordinate 13,080,335 of CM053335.1, read as the reverse complement.
CTGTGAGAGTACTTCCAGAAAGCAGCTACTAGCCAACCATCCACATTTGTTTTAGGATCAAAAGATATTTAGTCTAAGTTTTAACATTAATTAGGAAAACTCCCCTTCTCTAGATTGGATTCAGAAGAGTATGTTTTGAGCTTGAGCTTCATACATAAGAGCAAATATTTCAGAATTGGTTTAACTTGAAATCTATAGCGTTACTATTTGATGATTTCTTGCCAAAATTTTCTATGAGAGAACTTCTAGAAAGCAAACAAATTGCCAAACATCCACATCTGTTCCAGTGGTTATAAATATTTGGTCAAAGTTTTATCATAAATCAGGCAAAGTTCTTTTCTTTAGATTGAATTTAGAAAAGTATGTTTTTAGGATAAGCTTTCTACATAGAAACACTCTCCCAGAATTGGTCTAACTTGAAATTTATGAAGCAAGTAGCTGATGAGTCTTTGCCAAAAGTTTCTATAAGAGTACTTCTAGAAAACAAATTAGTCGTCAACTATCCAAAGCTGTCTCAGTGTCTAGAGATATTCAGTCAAAATTTTATCATCAATTTTTTGGATTGAATCCAGATGAGTATGTTTTGAGACTGAGCTCCATACACAAGAACTTTACTCTAGCGTTGATATAACTTGAAATTTATAGAGAGTTAGTAGCTGATGACTTCTTGCTAAAATCTTCAATGAGATTGAATTCAGAAGAGTAGGTTTTGGGACTGAGCTTTATACATGAGAAACTACTCAAGTCTTGGTTCAACCTGGAAATTTTAGAGAGTTAGTAGTTGATGACTTCTTGACAAAATCTTCTATGGGAGTACTTTTAGAAAGCAATTTGGTCTTTAACCATCTACATTTGTGGAAGAACACTACTCGTTGCTGTTACTTGAAATTTATAGAGAGTTAGTAGCTGATGACTTGTTGCCCAAATCTTCTATGAGAGTACTTCCAGAAAGCAAACTACTAGCCAAACATCCACATTTGTTTCAGGATCAAAATATATTTAGTCAAAATTTTATCATTAATTAGGAAAACTCCCCTTCTCTAGATTGGATTCAGAAGAGTATGTTTTGAGCTTGAGCTTCATACATAAGAGCAACTATTTCAGAATTGGTTTACCTTGAAATCTATAGCTTTACTATTTGATGACTTCTTGCCAAAATTTTCTATGAGAGAACTTCTAGAAAGCAAACAAATTGCCAAACATCCACATCTGTTCCAGTATTTATAAATATTTGGTCAAAGTTTTATCATAAATCAGGTAAAGTTCTTTTCTTTAGATTGAATTTAAAAAAGTATGTTTTTAGGATGAGCTTTCTACATAGAAACACTATCCCAGAATTGATCTAACTTAAAATTTATGAAGCAAGTAGCTGATGACTCTTTGCCAAAAGTTTCTATAAGAGTCCTTCTAGAAAACAAACTAGTCGCCAACCGTCCAAAGCTGTCTCAGCATCAAGAGATATTCAGTCAAACTTTTATCATCAATTCTTTGGATTGGATCCAGAAGAGTATGTTGTGAGACTGAGCTCCATATACAAGAACTTTACTCTAGCGTTGGTATATCTTGAAATTTATAGAGAGTTAGTAGCTGATGACTTCTTGCCAAATTTTTCAATGAGATTGAATTCAGAAGAGTAGGTTTTTGTGGCTGAGCTTCATATATGAAAAACTACTCTAGTCTTGGTCCGACTTGAAAATTTTAGAGAATTAGTAGTTGATGACTTCTTGACAAAATCTTCTGTGGGAGTACTTCCAGAAAGCAAACTAGTAGCAAACCATCCACCTTTGTTTCAGGATTAAGATATATTCAGTTAAAGTTTTACCATTAATTAGGAAACCTCCTCTTCTGTAGATTGGATCCAGAAGAGTATGTTTTAAGGCTGAACTCCATACATAAGAACTTTACTGTAATGTTGGTATAACTTGAAATTTATAGAGAATCAATAGCTGATGACTTCTTGCCACAATCTACTATGAGATTGAATCCAGAAGAGTAGGTTTGGAGGCTGAGCTCCATATATGAGAAACTACTCTAGTTTTGGTCCAACTTAAAAATTTTAAAGAGTTAGTAGTTGATGACTTCTTGACAAAATCTTCTGTGGGAGTACTTTTAGAAAGCAAATTGGTCTTCAACCATCCGCATTTGTGAAAAGGCACTACTCTTAGGTCTTACTTGAAATTTTAGTTAGTAGCTGATGACTTATTGCCCAAATCTTCTATGAGAGTACTTCCAGAAAGCAAACTAGTAGCAAACCATCCACATTTGTTTCAGGATTAAGATATATTCAGTTAAAGTTTTACTATTAATTAGGAAAACTCCTCTTCTGTAGATTGGATCCAGAAGAGTACGTTTTGAGCTTGAGCTCCATACATAAGAGCAACTACATCAGCATTGGCTTATCTTTATAGAATTACTATTTGATGACTTCTTACCAAAATCTTCTATGAGAGAACTTTTAAAAAGCAAACAAGTTGCCAAACATCTACATCTGTTCCAGTATTTATAAATATTTGGTCAAAATTTTATCTTGAATTAGGCAAATCCTCTTGTTTGGATTGAATTTAGAAGAGTATGTTTTGAGACTACGATCCATACACGAGAGTACTACTCCAGCATTGATCTTACTTGACAAAGTTTCTATGAGAGTATTTCTAGAAAGCAAACTAGTTGTTAACTTCCACGTCTTTTTCAGTATCTAGAGACATTCAGTCAAAGTTTTATTAAGTAAGCAAATGCTTTTTCTTGAGATTTGATCCAAAAGAGTATGTTTTGAGGATGAGCTTTCTACATAGGAACACTATTCCAGCATTGGTCCAACTTGAAACTTATAAAGCAAGTAGCTCTTTGCCAAAAGTTTCTATAAGAGTATTTCTAGGAAGCAAACTGGTCGCCAAGCATCCAAAGCTGTCTCAGTATCAAGAGATATTCAGTCAAACTTTTATCATTAATTCTTTGGATTGAATCCAGAAGAGTATGTTTTAAGGCTGAGCCCCATACACAAGAACTTTACTGTAATGTTGGTATAACTTGACATTTATAGAGAGTTAATAGCTGATGACTTCTTGCCATAATCTACTATGAGATTGAATCCAGAAGAGAAGATGTTGGAGTTGAGTTCTATATACGAGAAATAGTCTCGCCTTGGTCCAACTTGGAAATTTTAGAGAATTAGCAGTTGATGACTACTTGCCAAAATCTTCTATGAGAGTACTTTTAGAAAGCTAATTGGTCTTCAACCATCCACATCTGTGGAAGAACACTACTTTAGCGTTGGTCTTATTTGAAATTTATAGAAAGTTTGTAGCTGATGTCTTCTTCCCAAAATCTTCTATAAGATTAAATCCAGAAGGGTAGCTTTTGGAGCTGAGCTCCATATATAATAAACTACTGTAGCCTTGGTTCAACTTGAAATTTGTAGAGAATTAGTAGTTGATAACTTCTTCGACTTCTCTATCATAGTATCTTTGTTAAGCTTGCGTTTCCATTTCGTTCGTACTTAGTTCACTTAGTGTATCCCGCAGCGGATGAGCTTCGCTTTGCCTTTAGGTCACATCCGAGGCTCGGAAAATGGATATAATATAAAGGCTAGAGAACGTTTGGCCTGGTTTTCGTAATGGATCTAATCAACAACATCTGATTAAAGCGGAGCGTCCTAGTTGCGAGCGCTTTTAGCAGATGTATAAAACATTGTCACTTCCTACCCTTTCGCTGAAGGGTGTCACCCCAACATATTCCCGGCATGCATATTTCATGTCCCGTTGCCGCATTAACCGTGAATTATGGCTAGCCGACAATTATTCAATTAGGACAGTTACCTGCGCTTGGCAAAATAGAGATACGCGACCGCAGGCAGACAGGTGCAAAAACGAGAGTGGCTCATTCAAAATAATGCCCAACATCCGATGACTCCGTCCAGAGGAATCAATTCCCTGTGAAAATACCAAATAAAATTAACACGACACTTTGAATAGTCCCAGATTCCCATCCGGTGACATAGTTCGTGGACTAGTCTTACTTAGATGGATAGCAAGCCACGTGTGTCTTTCAGTAATTTTTGATGTGACTTGTGGTAGATAATTATGAAGAATTCATATTCATTTCAAATCTATTCTCAGATCTCCAATTTTTTTGCAAAATTTTGTGTTTAAATTAGAAACTGAAAAACAAATCTTGTCCCTTGAAACCAAGAAGAATAAAAAAAACATAACAAATGTTGTTCTAACGAAGTATGTCTCTGAAAATGACAGCTTGGGTATGGAAACGCGTTAGAGCAACATTTGTTGTGTTTTTTAATTTTTCTTGGTTTCAAAGGACAATATATGTTTTTTAATTTTTCTAGATAACCAAGGACCTAGTCCGTTCCACCAAAATTATGAATTCAAAATAAATCAAGTGTATACATCAAACTAGTCTCCTCGCCAGGAAGAGATTCCGTAGAAGTTTTACGAATTCTACGTAGGCGTAGTCATCAATTGGGCACTTTTCCCTTTTCAGGCATCTCGCCTGCGTCGCGGAGGACGCACTCGGGGCGGTCGACAAAGCCACCCTTGTCCCCAAAAACTTGTTTGCTGAATATTATATGGATACTTTTCGCCTGCCAGCTTTTTTTTAATTACAGCCGGCATTATTGGTCGTGCGAGGGATGTATTCAAGCCCCTAGGGTAATCTGTCGTCTCAGACAAATGTTGGGGTTAAAAACGGTGCCATATGTGCAGCACTAGAGCCTGATTGTATCAGATGGGTTCGCAAACATGGGTTAACTTTTAAAAAGCTTTTAATTGGCAAGTGAACTTTGTCCGGGGTGTACTCAGTTGTCATGATTTATCGAAGCCTGTGTATTTGACATAATAAAAGTAATAGGATATCAGATATTTACAACGAATTCAAAAGAGTGTGACTAATTTAAAATTAAATACTTTCACAATTTGGAAAGTTAAAAAAAAAGAGATTGTAGAAGCATGTTGCCAGGTAAACTAATACGAGTGAAAGAGGCACGAGGGGGCCCAAAAATTAACAACTGAGCCCCTATTAGTTGACAATATGAGAATTAAGAAAAAGATGATTGAATTAGATAGGTAACCCATAAGAGAATAAGAAAGATCTCAAATATAAAGCTTGAAATTTGTTCAGAATCTCCAAATATAATCTTTTTATTAATTATGTTGAATTGAGGAAGAGGTATAGAAAGAGTCGAATTTAAGGCGCCAATTCTTACACGTTATTGATTAAACAATTCAAAATACTAGATTTTTAATATTTGTTTAACTGAATAACTGAAAAACTTCTTTGTATGAGCGTAATTTCTAAATAACTGCATATTCTGGCTTATATTGCTATTCCACCCATACTGGAATATCCGATATCTGAAGTATCAAATCACTTTAATAGCCCTAATTACTTGTGAACATTCAACAGGCGTCTCAAATCTATGGGTAATTTCTCCAACCGTGGTTTTCACTAGCTTCTATCAATTAACATCTAGTAAAAAACTTACAACTTCAGAGTCTGTTGCAATAGCGTCAGACAACTTTTAACTTCAAAATCTGTTGGAATTAGAATTCAGATTGCCAGTAAGTAAACACAATTAGATACCTCTACTTCTACAACTTTTCTGTTTGTTTTCATAAAAACAAATCGATTCATATTCACTATATCAGAATAAGGATCACGAGCTGCTGAAATGTGTGCACCCGTCGCATCCATCAAAAGTATAAAAGCGTCCTAGTCGATTCCGAGATGAGAAAAATGCACATCTTAATGCCAAAAGAGTCGAACTGCTCGATATATCGAAGTGTAAACTATCACGAACACATGTCGACAAACCCCTTTTTAAAATGTCTGTGTATAAATAACTTACATTGAGGAAATGCTCTGGTCCTAATACATGTTTATGATGTATGGGGCGGGTTGCTGCGAAAAAGGGGCTTCGCCTCTGACGTCGCAGCTAAAGATTGGCTCATCCATCTTCCTGACTTTTTTCACAGTTTCATTACACGATTTGCATCTCGCGGAAACCGTTCGAATTGCACCCCGATGTATTTTCAACTTTGACACGGATCACGTTGATAAATAGCGCCCGATTCAAATTTATCCTGGTAAAGGAATGTTTGCGTTTTAACACGAGGTGAATCCACTGATGACGATCAGATGCTGCAAGCTCTGAATACTGAAAGTAGGCTTTTAAGTTAAGTTACTTAGCATAAATGCGCTTTGGTGACCTTTAAAGAGGAAATGATTTTATTTTCTAGGAACCCTTAATTTTGCCCTAATTCTTTATAAAAAAATTCGAACTCTGTCTAAAAAATCTGTCTTAAATTCTAACAATTATACAGGCCATAGATCATAATTTTGTTATATGATAAGGACTTATCAACCTTGACGAGATAAATTTAATTTCTTTCTACGTCTAGGAGGATTATATTTTAATATGATGCGTCAGTGTCTTATTTTCATCGATTTAATTATGTTGCTGATGGAATTCATAGTTTCAAGGTCACTAAAACACAGACCTTATATTTGGCGCATGCGAAGGTTATCGTTATACGCTTCAAACTGTCGAGAATCGAGAAATGCATTTTATCAGAAGAGCGGTATCTCATCACTCTCTCTGAACCAGGTGCCTCCTGTGAATCTTTTATGAGATTGAATCCAGAAGAGTATGTTTTGGGGCTGAGCTCCATATATAAGAAACTACTCTAGCCTTGGTGCAACTTAAAACTTTTTTTTAGAGAGTTAGTAGTTGATAACTTCCTGCCAAAATCTTCGATAAGAGTACTTTTAGAAAGCAAATTAGTCTTCAACCATCCACATCTGTGGAAAACGCTACTTCAGAGTTGGTCTTACTTGAAATTTATAGACAGTTAGTAGCTGATGACTTATTGCCAAAATCTTCTATGAGTGTACTTTTAGAAAGCTGTTAAAGAACACTACTCTAGCGTTGGTCTTACTTGAAATTTATACAGAGATAGTAGTTGAGGACTTCTTGTCAAAATCTTCTATGAGATTAAATCCAGAAAAGCATGTTTTAAGGCTGAGTTTCATATACAGAAAACTACTCCAGCCAACTTAAATCTTTTAGAGAGTTAGTAGTTGATGACTTCTTGTCAAAATCATCTATGAGAGTACTTTAAGAAAGCAAATTAGTTTTCAACCATCCACATCTGTGGAAGGACAATATTCTAGCGTTGGTGTTTTTATCTTCAATCATCCACATCTGTGAAAGAACAATACTCTAGCGTTGGTCTTACTTAAAATTTACAACATCTTGACAACATCTTCTATGACATTGAATCCAGAAGAGTAGGATTTGAAGCTAAGCTTTATATATGAGAAACTACTCCAGCCTTGGTTCAACTTGGAATTTATAGAAAGTTAGAAGTTGATGACTTACTGCTAAAATTTTCTATAAGAGTACATTTAGAAAGCAAATTAGTCTTCAATCATCCACATCTGTGAAAAGACACTACCCCAGAGTTGGTCTTACTTAAAATTTATAGATAGTTAGTGGCTGAGGACTTTTTGCCAAAATCTTCTATGAGATTGAATCCAGAAGAGTAGATTTTGGGGTTGAGCTGCATATATGAGAAACTACTTTAGCCTTGGTTCAACTTGGAATTTATAGAAAGTGGATAGTTGATGACTTATTGCCAAAATCTTCTATGAGAGTACTTTTAGAAAGCTGTTAAACAACACTACTACTCTAGCGTTAGTCTTACTTGAAATTCATAGAGAGTTAGAAGCTAAGTACTTCTTGCCAAAATCTTCTATGAAATTGAATCCAGAAGAGTAGATTTTAAGACCAAGCTCCAGATATAAGAAACTACTCTAGTCTTGGTCCAACTTGAAACTTTTGGAGAGTTAGTAGTTGATGACTTATTGCCAAAATCTTCTATGAGAGTACTTTTAAAAAGCTGTTAAACAACACTATTCTAGCGTTGGTCTTACTTGAAATTTATGCAGAGTTAGTAGCTGAGGACTTCTTGCCAAAATCTTCTATGAGATCGAATCCAGAAGAGCATGTTTTGGGGCTGAGTTTCATATATAAGAAACTACTCCAGCCAACTTAAAATTTTTAGAGAGTTAGTAATTGATGACTTCTTGCCAAAATCTTTCATCAGAGTACTTTTAGAAAGCAATTCGTCTTCAACCATCCACATCTGTGAAAAAACAATACTCTAGCGTTAGTCTTATTGAAATTCATAGACAGTTAGGAGCCGAAGACTTGTTGCCAAAATCTTCTATGAGATTAAATCCAGAAGAATTGATTTTAAGGCTAAGCTCCAGATATAAGAAACGACTCTAGCCTTGGTCCAACTTAAAACTTTTGGAGAGTTAGTAGTTGATGACTTCCTGCCAAAATATTCTATCAGAGTACTTTTAGAGAGCAAATTAGTCTTCAACCATCCACATCTGTGGAAGAGCAATACTCTAGCGTTGGTCTTACTTAAAATTTATAGAGAGTTAGAGGCTTAGGACTTTTTGCTAAAATCTTCTATGATATGGAATTCAGAAGTGTAAATTTTGGGGCTAAGCTGCATATATGAGAAACTACTCTAGCCTTGATTCAACTTGGAATTTATAGAAAGCTGTTATTTGATGACTTATTGCCAAAATCTTCTATGAAAGTACTTTTAAAAAGCTGTTAAACAACACTACTCTAGCGTTGGTCTTACTTGAAATTTATACAGAGTTAGTAGCTGAGGACTTCTTGCCAAAATCTTCTATGAGATTGAATCCAGAAGAGCATGTTTTGGGGCTGAGTTCCGTATATAAGAAACTACTCCAGCCAACTTAAAACTTTTAGAGAGTTAGTAGTTGATGACTTCTTGCCAGAATTTTTTATCAGATTACTTTAAGAAAGCAATTAGTCTTCAATCATCCACATCTGTGAAAGAACAATACTCTAGCGTTAGTTTTACTTGAAATTCATAGAGAGTTAGAAGGTGAGGACTTCTTGCCAAAATCTTCTATAAGAAAAAATGCTGAAGAGTAGGTTTTGGGGCTAAGCTGCATATATGAGAAACTACTCCGGCCATGGTTCAACTTGAAATTTACACAGAGTTAGTAGTTGATGACTTATTGCCAAAATCTTCTATGAGTGTACTTTTAGGAAGCTGTTAAAGAACACTACTCTAGCGTTGGTCTTACTTGAAATTTATACAGAGATAGTAGCTGAGGTCTTCCTGCCAAAATCTTCTATGAGAATGAATCCAGAAAAGCATGTTTTAAGGCTGAGTTCCATATAGAGCAAACTACTCTAGCCAACCTAAAACTTTTAGAAAGTTAGTAGTTAATGACTTCTTGTCACAATCTTCTATGAGAGTACCTTTAGAAAGCAAATTAGCTTTCAACCATCCACATCTGTGGAAGAACAATACTCTAGCGTTGGTCTTACTTGAAATTTATAGAGCATTAGAAGCTGAGCACTTCTTGCCAAAATCTTCTATGAGATTGAACCTAGAAGAGTAGTTTTTGGGGCTGAGCTGCATATATAAGGAACTACTCTAGCCTTGGTTCAACTTGGAATTTATAGAAAGTTAGTAGTTGATGACTTATTGCCAAAATCTTCTATAAGAAAACTTTTAGAAAGGTGTTAAAGAACACTACTCTAACGTTGGTCCTATTTTAAATTTATAAAGAGTTAGTAGCCGAGGACTTCTTGCCAAAATCTTCTATAAGATTGAATCCAGAAGAGCATGTTTTAGGGCTGAGTTCCATCTATTAGATACTACTCCAGCCAACTTAAAACTTTTAGAGAGTTAGTAGTTGATGACCTCTTGTGAAAATCTTCTATGAGAGTACTTTTAGAGAGCTAATTAGTCTTCAACCATCCCCATCTGTGAAAGAACAATACTATAGCGTTGTTCTTACTTGAAATTTATAGAGGGTTAGAAGCTGAGGACTTCTTGCCAAAATTTTCTATGAGATTGAATCCAGAAGAGTAGATTTTGGGGCTAAGCTCCATATACAAGAAAATACTCTAGCCTTGGTCGAACTTGAATCTTTTGGAGAGTTAGTAGTTGATGACTTCCTGCCAAAATCTTCTACAAGAGTACTTTTAAAAAGCAAATTATTCTTTAACCATCCACATCTGTGGAAAAACAATACTCTGGCGTTGGTCTTACTTGAAATTCATAGAGAGTTAGAAGCTGAGGACGTCTTGCCAAAATCTTCTATGGGATTGACTCCATAAGAGTAGATTTTGGTGCTGAGCTCCATATATGAGAAACTACTCTAGCCTTGGTCCAACTTGAAAATTTTAGAGAGTTACTAGTTCATAACTTCTAGCTAAAATCTTCTAAGGGAGTACTTGCATAGTTGTAATCTAACTAAAAACATAGGACCTATAGCTAGCGCACACGAAGGATATCGTTATACGCTTCAAACTGTCAAGAATCGAGAAATGCATTCTACTAGGAGAGCGGTATCTCATGGCTCTCTCCGAACCAGGCGCCACCGGATGCGAAGCTCGTAACCATAACAAGATCACCCATGATGTTATCAGCTGCTACCTAAAGCAGATTTAACCAACGAGTAAATCTTCTAAAAGTGTTGACCTGGGTGGATTATGCACCAAAGACCCAATGACACGGGCGTTTAACACCATCATTGTAAAACGAAATACCTGCGGCGTTATAGCGCAAAACGGCATTACCCGGATTCTTTTCACTGATACAAAGATAACGTCTGGAGATGTTTAGTTGTCACGTCCAACAAAGGAGCAGACAGAAGCGGAAGGAAGCTCCGTCAGGAATATTTCTAAACAGTATTTAATACCTCTGACATCTGACAGATAACTCGGCCGTAAACGGCTCAGCATGTCCTGGAAATCATAATCGCAGATACGAATGCAACTCGAGCTAAACTCCCCTTCATTTGCATAGTCGAAATTGTTAACCCAGTCAGGCGCTTCTATATTTTGTATTTCGTAGTGTTTAACATAAATTCATTTTGTATTTGTAAGGAGATGTCAGCAAACAGTTCCATAAATTGGTTTGTTTGCGGAGACGATCGGAATACTAAGGCGGGTGGATGATGTCGATGTCATACGAGGCGTTTGCCTGAAAAGTTGAGACGTTTCCAAAGTAAAATATTGCGCGAAAGTTTAGTCCTGGGATAAGTACACCTAGACGTGCAATTTGGACAAATGCACGTGCAATTTGGACAAATGCACGTGCAATTTGGGCAAAAGCACGTTTCGTTTTGTGTTATTCCGACGGCAATTTTTTAAACCGTGTGCTGTTTACCGACGAGTCAACATTTTTAACTCATCGGCGACACAAATCTCAAAGAGTTTGAGAAAATATGTACTTGAGTATTCCTGCGAGTACGTTGTGTTGAGTATTACTGCAAGTACATTGTGTTGAGTATTTCTGCAAGTACATTGTATTTGTCATGAGAAATTGAACAGTTTGACAATGTTAGGAAATTTTGTTGTTGGCAAATATTTTAGAAACAACTCAACTCACGACAAATATTTAATGTGCACCAAAACTAAATATTCCGGCTGTTCGAGCATTGTGTATTAATTTTGTGGACGTGTCCTCGTAATCTCTTATAATTTCTGCTTTGGTGTGTGTCAGACGAGCTATGTTTGTGCAATTTTTGCATCATTTACCTTTTAGTGTTCCTTTTTTATTTTTCTTTTGATCGGTTGATTATAGAAAGCAATAGGACAACCAAATTAAATTATTTTGATATTAGTTTCATATGCATAGAAATATAAATAATTTAATAATTATACGTCGACATAATACGTAAAAATTTGTTCCTCCAATTTTCTTTTTCTCCAGTCTGCTTGTGAACCACGAGCTTGACTAAACTCCTCCAAGAAATTGAACATATTCAAAAATAATCAAAAATCAAAATTTCGAACAAGAAACCCAATATCAAATGCATATTTGTAGGCAAATTCCTAATTCTTACCTTGACTCATTTTCTATTGAGAGTATGACTCTTTCTGAAAATTTCGACACTTATCGACAATTTTGTCTTTTAAATTTCAATATTTTTTGAAAATCTTAATTTTTTCTTAGAATTTCGATCCTTTTTGAAAATTATCAGAAATTATAAAATCAAAAATGCGATTCTTTTAAAGATTTCAACTTAAAAAGCCGTTTCTTTGATAATTTCAACTTTATTTTTTGATTCAATATTTTTAAAATGTTCAATATTTTTAAAATGTTGGCTTCATAGTTTGAACTTTTTTGTGAAAATTTCGATTTTTCCAAATTCATTTTTTTTTCAGAATTTCGGCTTTTTAGTATATTCGATTTTTCTTGAACATTTCTGTTTTTTTATGAGTTGGACATTTTTTTTTAATTTCAATTTTTTTAAATTTCGATTTTTTGAATATCTACTTTTTTGAGTATATGTATAGACTTATTTTAAACATTTTGATATTTTTAAATTTTCACTTATAAATCAAACTTACTATTTTTTTTTTGAAAATTGTTGATTATTCTGACTTATAATCTGAAAATATCAACTATTTCTAAATTTACACTCTTTTGAAAGTTTTGGTATTTTTAAAAACATTTAATTTTTCTTTTAAATTTCGTTTTTTTTCTTTTGTTGTAAACCTGACTTTCTTTGAAATATTTTGCTTTTTTAAAACTTTCAACGTTTTTTGAAAACGCCGAATTTTTGAAAATTTCAACTCCTTTCAATTTTTGACCTGTTCAAAGTTTTAATTTTCTTTAAAAAACCCTAAGAAAATTGAAATACCAAATATTTTTGATTTTTGAACATGCTAGGAAAAGAAATGCAAAGTTCAAGACTGAAATCTTGAAAAAGAAATTCGATTTCTTAAAATCCCAAGAATTAATCGTATTTTCGACAATGAAAATGTAATTTTTAAAAATTTTGATCTTGGATTTTGTACAAACAATTTGATAAAATTGAAATTAAAAAATTCCAGATCTCGAGAAGAAAATTTTGAAAATCTTTACGTTTTGAAAATCTTTACATTTTGAAGATCTTGACATTTTAAAAAACTCTAGCACAATGTAAAAAAATCCACGAAAAAAAATGATCACATTTAATAATTAAGTTTTAGGAAAAAAGTCGATGTTTTATTAGTAAGGACGACATGAAAATAAATTCAAAATTCAATGGAAAGAACTAAAATACAAATCTTGTCCCCTGAAAGCAAGAAAGATTAAAAAACACAACAAAGGTCGCTCTAACGCTTTTCGACAGCCAAGCTATCATCTTCAGAGAGATACTAACACCTACTAATCCTAAAATAGTTAGTATCTCTCTGAAGATGATAGCTTGATTATCAAAATGCGTTAAAGCAACATCGTTTACGGAAGAACGTCTTACGTTTCAAATGATATTAAAGTTGGGAAATAGAATAGTTAACACTCAAAGAAGTAATAGAACTCATTAACATCACGATCACAAAATTTAATTTTACACTAATCTCCCCAATTCCTCAATTCTTCTAAAAGTTAAAAAAGAACTCCGGCGCATTCACCATATTTTTGAAGGGGCTGTTTTAGACAATAAAATCCTTCGTTGCTATTAAATAAATATATTGATTAGTAACATTTTTTATCGACTTTCCTAAATGACCTACATACTAACAGATAATTATGAAATACAAATCTTATCCCCTGAAACCAAGAAAGATTAAAAAACACAACAGAGGTTGTATCTCTCTGAAGATGATAGCTTGGCTATCGAAACGCTTTAGGGCAACCTCTGTTGTGTTTTTTAATATTTCTTGGTTTCAGGGGACAAGATTTATATTTCAGTTTTTAAAGATAATCAAGGACCAGTCCGTTCTACTTAAATTTAAAAAACTGCTTCTTTGGCAAATTTTCACTTTTTTGAGAAAAATGTCTATGCTTTTTTCTAATCTCTACTCCATTTTGACCTTTTTGCAAAATTTAAAAATTTTCAAAATTTAGGTTTTCCAAAATATTGACCTTTTTCAAAATTGTAACTTTTTAACAATTTAAAATAATTTTGCAAGTTATTTGAAAGTTTTGAATTTTTTTTTGCAAAATTTTACTTATTTTTGAAGATTGCAACACTCGAAATTATTAATTATTGATTTTCTTTGACTTAAAATTTTGACCCATTAAAAATTTCGACTTTCACTTGAATTGAAATACAAAACTTGTCCCCTGAAACCAAGAAAGAGTATTGAAGATGATAGCTTGGCTGTCGGAACGCGTTAGAGCAACCTTTGTTGTGTTTTTTAATGTTTCTTGGTTTAGTTTTGTATTTTAATTTTTGAAGATAACCAAGGACCAGTCCGTTCCACTAAAATTTTGACTTGAAGATTTAAGTTTTATTAACATTCTTATTATTTCTCGAAATTTTAATTTTTTGTAAATTCTATATCTTTTTTACTAAAAGTTTTTACTTGATATAGTTTTTTCAAAATTTATACCCAATTTTCTTTCTACTTTTGACATTTTGACCTTTTTTTGGTAGAACAGACTGGTCCTTGGTTATCTTCAAAAATTGAAATACAAATCTTGTCTCCTGAAACCAAGAAAGATTAAAAAACACAACACGTTTCGCTAGCCAAGCTATCATCTTCAGAAGATCTCTTTGAAGATGATAGTTGGGCTATCGAAACGCTTTAGAACATTTCAACTTGATTGAAAATATTGACTTTTATTCGAAACTTCGACTTTTTTTTGAAACGTTGGTTTTTTTGTGTAAATTTTAAAAATTTATTATTTACTTTAAAATGTGGACTTTAAAAACCTCCAGCTTTTTTCAAAATGTTGACTTTTGTGTCAGTTTTAAATTTTCTTGATTAATTGAAAAATTCTAATTTTTTGAAAAATTCTAATTTTTTGAAAATTTCCTTCATCAGAATCTGAACCTTTTTGAAAATATCGTCTTTTGTTCAGAATTTCGTTGGTATTTTCCTAGAAATTTTTATGAAGAATAGAAATATTTACTTGCTGGAAAAATGTTTGGTTTTATTGCAAACTCCTGACCTTAAAAATGTTGTCTTTTTTTAGTAATTACCACTGTTTTTCAAATTTCGACCATTTTTCAAAAATGTGGTTTATCCTCTGTTTTCATTTATTTTTGAAAATTTTAACTTTAAATAATTCAACATTTTTGGAAACTTTAGACCTTATTAAAATAGTTACATTTTGTGAAATTTCAACTTTTTTTTTTAATTTTAGGTTTGTTCTTTCAAAATTTCGATTTTATTCCTAACATTTCGACTACAGTTTTATTTCAAAATATTGTTTTTTTATAAAGTTTTCATATTTTTTTCCTGTAAATTTCGACTACTCTCAATTTTTCTCAAAATATCGACCATTTAAAAAAAGGTTGAACCGAAAGAAAATAGGCATTCTAAAAAAAAAATTAAAATTTATAAAATCATTTCCCAAAACTTCACTTTAAGGAAGAAATGGCGCAAAGAAAAAAAATATTTCGAGCTTAAACACAGAAAAGAAATAATATTAAATAAAACTAAAAACTAAAAATGTCTCTAAAAGAACATTATTTTGAGTATAAAATCAAAATTTCAGGAAAAACGGTAAAAGTTGCAAGCCTTAAATCGAAATTTTGGAAACGATAAGACTTTTGAGACAAATGGAGGGTACTTTTGGCAAATTTTTGAAATAAAACTTCAGAACAAAATAAAACTTCTAAAAAATTAAAAGCTCTTAAAAAAATGGAATTTTTAAGTTTAGGTCGACAATTTAAGAAAAAAAAATAAAAATTTTAAATAAAAACTTGGGAGTTTTGCGAAGGTGGCAAAATGCCTTTAAATATTGAGAATAAAGTAAAAATCTTTGAAAAAATAACGCTTTGGCACATGAAATTGAATTTTTATCAAACAGAAATAAAAAATATATTTTACGTTGAAATTTTGGAAATAAAATCAAAATTATAAGTAAAACAATATAATTTAAGTAAAAAATGGAACCTTTAGCAAATTTTTGGAGGTAACTCGATACAACAGTAAAAGTTTTAAAATAAATTAGTATTTGTTAACAAAGTTCGAAACTCGAGAATTCAAAGACAAATTAAAAAATGCAAATGTAAACTCAGAATTTGAAAAAAAAGTCGTAATTTCGAGACGAAAGTCGACACTTCGAATTTAAAACGAAGGTTTTAACAGAAAAGTTAACAAATAAAAATACAAATAGTAAAACTGAGCAAGAGGTTCAACTTTTGCTGTTAAAAACGAAATTTCGAAAAAAAGCCATAACATGTATATTATACCGAATTTTTGATTTTTGAACTTGCTAGGAAAAGAAATGGAAAGTTCAAAACTAAAATCTTGAAAAAAAAATTCGATTTCTTAAAATCTCAAGAATTAATCGTATTTTCGACAATGAAGTTGTAATTTTTAAAAATCTTGATCTTGGATTTTGTACAAACAATTTGATAAAATTGAAATTAAAAAATTCCAGATCTCGAGAAGAAAATTTTGAAAATCTTTACGTTTTGAAAATCTTTACATTTTGAAAATCTTGACATTTTAAAAAACTCTAGCACAATGTAAAAAAATCCACGAAAAAAAAATTATCACATTTAATAATTAAATGTTAGGAAAAAAGTCGATTTTTTATTAGCGAGACCGACATGAAAATAAATTCAAAATTCAATAGAAACTATTCATGAGAGAGGGCAGTCAAAATCAGAACTGAAATACAAATCTTGTCCCCTAAAACCAAAAAAGATTAAAAAAACACAACAAAGGTTGCTCTAACGCATTTCGATAGCCAAGCTATCATGTTCATAGAGATACTTTGTTGTGTTTTTTAATCTTTCTTGTTTCAGGGGACAAGATTTGTATTTCAATTTTTGAAGATAACCAAGGACAAGTCCGTTTCACCAAAATCAGTATGACTAAAATCGGTTTTACGTAATTTATAAAGGGCCCCTTGCTGCAACGTTAAGGTTTTTTGAGATCTAGGACCTCTTCAAAAAAATTGTTGGTAACGATCCTGCAAAACTAAAATTTCTAAGAAATAGTCTCCTAAAAAGTGTCTTCCCCAGTACCCTAATAACTGCACAGTCTCATTGGTTTTCAGATGTCCGATTTGGGCCAATTTTGAACAATTGGCCTTTGCTAAGTCAGCGTGTCTGGCCAGCCAATGACCGCGTGTTTGCAGGTTCAATTTTAACGGTAGCTGATTACACCCCGTTGGTTTTGTGTTAATGACTTCATTCCATACTCTCGACCGTACACTTCATTGTAGACCGGAGGCCATTATCGTTTAAGGTGATAGTCAAGAGCCATTAAGTCATTATTACGTTTACTTATGATTATCACCTTACGTTGTGTACATCAGGCAAAGTCTGCGCTTGCCATGCAGAACACTCACTTCTATTATCATGAGGGCTATAATGATGATGTATTGACTTCATAAAGATAAGCAAAACGAGATAAAATCGGACTGTAAACACAACATTTTAGCTCCTTTCCCAAGACGAATTACATCTAAAAAAAATACGCTTTCAGATGAAACCACATAAACAGCAGCTTTAAGCGAGGAGCAAGCCGAATCGACATTTTTTCCTACAATAAGAAGTTAATATTAAATACGAAACACTGCAGAATATTGTGAAAATAAATGAATTTAAGTGTGATAAATCACTTGATATTCAAAAAATATTTCCAAAGGACGATCATTAGGAACGTATTAAGGTTTTGTGAATCTATCACTTTTTTCAGAATTCTTGTTTTATTTTTGGTTTCATTGTAAACATCAAAAAACTGAATTAAATTTCGATTGTGTGGAAATAATTGTGCAGTCAACTAATTCGTAAAAAATGATTTCCCCACGATATCCTATCTAGTATTCCAGATGCGGTACTTATGAATGCAGCTATGAACAGGCAGATTTATAATTTGATAAACTTCTCTTGGGTTGGACTACGAAATCGTGAAACAATTACTCTGTAACCTACTCTGTTCGTACGGATGTCTCACAGTTACTTGTTTTTTATGATTAACCACACAAGAGAGGCTAAACTTCCCAATACTTTATAATGTCTAGTCGAGTGCAATTTCGTTATTAACACAATGAAGCCAAATTTAGGATTAGATCGCTTCTGAATCCATGGACAAGAAACAATCATAAAAAAAAACATCCACGAATGGTAAACGCCCAATGTTTAGCTTCAAAAACACTTTGTAAACGAGCATCGTTTTCCTAGACAACTTCGTATTTATAGAAGAGTCAATATCTTCAAGTTAAGTAAACTGTAAGGTGTTTTGTTTTAAAAGTAATTTGTTGGAGCTCCTCCGAGGTCCGCGTCATAAATATTCTATTTTGAAACTATAAACTGTCACCATTACAAGCTCTTTATACCGAATTCTTCGCCGTCTTGGGTAATTTGATTTATAATTCCTCCTAGCTGGGAATTTATAAATAGTCCTCGCTGTACATGGCAGTTTTGGTCTATTAACTGTGTTTCTGATAGCCCCCAGTGCTCGATCAATTTTTCTCTTCCGTAATGATTCTTCGGAGCAATTAATCTTCGAACTGCATCACCCCCGAAGTTCTCCGACCAGACAAATGGTGTTTTGAGAACACGGCCTGCGAGACATTATTTTCTACATAAATCGCAGCAGGTCATGGCTGTTTTCTGCATAAAATACAGCCCTTTCCCCATTCCGTGGCAATAAAGCTGCGTTATTAAGAAAAATGTCCTTTTATTTATTTCGACGAAATCCATTACGAAACTATTCCTGGGTTCCAGCTTCCTTAGCTTCCACATTTATCTGATAATATGCACGGTGTTCTATTTTAAAGTTATATCGTTCTTGTTGTTTAAAAGCAAGTGAGTGATCCTAATGTACGAAGTAAAATTTTAATGCAACGTTTCAATTTCTAGAAAAATTCGAAATTTCCAAAAACAAGTCGATATTACAGAGAAATAGTCGAAGCTTCGAGAAAAAAGTCAGAATTGACAGGAAAACTTGAAATTTCGAGAAAAAGTCAAAATTTCCAGAAAAAGGCAAAATTTCTAGAAAACGTCATACTTTCAAGAACAAATTTAAAATTTTAGAAAAAGTTGAAATTGAAAGCAATCTCCGAAATTTCGAAAGAAAAAGCGACACTTCCAGAGAAGAAAAATCGAAAATTGGGAAGTCGACGTTTTAAAGAAATTTCCAAAAAAATGTGGAAAGGTCTAAATTTCAAAAATAAAGATAAAATTTTGAGTCGTAATTTCAAATGATTTGTTAAAAAAAGTTGACATTCAAAATAAAAATTGAAATACAAATCTTGTACCCTGAAACCAAGAAATTAGAAAACACAACAAAAAAGAACAAAGAAAACACAGCGAAGGTAGAGTAAACTTTGTTGTGTTTTCTAATCTTTCTTGGTTTCAGGGGACAAGATTTGTATTTTAATTATTGAAGATAACCAAGGACCAGTCTGTTGCACAAAAAAAAAACCAAAATTAACTCAAAATTACGAAAACAGTCGAGACTTTGAACAACAGTAAACATTTTGAGAAAAAAATATTGAAATTTCAATAAAAAATTACGAAAAAAGTCGAGGCTTTAAACAACAATGAAAAATTTAAGAAAAAATATTGAAAATTCAATAAAAAATGACACATTTTTGAGAAAAACTAAAAAATTACAAAAAAGGGATAATTTCGAGAAATAAGTTCAAATTTCGAAAGAGTTGAAATTTCGAGAAAAAATGTCGAAATTACGAAGAGAATCGAAATTTGTAAAAAACTTTCAATTTCAAGAGAAAATTTCAAAACAAAAAATGGAAATTGCGAGAGAAAGTCGAAATTTTGAAAACATTCAGACTTCAGAGTCGAAATTTCGAGAAATTCAGCAAAAACTGGATATCTGAAAAAAAATCGAAATTTTGAAAGAAAATATCAACATTTTGGAAAAATTTGAAATCATCAGAAAAAAACTACTTTTCTAAAAAAAGTCGAGGAAAAAATGTAAGTTTCGAAAAATATCAGAATTTCAAAAAAATTGGAGATTTAAAAAAAGTAGAAATTTCAACAGAAAAAGTTGAAATTTGGAGAGAAATTCGAAAATTTTGAGAGAACGTCTAAGGATTGAGAAAAAGTCGACATTTTGGGAAAATTTTGACGAAAGTCTATATTTCGATAAAAAGTCGAAATTTTGAAGAAAAAAAATTTAAATCTCGAAAAAAAGTCGAAATTTTGACAGAAAATATCTAAATTTTGAAAAAAATGGAATTTTGCCGTCAACATTTCCATAAAAAAAATCGAATTTTAATGAAAAATGTTGAAATTAGCATAAAAGTCGAGATTTTGAAAAAAATAGAAATTTCGAGGAAAATTTAATATTTCCAAAAAAAGTGAAAACTGAAAGAAAAAGTTAAAAATTCTAAATAATCAACTTTTAGGAAAAAACTAAAATTTCGAAAAAAATCAAAATTTTCTAAAAAAGAGAGAGAAACCTTTGAAGAAAAAATGGAAATTGCAAGAAAAATTCAAAAATTCGAAAAAACATTCAGATTTCAGAATCGAAATTTGGAGAAATTCCGCAAAAACTGGAATTTTGAAAACAAAATGAAAATTTTGAAAGAAACTCCAAATTTTGCAAAAAATTGAAATTTCCAGAAAAAAATCGACATTTCTAAAAAAAGTCGAGAAAAAATCGAGATTTCTAAAAAAGTCAGAATTTCAAAAAAACTTGAGATTAAAAAAAAAGTCAAAACTTCAATAGAAAAAGTTAAAATTTGAAGAAAAATTCCAAAATTTCGAGAAAACGTCTAAGGCTTGAGACAATGTCAAAATTTCAAGAAAAAAGTAGAAGTTCTGAGAAAATTTTGAGAAACGTCCATATTTCGATAAAAAGTCGAAATTTTAAAGAAAAAAAATCGAAATTACGAAAAAAGTCGAAATTTCTACAGAACATATCTAAATTTTGGAAAAAAATGAAATTTTGCAGAAAGTCAAAATTTCCAAAAAAAAATAGAAATTTCGAAGAAAAATGTTGAAATTAGCATCAAAGTCGAGATTTTGAAAAAAGAGAAATTTCGAGGAAAATTTAAAATTTCCAAAAAAAATGAAAACTTTGAAAAAGTTAAAAATTCTAGATAATAAACTTTTGGAAAAAAAACTAAAATTTCGAGAAAGTCAAAATTTTCTAAAAAAATCGAAATTTTTCAATTTCGAGAGAAAATTTTGAAAAAAAAATGTTAATTACGAGAAAAAGTCGAAATTTCGAAAAAAACATTCAGATTTTAGTCGAAATTTCGAGAAATTACCCAAAATTTAAAAATTTGAAAAAAAAATCAAAATTTTGACAGAAGATATCAAAATTTTGCGAAAAATTGGAATTTCCAGAAAAAATCGACATTTCTAAAAAAGATCGAGAAAAAATTCGAAATTTCTAAAAATATCAGAATTTCAAAAAAACTTGAGATTTAAGAAGTCGTAATTTCCATATAAAAAGTTAAAAATTTTGAGAAAAATTCGAAAATTTGGAGAGAACGTGTAAGGCTTTAAAAAAAGTCAAAATTTCAAAAAAAAAGTCAAAGTTTTGAGAAAATTTCGAGAAAAGTCTATGTATAGATAAAAAGTCGAAATTTTGAAGAAAAAAAATATCGAAATTTCGAAAAAAAAAATCGAAATTTCGAATCAAAATGTTGAAATTAGGATAAAAGTCGAGATTTTGAAATAAATAGAAATTTTGAGCAATATTTAAATATTCCAAGAAAAAAGTTTCGAAAGAAAAAGTAAAAATTCTAAATAATAAACCTTTCGCTAAAAAAAACTGAAATTTCGGGAAAAGCCAAATGTCCAAAAAATTGAAATTATATTTTGGTGAGAAAATTTCAAAAGAAAAAGGAAATTACGAAAAAAATTCAAAAATTTGAAAAAACATTCACATTTCAGAGTCGAAATTTGGAGAAATTACGCAAAAACTGGAATTTTGAAAACAAAATGAAAATTTTGAAAGAAAATATCAAAATTTTGCGAAAAATAGAAATTTCCATAAAAAAACGACATTTCTTAAAAAGTCGGGAAAAAATCGAAATTTCGAAAAAAATCAGAATTTCAAAAAAACTTGAGATTTAAAAAAAGTCGAAATTTTAATAGAAAAGGTTGGAATTTGGAGAAAAATTCAAAAATTTCAAGAGAACGTCTAAGGTTTTAAAAAAAGTCGAAATTTCAAGAAAAAAGTCGAAGTTTTGAGAAAATTTCGAGAAAAGTTTATATTTCGATAAAAAGTCGAAATTTTGAAGGAAAAAAATCAAAATTCTAAAGAAGAAAAATCGAAATTTCGAAAAACGGTCGAAGATTCGACAGAAAATATCTAAATTTTGAAAAAAATGAAACTACAAAAAGTCAAAATTTCCAAAAAAAAAACGATATTTCGAAGAAAAATGTTGAAATTAGGATAAAAGTCGAGATTTAGAAAAAAATATGATTTCGAGAAAAACCTAAAATTTCCCAAAAAAGTAAAAATTTCGAAAGAAAAAGCGAAACATTCTAAATAAACATTTCTATAAAAAAAATGAAATTTCGAGAAAAGTCGAAATTTCCAAAAAAAATCAAAATTTCAATTTCGAGAGAAAATTTCGAAAAAAAAGGAAATTGCGAGAAAAAGGCTAAATTTTGAAAAAACACTCAGATTTCAGAGTCGAAAATTTGAGAAATTACGTAAAAACTGGAATATTGAAAAAATGAAAATTTTGAAAGGAAATATCAAAATTTGGCAAAAAATAGAAATTTCCAGAGAAAATCGACATTTCTAAAAAAAGACAAGAAAAAAATTGAAATTTCGAAAAAATCAGAATTTCAAAAAAACTTGAGATCGAAAAAAAAGTCGAAATTTTAATAGAAAAAGTTGAAATTTGGAGAAAAATTCGAAAATTTCGAGAGGCTTGAGAAAAAGTTGAAATTCTAAGAAAAAAGTCGAAATTTTGAGAAAGTTTCGAGAAAAGTCTATATTTCGATAAAAAGTCGAAATTTTGAAGAAAAAAAATCGAAATTTCGAAAAAAAGTCGAAATTTCGACAGAAAATATCTGAATTTCCAAAAAAATCGAAATTTCGAAGCAAAATTTTGAAATTAGGATAAAGGTCGAGATTTTGAAAAAAATAGAGATTTAGAGAAAACTTAAAATTTCCATACAAAAAATTAAAATTTCGAAAGAAAAAGATAAAAATTCTAAATAAACATTTCGATGAAAAAAGTGAAATTTCGAGAAAAGCCGAAATTTCCGAAGAAATCAAAATTTCAATTTCGAGAGAAAATTTCGAAAAAAAAACGGAAATTACGAGAAAAAGGCTAAATTTTAAAACTGCTTCAGATTTCAGGATCGAAAATTTGAGAAATTACCTAAAAATTGGAATTTTGAAAAAAACAAAAATTTTGAAAGAAAATATCAAAATTTGGCAAAAAAATAGAAATTTCCAGAAAAAATTGATCATTCTAAAAAAGTCGAGAAAAAATCGAAATTTCGGAAAAAATCAGAATTTTAAATAAACTTGAGATTTAAAAAAAGTCAATATTTCAATAGAAAAAATTGAAATTTGAAGAAAAATTCGAAAATTTCGAGAGAACGTCTAAATTCGGTCGAAATTCCAAGAAAGTCGAAGTTTTGAGAAATGTTGAAATAAGAAAGTCGAGATTTTGAATAAAATAGAAATTTCGAGAAAAATTTAAAATTTTCATAAGTTTGGTGGAACGGACTGGTTCTTGGTTATCTTTAAAGATTAAAATACAGAACTTGTCCCCTGATGCGCGTTAGAGCAACATTTGCTGTGTTTTTTTAATTTTTCTTGCATTCAGGGGACAAGTTCTGTATTTCAATTTTTTTAAATTTCCAAAAAAAAATTTCGAAACAAAAAGTTAAACATTTTAAATAATAAACATTTCGATAAAAAAACTGAAATTTCGAGAAAAGTGAAAATTTCCAAAAAAAATCGAAATTTCGAGGGAAAGTGTAGAAATTTCGAAAAAAGTCGAAATTCTGAAATAAAAAATAGATATTTCGATAGAATAATTTGGAAAAGAGGCAAAGTCTCCAAAAAAAAGTCAACATTTTTTCCGAAATGTTTAAAAATTATAAATAATAAACATTTCGATAAAAAAAAATTGAAATTTCGAGAAAAGTCGCAATTTCAAAAACTAAAAAATATATTTTCGTAAAAAATATCGAAATCACGAAAAAAGTCGACATTTCGAAAAAAGTCGAAATTTTGAAAAACGTCGAAAATTCCAAAAAAATCTAAATTTCCAAAAAAATCTAAATTTCTAAGAAAAATGCCGAAGGTACGAGGAATGTCAAAATTTCCAAAAAAAAAGTTTTAATTTCGGGAAAAAAGTTATAAATTCGAAGAAAATAAATGTTTTAAAAAAAGTGAATCTCGAGTTGAAATTTCCAAAAAAGCGAAATTGCGAGAGAAATCGAAAATTCCAAAATGGGTAAAAATGTTCAAAAGAAGGTTAGAATTTTCAGGAAAAGTAGCAAAGCAGGGTTATAAAACTGAAATGTTTACGCGTATTATTTACGGGCAATATTTCGCTTGTCACGTTATGTTCAAAAATGAATATCGCTATTTAGTCACGCGAAGGGACAGGACACTACCTGGCCGTTAATAATTCAGGAACATGGCGGTTATTCAGCACGCACCCTCGTCTCTTGAGAGACTAAAATATTGGGCTCTTGAAAATTTTAAAACGTATTTCAGACATATGATATTCCGCCTGCATAGATAGCTTTCTGGTTAACACACTAAATGGGGGTTGGTATGGCTTTATTGTTACATAATTTATATTAAAGGCTGCCGGGGTGGGGGATGTGGCACGAAACCTACGAAGATTCCATTTAAGAAAGTTTAGTTTAGTTTCTGAATCACTTGTATTGAACGTAATATCCAATGTCACAAAAAATCCGCAACATGGATTTACGCTTGCATATTCAGGACAATATATTCATAAAAGATCTAATTTAGAATCAACTAAACTAGCATTTTCTTCACCAGTTACTTCTTTCGCAATTCTAGATTCAAGTAACCCTCTCTATTTGTTCTTCTTCGTGTTCTTCTTCTTCTAGAATCGTGGAAGAAGTAAGTGGCGAAGAAAAAGCCAATAAAACATGATTGAAAATAACAGATTTAAAGAATATCCAACTAGGGTGCAATTACCTGCTTATGTTCGTACTGACTCCTACTAGAATATTCGATATATCAAACGGATATATCTAACTCCTCCTTAATAACCACCTAATTTTTTGTAAATACTCGATTTTTTTTAGATATTTAAATACAAAGTTAAATTTCAATTAAAAATTATAACTTTACAATTGACAGATTATTAATAAATGAAAATTTCAGTAAAAATGTCGAAGAAAAATTTTGAAATATTGAAAAAAGAATTACGAGGTTTGAGCTTCAAAGTTGAAATTTTAATTCAAAGTTAAAATTTTGGGATAAAAATACAGATGTAGGGATTAAAGTCAAAAAGAGACTTAACTGCCAATTTTTTCGAAATTTTGACTTTAAAATCAAAATTTGAAAATGATATTAAAACAGTGAGCAGCAAAAGTTTTATTCAAATTTTAACTCGAAAATCGTTATCAGGGTCGTGCGGTAAATTTTCTCTTTATGATGCAACTCTTCAAAATGATTCCCCATAACAACCTGCGTTGTGTTTCTTAATCTTTCTGGCTTCAGGAGACAAGATTTGTATTTCAAATTTTGAAGATAACCAAGGACTAGTCCGTTCCACTAAAAAAAAAGTTCATGATGTTTCTGGAAATGCGTATTGTCTTTCGAAATTCAAAAGCAAAATTAGGTTAGGTCAAGGTTTTAAAGAAAAGTAAACATTTTCGATCTGGTTGATCTCAGGTTGATTTCAATATTTTTTCAAAATGTCGATGACTTTTTAAATGAATAAAGCGTTTTTTAAAATTCTGATTCAAGCGGGACGAGAGACGGTGCAAAAAACTTTTGGAATTTCGAAGGCATTGGTTCAAATGGAACACGTAAAAGTTGCGGACGAAAATCGATGGACTGATATAACTGAATAAATAGCTGTTTCGCCACAAAACCGAACAAAGTTTTTATGTCGATGAAGGGGGTTCGGAATGAACAAAAGATAATGCATATCAAGCAGGCGAAATATAGGGCACTATCTATCCGTAAATAATAGAGGTTATTAATCAATCGTATACATTTATACATGAGCTGTTACGCCGGAATCATTCATCAAAGCTTGTAGCTGTTGGCTGTACGGATTAAAGCAAAACGCAAACGATGTTTTACATAGATCAAAGGAGGGCGAATTTATTCACAAGGCATTCAAAGGGATTTTTTGAGAAAAAAAATCATTAGGCAACGTTTTGTAAACGTATTGCTCAATCGGGAGGTTATCGGTTGCTCCAACATTAAATTATTTCACCAGAAACGAAGCTGCAACCTATAGAAACTTTTGGAATAATTTTGTCACTATATAAATATAATATACAGGGTGAGTCATTATTGGGGTAAAGCCCACAATTTTTTTGACTATAAACAACTCTTTGGTACAAAAGTACACTACAGGGATAAGCATATTTGGGGCAAATATATACATAATGGTGAACTAAAGTTGCATTTTTTAAAGGAACCACACTGTATACTTTTCGTATTTAAATCAAACACAATTTTCGTATTTTTGTTTTAAATATCTCAAGCTCCAGATTGTTTAATATTTTACTTAGTATTAGTTAATTAATATTAAGTAATTTATCAGTATATGAAGAAATATACAGGGTGTTTGCTTCTAAAAAGTAATATTAGTGCACCACTGTGTTTACCTTATCGAGTAATAAATAATTTTAAAATGAGAGTGCCATGCCACTTTTTAGCGAAAAAAATTGTTATCAAAGAAACTATTGACATACAAATCTTGTCTCCTGAAACCAAAGACAAGTTATCTTCAAAGAGATCTCTCTGAAGATGACAGCTTGGCCATCGAAACGCGTTAGAGCAACCTTTGTTGTGTTTTTTAATCTTTTTTGGTTTCAGGAGATTTGTATTTCAATTTTTGAAGATAACCAAGAGCCAGTCCGCTCCACAAAAAAAACTAGGGCAACTACAGGGCGTTGTCTTACTATATACACACCCTGTACATTTTTGCTTTAAATTCGACTGCAACTACCTTCTATATGGAAAAATTGACGGATTCATCAGGTATACATGCAGGTATACGCTCCACAAAAAAAAACTAGGGCAAATACAGGGCGTTGCCTTACTATATACACACCCTGTACATTTTTGCTTTAAATTCCACTACAACTACCTTCTATATGGAAAAATTGAGGGATTCATCACGTATACATGCAACAGAGTTTATGGCTACACAAAAAAATTATGCCATAAAATACGTTACCAAATTCATTACCTAATTACACGGCAGAACATTCAAAAAGTTAATCAGTAAAAAGCTGCCCCCTTCCGTATCTCAGCTGATTTTAATTTTCCGCCCCGGTGCGAATTTGACACGAAGTAGACAGTGAAATTTACCTGATTACTTCGATTGGTTTGTCGCTATCGTTCGTAATTTTTACATCCCCCCACCCTCCACGTTGATGCTGCGATGTCGTTAGGGGATGAGGGTAGATGAATTGGGGCAATTTCTTATGTACAAAGTATGTATAATGAGATCATTTTTTTTTCTCGTATTGACTCCAGATTGAAGTTTTTGCGTGAGGGAAAGTTTACTTTGACGTGACTAATGTTTTGCAAATATATCAGTCCCATGTTTTATCCTACTTTACCTTAAATTGGCTGCCGGTGGATGAATCACACTTTCATTGGATAAAACTTCTTCTAGGAGATCGGGAGCCAACTTGCTAGTGAAATTTTTTTGGGGTTATGTACATTTCATATAATTTTTTACCAGTTTTTGACCCAATTTATCTGCCTTTGTATTCTATTAAAAATCTCATTAATTCATTCGTGATTTTTAAGTTTATAATTTTTCTGAAAATGTGGTTTTCTGTTTTTTGTTTCTCGAAATTTAGCCAACTTTAACTTTCAACTTCCAAAAGTTGCTATGACATTTCTCGAAATTTCGATTTATTCTAAGAATTTGTGTGTTTTCCTGGATATTTGGACTCTTTTCCTCGAAATTTGTTCTTTTTTAACAAAATTTTGATCTATTTTGTGGAACGACGTCGTTTTTCCACAAATTCGATTTTATTTTTAAAATATCATTCTTTTCAAATATTTTTTAACTGAGTAATATCAACGTTTATTATAAAATTAGATTTCAAATTTTCTAGTTGTTTTTAAAGTTTGTATTTTTTCTAGAGATTTTAGAATTATTTTAAAAACTCGACTATTTCCAAGTTTAACATTCTTTGGAAAATGTCGTGTTTTTTAAGTTAATAATTTTTTTGAAAAATGTCGTTTTCTGTCTTTTGTTTCTCGAAATTAAGCCACCCTTAACTATCTTCCAAAAATTGTTATGACATTTCCTGAAATTTCGATTTATTTTAAGAATTTGTGTGTTTTTCTGGATATTTGAACTTTTTTTTTAAAATTCGTTATTTTTAAACAAAATTTTTATCTATTTTCTGGAACGTCGTCGTTTTTCTACAAATTCGATTTTATTTTTAAATCTCATTTTTTCAATTTTTTTTCTGGGTAATGTCAACGTTTATTGTAGAGTTAGATTTCAAAATTTCGAGTTGTTTTCAAAATTTGTATTTTTCTTGAGATCCTAGAATTATTTTGAAAACTCGACTCTCTACAAGTTTGTTTGGAAAATTTCGTATTTTATAAGTTCATAATTTTTCTGAAAATGTAGTTTTCCGTCTTTCATTTCTCAAAATCGAGCCATCTTTAACTTTCAACTTTCAAAAATTGTTACAACATTTCTCGAAATTTCGATTTATTTAAAGAATTTGTGTGTTTTTCTGGATATTTGGACTTTTTTCCTCAAAATTCGTTCTTTTTTTAACAAAATTTTCATTTATTTTCTGAAACGTCGTAGTTTTTCCACAAAATCGATTTTATTTTTAAATCTCATTTTTTAAATTTTTTTTACTGGGTAATGTCAACGTTTGTTGTAAAGTTAGATTTCAAAATTTCGAGTTGTTTTCAAAAATTAGTATTTTTTTCGAGATTCTAGAATTATTTTGAAAATTCGACTCTCTTCAAGTTTGTTTGGAAAATTTCGTATTTTTTAAGTTCATAATTTTTCTGAAAATGTGGTTATCTGTCTTTTGTTTCTTGAAATTTACCCATCTTTAACTTTCAACTTCCAAAATTTGTTACATTTCCCAAAATTTCGATTTATTCTATGAATTTGTGTGTTTTTCGAAATGCAGAACCTATTACCAAACTAAGACAGTTTTCCGAGTTTAGATATTTTTCGATTTTAATTTTTTAAAGTTCGCGATTTTTTAAATTATTTAAAGTTTGGTTATTACCTCAGAATTTAGAGTTGTTTTAAAAATTGGTCTATTTTTTTATAAAATTTGGTCATTATTTGAAAATTCGACGTTTCTTTAAATGTTGACAATCTTCTAAACATTTTTCGTTTTTTTACGTTTTCAAAATTTCGAACTTTTTTCCAAATTGGTCTCTTTTATTTTGAAAATTTAACCATTTCTCCGTTTGGACTTTTTTCTAATTTGTCTATTTCTGGAAATTTTTAATTCTTCTCAAAATTTATCTTTTCAAAGTTTTGACTTATCCCCAAATTAAAAATTTTCTTCATTTGGTATCGAAATATGTCGCACCTTTTTTGGCCTTTTTATGGATGTTGCGAGATTTTTCCGAACTTTTTTTTCTTTAAATTTTGTTTTAGTGTTAAGGTTCCATTTTTTGTCAAAATTTTGAATTTATTACTGATATTCTTATTGTTATCCCCGTTTGACCTATCACTGGAGATTTTACATTTTATTTAAAAATTCAATATTTTTTGTTTTGCAAAATTTTGAATTTTTAATCAGAATTCGTTTATTTTTCGAAATTTCGAATATTTTTCTACAGTTTTTTTATTTGCTTAAAACTAATTCGAAGTTTTAATAAGTAAAACAAAAATTTTGAGAAATTTGTTTCGAATAGCCCAGACAAATATTCTATAGAAATATCAAATTTTTGGCACCGTACTTATATCGACATTTCGACCAAATTTTGAGAAAATAAACGAATTTAAAAAACGTAAAATTTTCACCCCTCTATATTTGTCATTTTTTAAAAATTTTGACTTTTCATACTTTATTTATTTTCTCAAAATTAGGCCGAAATGTTACCAATAAATGAGCTAAAGGTTTCGGAAATTATTTTTTTTTTCTACAAAAATATTTCTTTCAGATTTTCTCTGAAAATATCAACAATTAGATTAAAATTTAAATAAAAATTGAGATTTTCCGAATTCGATATTTTCAGTCTTCTCTAAGTTCGATTTTTTTGTCTCTTTCTCGGAAAACGAATCTTGACTTGTTTAAATTTCGAATTTTTTCGAAATATGCCTCAATTTTAACAATTATATCAAAATTTAAATAACAAATATTTTTGGAAATCTCGAATTTTCGTAAGCTTCGACAAAAATGAGCAAGTAACGTCTGTTTTTTTTTTGACATTAATTTTTCAAGATGTTTTCTGTCTTAAGAGCGTTGGGCGTAGTTTGAACTTACAAAATACATAACTGGCAAGGCGGTTTGAACTCGCAACCTCTTAAGCGAGTCCAGCGAAAGAGGCAGCCCTAACCAACTAAGCTATACTGTCTTCGACCAATTCAGTTTTTACTGGTACCTTAAACACAATCATAAGGCTTCTCTTCTCTTCTTTTCTCTTCTCTTCTGTTCTCTTCTCTTCTCTTCTCTTCTCTTCTCTTCTCTTCTCTTCTCTTCTCTTCTCTTCTCTTCTCTTCTCTTCTCTTCTCTTCTCTTCTCTTCTCTTCTCTTCTCTTCTCTTCTCTTCTTTCTCTTCTCTTCTCTTCTCTTCTTTCTCTTCTCCTCTTCTCTTCTCTTTCCCTTCCCTTCTCTTCTCTTCTCTTCTCTTCTCTTCTCTTCTCTTCTCTTCTCTTCTCTTCTCTTCTCTTCTCTTCTTCTTCTCTTCTCTTCTCTTCTCTTCTTTGCATCTCTGCTCTTCTCTTCTCCTCTCGTTTTTCTCTTCTCTTTCCTTCTCTTCCCTTCCCTTCCTTCCCTTCCCTTCCCTTTTATTCCCTTCCCTTCTCTTCTCTTCTCTCCTCTTCTCTCCTCTTCTCTTCTCTTGTCTTCTCTTGTCTTCTCTTGTCTTCTCTTGTCTTCTCTTGTCTTCTCTTGTCTTCTTTTGAGTCTTCTCTTCTCTTCTCTTCTCTTCTCTTCTCTTCTTCTTCTCTTCTCTTCTCTTCTCTTCTCTTCTCTTCTCTTCTCTTCTCTTCTCTTTCTCTTCTCTTCTCTTCTCTTCTCTTCCTCTTTCTCTTCTCTTCTCTTCTCTTCTCTTCTCTTCTCCTTCTCTTCTCTGCTTTCTCTGCTCTTCTCTTCTCTCTCTTCTCTTTCTCTTCTCTTCTATTCTCTTCTCTTCTCTTCTCTTCTCTTCTCTTCTCTTCTCTCTCTTCTCTTCTCTTCTCTTCTCTTCTCTTCTCTTCTCTCTTTCCCTTCCCTTCCCTTCCCTTCCTTCCCTTCCTTCTCTTCCCTTCTCTTCTCTTCTCTTCTCTTCTCTTCTTTTCTCTTCTCTTCTCTTCTCTTCTCTTCCCTTCCCC
This sequence comes from Dastarcus helophoroides, assembly GCA_028583605.1. NCBI lineage: Eukaryota > Metazoa > Arthropoda > Insecta > Coleoptera > Bothrideridae > Dastarcus > Dastarcus helophoroides. The sequence goes on along the minus strand of CM053335.1, from coordinate 13,048,692 downwards.
TCCCTTCTCTACTCCTCCCTTCTCTACGCCTCCTCTTTTGTCTTTTCTTATCTTCTCTTGTCTTCCCTTGTCTTCTCCTGTCTTCTTTTGTCTTCTTTTGTCTTCTCTTGTCTTCTCTTGTCTTTTCTTGTCTTCTCTTCTCTTTTTATGTCTTCTCTTGTTTTCTCTTGTCCTCTCTTTTCTTTTCTTATCTTCCCATCTCTTCCTTTCTCTGCCCATCTCTTCCCTTTCCATTTTTTCTTATCCCACCTCTTCTCTTCTTATCTCTGCTCTTTCCATCTCTTCTCATCCCATCTCTTCTCTTTTCTTCCCATCTCTTCTTTTCTATTTCCATCTCTTCTCTTCTCTTCCCATCTTTTCTCTTAACACCTCTTCTCCTTTATCCAGTAATGTCTTGCATATTAATAATGCGATTATTAAATTACGGTCTGGTATTATCTGGAGCAGTTGTGTCTACATAATAATTGTATTTTATCTACCTTAACGACGTATGATCCTCTTTTCTGCACATCTAGAGTATCTTGCTAATGATGTTAATTACATTCCCATTTTATTATGATAATTAATAAAAAATGTACTACCATTTTCGTTGTTTACGTTGTTCTTAGTTAAATTGCCTATTATGCATTGTTTAAATTGTGTTTTATTTTGATTATTATTAGATTCCCTTGGGCGAGTGGATTATATTTGAAGATTGATGCTAGAGTTGGATTGGGCTAAAAAGCAATTTTATTGGATATCGTTCAACTTACTTGCTTGTGATACATGGAAAAGTATTTTAAGAACTCAGCGACGTGGATTTTGTTCTAAAGCTTTCTGCTTATTTCGTTATGTAACTGCTAGCCCAAAAATTTCTACTTCAGATGCAAATATAACAGTAGAAACAGTAACATCAATCATTACATCAACACGACCGTTTACTGGTTAGTTGGCACTATTAAATTACCTTAATTACACCGCGTGCTATATTTAGTATGGCCTTATCTCGCCTCCAAATCTAAAAAACCCAATTTACATGGGTTAATCTGAATATTCAAGTGTATGCACATATTTTCCTCCTTCCGACCGTGTTATTTAAATTAAGTAATACAATCTCAATCAGCATCAAGTGTGTCGTGCATAATCTAACTGGAACTAAGTTGGCATGACATTCGGACATTATGTAAATGTGCACCCTGCGCCAGATGGTGTCAAAGCGACACAGAAAAACTCCCGTGCCCAACTATTAAATTCATATCTGCCAGACTATGATAATAGATGGGTTGGGATTCGGTTTCGGTATGCCTTATAATTTCCCGTTTCTTGCATCAACTTCCTTCCCACCGAAGGTGTTAGGCTGAAAAGTTCCTTTGTGTGCGCTGCTACGTATCCTATAATTTGGCTCCTAAAGCATTCAAATTATAGATCTTTTAGGGTAAACTGAATTTAATGGAATATTGGTGGCCCTTGTTAAAACGACAATCAAAGCATTCTACTAAGAAAGTCGTTAATAATAATAATAAAATATTTCTTAAAGTAATTTAAGAGATACAAAAGAGGATGCCAGTCGGTATATATTGGGTCACGTACAAATAAATGTCGGTTTTCTAACTTTAACTTAATCTTCTTTATATTTAGGAGAGGCGCACCGAAAAAATAGGGGAGGGGGGGCTATTACAAATGATAACCAAGTTAGGTAAATAATGCTTTTAATTAGGGTTTCTTAAATTAAGATTTTATACTCGAAAATTCGAGATTTTTCTCGAATTCGAGATGTTTCTCAAAATTTGAGATTTTTTTCGAAATATTCACCTTGAACTTAAAAGTTCTTATTTTATCACCACGATCAAAGTAGAAAAAGTTGCTTATTTTGAAATGTGGAAATTGATGTCTAAAAAACTTGAAAATTAAAAAAAAATCTTGCAATTACAAGTTTAAAATTAAGATGTTAATTTTGAAATTAAAATGTCAAAATTAGAATTTAAAATAATGTCAACTCCAAAATCTTTTGATGTGAAAATCAAACAGGATTTTTGGAAATTGAAGGTTCATTAGAAATTTTGATTTTTTAGGAAATTCTAATTTTTTAGGAAATTCTAATTTTTTTAAAGAAATTGTAATTTTTTAGGAAATTCTAATTTTTTAGAAAATTCAAATTTTCTAGAAAATTCAAATTTTTTAGAAAATTCAAATCTTTTAGAAAATTTTAAATTTGTTGGACAACTTGAACTAGAAGTGCATTTTTAGATATTCAAATTCAAATTTTGTCAACGGATTTGTAAAAAAACTTTGTTGCGGAAGTCAAAGTTTCAATTTGAATTGAAACCTTTACTCTAAACTTGAAACTTTGGGAATGATTTTTTGCTCAAAGTATCTAGCTAAGATTTTTCCTGAAATTTCCAAAATATTTGGTCTCGAAACTCAAATGTTCTCATTCAATCAAAGTAGAAAATGTTGCTAATTTTGAAATGTGGAAAATGATGTCTAAAAAACTTGAAAATTAAAAAAAAATCTTGCAATTACAAATTTAAAGTTAAGATGTTAATTTTGAAATTAAAATGTCAAAATTGGAGTTAAAACTAATGTCAACTCCAAATTTTTTTGATGTGAAAGCCAACCAGGATATTTGGAAATTGCAGGTTTATCTAAAATTTTGATTGCTTAGGAAATTCTAATATTCTGGGAAATTCTAATTTTTTGGGAAATTCTAATTTTTTTAGGAAATCCTATTTTTTTAGAAAATTCCAATTTTTTAGGAAATTCTATTTTTTTAGGAAATGCTAATTTTTTAGGAAATTTCAAATTTATTGGACAACTTGAATTAGAAGTGCATTTTTTGATATTCAAATTCAAATTTTGTCAACGGATTTGTGAAAAAAATTTGTTGCGGAAGTCAAAGTTTTAATTTGAATTAAAACCTTTACTCTAAACTTGAAATTTTGGGAATGATTTTTTGTTCAAAGTATCTACCTAAGGTTTGTCCTAAAATTTCCAAAATATTTAGGGTGCGTTTAGATTAGACATTTTATTCCGTAGATTTCTCTCTGACATTAAATATATTTTTTCTCTGACATAAATTCAACTATCCTGAGAAAACTATCTTTTACCAGATGTGTAAATAAGTCTCGAATAGATTCTCCCAGAAGAGTTGACATTTATGTCATGTACGGAATAAAGTGTCTAATCTAAAGCCACCTTTAGTCTTTCAAAAGTTTTTTATTGTGTTTTACATAGTACTGCTCAATTCTCAGTTAAAAAAAGGTTGCCCATGCCTGACCTAGCATTCAGTTTGCTATAATTATGGGGAGAAGTTGATATAAGATATTATTATTATTATTGGGGTAGCTTAAATCGAAGCAAACCCATTACTGGACAATAATTTACCTAATTAAGCCCTTTTCAGGTCTTATCGGGGATTTGCTTTGAGACCTAATATATCGTCGGTGGTGTTCCATGATGGACGTTCCCATTAGACGATTCAGGGGTACATAAAACATAATTTAATACCATAGGAGTCCCCACTTAATCTAAATTTGCGAGCTGCGGTTGACCAATTAATGCGGAGAGCTTTTGAATTAACCTTATAAACTTACTAGATGTATCCTGAAGGTATTAATTTACTTGTTGAAAGCCGACATAATTAAACTCCATTTGAAGCTAGAAAATAATGAAACTTTCGACAAAAACCCTACAATTTGACGCATCGTCGATGTTTGAAAATTTCCATCTTAAATTCAAAATTTTTGTCGCCAGCAAAATCGTATCTAAAAGTTTTTGGAAGGTTAGGTTTACGCTACGCAAAGTTTGCTTTGGCTAAAGCTCCGTTGTAGTAGTGGAACTGCTTTTGTGACATTACTTCAAGATGTTTCCCTAACGCGCGGAATGAAGCATCGAAGTTCCGTGAGATGTGTAACTTCAAATTGCGATAACTCAAAAACCGTACCGCTGAAAATCCACATATTTTACTATTTCTTTCAGAATATTATCCCTCACATTACATATTACTATTATCAAAATCTATTGAAAGAATTGGTCGCAATTAATTAAAATCTTTTCGAAGAAATTCTTGCGCCTTCACCTTTGATGTTGAAAATTGTAAGTTTAACATTGCATATCTTGAATTCGGAACTGACACCGGTCTTATAATTTTGTGGGTTGCATTGTTAGTAACATATGATAGAAATTTAAAGAAAATCTGTAGACAAGTTGGGAATTACCTTAAGCTTAAAATTGCATTCGAGATTTTTCTTAGAATTTCCGTATTAATGACAAAAAATGTTAAATAAAATTAACAAATATAATGACAGAAACTTTTAATTTTAACATTGTTTTCGAAATTTCGTCTTAAAATTTGAAGTTTCGAGTTTGAGCTTGTAATTAAAATGATTTCACTTGTAGAATTTCATATCGAATGGCAGATGAAATTCGAACACTTTTGAAAATATCAAATTTCCAGAATTTGGTTGTTTTCAATTTTTTTCTACTTCACTACTAGAGAATCACTTAAAAACTGTGATTATGAATTTGTTTGTCCCGTTTTGATATTTCAAAAAGCTTGCGTTTAGACACCAGTTTGAGCAAGATAGTTAGAGGGGTATAAATTCAGCGAAAGCCCGTCTGACTTTCGTCCCTGAGGGGACGAGAGTTCTCGGTGGTCCGTCTGGGGAATTGCTGAAAATCGTGACACTCGATATGGTTGTAAGATGACAGTTGGTATTAGGACATTACAATAAATAACTAAATGTTGCAAGTCGGATTAGTATGCAACCGTCGTCCATCGAACGAAGTTTGCCTCAGCTCTCTCAGGCAAAGATCACTATCGCAGGGGATTCGAATAAATGTACCCCGTCGCCGTCTGAGGGTCGGGGTGCATTTTTTATTAGACGTCCAAAGACGAATAAATATTGTTTTAGCGGAGTGCATTTTTCGCTTTGGCGGTCGTTAGAACATAAGATTAAACTTGTCGAGGGCTTTGTTTTGTTTTTAATTATTGTTTACTCTTGAGCCCCGCCTCGGGGATTTCGAATGGAAGCCATTTTCTGGCGTTGTACGGATCTGATACACCCCAATTTCTAAAGTCTTATTTAAATATTGTCAAAGCGTTATTTATAGAAGAATTATTTGTAATACCGCAAGGGTGTGGCTTGAGCAAATGGATCTTTTGGTCGTAAATTATTAATTGCCTTTTGTGTCACACTTCCTCTAATCTTGAAAGTTTTAACAATCGACTAATACCTTGTTATGTTCAGGGTTGAAATACAAATCTTGTTCCCTGAAACCAAAAAAGATTAAAAAACACAACAAAGGTTACTCTAACGCGTTTCGATAGCCAAGTTATCATCTTCAGAGAGATAGAGCAACCTTTGTTATGTTTTTTAATCTTGCTTGGTTTCTGGGGACAAGATTTGTATTTGAATTTTTGAAGATAATCACCGTTCCACTAATATTCAGGATATCTTAGAGTAGGATACAAATAATTCTTAATATAATTGAGAATTATCACCTACATTTCCAAACAGTTAGGTTTTAGTGCACTAGAATGATATTTAGAAAAAACTTCAGAAAATAGTGCATCTGTTAAATTTTCTTGACAAGATTTTACTAGTTCTTGAATTGTGTTCTATTTGTTTTATCAGTAAATCCGGTCTAGGAGGACTCAGATTTTTTAATTCTCTTAATGGTTTAAAAATGTGGTATTTTTTATCAGTTAGATTACGTTATGAAATGGAATTCATAGTTACAACGTCACCAAAAACACAGAAAATATGTATTGCGTACGCGAAGGCTATCGTTATAAGCTTCAGACCGTGGAGAATCAAGAAATGCATGGCAACCGGCACAGTGTCCGCTGACGTACAATAGCAGCGTTCTACCCCCACTACTTTGCCACAGTCTGAGTTGGATTCCAATAAGACTTGCAGAGCTATGTGCGAGATGCCAGAGAATACAGGCCCGGTTTAGGGGCCAGCGAATTGGGACTTAAATTAGACTGATTGTATCACTTTCTGGTATGTTTGATAGCAATCATTAGTAGTGTACCTAGGAGAGTTCTGGCGCACAAAAAGGCGGGAAATTCAAATTCCGACGCATGCGCAATTGGTTTATTTTTACAACTACTTGTCTAATAGTGACAAGTGACAAGTCAAACCAACTTGGTTTGACAAGGAACTTGGTTTGAGTTGTACAGCTACTTGTGTAACAGTTGGTTTGACTTGTACAGCTATTTGTCTAACAGTTGGTTCGATTTTTACAACTAGTGCTATCTTTAGAGAGATATCTCTTTGAAGAAGATAGCTTGGCTACCGATACGCGTTAGAGCAACCTTTGTTGTGTTTTTTAATTTTTTCTTAGTCTCAAGCGATACGATTTGCATTTAAATTAAAAAAAAAAGACTCCAAAGGTTAAACTTTCGAGAAAAAGTAAATTAAGAGAAAAAAATTAGGTTTGTAAAATAATTGAAAATATTTAGAAAAATCGAAATCTTAAAAAGTATTGATTTTAAAAGAAGTCAAGAAATATCGACATTTTTAAGCAAATCAAATATCAAAATAAATCATAATTCTTCAAAAATAGTCGCAATTTTCAAAAAATTTTCAATTATTTTAAAAATCTAATTTTTTTTGAAAATTGGGGCTTTTACTTGAAATGTTACCTTTTGGAGTTTTTTGTTTAATTTGAATTTTTGGGTATTCTTATTTTTTTTGAAAATATCAAGTCTATCTGGAAATTTTGATTTTTTCTTTGAAAATTTAACTTTTTCAGTCCAAATTTTTTTTAATGAAACTATTCAAACAGTCGAATTTTCGAAAAATCTCTAAATTTACAAAAAAGTCGAAATTATCTAAGTGAAAGTATATAGAAGAACGGTCGAAAGCTCATAAAAAAGTAAATATTTTTAGAAAACTAACCAGAACTAAGTAAATATTTTGAAAAATATGAATTGAAAAAAATAAAAAATGTCAAAATATTCTCATTTTACAAAAAAGCTTGATTTATCAGAGAGTCGAAATTTTCAGATTCATTCAAATTTTGGGATTAAGGGTCAGAAATTTTAAAGAAGTTTCACTTTTTCAGTTCAATTTATTTTTAATGAAAATATTCAAAATTTTCGAAAAATCTCTAAATTTACAGAAAAGTCGTGATTATATAAGTGAAAGTATATAGAAAAACGGTCGAAAGCTCATAAAAAAGTAAATATTTCTAGAAAACAGAACTAAGTAAGTGTTTTGAAAAATATGATTTAAAAAAAATAAAAAATGTCAAAATATTCTCGTTGTACATAAAGCTTGATCTATCAGAGTCTAAATTTCCAGATTCATTCAAATTTTGGGATTAAGGGTCAGAAATTTTAAAGAAAAAAAGTAAAAATTTTGAGTGAAGTGTTACAAAAGAGTAGAAATTTGTAGGAAACTCAGAAGTCTGGGAACAAATAAAAATTTTAAAATATCAAAATATTCAGAAACAGTTAAAATTTTGATTTATTTTGTCAAAGTTTTCCAAATTAAATGAAAATTTTTGGAAAATTTTTACAGTGTTTTTAACAAAGTCAAATCTCATCGAAAAAGTAAAGTTAAAATCGGAAGTTTCCAGAAACATTTTTGGAAAAAATAGAAATTCCCAAAAAGTCAAGTTTAAGAAATTTCCACTAGGTAAATTTTCGAGTAAAAGTCTTAATTTTCAAAAAAAACTTCAGATTTTGATTTTATTTTCTAAAATTTCAACGTTTCGAAATTTTTAAAACCATTTTTAAAAATCCCCCCCGTCCTTTCTTTAGTTTAAAATTTAACTTTTCTTTCATTTATGCAAAAATTTTCCAAAATTTAGATTTTTTTTAATCTTTGACTATCAGAAGTTTTTTTTCCCAACATTTTAACTTTAGTTTCGACACTCTTTTTAAATATGTTTTTTAATTTTTCCCGTCTCCATCCCCCCAAAAGTCTTATTAAAAAAAACTTCGAGGAAAAGTCTAAATTTTCAAAACAATTCTAGGTTTTTAAAATAATTTAATATATTTAGAAAAATCGAAATTTTGAAAAGTATTTATTTTGAAAAAGTCAAGGAATATATATTTTAAACAAATCAAATTTCAAAATAAATCAAAATTCTTCAAAAATAGTCGCAATTTTCAAAAAATGTTCAATTATTTTTAAAATTCCATTTTTTCAAAATTTTGATTTTTGCAAAATTATGACTGATTTTTTTCAAAAAACTGTTTTAAATATTTTTTGACCTTCTTAGAAAATGTGGACTTTATTAAAAATTATTTCGACTTTGTTCTAGAGAAGTGAAATTTTTTGGAATTTTGGATTATTTTTGAAAAATTAAATATCTTGGAAAGTTCCATTTTTTTTTAAATATCGACCTTTTCCAAAATTATGACATTTCAAAATTTCCACTTTTCTCAAAATTTACACTTTTTTCAAAATTCCAATTTTTCAAAATTCCAATTTTTCAAAATTCCAATTTTTCAAATTTCCAATTTTTCAAAATTCCAATTTTTCAAAATTCCATTTTTCAAAATTTTGATTTTTGCAAAATTATAACTGATTTTTTCCAAATTTGGCCTGTTTTGAATATTTTTTGGCTTTTCAAGCAAATCAAATTTCAAAAAAAGTCAAAATTCTGCGAAAATAGTTGCAGTTTTCAAAAAATGTTCCATTATTTTAAAAATCTATCGTTTTTTTGAAAATTGGGACTTCTACTCGAAATGTTACCTTTTGTAGTTTTCTTTTAATTTGACCTTTTACTTCAAAATTTAAAATTTTTTTTCAAAATTTAAAATTTTTTTCAAAATTTAAAATTTTTTTCAAAATTTAAACTTTTACTCGAAAATTTAAATATAAATCTTGAGAGATATCTCTCTGAAGATAACAGCTTGGCTATAGGAACACGTTAAAGCAACCTTTGTTGTGTTTTTAAATCTTTCTTGGTTACAGGGGACAGGATTTGTGTTTTAGTCTTTAAAGTTAACCAAGGACCAGTCCGTTCCACCAAAATTATTATAAAAATTTGGAATTTTTTGAAAATGTGGACTTCATTGAAAACTATTTCGACTTTTTTCTAGAGAAGTGGACTTTTTTGGAAATTTGGATATTTTTTTTGAAAAATTCGATATTTTGGAAAGTTCAATTTTTTTTAATATCGACTTTTCCCAAAATTTTGACATTTCAAAATTTTCACTTCGCAAAATTTACACTTTTATCAAAATTCCAATTTTTCAAAATTCCATTATTCAAAATTTTGACTTTTGCAAATATATGACTAATTTTTCCCAAATTAGAATATTTTGAACATTTTGACTTTTCTTTGAAATGTGGACTCTTGAAAATTATTTCGAATTTTTTCTGGAAAACTGGACCTCTTTTGGAATTTCGATTTTTTTTTAAAAATCCATTTTTTTGGAAAATTTGATTATTTTGGAAAGTTTCATTTTTTCTAAAATATCGACCTTTTCCGAAATTTCGATATTTCAAAATACACACTTTTCCCAAAATTTATTCTTTCTTCAAAATTTCATTTTTTCAAAATTTTGACTTTTGCAAAATTATGATTGGTTTTTTCCAAATTTGGAGTGTTTTGAATATTGTGACTTTATTGAAAATTATTTCTACTTTTCTCTGAAGAACTGGATATTTTTGAAAATTTCGATGTTTTTTTAAAAAATTCAACTTTTTTGAAAAGTTCTATTTTTTTTTGGAAATGTTAACCTTTTCCAAAATTTCCGCATCTAAAAATTTTCACTTTTTCCAAAATTTCCATTTTTTCAAAATTTCTATTTTTTTAAATTTCCATTTTTTTAAAATTTCCTTTTCTCCAAAGTTCCATTTTTTCAAAATTTACGTTTTCCAAATTTTTCATTTTTTCAAAATTTTGACGTTTGCAAAATTATGATTGATTTTTTCCAAATTTAGAATATTTTGGCTTTTTTTTTGAAATCTGGACTCAATTCGAAATTTTTTCGGCTTTCTCTGAAGAACTGGATTTATTTGGAAATTTCGACCTTTTTTTTGGAAAATTCGACTTTTTTATAAAGTTCTATTTTTTTTTGGAAATTTTGACCTTTTCCAAAATTTCCACATTTCAAAATTTCTACTTTTCCCAAAATTAACACTTTTTTCAAAATTTTCATTTCTTCAAAATTTCTATTTTATCAAAACTTTGACTTTTGCAAAATTTTTGTAAAGTTTTATTTTTTGAAAATTAGGACCTTGGCCAAAATTTCAACGCTTCAAAATGTCCACCTTTCCCAAAATTTAGGCTTTTTTTCAGATCACCCAGGTTTTTTCAAAATTTTGACTTTTTTTTTAAATTTTGACTTTTTTTTTAAATTTTGACATTTTTTCCAAAATTTCTATAATTTTTTCCGAATTTTGATATTTTCCCAAAATTTTAACTAAAATTAAAAATTTCAACAGTCCTTTTTTTTTCAAACTATGGACTTCTTAAAATTTCAACTCAATTTCCACTTTTTTTCTAAAATTTGCGTTTTTTTTCGTATTTTGAAAATTTTGTGTCGAAAATTGATTTTTTTTTCAAAGTTTTTTTTTTGAAATAATAAATATTAAATTAAATCAAACATTAAATTTTTAATTTCCACTTATTCTCGAAACTTTGACCCGTAAATTCCGAAAAATTTGACTTTTTCGTACAAAAATTCCTAATTTTTTATTGTTTATTTGCACTTTCTTTTGCAGATTCCGAACTGTTAACAAAGTTAGGACTTTTTCATCGAAATTTGGACTCTTTTAAAGATTCTTCTCGAAATGTGGAATCTATTAAAAATTCGACTTTTTTTAAAATGTCGACTTTTTTAAAATTTCGATTTTTTTGAAAATTTCGAATTTTTGAACATTTTGATTTTTTGAACATTTTGACTTTTTTCGACACTTAAACTTTTTGGTGAATTTCGACACTTAAAACTATCTCTTTGGTGAATTTTAAGTGTTGTTTGTAAGAATCTCGATTTCGAAATTCCGACTTTTTGCCGAAATTGTTTTTGCAAAATATAGACTTCTTTAAAAAATTTGAGATTCCGAAAATTCCACTTATTCGAATTTTCATGCAACAACATTTTTATGTAGATAGGTTTTTTCTCAAGTATTTATTTTCTTAAATTATTTGAATGTTACAAATTTCCAAATTTTTTCTAGATTTTGTCTCTTTTTCAGATTCCACTTGAAAAGTTCGACTCATTTTTAAAATTTCGACTTTCCTTAAATTTTGACATAATTTAAAAAGTTCCTCTATTGTTTCTTAATTGCGACTCTTTCGTGTAATTTGCAATGCTATCTGAAAATCTCTTCGTTTTTGAATATTCGATTTTCTTTTAAATTTTTAACTTTTGTAGATAATTTGACTTTTTTCTTACAAATTTTCGAAGTTTGTTTAATTAATTCCATTCACTGAAATTCTTGGCTTCTCCCAACATTTCGAATTTTTTTAAAAGGTCAATTTTTTTGGAACAATTCGCGTTTTTTGGAAATTTCGATTTTTTAAATTTTCGACTATTCTAGAATCTCTAATTTATTATGAACATTTTTACTGTAATTTCAATTTTTTTTTCAAAATGATTTGTAAGTTTTAAAAATTTCTAATTTTTACATGGGCAAAGTTAGGTGGGGACTTGGGGAGCTTACTTAAACCCCCAAAGAGAGAAATTATGTTGAAAGAGGTTTTAACCGAACCAAAACATTTCTGAAGTTTTAAAAAGAGAATTTTTAATTTTACGTAAAATATTGAAATACAAAACTTGCCCATTGAAACCAAGAAAGATTAAAAAACACAACAAAGGTTGCCCTAACAGCCAAGCCATAATCTTTAGAGAGATACAGAAGATGATAGATTGGCTGTCGAAACGCGTTAAAGCAACCTTTGTTGTGTTTTTTAATCTTTTTGATTTCAGGGGACAAGATTTGTATTTCAATTTTTGAAAATATTCAAGGACCAGTCCGTTCCACCAAAATTACGTAAAATAGATATATTTAACGATTTAATGTAAAATGAATTCCAACTTACCTCTAATACTATCGTAACCCATACGACGTTGAACACGCAAAAAAATGGGACAATCTCTGACGAAATTAGAAGTTGTAAATTTTAAATTTGACCTTTTACTTCAAAATTTGAATTTTTTTTCAAAATTTAAACTTTTACTCGAAGATTGAAATACAAATTTTGAGAGATATCTCTCTGAAGATAACATCTTGACTATAGAAACGTTAGAGCAACCTTTGTTGTGTTTTTAAATCTTTCTTGGTTACAGGAGACAGGATTTGTATTTCAATCTTGCCAGTCCGTTTCACCAAAATTATTAAAAAAAATTTGGAATTTCTTGAAAATTGTACCTTTTGGAGTTTTTTTTTAATTAGACTTTTCGGTAATTACTATTTTTTTCAAAAACGCCTTTGTGAAAATTTTAACTTCCATTGCTTTTTTAAGTGAAAATATGCAAAAAAAAAGTCAGCATTAAAAAATAGCTGTATTTTGGAAATTTTTTGCAAAAAGATACCATTTTTTGTAAATCAAATTTGCATAATAATTTCGAATTCTTCCAACAAAAGTTAACATTTAGAGATACATTTTAAACTAAAGAAAGATAGGGGGGGAATTTGAAAAATATATATTCGAAAAGAGTCGAAATTTTCAGGAAGTCAAAATGTTGGGAAAAAAGAAAAATTTTTAATAAAGTCGAAATTAGAAGGAATCTAAATTTTTGCATACCATAAAACAAGATTTTTTTAAACTCAAATTTGCTTAAGAATTTCAAATTCTTACAAAAAAGATAACATTTAGAAATAAAATTTAAACCAAAGAAAGGATGGTTCTCGAATTTTTAATAAATGTTTTAACAATTTCGAAACGTTAAAATTTAAAAAAATAAAATTGAAATTTAAAAAAATAAAATTGAAATTTTAAAAAATAGAATCAAATTTTTTATACCCAGATTATTCAATTTCCCTCGAATTTTTCAAAAAAAAAGTCGTGTATAAAATAAAGTGGGGTGCATGCACTTTCGATTTTATCTACAATTTTGCTTCTCTAATTTAGTTGACTGACTATTAAATTTTGTCAATTGTGGCAATTTTTTGCTTCTTGGGAAAACATATTATAGAACATCGATCGGAAAAAATACTACTGTTAGACAAGTCAAACCAACTGTTAGACAAGTAGCTGTACAACTCAAACCAACTGCTGGACAAGTCAAACCAACTGTTAGACAAGTAGTTGTATAACTAAACCAATTGCGCATGCGTCGGAATTTGTATTTCCCGCCTTTTTGCGCGCCAGAACTCTCCTAGGTACACTACTATCATTATTTGTTATTAAATATATCAGAAAAGTTACATACAAATTAGGTTTTTATAATTAATGTATCTCTTATAAGTTTATCAAGGGGACATTGTTCCTGCATCAGATACCACTGAAAAAAATTCCACTTTTTAACGGTCACTTTCGATATCTTTTTTTTTAATCCACTCGCAAATGGTAAGCCCATTATGCCTTCAAAGCTCTGCGAGTAGGATAGGAAACAAGGATAGATGGCGATAAACCGCCTTCATAAACAAGGATAGGTTGTGTGATTTTCTATAGAAAAAAAAAATTCCAATAAAAAATCCCCCTTCCTCTTTTTATTATAATTTTAAACAGCTATATTAAAGTATGTATATTCTAAAATAATCTCGCACTAAAATAAAACATTTGATTCAATTTTAGGACATTCCAAACTGCTATAAAACCGATTTTTAGCGGCGCTACATCCACTGACAACGTTTTTGAATTAGTTTGTCCCCATTCGCGACAATGCCGATTTTCCGGGAAAATTCGAGTCTAAATGGCTGAATTTTTGCCGGGAGTGCGCCTGCATGAATTCCGCAATAGAATTAAAACGTATCCGGTCTCTTGACAGCTCAATTTTCCACGATGCACGATTCGATTTTTTGGCCTGCCTTTTAAAAAACGTTCTGCATTTTATTGTGGAAATGCTGATGGCCGAGGAAAAATCGCACGCAAGCCAATAATAGCCGTTGCAACGTAAAAAGCCAGCACGAGCAGGAAATGGATGTAAAGACTTAAATGGCTTTAACGTAGTCAAAACACCACTTGTGCATATAATCCATATTGTGTCGACGTATAAATGGGATAAGTAGCTTTTCCGAGAATCGATAAATTACATACGCCGAGTTGGATATTTCATGGTCATTTTATTTATTCACTTACGCCGTTTATGCAACTATTGTGTTTCAAAATTGACTCAATTTAACGAAAAGCGGAAAAAGAGGTAATTACGGTAGATCAGCCGTCGATATACAATACAATACACCGCAACCAGCTGAGACGTTGGAATCAAACGGCACCAAAGCGATCTCATAAACTATGCGAATGCCTTTTAGTTGAGACATTTTGTGGTGTTAAAATTAGGACAGTCACCATTTCCATAAATATTGTAACGGACCATATAAAGAAATGTCTATTTGAAAAATGCACTATTTATTTTCCTTTTTTTTAGTGGAACGGATTGGTCCTTGGTTATTTTCAAAAATTAAAAAACAAATCTTGTCCCCTGAAACCAAGAAAGATTAAAAAACACAACAAATATTGTTCTAACGCGTTTCGATAGCCAAGCTATCAGTATCTCTCTGAAGATGATAGCTTGGCCATCGAAACGCGTTAGAGCGTTTTTTAATCCTTCTTGGTTTCAAAGGACAAGATTTGTATTTCAATTTATTTTACTGTTATCACATTTTAAGTTTGAACTTTTTTCTTAAAATAGCTCCTCGATATAATTTTGAATTTGACAGCAATATTTCTCACGTCGAAGTCCCTGCAAAAAGTTGTAAAAGCTATATGTCAACCTAAAACCCTTTCATTAAAAATTCGACCACAAAAAATTTCAAGCAGTCTCTAGGCAAGGAAAAAGTCGAGATTTTTCCTCGCTAGAATGTTGATTCCTTACAGTAATATGAGGTCCTCAATTCAAGGATTATAAACCATCTCGCCTTATGAAGGATTCAGACAAGAGAAGGCTAAAGTTAAACAAGGACATTCATGTTACAAAACCATAAAAAAGTGAAACACTAATGAAATCATATTGTGCAACTCTCCGTTATTCCCCTCGCGCTCGAACAGAAATGAAAACTTAATTATCGAATAAATTATCTTCAGAAGTTAACCGTGAATTGGCAATATAATGAGAAAATTAATCTGAAGCAAGAAACGCCGAGAGAAAACGAAATTAACTTCCCATTTAAGTTTCATTTATTCAGAGGTAGGTGTTAAAGAGACCCAGACTCCGAGTTAATTGAGAATCATCGAATCGAAGAGATTATACACTTTGTTAAAATCTGGTTTGTTTTAATCGAACGCCAGTAAATTTCCACGTAAATTGTTGCATTCGTGAGATATTATCGAACCCCACGAGTCGATCTGAATCCAGTTCGAGCGGTTGGATACAATTTAACTTTCAGTCGTTGACAAAAGTAATGATTTATTTACATTGTAATAGCTTTTACGTATTATGAAATTGGATTTCTGTTCGAAATCTAATTGGGGACATTGTCGACATTAGCAGAAGAAAAATAATTTACATGCAGAAATTTAAAACATTGTTTAGAGACCGTTTAAAATCACAGAGGATTTTTGCATAAGGCTGTTTCAGAATGAAAAAGTGGGGACTGCCGACAGAAGTGAAAACTTAAAACTAGGGAAATACGAGCGTTATTTATTCTCAAGTTAGATGTGGTATCAAAAATTAAAATTTCAAATTTTGTAAATCAAAATTATCATTACTGCACTTTTCATTATTGTACCACAGAGTGATTTTACAATTAAAAATTAAATAATAATAATAAAATCAAAATGCTATTTAAATTATACACTATTCAATTTAAATTATAGTAGACGAGTAAACGAGTTAATATCTGTCAACCAAACAGTATATAACGCAACTAGTTGAAGCAGGGGATTTCGAATGGTAGGTTTGATAGGTCGCGAGTTTAAACCCCGGTGCTGATGACGCATTTTGTAATTCTATTTCTCGTCTTACTCTTAGCTACATAATATAGATAACAGAGCATGTTGGTAATGCAAAACTATAAATTTTAGGCCAAAAATCGCCCAATGCGCCCAAAGAAGTTTCAATTTCAAAAACTGATAAGCTTTCCTACGTAATAATGTAATACATACCTTTTTTCCGATCGATGTTCTATAATATTTTTTCCCAAGAAGCAAAAAATTGCCTGAAACAAAATTTAATAGTCAGTCAACTAAATTAGACAAGCAAAATTGTAGATAAAATCGAAAGTGCATACACCCCACGTTATTTTATACACAACTTTTTTTTGAAAAATTCTAAGGAATTTAAAGAATCTGGGTATAAAAAAATTTGATTCTATTTTTTAAAATTTCAATTTTATTTTTTAAAATTTCAATTTTATTCTTTAAAATTTCAATTTTATTTTTTAAAATTTCAATTTTATTTTTTAAAATTTCAATTTTATTCTTTAAAATTTCAACGTTTCGAAATTGTTAAAATATTTATTAAAAATTCGCCCACCATCCTTTCTTTGGTTTAAATTTTATTTCTAAATGTTATCTTTTTTTGTAAGAATTTGAAATTTTTAAGCAAATTTGAGATAAAAAAAATCTTGTTTTATGGTATGCAAAAATTGTCCAAAATTTAGATTCCTTTTAATTTCGACCTTATTAAAAATTTTCCTTTTTTTCCCAACATTTTACTACAATTTTTGTTATTTTTTTCTGGAAATTTTGATTTCTATATTTATTTTAAAATTGTTTGCAAAATTTTGATGTATTTTGAAAATTTCTCCTTTTTTCCAAATTTCGGGTTTTTTAAGACATTTTATTTATTTTAAAAATTTCGTCTCAACATTTTCATTTATTTCGAAAATTCCACTTTATTTTTGAAAAACATTCAAGATATTTTTTTTTTAATTTTGTGTTTCCTCTTAAAATTTTAACTTTTGTGTATTTTTGAAAAACTATTTGAAATTTGTTCGATGAAAATTTTCCAAACGTCGACTTTATTAAAATAATTTCAATTTTTCTAGAAGTAACGACTGTCTCACACTTTTTTTTCTCTTTTCTAAAGCATTCAATTTTTCAGAAAACTACGACTTTTTTTTTAACTTTAACATTCTAAAAACTTTGACCTTTTAAAAATGTCGACATTTCAAAATTTCCACTATTTCTAAATTTATTTTAAAATTTTTCGCAAAATTTTGACGTATTTTGAGAATTTCTCCTTTTTTCAAATTTCGGGTTTTTTTAAACATTTTATTTATTTTGAAAGTTTCGCCTCAACAGTTTCATTTTTTTCGAAAATTCCACTTTATTTTTAAAAAACATTCAAGATATTTTTTTTAAATTTTGTGTTTTCTCTTAAAATTTCAACTTTTATGTATTTTTAAAAAACTACTTGAAATTTGTTCGATGAAAATTTTCAAAATGTGGACTTTATTAAAATAATTCTAATTTTTCTAGAAGTAACGACTGCCTCACACTATTTTTTCTCTTTTCTAAAGAATTCGATTTTTCTGAAAAGTACGACTTTTTTTTAACTTTAACATTCTAAAAACTTGATCTTTTAAAAATATCGACATTTCAAAATTTCCACTTTTCCTAAATTTTAACTTTTCTGTGAAAATTTCAACTTCAAATTTTTTCCTTTTTATCGAAATTTTGATCCCTTTATAAATATCGATTTATTAAAAAAGTTCCACATTTTAAAATTTTGACTGTTTTCAATTTTTCTTTTTTATTAATATTTCGTTTTTATTAAAATTTTGATTTCAAATTTTTTTATTTTTTTTTCGAAATTTTTGCCTTTTTTTGTAATAACTTAAAAAATCTGCATTTTAACATTTTCATTTTTTTTTTTCAGATTTTAATTTTCAACATTTTAAGTTTTTTAAAAGTTTAGACAAGAATATTGACTTTTTGTACATTTTGGCTTTCTAGAAATTGACTTTGTGCAAATTTTGACTTTTATTTATTTAATTTCGATCTCTTTTTATATTATTAATATTTTTTGAAAATTTCAGTTTGTTTGAAGAGTTAGACTCTCAAAACTTGGACTTTTTTTGAAAATTTTGACTTTTTAAAAATTCTAGCATTTCAAAATATCAACTTTTATTTTCAAAATGTGACTTTCACAGAATTTCCACTCATTCAGAATTGTGACTTACTTTTCGATTTTTTTTGTCGAAATTCCACCTTTTTTAAAAGTATAATTTGATTAAGAAGCTCCACTTACTTCGAAATTTTGACTTTCTTCAAAAAGCATAAATTTTTTAAAAATTTCAGATTTTGAAATTTTTCTCGAAATTGGTAGTTCAAACTCATAGAAACTGAAAGTTAAAGATTTAAATTTGTAATTTCGATAAGAATTGAAATATTAGATTCTCAATAGAACAATTAAAATTTCAGGTTTAAGCTAGTATTTTATTTTAAGATTTCCATTTTTAACTAGAAATCAACTTTTTTGATTAAAATGGAAAATGGTGAAAAATTCTAAAAAAATACCCAAATATAACTTCTGATTTCTAAATTTCACATAAATACTCATCCATATCTTAAGAACAAAGTTTAAAGGATTTTCAATTTCCACTAAAATTGTGTAAAAATTTAATACCAATCAATTTCAATGTTGACAAAAATTCTAGCTGAAATTGGTTTTAGGAAAAAAACGAGTTTGATTTTAGAGCAGAAATTTCAAAAAAAAAACAAAATTGTTTGGATAGAAACAAAATAAAAAGAAAATGACTTCTAAGGTCGAAATCTTTAGAAAAAAGTCGAAATAAAATAGGTTAAACATCAAAAATTGGAAGTTAAAATTAGAAATTTTTTGAAAAGCTTTCTTTTTATGTTTCCTCTTAAAAATTTGACCTTTTTAGAATTTTGGCTTTAAGCTAAAATATTAGGGCATTCTACTTTTTTTTTGAAATGTTGACTCTGTAATTCAAAATAGCAAGGATTCAACCGAAATTTTGAAAACAAAATTGTATTTTTAACTTGACTGTTATAGAATTAAATGAACTAAGAAAAATTGTAGAAAAGTACCGAAATTTAAAGAGAAATAGGTCCAACTTAAAAAAAAAAAACTTTAAACGGGATTTCCAGGAGAAGTTTTGGGATCAATGTCGCAATTTTGAGAAGAGAAAATCATAAAATCCTAGAAAAAAGAAACAAAAATGTTACTTCTAATCCTAAAATGTGGTTGACATTTCGACTTTTTTTGAATATATATATTTTTTAAATCCATCCCCCCCTCTATCCTTTCTTTAGTTTAAAATTTATCTCTAAATGTCAACTTTTTTTGGAAGAAGTAGAAATTATTGTGCAACTTAGATTTAGAAAAAAATGGTCTTTTGTTGCAAAAACTTTCCAAAATACAGCTATTTTTTAATGCTGACTTTATCGAAAATTTTTCCTTTTCCCAACAATCTCACTTCCTGAAAAATTCGACTCATTTTGCATATTTTCACTTTAAAAAACAATGGAAGTAAAAAAGTAAAATTTTCATTCACAAAAGCGTTTTTGAAAAAAATAGGAATTCCCAAAAGGTCTAATTAAATAAAAAAAACTCCAAAAGGTACAATTTTCAAGAAATTCCAAATTTTTATAATAATTTTGGTGAAACGGACTGGCAAGATTGAAATACAAATCCTGTCCCCTGTATAGAAAGATTTAAAAACACAACAAAGGTTGCTCTAACGTTTCTATAGTCAAGATGTTATCTTCAGAGAGATATCTCTCAAGATTTGTATTTTAATCTTCGAGTAAAAGTCTAAATTTTGAAAAAAAATTCAAATTTTGAAGTAAAAGGTCAAATTAAATTTACAACTTCTAATTTCGTCAGAGACTGTCCCATTTTTTTTTGCGTGTTCAACATCGTTAGGGTTACGATAGTATTAGAGGTAAGTTGGAATTCATTTTACCTTAAATCGTTAAATATATTTATTTTACGTAATTTTGGTGGAACGGACTGGTCCTTGGATATTTTCAAAAATTGAAATACAAATCTTGTTCCCTGAAATCAAGAAAGATTAAAAAACACAATAAGGGTTGCTTTAACGCGTTTCGACAGCCAATCTATCATCTTCTGTATCTCCCTGAAGATGATAGCTTGGCCGTTAGAGCAACCTTTGTTGTGTTTTTTAATCTTTCTTGATTTCAGGGGATAAGATTTGTATTTCAATTGAGTTTCAATCAACGCGTTTCGACAGCCAATCTATCATCTTCTATATCTCTCTGAAGATGACAGCTTGGCCTTTAGAGCAACCTTTGTTGTGGTTTCAAGGGACAAGATTTGTATTTTATTTTGGATTTTTTAAATAATTTTGCCTTTTTCCGAAATTTTGATTTATTTTGATGTTGAGTAACATTGTTAATTTTGACTTTTATTCGAAATTTTCCAAAATTTCCTAATCTTGCCTTTTTCTCGAAAAGTCGTCTTTTTTGTAAATTCGACGTCTTAAAAACTTGACCTCTTTTAAAAATTTGTACCTCTTTCCAGGGTTCGACTTTGGAACTTTTAATATTTTGAGTATAAGCTCAAAATTTCGAGCAGAAACTTCAAAATGTTTTAAATAATATTCTTTCACTTTTCCAGTTAACCAGCGTAATTTACAAATTAAAGCTTTAGCTTCAGGTTTACTAAATGTATGGATTAAAATTTAAAAAAATTATTCAGTCATTGGGAATGCCGACAGAAGTGAAAACTTTAAACTAGAAAATAAAAGTGTTTTTTGTTAATCATGCTGGTAACGCAAATTGGAGTGATGGTAACTGACATTATAAGTTTTCCGCTCAAGCGCCAAAAAGAAGTTTTACTTCAAAGACTCGTAAAAAATGCACTGATGATAAAAACTTGGATCAATTCGCCCGCTTCTTCATCTAATGTCTACCTGTGTACCAAATCTTATTAAAGCGAATTCATTTTAACTAGGTATTCTATTTTCTTTGCCACTTAAACAAATTTTGGTGCAATTTCTTGGTTTTCTGCAAAAATTGAAACACAAATCTGTCCCCTGAAACCAAGAAAAATTCAAAAACACAACAAAGGTTGTTAGTATGCAAGTAGAATGCAATCTAGACTACAAATTCATGCAGCTTTCCAGTCGTGTATAGTGGATCATAGGTAGCTGAACTACCAACAGTTGAAACATTGCCACCTAGCGAAGCGGTTGCTCTCTAGGAAAGTTCCCAGAAGACAAGGATTCTAATGCACAGACCAATAGGTTTGAACATTTGTTAGATTCGAACTTTGGAAACCAAATACCGGTTTCGATTTTGTTAGATCTCGTCAGTTTGGTATATCCAACTCGAATGCTAACAAATGTTTCGACAAGTCTGTGAATGTTTTAGTACTTACTTGTCGGAACATTTGTTAGCATTCGAGTTGGATACACCAAACTGAGAGATCTAACAAGATCGAAACCGGTATTTGGTTTCCAAAGTTCGTATCTAATAAATGTTCAAACCTATTGGTCTGTGCATTAGAAAGGTTGTTAGGGCAACCTTTGTTCTGTTTTTTTAATCGTTTTTGGTTTCAAGGGACAAACTTGTATTTCAACTGAAACCAAGTTTCGTCATTTGGTCGCATTTTATCGTTCTAGTGACCCAAATACATCCTAGTACAAAATAAAGATTAATGCGAGCGGTAGAACGACGAATTTTATATCAAAAGATTAGAAATAATAAATATTAATGGCGATTCAATTATTTATGTCTATAAGACGTCGACAGTGCGCCTCGCTGCCAATTAAATGAGTAACAATTAATGATGCAATTAGAACTTAACCGCTTAAAAGTGTCTTGAAGCAAAAGACAAACTGGAAATGAAACTCCGAAGCTGCTGAATATTTCAGGATTCTTAGAAATATTGCGGCGAAGATTTAAATCTTAAATTTATCAGAGGCAGCGAGTGGCTGCTAAAGCAGAGTTTTTATGACATTTAGAACTGATCGAGAACAGCTCGAGGTATAAGGATCCAAAGGATAAAAATGTTTCCTCAAATTCAAAAATTCAAAATAAATATCTTTTTTTTTCTCTTGAAATTAACATGATGAAAAGGGGAATTATAAATAATTCTATAAATCGTCTTGGTTATGTTTCGAAATAATACTTAAATATTTGGCAGAATGAGAGAGTCTTAGTGTTGAAAAAAGTCGACTTCTTCACAAAAGTCGTTTTCAAAAACCGACATTTCCAAAAAAATCGAAATTTCATTTCCTTTAAAAAAAATTCCTTACTTAAAAAAAATTTATTTCTTTAAAAAAATTCATCCAAAAAAATGGAATGTTCAGAGAGTCAAAATTGCGAAGATGTCAAAATTTCGAAGATGTCAAAATTTCGAGGATGTCAAAATTTCGAGATAGTGTCAAAATTTGACAAAATTCGAAATTGTAAAACATCGACATTTTTCGACGAAGTTTCAAATTTTCAGAATGATGAAATTGTCAAAATAAAGTCAAGTTTACAAAAAGTAGAAAAAAGTTGATTTTTTTTAAAAGATTGAGTTTTAAAAATTAAAAACTTAAAAAAGTTAATATTTGCAAAAATAGTCTAAATTTTAAAGTCATTTAAAAACAATGAACTTTAAAAAATTTACGAAAAAGTGGAAAAGTCTAAATCTTTAGAGAGTCGAAATTTAAGTCTAAGCTTAAGTTTCAAATTTAAAATTAGAGTTTTAACACAAAATTTTGAGAAAGAGCTTAAGATTTCGAGAAGAATTTGGAATTTAAAAAACGTCTTACAAGCCTTTGTTTAAACACCAAATTTCCATGAAATTTCAAACTTTCGACTATTTCCCCAAAATTGGACAGTCAAATTTGCTAAATTGATGGATCAGTTTGTTTGGTTTTCATGTTTTAATTTGTCTTTGGTTGTAAAAACCAGATTCAGTAGATTAGATACTCAAGCATATTGTCTTATTTATTAAATAGTTTAAATAAATGTAACGAAACTAGCCTAATCTGCTGCGCACATCTTTAAAGAGTTCGTACAAATTACAGAATGATGTTTTGTTCAAATTCATTGATACGATTATGCGTATATTTAGCGTGTCTTCAGCTTTTTTTTTATCACGTTGGTGATGCTTTCAGACCATTATAATAAAAAAAAACTTAAGTACAAAGTTATTATAAGGTTGTGCTCTATCGTTACAAGACGCTGTCGTGCTGTCAGATGCGATCATGGGTATATTTAGCGTGTCTTCCGCTTTTTTTTATCGCGTTGGTAGTGCTCTCATACCATTACAATAAAAAAATATTACGTACAAAGTTATAATAATGTTGTGCCCCATCGTTAAATGATGCTGTCGTGCTGTCAGATCCTTTATAAACTAAAAAATAAGAGAAATATTTTTCATGCTCTTTCTGGATATATTATCAATTTGTGAGCATCCGGAATCATTCTTCTAAACTAAACTTATACCACTAACAATCCAGCCTTGGAGGGGGCAATTTTCGTCAAAATCGCTTCACCAATAAACTTCAAAAGCGGACAAACAGACGGACAAACACACTTTCAAAAATCGAAATACAAATCTTGTCCCTTGAAACCAAAAAAGATTAAAAACATAACAAAGGTTGCTCTAACGCGTTTCGATAGCCAAGCTATCATCTTCAGAGAGTTGCGTTTTTAAGCTTTGTTGGTTTCGGGGGACAAGATTTGTATTTCGATCTTTAAAGATAACCAGTGGCGGCTGGCGTATAGGCACTGTGGAACTGGAGCACCCCTAAATTCGCTTACGAGTTTTTTTTCTCAAAATTTTCAGAACACAATTTTTTGTAGAAATTTTAAATTTTCTCTGATTACTTTTTATAGAAATTTTAGGTTTCTTTCACGAATTTTTGGTGGAACGGACTGGGCCTTGGTTAACTTTAAAAATTAAAATGCAGAACTTGTCTCCTGAAACCAAGAAAGGTAAATCTTTCTTGGTTTCAGGGGGCAAGTTCTGTATTTCAATTTTTCTTTCACAAAGTTACCACATTTTAAAAACCTATTTTATTTTTAATTTTGATTAAAATCACATTTTCAAAAACTAATTTTTGTAAAAGTTTTAGTGAACAAATGAATATTTCGAGCAAGAATTAAAATGTTAAGAAAAAAACTCAAATTTCTTTGAAAATGTCAACATTTTGAGAAAATATTACAATTTCAAGAAAAATCTAAATTCAACTCATCTCGCATTTTACTATTTTTCTAAAAAATAAGTTAATACGGTATTTTCGAATTTTTGCATCAAATCTCATTTTCTATAAAAATTGTTAGCTTTTTTTCGATTTTTTTTTAGAAAATTTTGATGTTTTCTGAAAAGTTTCCATTTTCCTAAATATTTTATAAAAATAAATTTTCTCGAAATTTCCATTCTTCCTGAAAGTGTTATTCTTAAAATTTCTTTTAGAAATTACAATTTCTTCAGATTTTTCTTCATGTTCCTCTAATTTGCTTTAAAAATGTCAAGTTTTTTCACGACACTTTGACAATTTAAAGTTCATTTTATTTTGTAGTTTTGGCCAAAAATGTTTGGAAAAATCCCTGAAAGCTCTATAAAAATTTGAACATTTTGGGAAAAGCAAAAAATTTCGACTTTTTTGTAAAGATGTTTCAATTTTTTTTCGAATTTCGATTTTGTTCCCTACAAAATTTTGCTTTTTTTTCTTATAAAATTAGTGTTTTTCTCTAAACATTTTATACAAAGATTTTTTTTTTAAATTTCGATTTTTACTGGAGATTTTGTCTTTAAAATATTTTTTCTTGTAGAAATTTTGATTTCTCTCTAATTTGTTTTGGAAATTTAAAAGCTCTTTAACGAAATTTTAAGATTTTAAGGTTCATTTTATTTTGTAACTTTGATAAGAAACTGAAAATTATTAAGTATAAATTTAGGGAAAATAAACTTCAAATCTGCATAAAAATAACGAAACTCTGGGAAAAATATTGAAATTTCAAGAAAAAATGAAACAATTTGATATTTCTATTACTATTAGTGTATGACCAAAGAAAATTCTGAATCAGAATTTCCAATTTTTTTAGAAATCTTAAATTTTTTCTTGAAATTCACAAGTTCGAATTTAAAATTCAAATTTCGCATAAAAAAAAGATCGAATTTTAAAAATTAAACTCAACATTCAATAGAAAGCAGATCATATTTCTAGAAAAAGTTGAAATTTTTCATTTATAAATAACATTAAAAAAATACCATTTTCGTAATTAAAGAAAAAAAAATTTTTGAAATAAATTAATTGTCAAAAATATTTTTATAATTTCGACTTTTAAAGTGAAAATTATTGAAATTTTTGAGAAAAAGAGTCAACATTTCTAGAAGAGTCTCAAAATATCGAAATTAAAATTAATCAAAATGTTGAAAAAAATTCATTTATAATTTACTGTTCTAATTTAATTTTTTTCTAGTAATTTTAAAGTTTCAGAGCAATTTCAAAAATCAAATATTCCACCTTGAAACCAATTTTTTATGATTAAAATTCAAATTGTGGCAATGTATTTGTAAATAAAATGTTTTTTTTGGAAATTTGTTTCAAAATTTTGCACAAGTTTAAAAATAGAAAATTTTGTTATTAATTTTTTTTAAATTCGAGTGTTATTTGGAAATGTTTCTTAAAAAATGTAAATTTAAAAAGAAAAACATTACCACTTTTAAAAAATAAATCTAAAGTTATCGGAAAAGACGAATATTAAAAAAAGTCAAACTAAAAAATTTTGAAATTTTCATAGAAAGACAAATTTTTAAAAGAAAATGAGGATTTCGAAAAAATTTTCAATTTTTAAAATGGTCGACATTTTCAATAATTTTGGAAATGTGAATAAAAGACGAATTTTTGGAAAATATCGACATTTAAAATAAATTGCAGAGTTCTTAATTAAATTTACAAAGAAGCTGAATTTTTTAAATATTGGAGAAAACTTAAAATTATCGAAACATTCATAATAATCAAAAAAGTTGAAATTTTGACAAGGTAAAATTTTCAAAAAAAGTCAAAATTTTCAATATTTTAAGTTTAAAAAGAATCTTTTAAGTCGAAGATTTAATAGGAAATGTTGAAAAAAACGTATAAATAAAATTTTAAAAAAAATTCGAACTTTTAAATAAAAGTTAAATGTTCAAAAAGAGTCGAAATTTAAAAAAAAAGTTCATTCACATTAAGCTACGGCGGCCCACCAAAACAAAATAAAATTTTGAGAAATGATCAAAATTTTGAAAAGACTGAGAATTTTTAAAAAGTCTGAAATTTTTAAAAAAGAAGAATTCAAAGAGTCTTTCACATTAGATCAAAATTGACAAAAAATCTAATATTTCGAGAACAACAATTTTGAAAAAACTCAATCTATAACATTGTCTGATTTTGGAGTAGAATTTGGTATTTAAAAGACCAAAAATTTTAGGAGAAATGTTGAAATTTCTCTAAAAATAAGAATTAGAATAAAAGTGGAAATTTTCAAAGGTGGACACTTTTTTTAAAAAGTCGAAATTTGCAAAAAGGTCAAAACTTTAAGAAAAAAAAAATGGAAATTTTGATGTCGACATTTTTATAAAAAATCCGACATTTTTATAAAAAATCATAGTTTTCAAAAGGTCAAAATTTTAAAGAAATTGATGTGTTCAAAAAAGTCGAATCTTCAAAAAAAAAGTCGAAATAATTTTCATAAAAAGTCAACATTTCGAGAAAAATGAGAAATCTATAAGAAAGTCGAAAAAAATTCAATTTTTCAAAATAATTAAACACTTAAAATTTAGAGCAATTTTTAAAAAACTCGAACTTGTCACAAGACGTGAAAAATTCGAGAAAAAGTCGAAGAAGAAGAGTCTAACTATTGCAAAAAATGAAAATGTTTTAAATTAAATGTTTTGAAAAATTTTAAATAAAGTATACAGACATTTTCAAAGTCAAAACTTTGAAAAACAGTTAAAATTTTGAATAAAGTGAAAAAGTCTGAAAAAATGAAATTTTTGAAAATATGGAAATCTTGAAAACGGAAATTTTGAAATGGAGTCGAAATTTTAAGAAATATTAGTCAAAAATTTCAATAGTTCAAGTTTAAAGAGAATCTTTTCTGTTAATTGGAAATGTTAAAAAAAATGTATAAATAAAATTTTAAAAAAAGTTTAAACTTTTCAAAAAAAAAGCCAAATTCTTAAAGAGTCGAAATTTTGAAAAAAAAGTCGAAGTTTTGAAATGGGGACGAAATTTTATTAAATATTAGTCGAAAACTTCAATAAAAGGTTTTAAGAAATATCTGACTTAAAAAAAATCATAATTTTTAAATAAAGAATCGACGATTTGCAAAAAGTGTCAAAATTCTTAAAATAGTTGAAACTAAAAAAATAGTCAAAATTTTTAAGTTATCCAATAATTTTAAATTTTGGAAAATGACCAAAATTTTGAATAATGATTAATTAATTAATTAATTAATTAATTAATAATGATTAAAATAAAAAGTCGAAAATTTCAAAAAGTGCAATTTAAAAAAAGGTTAAAATTTTTAATACAGTCCAAATTTGTTGACAAGGAAGAAATTTTCAAAACTTTCGAATTTTTAAAATAAGTTAAAATTTGGCAAAAAAAGAAATTTTCGAAAAAAGAAAAGGTCGAAATTTATAATGAAAATTAAAAAAAGATCTGCATTTGCAAAAAATTTCAGAATATTTATCGAATCTACGACGAAATAATTCGAAATTTAAAAAAAAATTAAATTTTGAATAGTTGGGAAATTTGCACTCAAATTTTCAATAAAAATCAAAATTTTCGAAACTGGAATATTGAAAACAAGTGAAAATTATCAGATAGATCGAGGTTTTCAAAATTCGAAATATTGAGAAGTTAAAATTTTGGAAAAGTTTTGAATTTTTGGTAGTTAAAATTTGGAATCAAAGAACATTTTCTTCTGAAAATTTGGGTCAAAAAAATTAAAATTTTGAAAAAATGTCAAACATTTCATAACATTTGAAAATTTTCAAAAAAATCGAAATTTTGAAAGAATTTCTAAAATTAAGAAGTAGCGAAATTTTCAACGATGAAAAGCAAAGAAAGTCGAAATTTTGAAAAATAGTTGACATTTAAATAAAAACAAGTCGAAGTTATTAAGAATCGAAATTCTTAATTAAAAAAATTATAATTTTCCAAAAAATCAATAAACAATGATGAAGTTTAGAAAAAAGTCCAGTTCTTAAAAATTTACATTTGCAGAAAAAGTAAGAATTTTCAAATAGTAAAAATTAAAAAAAAAATATAATTAATATTCAAAAAAAATACAAAAAAAACAAGAACACCGGAAAGTCTAAATATTTATGAAAATACGGAAATTTTTAAGAGAGTATTCACAGTTTTTCAGGAAAGTCAATATTTAAAAATAAAATAAAGACGAGATTACAAAAAAAAATCTAAATTTTGCAATACGGTCAAAATTTGGAAAAAAATACAACCTTTCAAAAAACTCGACACTATCAAAAGTTTTCATTGTCAAGTTTTTAAAGAAAACTGAAATTTTCGAAAAGTAACGTTTTGAAAATATCGAAATTTTCAGTTGAAACTTAAAAATTTTAAAACGCTAAACATTGTCGCAGCAGCCCCATTAGTTTTGTCCACGAGCCGCCTCTGAAAATAACCAAAGACCAGTTCGTTCAACCAAAACACACTTTCGTATTTATTATTGTTTAGGATTGGGCCTAAACATTACAGATATGATCATAGAGGTTTGGCTGGAGTAATTAATAAAAAAAAAATGTTCCAATTATGTTAGGCAAAGTTTATATAGAATGTCATGCTTGAGTACTTCAGCCTGAAAAACTAAATCATAATCTAACCCAATGGATGAGATTTTGAACGGCATTCGAGTGAGTTTGTACAGTCGGTAACCCACAAAGGCGGTTTGTTTATTGTTCATGCCTTAAATGCTTGAAATGTCTCGGTCATTTAATTTTTTAATCTCGCTTTAATTTAGATTTATGAAGATAAACATCAGACTATCATAGTGAATAAAAATGATCTATGGAAGGGCAGGAATAAGGGTACGCCAACCAGCGCCAGCTGCAATTGTTGCAAGTCACACTATGTCCCGCATGCATCGATAGGAACTTCGCGCCATATACTATATACGTATATGTATATAGACAACACCCTGCTGTCAGTATTAGGACCTATTGTACTCGCCTCCAGTACAAATAAATGCCCATTTAATTACGACCATTTCGTGCGCCAACTCTCCAAATGAGGGTGAAATTGGAGAATTTCAACTATTTTCCATCATGTGACTCATTGTTCGTCGGCTCTACGAGCAGGATCAATTATGATTATTATCCGCCCCATCCGTGTAATTCCTCGTTATTCACAAATTAATGAATAATGACGATTAACTCGCCGGATGTCACATGTCACATGTTGCCACAGACGGGGTGTATTTTTCATTTGTTTTACATTACCGACACAGAAAAAGCGAATATGCAGGTAACGGACAACGGGGGCACTCCTTGCCGACGAGTTTATATAAAATAAATATCTCTAAAACGTTGAAAATTTGTGGACAATTTCGTTCGAGGTTTTAGTATTCAAAAATTGTTTCGAATAGGGGTATATTGGGGCTAATTATTTCCATCTATACGCAGAGTTTATTTTGCATATTAGGCCCACTTTACCCAAAACTTAATAATCTATCAGGTTAATTAGATGCTTTTTACTTTGTGTCTTTAAATTTTCACTAATTGCTAATATCTTTTAAAATCCAAGTAATGTTACATGGCCAAGTATTTCTAATTAAGCATAGAAAACATACCACTCACATAAAACTACTTAAGTGTAAAAACTTTTGTTAAACTTTTTTGACGTGGTGTTATTAGTTTTTGAGTTGCTTTATACTTAACCAGTTTTCTGCCTAATGAATACTTAATAAGTTTAAGCAGTAAATCTGATCCAGGAAGTCCTAGAATTTTTAATAGTTCGTTAATTTTGTGAGTCAGGGTCAAATTTTTATCCTTTTAATTATGTTACGAAGTGTCTGTTTTGAAATCCAAGTAAGGTCACTTTGAGAAAAGTTTCTAATTAGGCATAGAAAACAGATCACCCACAAAATAGGAACATTTCGAAATGAAGGAATTTTGACAAACAAATCAGAAACTCGAAAAAATCCTTAATATTGTGCCAGAGAAAGTTAAATTTTGCAAACAGCTTAGTTAAGAAAATAAAGTCGGAATTTCGAAAAAAAGACGAGTTTTGACAAGTTTGAATTTCGAGAAAGAAATGAATATGACTGACTTGGTTAAGGGAATAAAGTCGAAATTTCAAAAAAAAAAATGAATTTTAAGAAGCAAGTTCGAATTTCGAGAAGATAAATACCACTGAAATAAAATTTTTGAAAAAAATCGGAGTTTCCCCAAAAAACTTCACGATCCAATAATAAATTTGTCGACATTAAAAATAATGTAAATTCTGAGGACCAGGAAAAAATTCCTCGAAGAACGAATTTAACAAGTTGATATTTTTTTATTAAAAAGCGTAATTTTTGGGAAAAAAAATTGAGAATGTAAAAGAAAAAATTGAAACCTAAAAAAAGATTCTAATTTCCTGGAATGAACACAAGCGTTACATTTCGGCAATAAAGTCAAAATTTCGAAAAATAAATAAATGTTATATTTTCACTAATTGCTAATATCTTTTAAAACCCAAGTAAAGTTACATTGCCAAGTATGTCTAATTAAGCACAGAAAACATACCACTCACATAATCCTGCCAAAGTGTAAAAATTTATGTTAAACTTTCTTGACGCGGTTTTATTAGTTTTTGAGTTGTTTTGTACGTAACCCGTTTCCTGCTTAATCAATACTTAATCAGTTTAAACAGTAAATCTGATCTAGGAAGTCCTAGAATTTTTAGTAGTTCGTTAATTTCGTGAGTCAGCGTCAAATTTTTATCCTTTTGATTATGTTACGAGGTGTCTGCTTTGAAATCCAAGTGGGGTCACTTTGTGAAGAGTTTCTAATCAGGCATAGAATACAGAACACCACCATAATCCTGCCAAAGTGTAAAAATTTATGTTAAACTTTTTTGACGCGGTTTTATTAGTTTTTGAGTTGTTTTCTGCTTAACCAGTTTTCTGCTTAATCAATACCTAATTAGTTTAAACAGTAAATCTGTTCTAGGAAGTCCTAGAATTTTTAATAGTTCGTTTAACTCGTGAGTTCAGAGTCAAATTTTATCCTTTTGATTATGTTACGAAGGGTCTGCTTTGGAATCCTAAGTAAGGTCACTTTGTGAAGAGTTTCTAATTAGGCATAGAAAACAGAACACTCACCTAATCCTGCCAAAGTGTAAAAGTTTATGTTAAACTTTTTTGACGCGGTTTTATTAGTTTTTGAGTTGTTTTCTACTTAACCAGTTTTCTGCTTAATCAATACTTAATTAGTTTAAACAGCAAATCTGATCTAGGAAGTCCTAGAATTTTTAGTAGTTCGTTAATTTCGTGAGTCAGCGTCAAATTTTTATCCTTTTGATTATGTTACGAGGTGTCCGCTTTGAAATCCAAGAGGGGTCACTTTGCGAAGCATTTGTAATCGGGCATAGAATACAGAACACCACCATAATCCGGCCAAAGTGTAAAAGTTTATGTTAAACTTTTTTATCGCGGTTTTATTAGTTTTTGAGTTGTTTTCTACGTAACCAGTTTTCTGCTTAATCAATACTTAATCAGTTTAAACAGCAAATCCGATCTAGGAAGTCCTAGAATTTTTAGTAGTTCGTTAATTTCGTGAGTCAGGGTCAAATTTTTATCCTTTTGATTATGTTACGAAGGGTCTGCTTTGGAATCCAAGTAAGGTCACTTTGTGAAGAGTTTCTTATCAGGCATAGAAAACAGAACACTCACCTAGTCCTGCCAAAGTGTAAAAGTTTATGTTAAACTTTTTTGACGCGGTTTTATTAGTTTTTGAGTTGTTTTCTACGTAACCAGTTTTCTGCTTAATCAATACCTAATCAGTTTAACAGCAAATCCTATCTAGGAACGTCTCTAGAATTTTTAGTAGTTTGTTAATTTCGTGAGTCAGGATCAAATTTTAATTCTTTTGATTATGTTACGAAGTGTCTGCTTTGAAATCCAAGTAGGGTCACTTTGTGAAGAATTTCTAATTAGGCATAGAAAACAGAACACCCACATAATCCTGCCAAAGTGTAAACATTTATGTTAAACTTTCTTGACGCGGTTTTATTAGTTTTTGAGTTGTTTTCTACATAACCAGTTTTCTGCTTAATCAACACTCAATCAGTTTAAATGGTAAATCTGATCTAGCAAGTCCTAGAATTTTTAATATTTCCGTTAATTTCGTGAATCAGGTCAAATTTTTATCCCTTTGATTAAGTTACGAAGCGTCTGCTTATTTTGATGTTAATTAAACTTTTTAATTTTGACTTTTGTTCGAACTTTTTGAAAAGGTTTTAATTTTGGCTTTTTTTCGAAAATTCGTTTTTTTGTAAATGTGGCTTTTTAAAAACTATTGCTTATATCTTTTAGGATGCAAGTAGAAGCACTTTGTGACGAATTTTTAATTAAGCACAGAACACCCACATAATTCTGTTTTGTTCAACTTTCTTGACGCGGTTTTATTAGTTTTTAAGTTGTTTTCTACGTAACCAGTTTTCTACTTAATCAATACTCAATCAGTTTATACAGTTAATCTGGTCTGGGAAGTCCCAGAGTTTTTAATAATTCGTTTAAGTCGTGAGTCAGGGTCAAATCTTTATCCTTTTAATTATGTTACGAATAGAGGATTTGATCCTGGGGTCCCAATTTTCGGAATCCCTGGATGCCGTCCGCTTTTCAGTCCCGAAATTTTCGCAATTAAATTTGACTTTTTAAAAATTATTGCTTATATCTTTTAAAATGCAAGTAGGATCACTTTGTGAAGAATTTCTAATTAAGCACAGAACACCCACATAATTCTGCTTTGTTGAACTTTCTTGACGCGGTTTTATTAGTTTTTGAGTTGTTCTCTATTTGTTTAATCAGCAAATCTGGTCTAGGAAGACGTTGAATTTTTAATACCACCGTATTGTCATGAGTCAGGGTTATACTTTTTATTTTTTATGTTGCGAAGTGAATTGCTTGTCTGCTTTGAAATCCAAGGAGCGTCATTTTGTGGAGAATTTGTAATTAAGCATGAAAAACAGAACACCCACATCATAACTCTGCTAAGGTGTAAATTCTTGTTGAATTTTCTTGACGTGATTTTATTAGTTTTTGAGTTGTTTTCTACTTCTTTAATCAGTAAATCTG
This sequence comes from Dastarcus helophoroides, assembly GCA_028583605.1. Taxonomy (NCBI): domain Eukaryota; kingdom Metazoa; phylum Arthropoda; class Insecta; order Coleoptera; family Bothrideridae; genus Dastarcus; species Dastarcus helophoroides. Next base: position 13,015,413 of record CM053335.1, on the reverse strand, counting down.
GTCTAGGAAGACCTAGATCTTTCAATTCTTTCTTAATATCTTGTGTCAATATCCTACTTTTCATGAGTTTAATTATTTTACGATTATGTTATACTTGTCTGTATAAATCTGGGTATTCTCCTATCGCAAGTTTGTACAAATGCAAGCATTTGAAATATGAAAAAATAATGCAAATAGCTTCTACTACATGCAGCCGGCGGTTCGGTATACATGTTCAATATCCCATTCACATGATATGCATTGATATTATTTTTATGTAAATTCTCCCATGGATTCATATTAATTCAATTACAAAACTGGAAGTTTAGAATGCCTGTTGACCATAAAAAGGATGATTTCGCTTGGATGAATACGCTTCGGCAAGTTATGGCATCGTAAGTTATTAAATAGAATTCTAAAAATTTGTCATAAGCAGTGAAAGTTGATATATTATTATGAAGTCCAGTAAATTAATTTCACTGCATCTTGTAGGAGTTGCACTTCCGTTAGGCTTTGAGAAATTTCTAGTTTCATGTAATTACATTAATCTTTAATTTTAAAATCTCAATAATTTTTATATTTCTTAATAACTTATTAAAAAAAAATCACTCAACAAAAAATAACTTTTTTCCGAAGTCAACGTTCTCTGAAAAGTTCGATTCTTATTTAGCATACCAATTTTTGGAAATTGCGATTTGTTTATCAGTATTCTGTTTTTCGAAATTTCACCTCCTTATCTCAAACGTCAAGGTTAAATTTTTCAATAAATATCATTTTCTTTTCTCGAGCTTTTTTTCGTTGGAAGTTTGAAAGTATTTTCTTGCTGGACTTTAATTTTCAGAAGTTTACATTGAAAAAACACGTAAAAGGACGTAAAAGGACAAAATATGCATTGATTACCTAAAAAATTGCGATACGAAGACAAATTCATCAGCGATGTGAGCTTTCAACTCGTATTGGCAACTTTAAATATTATCGCGTGTATTATCCATTGCATAAAGTTCAGATGCCTATTTTTAGCACCTCAGAGGCTAAATTTCGAAAAACCGTTCCTAGTGCTCATCTACATATTATGGGGAACACCTATGCAAAATTACACGTTCGTAGACCGACCAGTTTAGGCTCTGCATTGTCTGTCAGTTAGTGCTTGAGATTTAAATAGGTTTCACTCCATTTTTCTCGAAATTCCAAACTTTTTTTTCTTAAATCCTCATTCCTTTAAATAATTTGGCTTTCATTTCGAAATTAATTTTATTTGAAGTCTTTGTTTTGATCTTTGAAAATATTGACTCAGTTGAAATGTTTGATATTTAAAAATATTTGGCTATTTCTCAAAATATTGATCTTCACGACTATGCAACACTAATTTTGAATCAAATTTTCTAAGCCATTAAAAACACTTTGAATACGATTTTTTTTAATGTGTATTGCATTGGATGTCCGAAAATTTGACCGAAAATGCCTAACACATTCAGTGCTGATGACGCACCGGCGATTCTTTCAACCAAAGTTGAGAAAACTCGTATCGTTTTGCCGTGCTTAACGAATTGAAACAGCTATCTCCCCCACGGAGACGGTCTTTGGAGCCTAGACGGCAGCGGCAGGTCATTAGTAATTTCATTTTACTACATTGCTATATTGATATTTATGTAAAAATTTCTCGATACTATGGATGGTAGAAACCATCGACTTATAATAAATACTACTTTGTAGTTTTGCTCGCTCCGCCAAAAGTCGGTGGAAGCGAGCTTCATCGACCCACGAACTCGATTGTAACTAAATCCACCGTTTAATATCGACTTCCTGCCGGCATCGCACGTGGTGAGCTGTTAAAGCAATCCTCATGGTATTTAGCAGATTTCGAGTAAATTATTCCGCTCCTGCTTCCGCGCCCGAGTTCTGGAACTTCTAAAACAATGATTCTGATTGCCTCTGAATTCCGCGGAGGTCTATAAAAAGCTCCCGAGCAAGTGTCTTTAAACAAAAACGACAACTTCCTCATGCAAACTCCGGGATGAGGGTTATGTTTTATTAATTAGTTAGTCTTACATTTGTTAAGGAAAATTCCTTGAGCCGCTTTACACCGTTGGCTTAGTTAAATCCGTTCTATATTTTAAAGTTTCTTCTCGAACAGGCGCTGCACTGGGGCTTGCCTGATTTTCGAACTAGTCCCGTTACTAGCAGAGATTATCTTGTGCAAAGAAGTTTAATCACTGGGGCACCCAAAACTAATTACCTAACTGCGAAAGTTTTCGAACATTTTTTTTTTAAATTGCCCTGTTTTCGAGTTGGGAAAAAACAAGTAAAATTTAAATTCCGACCAAAAAAAATAAAGTCTTGTAAAAAAAATTAAAAATATTGAATTAAAATAGAAAGGTTCAAAGAAAGCAGTATTTCGCAATAGGTGACAAAAATTTGAAATTTAAATGAAGGATTTTGAATGAAAAACGTAACAATTTTGTGTAAAAATGTATAATCCTAAAAAAAGTCGAAATTTCCCAGGGAAATTTAAATGGCGACCAAAAAAATGAAGTCGTTAAGATTTAGATATTTTTTGAGAAATAGATCGAAATTTTCGGAAGGTCAAATTTAAAAACAAGTTGATTTTTACAAAAAAAAGTATAACTTTTTAGAAATAATTGCAAGATGAACAACGGCCCAGTTTGAAACAGGAAACATTCGAAAGATTTCGAATGTTTCTTGTTTTTAGGATTATAAATTTTTCCACAAAATTGTTACGTTTTTTATTCAAAATTTTAATTTCAAATTTTTTCCACATTCTCCAAAATTCTACTTTCCATGAACCTTTCTTTTTTAAATTGGATATTTTTAAATTTTTTACGACTTAATTTTTTTTTGGTCCGAATTTAAATTTCACTTGTTTTCTTTCCAACTCAAAAACAGGATTTGCGATGTTAAAAGTGTTTCTTGGAGATCCAAGAAAAATTTAGGCTTACAGAATTTCCTAGACAAAGTTAAATTTGGAGCAAAAGTCCTAAATTTCCGGAATAAACTCGAAATTTTAAAAAATAGAACCAAGCTTTGCAAAACAATCAAAACTTCCAGAAAATATTGTTACGTGCGTTATCGGTTCGAATTGATTACACTTATCGAATAAGACCCACTTTATTACTAAATTAACTCGGCACACTTCAACTGAACAGTAACTCACTACTTATTTACTAATTGCTAACCCACTAATTACACTGACTCTAACTGACTGACTCGAGGGAAAGCTGACCGCCTTTTTATAGTTTTGGCCCCCGGCTTCTAGAACTTTTTGGCAGATAAGGCTTATCGTTTGCATTCAATTTCTGGAACGCTTATCTGCCATTTGTTTCGTTATCGCGGCCGCTTTCCCCTTATCAAATCCTTCTAGAAACTTTTTTTTGTTTACTAAATTCTACAATTCTATTCTAAATCCTATTTCATCTATTTACATTGCGTTACAAAATGTATTTTAGCAAGAATCAAAATTTTAGAAAAACTCCGAAAAAATGGAAAGATTTTGAAATAGAGAAATTTTGACAAATCAAATCAAAATTTTGATAAAAAATCCTAATTATGGTCGAAATGTGCCAAAAAATATGTATTTTAACAAGTCAACATTTTTAAAAAAATTCCAAACAAATGGAAAGATTTCGAATGGGGAAATTTTGACAAAAAAATCAAAAAAGTGGAAAGAAAATCCCAATTATGGTTGAAATGTGCCAGGAAATATGTATTTTAGTAAAAGTCAAAATTTTCGGAAAAATTCCGAAAAAATGAGAAAATTTCAAAATGGACGAATTTTGACACAAAAAAACTCCAAAAAAATACCAATTATGGTCGAAATTTGACAGAAAATACGTATTTTAGCAAAAATTAAAATTTTTGGGAAAATTCCGACAAAATAGGAAGATTTCGAAATGGGGGAATATTGACAAAAAAATCACAAACTCGAAAAAATTCCTTACTACGGTCGATGGTGCAAGAGAAAGTCAAAATTTTTGAAAAAACTTCGAAAAAATGGGAAGATTTCGAAGGAGAAATTTTGACAAAAAAATCAAAAACTCGAATTGTGCTAAAGAAAGTCAAATTTTGAAAACATTAGTTGAGAAAATAAAGTCGAAATTTCGAAAAAAAGACGAGTTTTGACAAGTTAGTTTGAATTTCGAGAAGAAAATGAATATGACTTGGTTAAGGAAATAAAGTCCAAATTTTAAGAAAAAGACGAATTTTAAGAAGCTCGTTCAAATTTCGAGAAGATAAATACCACTGAAATAAAATTTTTGAAAAAAGTCGGAATTTCCCAAAAAAAGCTTTACGAACCAAAATAACCAAAAATAAGGCCAAAAAATTCTAATTATGGTCGAAATGTGCCAAAAAATATGTATTTTAACAAGTCAACATTTTTAGAAAAATTCCAAACAAATGGAAAGATTTCGAATGGAGAAATGTTGACAAAAAAATCAAAAAAGTCGAAAGAAAATCCTAATTATGGTTGAAATGTGCCAGGAAATATGTATTTTAGCAAAAGTCAAAATTTTCGGAAAAATTCCGAAAAAATGAGAAAATTTCTAAATGGACGAATTTTGACACAAAAAAACTCCAAAAAAATCCCAATTATGGTCGAAATTTGACAAAAAATACGTATTATAGGAAAAATTAAAATTTTTGGGAAAATTCCGACAAAATAGGAAGATTTCGAAATGGAAGAATATTGACAAAAAAATCACAAACTCGAAAAAATTCCTTATTACGGTCGATGGTGCAAGAGAAAGTCAAAATTTTTGAAAAAACTTCGAAAAAATGGGAAGATTTCGAAGGAGAAATTTTGACAAAAAAATCAAAAACTCGAATTGTGCTAAAGAAAGTCAAATTTTGAAAACATTAGTTGAGAAAATAAAGTCGAAATTTCGAAAGAAAGACGAGTTTTGACAAGTTAGTTTGAATTTCGAGAAGAAAATGAATATGACTTGGTTAAGGAAATAAAGTACAAATTTAAAAAAAAAGACGAATTTTAAGAAGCTCGTTCAAATTTCGAGAAGATAAATACCACTGAAATAAAATTTTTGAAAAAGGTCGGAATTTCCCAAAAAAAGCTTCACGAAACAAAATAACCAAAAATAAGGTCAATTCTGAGGACCAGGGAATAATTCCTCGAAGAACGAATTTAACAAGTTAATATTTTTTATAAAAAAGCGTAATTTTTAGGAAAATAAAAAAATTTTGAGAAAGTAAAAGGAGAGGACCAGGACGAAGACGAATCTCATGGTTTCAGAATTTAGGAAAATGGTTTAACATGACCACAACTGGACTGTTTCGCGCAGCTACCAATAAAGTAAGGGTAGCCATGCTAGTCGCCAACATTCGGAGCGAATAGGCACTGCAAGAAGAAGAAGAAAAGAAAAAAAGTGAAATTTAAAAAAGATCCTAATTTCCTGGAATGAACACAAGCGTCATATTTCGGGAATAAAGTCGAAATTTCGAAAAATTTCATCTTCTCTGCCTGTTGTCGTCTATTTTCAAAATTATAATTTCTTTTTTCAAAATTTCGATTATTCTGTCAAGATGTATTTACTTCAAAATTTTCGCATTTTTCCGAAATTTGTTTAAAAATCTTTTCCTTTGTCCAAATAAGCCTTTTTGAAAAATTTTCAAACAAATTTTGGAAAAATGCGAAAATTTTGAAGTAGATACATCTTGACAGAATAATCGAAATTTTGAAAAAAGAAATTATAATTTTGAAAATAGACGACAACAGGCAGAGAAGATGAAATTTTGAAAAAAAAATATTTAATTAGGAAAATTTAGTCGGAATTTAAAGAAAAACCGAAAATTTTTGAGAACCAAGTTCGAATTTCGAAAGAAAGGAGAAATTTACAATTTTCGTGGGCCACATAAAAATTCACGGAAGCACGAATTTACAAGTTGATATTTTTAGAAAAAAAGTATATCTTTGAGAATTAATATCTTGAAGAGAAAAATGTCAAGATTTCCCATAGAAAGTCGAATTTTGCGAAAAAGTCTCAAACGTTAAAATAAAGTTTAAATTTCAAGAAAAAATTATGAATTTCGCCAAAAAAGTCGAGATTTTTATAAAGTTGTAGATATTTAAATTTTAATAAATTTAAATGAACGAATCGTGAAAAAAAAGAAATTTGCAATTTTTGGGGGCCTGATAAAAATTCACGGAAGAAAGAATTTACAAGTTGATACTTTCAAAAAAAAGTATATCTTTGAGAATTAATATTTTGAAGAGAAAAATGTCGAGATTTCCCATAGAAAGTCAAGTTTTGAGTAAAAGTCTAAAACGTTGGAATAAAGTCTAAATTTCAAGAAAAAATGACGAATTTCGCTAAAAAAAAGTCAAAATGTTCACAAAGTTGTAGATATTTAAAAGTAACTTCAAATTTTTAGAAAAAAATTGCAGACAAATTGAAATTTTGATGGATATGACTAAAGACCGGATGCTATTGACAATTGCAATTTTTGGTATTTTTAATATTATTGTAATTTTCGTGCAATTTTAGTCAAGACTGCAATTATTTGAAAATTTTCCAAAATTTCCACATATTAGTAGTAATTTATGCCTTTTTAAAAATTTTTTTTAATACTTTGACTATTTGGAAAATTTCTGCTATTTTTAAATGTTCCACTTTTGTCAATAATTTGATTTATTTAAAAAAAATAACTTTGAAAATTCATTCTTATTTCTTATTTTGACCTTACAAAAAGTTTTTTATTGAAAATTTTGAATATTTTTCAGAAATTAATTTTATTCTCGAAATGTCAACTGTTTTCTAAAATTGGCAAGGTTTTTAAAGTTCAACTCACCCATAATTTTCATCGATTTAAAAAATTTTTTTCCAAGTTGTGACTCCTAAATAATCGATTTTTTTGAAATTTTTGACTTTATTTAAAATTTAAATTATATATTTGCCTATTTTAAAATTTTGTTTTTTTTTATTTTCCAGTTTTTATGAATATTGACCTTTTGGCGTCTTTTTCTCGAAATTCTGAAATATTTAAATCTCTTTCAAATTATTCCATTTTCTTTAAATTTCCACATTTTTAAATATGTTATTGTGTTCAAATTTCGACTTTTCTCCAAAGTTCCTACTTTTTTGAGTTCCTACATTTCCTAGATTTTTTAAGTTTTCAGTTTTTTAAAAAATTCATTTTTCATTTTTTTTTAAATTTTAACCTTTCAAAAATTTAGAGAGTTTTGAGATTTCCAGTTTTTTAAACTGACACTTTTTGAAAATTGAAATACAAATCTTGCCCCCTAAAACAAAGAAAAAATAATTATGAAGAATTCATATTCATTTTAAATTTGTTCTCAAAACTCCATTTTTTTGCAAAATATGGTGTTTAAAATAGAAACTGAAAAACAAATCTTGTCCCCTGAAACCAAGAAAGATTAAAAAACAAAACAAATGTTGCTCTAACACGTTTTGATAGCCAAGCTATATTCTTCAAACACTTTTTTGAAAAATTGCAACTTTTTGTCCAGATTTTGATTTATTTTGAAGGGATTTAGGGGAAATTTTGACAGGAAAAATCGAAATTTCAAAAGATATCCTAATTATGGTCGAGATGTAGCAGAAAAAATATATTTTAGCAATAGTCAACATTTTTAGAAAAATTCCAAAAAAAATGGGAAGATTTCGAAATGACAATGAAAATCAAAATCTCGAAAATAATCCTTATTAAGGGTGAAATCAGCCACAAAATATGTATTTTAGCAAAAGTCAAAATTAAAAAAAATTCTAAAAAAATGGGAAGATTTCGAAATAGGGAAATTTTGACAAAAAAAATTGAAATTCAAAAAACATTCCTAATTATGGTCAAAATGTGCCAAAAAATACGTATTTTAGCAAAGGGCAAAATTTTTATCAAAATTTCGAAAAAAGGGGAAGATTTCGAAATGGAGGAATTTTGGCAAAAAAAAAGAATTTTGGCAAAAAAAATCAAAATTTCGAAAAGAAAATCCTAATTATCAAATATGCCAGAAAATGTGTATTTCAGTAAAAGTCAAAATTTTTGAAAAAATTCCGAAAAAATGGGAAGATTTCGAAGAAGGAATTTTGACAAAATATCAAAATCTCGAAAAAATTTCCAATTGTGGTTTAAGTCAAAATTTAAGTCAAAATTTTTCGAAAAATTCTGAACAAATGGGAAAATTTCAAAATGCATTATCGGCGGGTATAACTGCCGATGATGCAGTAATGCGAAACCTGGTCCGGTGTTACATAATATTTATCGAAACATTGTGGAATTTTTAATATCTGTTGGTTTTTAATATATGTTGATTTTTAATCGTTAATAAAGTTTAATAATTATGAATTCATTATGAATAATTGACATTCCTAACGCTTCTGCGTGAAATTCTTAACCACCGATGAAGCTGAAAAGCGAAACCAGGTCCAGTCATAGCAAATATTTATAGAAACATTGTGGAATTTTTGACATCTGTTACTGTTTTAATCGTTAATAAAGTTTAATAATTATAAATATTCTAACTTTGCTTTAAATCTCCTAATTAATCTCAAAATTTCATCTTTATTCTTAAAATTTCCCACAAAATTTTTTGAGGAATGATGTTTACAATATTTTAAGGTGGAAAGTCTGACATCAGTTTCGATTTTAAAATAGCAAAAAATTAGGTTTATTGGCAAAAATTCGACTTCAGTTTCAAAATTTTAAACTTTCTCCTTTTAAAGTCGACATTTCGAGACGAAACTTGAATTTTCGAGACGTATTAATTTATCTTGAATTTTTAGAAACATTTTCGAGATTATGGTTCAAACTACGAAATCAAGTACCAACAACAAAACTATATTTCGTTGAAAGTTAAAGTTGAAATTTAAGCAAAAGAAATTTTAAGGTCAAAAATAATTCAAATTGTTATAAAATTATTTTTGATTTAATTTTTTTGGGGAAGGGTATTTAATTTTCTCTTTCTTTTTGTTGTAGAATAAGATTCATGTTAGCAGTATTATAAAAAATTATATTCTTTGTAATTTTTATGTGTTTTAGGATTGAACATTAGCTAATAAAATACCATTTCTTAAGTTTAACGAGGTATCTTAGTAACGTACTTTAAAATTCAACAAATATTTACAAATTCCCATCAACGGTAAAATTACCATGCGGGAACAAATAATTGTAATATTTACCTTCGTTTGCGGTATCGTTATTAAATATTTACGCCATAACGAGCAAGTTATTTTAAAGCTTGTCCTTTAAAGTTAGAAAAACTTCACTGCAATGCACTTTTTATTGCGAGTGATTATTTCAGTTTTTATCTTTCAACTTAAATAACGAAGCTTAAACGGAAGTCCTTTTGCAGTAAATTTAACTTTAAAGCATTGGCATTATCGATTCGGTTAACTGCCTCAGATTAAACTTTTATTTTCTACTGAATATTTAAAAGGATAATCTTCCCTATAAAAGTTTGTTTTAATTGTCAAACTAACTTTAGACAGCTGAAATAAAACAACAAGTTTTTAAGTGCATTAGTGGGGAAAATAGGTGCAATGAGAGGTACTTAGACTTGTAAAAGAAATACCAGAGCGATATTGACCTAACTGGCAATCTATAGAGATAATAACGAAACTGTTGCCTCAGCTTTATCATTGTAGCTTCAGAAGTTTCAGTTCAGGGCTGATTAATCGGTTATGTTGGTACCTTGAGTATGGTTATATGAATGAACATTTCTTAAAGAGGATAACCCATCTTACTCTAAAGGGCCAGGGTTTTTCACCTTTGGTTTAGACATCATTACATATGACAATAGCTGTTGTGAGTGTTTTATATTAACGATGGCCAAAGTCACAAAGGTTTGTGCAACTTCATGAAAAATATGGCGGAATCGCCGGACGCTTTTCAGTTGTCAATTTCTAACAAAAACCATTTCTCATTTTCTTGGAGAACAGCGAAGTTTTGGATGTGAATAGCTAAATTAGATTTATATATATATATATATATATATATATATATATATATATATATATATATATATATATATATATTGATCAACAGATCAATTGATTTTCTACAGATTTTTATTTAATTTCTGTCAGATGATACTAACAGTAGTATCCCACGGGCTTGCAAAATTAAAAGACTCCTACCGGTGCCAAAGCCTAATATTCAATGTCAAACCTAAGATTTTTAACACGTAAGATATAGGCGAAGAACAGTTTCGAAGAGATTTTAAATTTTTGCAGTCAAAACTTTCCGTAGATATTGATAAAAAGTAATATATTGGGTAGGATGATATTCCAAATAAAATCGTAAAATATGAGAATACCCAGCGGTACCGTTTTTGTATCATTGCAATCTAAAATTGTATATCTCATGGAATTTCGATGCTTCTTTTCACACGTTAGGGAAACATCTTGAAGTAATGGCAACATAGCAGCTCCACTATTCCAACACATAAGCAGTGCAATGTTGTCGGTTCAGAAAAATTACTGCAAAGCGGCTTGGAGATTTGTATCATTGTATCCACGCGGTCTGTCTATGCTAAAAATTTAGTAGTGCTGTCTTACGTCCTGCTGTACGCAGCACAGATGTCACGTTCCAAAAGCTTTTAACTACAATTACTGCCGGTGAATTACCCTAAGTTGCATGTTTGATCCAGAAGCAAAGTAGTTCCATGGGACTCAAATTTGACTACCTTTATTGTTATTCTTTTAATTCGTTCTTCCCTTAATTGAAAGATTTTTTTTTAAAACGTTGTTATTTATGTTTTGTGGAAATTGCTTGCATATTTCTAAATTGGTCAAATCAGGTGATTATTTTGATGATGATAAAAATTTCATCACGATATCCCCACGTTAGAAGTAGGTGCTCTATTCATGAAAACTCGCCTTCACTCGAAACGTTAATTTTAAATTTACGAAGCTCGTGATGAAAAAGTGTGCCAACGGAGCGTAGAGCGGTCGGTGGTCCCTCTTTTCTCCGCAACTTGGTCCGTCCGCACGGCTCTAATTGCTCTGCTTGCATACGGAAGCTCTGGGCGACGACTCATGCATAAACAAGGAGATAAGTGGAGACGTTGTTCTCCGTCGAGATGCCCATTAGGGAGAGAAAGACTTGCTGCGCTAACACGCTCTCTCCAGATCCCGCTTTCCTCCTTATAACCGCTTCTTTTGCTCACAAACATCTACTTGGGAAACGACCAGTGTTTGCTCGTTTACTGCAGCTTGGAAACATCCTTCGGGTGTAGGATATTCATTCGAATTGATTTAAGTGCTCCAGCAAGGTCCTTAGAAGTTTAAAATGAGTGATTTGTGATAAGCTTTAAAAATGAAGCAACACAAGATATACAGTCGAACAAATCACTGAATGGGATTTACATCTCTTGAGCATTGATGTGGCTGATAACACTATAAGTATTTACAGAGTCTGTACTACACTAATTAAGCTAAGGAAGGTCGAAATCGATCTATGGTTGTTGTTCCAACGTACGATGGCGTCATTGCAGAGCATTTAACTGACACTAAATGCTAAGTTTAACATGCCTAAACGCATATCACACCGATGGTTCGCGTTGCTTCAAAATCCATAATACAAGAAAGTTACTTCACTAGTGGTAACCTTTGTGCCTTTAGTTACACAATAATCTGATTAAAAATTGAAACACATAACTTGTCCCCTGAAACCAAGAAAGATTAATAAACACAACAAACGTTGCTCTTACGCGTTTCGACAGTCGAGCTGACATCTTCAGAAAGATACAGTATGTCTGTTTTTTAATCTTTTTTTAATTTTCTTGGTTTCAAGGGACAAGTTCTGTATTTCAGTCTTTCAAGATAACCAAGGACCAGTCCGTTACCACCAAACATAATCTGATTGTAATGCAGATTCAAAATAATTAATTTTTTTGATGCAGGATCTAAAATTTTACTTCAGCTGAGAAATTTTTTTTTAAGTTCGCCTTTTTTTAAAGGTCAACTTTTGCTCTTAAAATTTTACTTTAGCTGAGAAAATTTGTTTTTTTTCAAGCTCAGCCTTTTTCTGGAAATTTAGAGATTTTTTTTAATTCCAATCGTTTTTGATTTTGGAACCTTTTTCTTGAAGTTTAGACTTTTTTCACATTTGGCTTTTTTTTAAATCTCCATATAACCCTTTCAGAAATTTAAAATTTTTCCTAATTTTGAAAGATATAATAATTTCTAGTAAATTTCAGATTTTTGAAGATTTTAGTAATTTTGAATAATAACATTGAAATAACAATCGCATTTTTGAGCAACTCTAAAAATGTTAAAAAATCAGAAGAAAAGATTTTTTACTCGAAATTTCCTGTGCACAAATCCATCGTTTCGGTTTTAATCAGATATTTAAAAAAATCCAAAATGAATAAAATTAATATTTTAAAATTAACCTAATATTAGATTCAGAAAAATTCAAAGTTCAAATAGAATGTCGATTTTTTGCGGAAAAACCTACACCAGAATTCTGCGGTGACCTTGAGATGTTTTAAAGAGAAAAATTTTTAGGTTCAAAATTAGAAATGTACGGATAATTATCCAAAAAAAAATTTGGGTTTTGCAATTGCAAAAACTAAAATTTTTCAAGTTGAAATTTTAAACAAATCTACGTTCATGCATCGGGTTGAATTCGACATCGTCGCGGGGTAGATGTGGTGGCTGTTGCCCGCCCCTGGTTCAACTTATACGAAGCGTTGAAGTGAACTCTCCTTAAGATTACTTTACTGAAAAAACCCATCGTTCATATTTCATCTTTGATTCCTCGCCAATATAGTCCTTCAAATATCGCGACGTGTTATCGAACGAGACCTGGAGGCGATAAAGCCAACTCGGAATTCTCCAGTCGGATGGAAAATACAAAACGGGAGAGTTCCATCTCCAAGGGGCTGAAAGCGTTTAACTCGATTACCGCCTTTTTTCCTTCGTGTTTATCTCGTGACAATGTCTGGGGAACACGAAGCATTACACAGCCCGGAGGGTCGTCGTCTTCGAAAGACGACGATTCGGCTGAAATCAAGAAAGCCGGGGGCAGGTGTCTGTACGCGGCAGGTGCATTTCTATGCTCGCCTCGCCTCCTTGATTATTAAGCCACTTATTTCTTACTCGGGGGAATAACTTGCCTTTAGTGCTTTCACAGAAGTTACCCAGGTTTATTATCAGGAATCATGGTTTTTGTGTAATACTGTTGCTCGTTATCAGTTTGAAAATTAAAATTTCGTGAATAGTTAACCTTATTTCCAAACTTATTTCGGTGCACTACAATCATAATTCACTTAACTATCCGAATGACTAACTAAGGGAAAGACGATTGCGTATTTATAGGTACCGTTCCGGTTTCTGGAAGGGATATCCGTACAGATAAGACTTGAGGAAACATCCAGAGAGCTTATCTGCTGCATGATTCATTCTCGCGGCCGCTTCCCATTATCAAATGTTTCTAGAGAGTTCCTCACACAATCACTAATACAAACTACATTTTGTTACAATACGTATGAAGCTTATTCATGAATCGATGAGAGTCTTGATGCTAATTACCTTTTGACGATGACGTTGGCATTTGGTGTCAAAAATTTAAGAAGAAGAACCACCACTTGAAGTATTTCTAAGATAGTTTTTTACGTGATAGGTAGCTTTATAGGAGAGGTGTTTATAAGAAAGAGATTTCAGCTTTCGTGCAGTTTAAATTGATGTTTGGCAACAATTCTCTTTAAAATTATACACAATTCTGCCTGCCTTAAGTCATAAACCACACAAGTTGCAGGAAAGACAGTAACTTCATCTAGAATTCATTTCGTAAATATTGCACTGCATACAATCGCCAAAAAAATGGAATCAAAATTAAGACTTTGAAAAACTATCAACCACGTTCATCAGTTTATAATATTCACGAAGCATCTTAATTATCTCCTTTGATAGCCTCAGCGACTGGTGCCTTCTCTGTTCAGTTCATTGGCCCAATCATCAGCCTGAAGATCATTTAATCAACGATTTCAAGTTTCCAGTGCACCAAATGCTTCGTTGGCTTGTTTCTGTCAGGTGTAAAGCTTAGGTGGGAATATTAGCATCAGAACAACTCGTTTTTGAGCTCATAGATGCTAATCTCGATTATTGGTTACTTCTCTGTTCAGGTCAATTGCTCGATTGCTCTCCTGCAAGCCTCCAAGTTCACTAAAGTTTGCCCTGTCAAGTGTAAATCTTGAGTTGGGAACATTAGTCAGAGGAAGAGAAGCGCATTAGTATTGTACTCCTCGATGCTAATTCTCTGCTGTAATCTAATAAGCAAACCGAAATTCATCATTAGAGGGAAATCCACTAATTTATCTTGTCACGTCACTCTGAAGATAGCGCTCGAATAAAAGTTGCAGACTGGTTGAAACGAATCGATTATTCCCATCTATCGCCAGCTTAGTAAAGCGAATAATATAAATAAGTGATGAACGCAGGATTAAGCTATTCTATCTTTTATTGTTCCATAAGATTCATTAAATTTTCATCATTTTTCTATCTCTCTCTCTCTCTTGTATCATATTGAATCCGTTTTTGATATTTATACGAGAAGTTTTCAGTTTAATCTAATTGTTGCTTACTTTCTATTTTGGTCCTTGGTTATCTTTAAAAATTGAAATACAAATCTTGTCCCCTGAAACCAAGAAAAATTAAAAAACATAACAACATCTTTGAAGATGATGGCTTGGCTATCGAAACGCGTTGGAGCAACCTTTGTTGTGTTTTTTAACCTTTCTTGGTTTCAGAGGACAAGCTTACTTTCAAATCGAAAAAAATGATGTGATTTCTTCAAGCTGAACGCTGAAATCCATTTTTTTCTCATTTCATTATCTTAATAATTGAGTCTCTAGCAACAATTTGTTGCTAGACCAAACTTTCTGGTAAATATTCCAAATTTTCAAAAGGAGGTCTAATTTTAAGAGAGAAATTGGAAAAGTTGAAATTTCCAATAAATTATATTGAAAATAAAAACCTAAGCTTCCTCAAAAACTCGAGAAATGTTCAAAATTTAAAAAAAGTCAACATTTTCAAAGGTCTAGTTATATGTAAACAAGCAATTTTCAAAACAAGTCCAATTTTGATTAAAAAATATCCCAATTTTTAAAAATATTGTTCTCAAAATTTTAAATTCAGTAAAGATGTTGAATTTGAAAGAATTTTTTTCTCGAAATCCCCAGAAATATTTTTCGCAACGTTTTTATTAACATTTTGATCTAATTTACAAAGAAAAGTGAACAATTTTAAAATCATAAAACCATTTGATCCAAAAGTCGTAATTTATTAAAAAAAGGCAAATATTCAAGAGAATGACAAAATTTTAAAAGAAGTAAACCATTCCTTAAATAGTCCAAAAGGTGGAATTTAAAAAATAAAATCGAAACTTAAAAAAAAAAAACAAATTTTGGGAAACAGGCGAATTTTAAGTAAGAAACTACTTTAGAAAAATTCAAAATTTTAAAAAACAAAAAAGTCGAAATTTTGAAAAACAAAAAAGTCGAAATGAAAAAAGAGCCAAAACTCCGAAAAAAGACGATATTGTGAGGAAACTTTTGTAGAAAAGATCTAAATTTTGAGAAAAGGCGTTTAATCTTGGTAAAATTTCGAAATTTCTCAAAAAGAACAAATTTTATCGAAATTGGAAAAGTTGAAATTTCCAATAAATTATATTGGGAATAAGAACCTTACCTTTCTCAAAAATTCGGGGAGTGTTCAGAATTCAAAAAGAGTCAAAATTTTCAAAGGTCTAATTATATGAAAAGACCCAATTTTCAAAAAAAGTCCAATTTTGAGAAAAAAAATCCCAATTTTTAAAAATATTGTTCTCAAAATTTTAAATTCAGTAAAGATGTTGAATTTAAAAGAATTTTTTTCTCGAAATATCAACGTTTTTATTAACATTTCGATCTAATTTACAGAGAAAAGTAAACAATTTTAAAATCATAAAACCATTTGTTCCAAAAGTCGTAATTTATTAAAAAACGCAAATATTCAAAAAATGACAAAATTTTAAAAAAAGTAAACCATTCCTTAAATAGTCCAAAAGGTAGAATTTAAAAAATAAAATCGAAATTTGAAGAAAAAACAAATTTTGGCAAACAGGCGAATTTTAAGTAAAAAATTACTTTAGAAAAATTCGAAATTTAGAAAAACAAAAAATTTGAAATTAAAAATAGAGTCAAAACGCCGAAAAAAGATATTGTGAGGGAACTATTGCAAAAAAGATCTAAATTTTGAGAAAAAGCATTTAATCTTGGTGAAATTTCTAAATTTCTCAGAAAGAACAAATTTTATCGAAATTGGAAAAGTTGAAATTTCCAATAAATTATATTGAGAATAAGAACCCAACCTTTCTCAAAAACTCGAGGAGTGTTCAGAATTCAAAAAAAGGCAAAATTTTCAAAGGTCTAATTATATGAAAAGACCCAATTTTCAAAAAAAGTCCAATTTTGGGAAAAAAATATCCCAATTTTTAAAAATATTGTTCTCAAAATTTAAAATTCAATAAAGATGTTGAATTTGGAAGAATTTTTTCTCTCTAAATCCCCAGAAATATTTTTCGCAACATTTTTATCAACATTTTGATCTAATTTACAAAGAAAAGTGAATAATTTTAAAATCATAAAACCATTTGGTCCAAAAGTCGTAATTTATTAAAAAAGGCAAATATTCAAGAAAATGACAAAATTTAAAAAAAAGATAAACCATTCTTAAAATAGTCCAAAAAGTAGGATTTTGAAAATAAAATCGAAATTTGAAAAAGACTAATTTTGGGGAACAGGCGAATTTTAAGCAAAAAATTACTTTAGAAAAATTTGAAATTTTAAAAAACAAAAAAGTCGAAATGAAAAAAAGAGTCAAAACTCCGAAAAAAGACGATGTTGTGAGAAAACTTTTGCAGAAAAGATCTAAATTTTGAGAAAAGGCGTTTAATCTTGGTGAAATTTCGAAATTTCTCAGAAAGAACAAATTTTATCGAAATGGAAAACGTTGAAATTTCCAATAAATTATATTGAGAATGAGAACCTAACCTTTCTCAAAAACTCGAGGAGTGTTCAGAATTCAAAAAAAGTTAAAATTCTCAAAGGTCTAATTATATGAAAAGACCCAATTTTCAAAAAAATTCCAATTTTGAGAAAGAAAAATCCCAATTTTTAAAAATATTGTTCTCAAAATTTAAAATTCAGTAAAGATCTTGAATTTTCAAGAAATTTTTTCTCGAAATCGCTAGAACTATTTTTTGAAACATTTTTATCAAAATTTCGATCTAATTTAGAGAGAGAAGTGAACAATGTTAAAATCATAAAACCATTTGATCCAAAAGTCGTAATTTATTAAAAAAGGCAAATATTCAAGAAAATGACAAAATTTTGAAAAAGTAAACCATTCTTAAAATAGTCCAAAAGGTAGAATTTCAAAAATAAAATCGAAATTTGACAAAAAACAAATTTTGGGGAACAGGCGAATTTTAAGTAAAAAATTACTTTAGAAAAATTCGAAATTTTGGAAAACAAAAAAGTCGAAATTAAAAAAAGAGTCAAAACTCCGAAAAAAGACGATATTGTGAGGAAACTTTTGCAGAAAAGATCTGAATTTTGAAAAAAGGCGTTTAATCTTGATGAAATTTCGAAATTTCTCAGAAAGAACAAATTTTATTGAAATTGGAAAAGTTGAAATTTCCAATAAATTATATTGAGAATAAGAACCTAACCTTTCTCAAAAACTCGATGAGTGTTCAGAATTCAAAAAAAGTTAAAATTTTCAAAGGTCTAATTATATAAAAAGACCCAATTTTCAAAAAAAGTCCAATTTTGAGAAAGAAAAATCCCAATTTTTAAAAATATTGTTCTCAAAATTTAAAATTCAATAAAGATGTTGAATTTGGAAGAATTGTTTTTCTCGAAATCCCCAGAAATATTTTTCGCAACATTTTTATTAACATTTCGATCTAATTTACAGAGAAAAGTGAACAATTTTAAAATCATAAAACCATTTGATCCAAAAGTCGTAATTTATTAAAAAAGGCAAATATTCAAGAAAATGACAAAATTTAAAAAAAGTAAACCATTCTTAAAATAGTCCAAAAGGTAGGATTTTAAAAATAAAATCGAAATTTGAAAAAAACAAATTTTGGGGAACAGGCGAATTTTAATTAAAAAACTACCTTAGAAAAATTCAAAATTTTGAAAAACAAAAAAGTCGAAATGAAAAAAGAGTCAAAATTTCAAAAAAAGACGATATTGTGAGGAAACTTTTGCAAAAAAGATCTAAATTTTGAGAAAAAGCGTTTAATCTTAGTGAAATTTCGAAATTTCTCAGAAAGAACAAATTTTATCGAAATTGGAAAAGTTGAAATTTCCAATAAATTATATTGAGAATAAGAACCTAACCTTTCTCAAAAACTCGATGAGTGTTCAGAATTCAAAAAAAGTCAAAATTTTTAAAGGTCTAATTTAATGAAAAGACCCAATTTTCAAAAAAAGTCCAATTTTGAGAAAAAAAAATCCCAATTTTTAAAAATATTGTTCTCAAAACTTAAAATTCAATAAAGATGTTGAATTTGAAAGAATTGTTTTTCTCGAAATCCCCAGAAATATTTTTCGCAACATTTTTATTAACATTTCGATCTAATTTACAGAGAAAAGTGAACAATTTTAAAATCATAAAACCATTTGATCCAAAAGTCGTAATTTATTAAAAAAGGCAAATATTCAAGAAAATGACAAAATTTTAAAAGAAGAAAACCATTCCTAAAATAGTCCAAAAGCTAGGATTTGAAAAATAAAATCGAAATTTGAAAAAAAAAACAAATTTTGGGAAACAGGCGAATTTTAAGTAAAAAATTACTTTAGAAAAATTCGAAATTTTGGAAAACAAAAAAGACGAAATTAAAAAAAGAGTCAAAACTCCGAAAAAAGACGATATTGTGAGGAAACTTTTGCAGAAAAGATCTAAATTTTGAGAAAAGGAGTTTAATCTTAGTGAAATTTCGAAATTTCTCAGCTAGAACAAATTTTATCGAAATTGGAAAAGTTGAAATTTCCAATAAATTATATTGAGAATAAGAACTCAACCTTTTTCAAAAACTCAAGGAGTGTTCAGAATTCAAAAAAAGTCAAAATTTTCAAAGGTCTAATTATATGAAAAGACCCAATTTTCAAAAAAAAGTCCAATTTTGAGAAAGAAAAATCCCAATTTTTAAAAATATTGTTCTCAAAATTTAAAATTCGGTAAAGATGTTGAATTTGAAAGAATTTTTTGCTCGAAATCCCCAGAAATATTTTTCGCAACATTTTTATTAACATTTCGATCTAATTTACAGAGAAAAGTGAACAATTTTAAAATCATAAAACCATTTGATCCAAAAGTCGTAATTTATTAAAAAAGGCAAATATTCAAGAAAATGACAAGAATTTTAAAAGAAGTAAACCATTCCTAAAATAGTCCAAAAGGTAGGATTTGAAAAATAAAATCGAAATTTGAAAAAAAAACAAATTTTGGGAAACAGGCGAATTTTAAGTAAAAAATTACTTTAGAAAAATTCGAAATTTAGAAAAACAAAAAAGTTGAAATTAAAAAAAGAGTCAAAACGCCGAAAAAAAGATATTGTGAGGGAACTTTTGCAAAAAAGATCTAAATTTTGAGAAAAAGCGTTTAATCCTAGTGAAATTTCGAAATTTCTCAGAAAGAACAAATTTTATCGAAATTGGAAAAGTTGAAATTTCCAATAAATTATATTGAGAATAAGAACCTTACCTTTCTCAAAAATTCGAGGAGTGTTCAGAATTTAAAAAAACTCAAAATGTTTAAAGGTTTAATTATATGGAAAGACGCAATTTTCAAAAAACTTCCAATTTTGAGAAAGAAAAATCCCATTTTTTAAAAATATTGTTCTCAAAATTAAAATTCAGTAAAGAAGTTGAATTTGAAAGAATTTTTTTTTTGAAATCCCCAGAAATATTTTTCGCAACATTTTTATTAACATTTTGATCTAATTTACAGAGAAAAGTGAACAATTTTTAAATCATAAAACCCTTTGATCCAAAAGTTGTAATTTATTAAAAAAGGCAAATATTCAAAAAAATGACAAAATTTTAAAAAAGTAAACCATTCTTAAAATAGTCCAAAAAGTTGGATTTTGAAAATAAAATCGAAATTTAAAAAAGACCAATTTTGGGGAACAGGCGAATTTTAAGTAAAAAACTACTTTAGAAAAATTCGAAATTTAGAAAAACAAAAAAGTCGAAATTAAAAAACGAGTCAGAACACCAAAAAAAGATATTGTGAGGAAACTTTTGCAGAAAAGATCTAAATTTTGAGAAAAGGCGTTTAATCTTAGTGAAATTTCGAAATTTCTCAGAAAGAACAAATTTTATCGAAATTCAGAAAGGGAGCAAATTAAAAATAAATCAAATATTTATTTTTTCTGGACCCCTCAAGTCATTTTTAAAAAAGTCCCAAAAGTAGAATTCTGAAAATAAAAAATGTGAAAGTGAAATTTCGAAATCTCTCAGCAGAAGGAACTAATTTTATCTAAATTCAGAAAAAGGGCAAATTAAAAAAAAATCAAATATTTATTTTCTCTGGACTCCTTAAGTCATTTTTGAAAAAGTTTAAAAATAGGATTCTGAAAATAAAATCGAAATTTTAAGAGAAACAAATTTTCAAAAATCGAAATTTCGAAACGAATTTTGAGGAGCAGGAAAATTTCAGGTAAAAGACTATTTTAGAAAAATTCGAAATTTTAAAAAACAAGAGATGAATTTACCAGAAAAAGGAAAAAATATAGAAATATATATTGGTCTGCTATTGAGATTAAAATCAAAATTTGCTTAAAAAAGCAAACTTTGAAAATTTTGGAGAACGGGCAAATTTTAGGTAAAATACTATTTTAGAAAAGAGACAAATTTTGAGAAACAGGCAAATTTTAGGTAAAAGACTATTTTAGAAAAATTTAAAATGCTGAAAAACAAAAGATGAATTTACCGGGAAAGAGAAAAAAATATAGAAATATTAAATATCGGATATTAAAATAAAAAGCAAAATTTAGGAAACCAGTCAAATTTACTAAAAAAATCAAAATCTAAAACATCTAAATTTTTAGCTAAGTGTTCAAAAAAATATCGGAATTTGAAAAAAAGGCGAAGTTTCGAAAAAACTTTGAAAAGGACAAAAAATTGTCCAAAGAAAAATCGAATTAAAAACAAATCGAAATTAAAAAAAAAGTCAAAACTTCGAAAAAAAAGACAATATTGTGAGGAAACTTTTGCATAAAAAAGATTTTAATTTTGAGAAAAGCCGTTTAATTTTAGTGAAATTTTGAAATTATCCAGAAACAACAGATTTTGTCAAAAATCAGAAAAAGAGCAAATTTTAAGAAAAAAATTGATTATTTATTTTCTCTGGACTCCTTGACTTACAAAAAGACAGACCTTGTCTTAACGAACGTCAGAAAATGTCAAATATTGTGATAACACATCGAGACTTGACAAACAAGTTGAAACTTCCAGAAATTTGGATTGAAAAATGGTTGACATTTAAGAAGATATTATTATCCTTTCACAAAGGTCCTTTTTGTCAGAAGATCGACCAGATTTTAAGAAAAAAGCAAATTTTAATAAACAAGCTGAAATTTTCAGTACCAAAAAAAGTCAAAATTTAAAAAAAGGTGACATTTTCAGAAAAGGTCAAACTTCGAGAAATGGCGAAGTTTCAAAAAAACGATGATCTTTTAATTTCAAAAACTTGACAAACATTTTTAATAAAAGTTCTTAAATTTTATAAATAAATAAGAAATTTCAAAAGAAAAAGACAAATTTTGTTAAAAAATTTACGAAATTTGAGAAAATGGTGGAAATTTCGAAAAAATGTTTCAACGAAAGAATGAATTCTAAAGAATTGAAAAGTCTCACAACAAATTTTTAATTTGCTGCGTGAATTAGGGGCGGCAAGCGTCCCAGCATTCATATTTTTCTCAAATGTGACTCGCGCAAAATTTTTAGCTTTGCAATTGGCCCGCTGTAAAAACAGGTTGCTCGTCCCTGGTTTAGAAGATTTAATTCAAAGTTATTGTTGCATACTCGTGATTGTATTGATATGCAAAACGAGCACATTATCAACGAAATATCGCTTCTGTTCCTCTACAACAGCTCGAAAGTGATAACAGTTGATCATTATGAACAGTGCACACTCGATTCTCCTCTAAGGTAGTAATAGGAGTAAATTCAACTCAATTTCGGTTAATATCTGGGATGCAGAGTACATGCAAGCGACGATATTAATACGGTTTCAAGCAATAATCGGTTTTAGCTTAATCACATCACTCGATAGTCGAGTAATTACTAGTTAATTGTTTCAACCGAAATTTAATATATTCTAAATCCCACGTTACACCCATTGATCACCATGAAATCTTTCAGCCTTTACCTTCACTTAGTCCCCTAATTGCCGCATAAAACCTACAAACTAATCGCTTACACCGCAAATTTCAGCATTTTCCGCGGTCATTAATTAAACAGGACAAAGCCTAACTAACTAATGACGTTCATTACTAACAAATGAACGGTAAAACAATTGTGTAGAAGCGACGCTGAAGCATTACCACTGTCTACGAAGTTAGAATGACGCTTTCCGGGGACGCTTTCAAATGCGGCCCCACTGAAACGACTTCGCAACCACCCAACGAATACACAAGACGAGGAGCATTGTAAATGACTGCACCGAGCGTATTGCGGCTTCGCATCCCAACTTAACTTGCAAGCTGTCGCAGCGTCTGCAAGTTTAATCGAGATACCAATCGAGAGACCACTCAAAGAAGTCTATTTGTTTAAAAAACTAGGGACGACCTGGCGCATCCACCAAAATTTTTGTGCGCATCTTTGTCCAAATTCATTACAATTCATCTCGCATTTGTCGCATTAGTTTTACTTATTATTCGAAATGTTTCCCTTTTTCTCAAACTTCGTAATTTTTTCACAACATTTGTCTTTTTCTTTTCAAATTTCGCATTTATTCATAAAATTTACTTTTATCAAACATGACTGTCAAAATTTTGAAGTTAAACGATCATCGTTTTTTTTAAACTTCGCCATTTCTCGAAATTCGACTTTTTCTGAAGATTTCGTCTTTTTTTGATAATTTCGTTTTTTTGTGGTACTGAAAATATTAGCTTGTTTATTAAAATTTGCTTTTTTCTCGAAATCTGGTCGATCTCCTGACAAAAATGTCTTTTGTGAAAGGACAATAATTTCTTCTTAAATGTCAACCTCTTTTTAATCCAAATTTCTGGAAATTTCGACATTTTTCATCAAAATTCGTCTTTCTTTCGATCCTTTATGTTTCTAAAAATCATCTCAAAATTCGTCTATTTGGAGTTTTTCTTTTTGTAGAACGGACTCGTCCTTGGTTATCGTCAAAAATTGATATACAAATTTTGTTCCCTGAAACCAAGAAAGATAAAAAAAATACAAAAACAGTTGCTCTAACTGTTGTTGTCTTTTTTTAAAATTAATTTTGGTTTCAGGAAAGAAGATTTGGAGTTTTCCAACTCTTTAGACAATTTCGAATATTTTCCAAATTTAAACTCTCATAGAAATTTTGACATTTTTCTTAAAAT
Source organism: Dastarcus helophoroides (assembly GCA_028583605.1). Classification (NCBI taxonomy): domain Eukaryota; kingdom Metazoa; phylum Arthropoda; class Insecta; order Coleoptera; family Bothrideridae; genus Dastarcus; species Dastarcus helophoroides. Next base: position 12,991,830 of record CM053335.1, on the reverse strand, counting down.
ACCAATTCTGAGTTTTTTTTCAAATATCGCTTTTGCTTGTGGCAATTTCGACCTTTTTCTTGAAGTTTCAAATTTTTCTTGAATCTGGTCCTATTTTGAAGTTTCCGTATAGCCTTTTTCTCGTAATTTCAATATTTTTCTCAACATTTCGATTTGGAATTCCTTCTCAAAATTCAACTTTTTAAAATCTTGGTTTTTCATCAAAATTCGATTTCTCTCCAATTTTTGATATATTATTTAAAACTGCTTTTTTCAAAGTTGGGATTCGTTTAAAATTCAATCAGTTAGGTTCCTCAAAATTTCAGTTTTTCCTAGAAATCCATCTTTTTCTCAACATTTTGATTTTATCTCAAAATTCGTCTATTTAAAATTTTTCAACTCTTTGGGCAATTTAGAATTTTTTCCTAATTCAACTTTTTAGAAATTTCGATATATTTCTCGAGATTTTAATATTTTTCTCCAAATTTCAATTAAGAACCCTCAAAATCTGGTCCTATTTTAAGGTTTCCGTATAGCCTTTTTCTTGTAATTTCAATATTTTTCTTAATATTTCGATTTGGAATTCTTTTTCAAAATTCAACGTTTTAAAAGTTTGGTTTTTCATCAAAATTCGATTTCTCTACAATTTTTGATATTTTATTTAAAACTGCTTTTTTCGAAGTTGGGATTCGTTTAAAAGTCGATCATTTATGTTCCTCTAAATTTCAGTTTTTCTTAGAAATCCATCTTTTTCCTAGCATTTTGATTTTATCTCAAAATTCTTCTATTTAAAGTTTTTTAACTCTTTGGGCAATTTAGAATTTTTTCCTAATTTAACTTTTTAGAAATTTCGATATTTTTCTCGACATTTTGATATTTTTCTCCAAATTTCAATTATAAATCCCTTTTTAAAAAGCGTTGCTCTAATTGTTGTCTTTTTTTAAAATTAATTTTGGTTTTAGGGGAGAAGATTTAAATATCATTATTTAGAGTTTTCCATTTCTTTGAACAATTTCGAATATTTTCCAAATTTCAACTCTCATAGAAATTTTGATATTTTTTTCGAAATTTCAATTCTAGATTCTTTTTCAAAAATCGCTTTTGTTTTTGGCAATTTCGACCTTTTTCTTGAAGTTTCGAATTTTTCTTAAATCTGGTTCTATTTTGAAGTCCCCGTATAACCTTTTTCTCGAAATTTCGATATTTTCGATTTGGTGTTCCTTTTCAAAATTCAACTTTTTGAAATTTTGGGTTTTTCATCAAAATTAGATTTCTCTCGAATTTTTGATATTTATTTGAAAACTGCTTTTTTTTTGAAGTTGCGATTCGTTTAAAATTCGATCATTTTTGTTCCTAAAATTTTCAATTTTTCATAGAAATCCATCTTTTTCTCAACATTTTGATTTTATCCCAAAATTTGTCTATTTGAAGTTTTTTAACTCTTTGGGCAATTTAAAATTTTTTTCAAACTCAACTTTTTAGAAATTTCGATATTTTTCTCAAAAATTTATTATTTTTCTTGAAATTTTAATTCGGAATTCTTTTTCGAAAAGCGTTTTGATTTTTTGGAAATTTCGAATTTTTTCTTAAAGTGTTGATTATTTTTTAAATCTAATACTTTTCTGAAAGCTTCATTTAGCCTTTTCAAAAATTTTAAAGTTTTAGCAAGTTTTGACTTTCTTCTCGAAATTTTTCTTAAAATGTTGCTTTCGAATTCTTTTTCAAAATTCGTGTTTTTGAAAACTTCGATTTTTTTAATTACAATTCGTCCTTTTGCGACTTCTTCAAAATTCGATATTTTTTGTTTGTAAAAACCTGAGCTGCTTTTTAGAAATCCGTCTTTCTCTCAACTCTCTTTAACTCAAAATTCATCTATTGGAGCTTTTCGAAATTGCTCAAAGAGAGCAACTTCAAAAGTAATTCCGAATTTTTTCCAAATTTTAGCTTGTTTGGTTGTTTTTAAATTTATTTATCATATTTTCCAAAATTTTAGTTTTTACCCTCAAGTTTCGATTTTTTTCAAAAAACTTTAATTTCTAAATTTTGAAACCTTACTTAAAAAGAAGTTTAAAAAGTAAAACAGAAAAAATTGAAAGAAAATATTTTGCTTTAATAGAAATTTTTAATTTTTTTTTAGTTTCGACAATAGTTTTGAAAATTCCATTTAAAATTAAAAATTCACAAATTTCGGATTTGAAATTTCAATTGGGAATTTTGAGGCAAAATATTGGGATTAAAGTCAAAATTCTGAAAGGAGAAAATTAAAAAATTATAGAAAGAAAACACAAAATTTGAAATTTTGATTTTAAACCGAACATTTCGAAAAAACTCTATTTTTTTCTATACCATTGACATTTCAAACTTCAAATTTCTTAAAAATTGTTACCTTCAGTTTTAAAACTTGGAGAACATTTTTTTTGAAAATTTTGAAAGTCGTTTTAAATTTGTTTATCATATTTTCAAACATTTTTGCCCCCAAGTTTCGATTTTTTCTTAAAACTTCAATTTTTAAATTTTTAAACCATTAATTTTAAATTATAGAGATTAAAGAGTGAAAATTGTAAAAAGTGAAACGGAAAAAAATATATAGAAACTATTTTGCTTTGATAGAAATATTTAGTTTATTTTCAGTTTCGACATTAATTTCGAAAATTTCACTTCAAATTTAAAATTTACTTATTTTGGACTTTAAATTTCAATTGGGGATTTTTAGGTAAAATATAAAACTTTAATTATTATATTTTGAAACCTTACTTAAAAATAAGTTTTAAAAAGTAAAACAGAAAAAAATTAAAGAAAATATTTTGATTTAATGGAAATTTTTAATTTTTTTTTTAGTTTCGACAATAGTTTTGAAAATTACGTTTTGAATTAAAAATTTACGTATTTTGAAGTTGAATTTTAATTTTGGTTTTTGAGGTAAAATATTAGGACCAAAGTCAAAATCTTGCAAAAAGAAAATTAAAAAATTATAGAAAGAAAACACAAAATTCGAAATTTTGATTTTAAACCGAACATTTCGAAAAAACTCCAATTTTTTTTAGTAGCATTGGCATTTCAACTTTCAAATTTCTTAACAATTTTTGTTCTCAATTTTAAAAGTTCAACAAATTTTTTTGTAGAAATTTTGATGGTTTTTTTAAATTTAATTACCATATTTTGCAAAATTTCAATTTTGGTTCCCAAGTTTCGATTTTTCTCAAACTTCGATTTTTAAACTTTTAAAAAACCTCATTTAAATAAAAATTTTAACAAGTGAAACAAAAAAAAATTAAAGAAAATATTGTTCTTCAATAGAAATTTATAACATCTTTTTACTTTTGACAAAAATTTCCCAAATTCCACTTTAAATTGAAAATCTACGTATTTTGGACCTCAGATTTTTTTGTATTTTGACGAAATAATTTCGACTTGAATTTCGAATTTTCTGCTAATTCAGAAATGTTGGGATCATGGATATATTTTTTTTAAATTTAAAAGCCCTTTAGCCCAACTATTTGTATGTAAAACTTTAAATATAAAAAAAAAACATGTTCATACGTCCTTTCTGAAAAACTGCTATTTTTGACGCAAAATTGCGAATTCAAACTCAAAATATAAGAACATTTATGGAAATTTCTCCTCAATGATTTCTTCTAACAATTGAGACGGTTTTTAACAAAATTTAGACAGTCGATGTTTTGATATCTTAGCTCAAGTTTTAAATAAAAAATTTAACTAAAAACATGATTATTATTAATAAAATTTTGAAAATTTGTAGACAAAAACCTAGGCTTTGAAAAGAATGTTTTGCAGTTTTTAAAACCGTATTAGCATTTTCTCTGCAATCATTAAATTCCAAGTAATTAGGTACCAAAGCCAAAAATGACTAAACTCAAGTTTTAACGAAAAAATTTATCCCAAAATATGATTTTTTTTACTAAAATTTTAAAAATTTATAGACAAAAACCTAGGCTTTGTGGAGACCTCTTTGCAGTTCTCAAAGCCGTATTAGTATTTTCTCTGCAAGCATTATTTATCAAGTAATTGGGTACTAAAGTCAAAAATGACTAAGCTCAAGTTTTGATCAAAAAATTTAACGAAAAACACAATTTTCTTTTTTAAATTCTAAAAATTTGTAGACAAAAACCTACGCTTTGTAGAGAATGCTTTGCAGTTTTTAAAACTGTATTAGCATTTTCTCTGCGATCATTATTTTGCAAGTAATTAAGTACCACAGTCAAAAATAACTAAGCTCAAGTTTTCTAAAAAATATATCTCAAAACATGTTTTTTTTACTAACATTTTAAAAATTTATAGACAAAAACCCAGGCTTTATAAGGACCGCTTTGCAGTTTTTAAAATCGTAAAATCAATAATTATTTCCCCAGTAATTGGGTACCAAGTCAAAAATGACTAAGCTCAAGTTTTGACCAAAAAATATAACTGAGAACATGATTTTTCCATTAACATTTAAAAAATTTATAGACAAAACCCTGGACTTTGTAGAGACTATTCTGCAGTGTTTAAAAACGTATAAGCATATTTTTTATGATCATTGTTTTCTAAGTAATTGAGTACCAAAGTCAAAAATAAATAAGCTCAAATCTTGATCAAAAAATTTATTTCAAAACATGATTTTTTTTCCTAAAATTTTAAAAATTTATAAACAAAAACCTAGGCTTTGTAAAGATTGCTTTGCAGTTTTTAAAATCATATCAGCATTTGCTCTCCAATAATTATTTCCGAAGTAATTGGGTACCCAAGTCAAAAATGACTAAATTCAAGTTTTGACCAAAAAATTTAACTAAAAGCAAGATTTTTTTAATTAAAATTATAAAAATGTATAGACAAAAACCTAGGCTTTAAAGAGAAAGCCTTGCAGTTTTAAAACCTTCTTAGAATTTTTTCTGCGAGCATTATTTCCCAAGTAATTGGGTACCAAAATTAAAAATACTTAAGTTCAAATTTTGACCAAAAAATTTAACTAAAAACCTAATTTTTCTAATTAAAGCTTTGAAAATTTATAGACAAACACCTAAGCCTTGTAGGGACTGCTTTGGAGTTTTTAAAATCGTAATATTATTTTTTCTGTGATCATTATTTCCCAAGTTATTGGGTACTAAGTTCAAAAATGACTAAGCTCAAGTTTTGACCAAAAAATTTACCTCAAAACATAATTTTTTTTACTAAATTCTTTAAAATTTATAGACAAAAACCTAGGCTTTGTAGAAACTGCTTTGCAGTTTTTAAAACCATATTAGCATTTTCTTTGTGATCATTATTTTCCAAGTAATTGGATTCCAAAATCAAAAATGACTAAGCTTTGGTTTGACCAAAAAATTTAACTGCAAACATGATTTTTTATTACAATTTTAAAAATTTGTAGACAAAAACCTAGGCTTTGCAGAAAATGCTTTGCAGTTTTTAAAACCGTATTAGCATTTTCTCTGCGGTCATTATTTTCCAAGTAATTGAGTATTAAAGTCAAAAATAACTTTTTGGTTTTAACAATGATATTTCAACGAAAAATCATTGCATAGGACTCAGGCACCAGTCAAACTAAAAAAAAATATTTGTCTACGAGATGTTTATGAAATTACTAAAAAATTATGGAAGTTCATGAATTTTTTTAAACATAAACAAAAATTTGGAGAAATTTATGACCCATGGTTTTCTTATGATTAGTCAAAAACTGCTTTAGCTAAAAACTTTTGAACTTAAGTTTAAACAATAACAAAACTAACACTTTCACTTTCTATTTTGATTTTTCTCTAAGACTATTTTTCTTTGAGTTACACTTCTTTGAATATAACCTAAAGATTTTGGATTTAAAATTTCGATTTTAATGTAAGAATTTCGTTCTTAAAATTGAATTTTTCTAAAGTAAAACATGCAAAATCTCCAGACTAAAATTTCAAAGATTCTACGCTTCGATTTTAAACCCAAAAATTCATGTTTCCTTCGAGAAATTTAAAGAATGTATTTTTTTCGAAATTATAAAAATGTGTCTCATTTTTATTTCTATCGAAATACTTCCGGATTTTTAACGTAAAAATTTAACAAGATTAGTTTTTTTTTAAATTTTAAAGTTATCTATATTTATGGTAATTTTACAAATAAAAAATCTGTACTAAAAAAGTAGTTTTCAAAAATATCTGAAAAATAAAAAAGTTAAAAAGTCTGTGTCCAATGCAGAAACTTTCAAGAAGTATTAATAAGTGAATGACGAAAATATAATATTATTTATGTTCTGCTGGTTGATAAATAAAATTCAAAGTTAAAAATTCAAAATTTAAAAGGGAAAGGATCAAAATGACTTGAGTAATTATGTTAATAGTAGCACCTATATTTTGTAGCCTTATATCCTTTCTTTTTTTAAGTTTAATCAACTCGCAAAGGCCAACCACAAACCTTCAAAGCACTGCGAGTAGAACGCGAAAACAAGGGTAGATGGCGATGACCCGCGTTCTTAAACAAGGACAGCTTTTCATTTTTGGAAAAAATTCCTTTCGTTAACGAGTTCCATAGCAAGGAACTTCTGCCCCAAAATTTCAACTTATTCTTCAAATTAGATTTAAGTTTGGAATCTCAAGTTAAACTCAAACTTTCAACTAAAGTTTGAAATCATTCCAAATTTTTTATTTCGAAATTTGGGCATTTTATTCACTATTTTAGACCCAAATTGGTCTTCAATTCGAAAAACTGGTAACATATTATTGTTATTATTTTTAATTGTAAACTACTCTCAACATTTCATCTTCAAAAGCAAAATTTTAACTTGAAAACCAAATTTCGAAAAAATAATTGTCTGCAAACTTACGCAAACTTACAATTTGTTTCTGAAATTAATTGCAGCTTTTATTTTGAACCTAAAATTTTGAAAAAAAAATGTTTATAGGTTTCTATTTTTCTAAGTTTCTAGTTTCTATTATTCTATTCCCGGAATTATTTATAATTTGGAATTGATAATTTATTTTGACTAAACAAAATTTTGATTTTAAAAATTTCGAAATTTTTTAATAGTTCGATTTTCTCAATTTAGTTCAAATCAATGTTCCAGATTGGTATCAAATTTTTAGCATAAAAATCTTCAAATTCCACAGTTTTTTTTCGAATTTTGAGAAAACCCTCGGAATTTGAAAATATTATTCGTACAATTTTCAGTTTTAACTCAGAAATGCGACATTTTTCTCAACATTTTCAAACATTTTGAAACATTTTCTTTAAATTTCGTCTTCCATTTGAGAATTTCGAAAAAAAACTAATATTTGATTTCTTATGGGACGTTGCTGGCCATTGCTTACTTTTTCTTCAATACATTAAGTTTAGTATATTCAGCTATCTTGTATTTAACCTGCAAAAAATATTTAAAAAAAGTTTCTTCTGCACAACTATTAAACTTTATTAACGATTAAAAAAGAACAGATATTAAAAAGCTGCAATGTTTTGAAGTAAGGGTTGGAAATGTCAAGCTTCTTCCTATCTTTGTACTATTTTTCTCTAAATTACGAAAACTTTCATGATTCAAATTTTTCAAAATAATCTCCAACTGATGCTACGCTGAAATGAAACTGTAATTTCATTAATTAATACGAAAATTTTACATATACACAACAAAAGAACAGCTCGAGGACGTAAACTTTTTCAGCTTTTACATCTTCTGTATCACGTAATGACGTATAATTTTTTCTGGGTAATTCATCCATACAATACAATGCGCATTCTCCAAAGCGAAAATAAAAGATAAAAGATGAACAATTCCGGGCTATAATTTACCGAGCAGCCTCCCCATCAAATTACAGCTTCAAAGAAATATTTAATTTGGAAAAAATGTGGAATTACATCGAGACCCTACAATACCGAGAGATAAAATACCCCGTCATTAAGGCATATTTGTACCAAAGACACCGAACACGTCGTCCGGCCCAGGCTATCACCAGACATTGTTAAAAAGCGGGCCCCTTGGCATCTTAAATGCACTACAGTCGGACGAAACAGGTAGATAATGTGGGGACATAAAACGTCTGCATCGTCCAGGACTTTCAGCTACATATATATGCTTTCAAGCAAATTAGCCATTATTTTTAAGCACCTGTTATTTATTTACCACATTAATTTGTCCATTTAACCACCTTGGAAGCTTCCACGGGTTTAGAAGTCTAATAAAAAAGACCATTCTACAAAATGGGTGGGAAAATAAGGCGATTTTAAAATGGATACTACGCCAACATAATTCAACTTGTTACATTCAATTTGGTCTACAAAAAACGAATTCAGATTGGTTTAAATATTTCAACGGTTTAAAAAAAATTAGTTGTTGCAATTTCGTCGTCAACTTCATTTGATTTGGGCCTCTTTTGCTAATTATACTTTTGGCAGCAAAATGTAATTTCGCTGATATCAAATGGATTTGCAAAAATATTTTTTTAGACTTGTCAGCGAGTAGTAGTAGGTATTTCCCTGAAATAGTAAATTTTTCTTTCGCATTTTTTAAAATCTTCTAAGACCAAATTATTTCCTGAATTTTCAAATTTTTCACCAAAAAAACTGTAAAACATAAACTGGTTAAAATTTCGAATTTTATTTGGGAATGTTCAGTTTAACTTTATTCATCACAAATTTATTACTCGTTATTTAAAATTCCCTGACTAAAGTGCAAAATTTGATTTTAAGGAAGAAATTTTAACTATAAAGTAAATTATTTTGTATTTTAAATAAAAGAGAACAAAAACTTCGGGAAAAATCATGTCAAGCGTGACATTTCTCATTTTTTGAGAAATCGAAATTTCCCTTCTACTTACAACTTTTTTTTTTTAATTTCCATACTTTTTGAAAATTTATAGACAAAAACCTAGGCTTTGTAGAGACCGTTTTGCAGTTTTCAAAATCGTATTAGCATTTTTTCTGCGATAATTATTTCCGAAGTAATTGGGTACTAAAGTCAAAAATGACTAAATTCAAGTTTTGACCAAAAAATTTAACTAAAAGCACGGTTTTTTTATTAAAATTATAAAAATTTGTAGACACAAGCCTAGGCTTTGTAGAGAATGCTTTATAATCTTTAAAACCATCTTAGCATTTTCTTCGCAAGCATTATTTCCCAAGTAATTGGGTACTAAAATTAAAAATAACTAAACTCAAATTTTGACCAAAGAATTTAACTAAAAACATGATTTTTCCAATTAAAACTTTAAAAATTCATAGAAAAAAACCTAGGCTTTCTAGAAGCCGCTTTGCAGTTTTCAGAAACGTATTAGCATTTTCTTTTCGATCATTATTTCTGAAATAATTGGGTACCAAAGTCAAAATTGACTAAGCTCAAGTTTTGACCAAAAAATTTAAATAAAAACACAATTTTTTTAATTAAAATTTTAAAAATTTGTAGACAAAAACCTACGCCTTTTAATGACTGCCATGCAGTTTTAAAAACCGTATTAGCATTTTCTCTGCGGTCATTATTTTTCAAGTAATTGAATACCAAAATCAAAAATGACTAAATTCAAGTTTTGACCAAAAAATTTAACTAAAAGCACGGTTTTTTTTATTAAAATTATAGAAATTTGTAAACACAAACCTCAGCTTTGTAAAGAATGCTTTGCAGTTCTAAAACCTGTCCTAGCATTTTTTCTGCTAGCATTATTTCTTAAGTAATTGAGTACCAAATTCAAAAATAACTAAACTCAAATTTTGACCAAAGAATTTAACTAAAAACATGATTTTTGTAATTAAAACTTTAAAAATTCATAAACAAAAACCTAGGCTTTGTAGAGGCCGCTTTGCAGTTTTCAGAAACGTATAAGCATTTTCTTTGCAATCATTATTTCTGAAATAATTGGGTACCAAAGTCAAAATTGACTTAGCTCAAATTTTGACCAAAAAATTTAAATAAAAACACAATTTTTTTAATTAAAATTTTAAAAATTTGTAGACAAGAACCTACGCTTTTTAATGACTGCCATGCAGTTTTTAAAACCGTATTAGCATTTTCTCTGCAGTCATTATTTTCCAAGTAATTAAATACCAAAGTCAAAAATGACTAAATTTAAGTTTTGACCAAAAAATTTAACTAAAAGCACGGTTTTTTTTATTAAAATTATGAAAACACAAGCCTAGGCTTTGTAGAGAATGCTTTGGAAATTTTAAAACCGTCTTGGCATTTTCTCCGCAAGCAGTATTTCATAAGTAATTGGGTACTAAAATCAAAAATAACTAAACTCAAATTTTAACCAAAGAAATTAACTAAAAACATGATTTTTTTAATTAAAACTTTAAAAATTTATAGACAAAAACCTAGGCTTTGTAGAGACCGCTTTGCAGTTTTTAGAAACGTATTAGCATTTTCTCTGCGATCATTATTTCTGAAGTAATTGGGTACCAAAGTCAAAATTGACTAAGCTCAAGTTTTGACCAAAAAATTTAAATAAAAACACAATTTTTTTAATTAAAATTTTAAAAATTTGTATACAAAGACGTACGCTTTTTAGGGACTGCCATGCAGTTTTTAAAACCGTATTAGCATTTTCTCTGCGGTCATTATTTTCCAAGTAATTGAATACCAAAGTCAAAAATGACTAAATTCAAGTTTTGACCAAAAAATTTAACTAAAAGCACGGTTTTTTTTATTAAAAGTTATGAAAATTTGTAGACACAAGCCTAGGCTTTGTAGAAAATGCTTTGGAATTTTTAAAACCGTCTTAGCATTTTCTCCTGCGAGCATTATTTCCCAAGTAATTGGGTACCAAAATCAAAAATAACTAAGCTCAAATTTTGACCAAAGAATTTAACTAAAAACATGATTTTTTTAATTAAAACTTTAAAAATTTATAGACAAAAACCTAAGCTTTGTAGAGACCGCTTTGCAATCTTTAGAAACGTATTAGCATTCTCTCTGCGATCATTATTTCTTAAATAATTGGGTACCAAAGTCAAAATTGACTAAGCTCAAGTTTTGACCAAAAAATTTAAATAAAAACACAATTTTTTGAATTAAAATTTAAAAAATTTGTAGACAAAGACATACGCTTTTTAGGGACTGCTTTGCAGTTTTTAAAACCGTATTAGCATTTTCTCTGCGGTCATTAGTTTCCAAGTAATTGAGTTCCAAAGTTAAAAATAACTAAGCTCAAGTTTTGACCAAAAAATTTATCCCAAAACATGATTTTTTTACTAAAATTTTAAAAATTCATAAACATAAACCTACGCTTTGTAGGGATTGCTTTGCAGTTTTTAAAACTGTATTAGCGTTTTCTCTGCGGTCATTATTTTTCAAGTAATTTATTACCAAAGTCAAAAATGACTAAGATCAAGTTTTAACCAAAAAATTTATTTCAAAACATAATTATTTTTAATACAATTTATATAGTTAAAAAAAAGCTTTGCAGAGACTGCTTTGCAGTTTTTAAAACCGTATCAGCATTTTCTCTGCGATCATTATTTGCCAAGAAATTGGGTACTAAAGTCAAAAATAACTTTTTGGTTTTAACAGTGGTAATTCAGCCAAAAATCATTGTATAAGACTTAGGTACCAGTAAAACTAAAACAAAATTAATTGTCTACAAGCTTTTAATGAAATTACTAAAAAAGTATAGAAGTTCATGGATCTTTTTAAACATAAACCAAAATTTGAAAAAATATATGGCCCATGGTTTTCTTATGATTAGTCAAAACCTGCTGATTCTAAGAACTTTTGTACTAAAGTTTCTAAAATAAACAAAACTAACTCTTTAACTTCGTCTTTTGGATTTTTCTCTATGACTATTTTTCTTTGAGTTACACGTCTTTGAATATAACCTTTTAACTGTAGAGTAAATTATTTTGTATTTTGAATAAAAAGAGAGCAAAAACTTCAGGACAATCATGTCAAGCGTGACATTTCTCATTTTTTAGTTTAATTGAAAAATCGGAGTTTTTAAAATTTCCATACTTCTTGCGAAATTTTAATTTTTTTGCAGATTTTTTACATACATTGAAAATTTTCTTTTTTAAAATTTCGATTTTTTTTTCTAAATTTTGTTATATTTATTTTAAAAATTTTGACTCAAAATTTTAAATTTTTTCAGACATTTTTACTTTAATTTTAAAAAATGTTAGTTATTTTTCAAATTTCATGGTTTGTCTCAAAATTTCGACTTTTTTGTAGCTTTTGAAATTTTTTTTAACGTTTTTTAATGAAAATTTTGGCTTTTTCCATAAGCTGAACTTATAGTAAATGCTTAAACGTTTTCTTGAAATAATGACTTTCTGACGTAATTTTTATTTTTTTCTGAAGAATTCGATTTTTATGAAAATTATGATTTTTGAAATTTCAACATTTGTAAATTCCGTTATTTCTATCTTTTCTGGAAGTTTTGATTTCAAATTTTTGCCCTTTTATCGAAATTTTACATTTATAAAAATGTAAAATTTCGATGTAAAGGCAAAAATTTATAAAAATATTGATTTATTAAAAAAATCGACTTTTCAAAATTTACACCTTTTCAAATTCCAATTTTTATTCACATTTTATTTTTTTCTCAAAATTTTGACTTTAAATTTTCTACTGTTGCTCGAAATTTTGACTTTTTTGTAATTTTTAAAAAGTAAAAATTTTTATTTCGATGGTGTCATTTACTTTCAAATTTTAATCTTTATCCAAATTTGATTTTTTTAAAATGTTTAGTTTTTTGAAAATTTATCCAAAGAATTTCGCCTCGTTTTGTACATTTTGGCTTCTTCAAAATTTACTTTTTGCAATTATTGGCTCAAATAAATTATATTTTTTGTTTCATTTCAAATTTTTTACATTAATAAATTTTTATTTTGGAAATTTCTTTTTTTTAAGGCTCGATTCTGTCAGAATTTCAACGATTTCCAAATTTCACTTTTTTCTGAAAATGTTAACTTTTTGAAATTTTTGGCGCTTCAAAATATCTACTTTTATTTCTGGAGTTTTCACTTTTTTCAAATTTTCTACTCTTTTTGGAAATTTTAATTAATTTCAAAAATTTTAGTACAGGATATACTTCTTCCGGGATTGGATTGTGTCAAAGAACTACTAAAAGTGTTTGACGTTTCGCCCATTATCGTAGGGGGCTTCTTCAGGAACAAAGAAAAGTAAAGGAAAAGAGGAATATGAGGGATATGCCAAAAATGAAAGAGTGAAGAAGCCCCCTACGATGGTGGGCGAAACGTCAAACACTTTTAGTAATTCTTTGACAGGGTCCAATCCTGGAAGAGGTATATCCTGTTCTGACTCTGGCCGTGAAAGCCTTCCTTATCATATTTAAAAATCACAATATTTTTATCATATTTTAAATTTTTTTAGAAGTATGATTTATATTGAGGATTTGTACTTTTTTCAAAATATTGATTTTCTTTATAAAGTATTAATTTTTTGAGATTTTCAGTAATACTTTTTAAAAAAGTATTTTTGTATAATTTTGAGAAAAAGTTGATATTTTGGAAAATCTTGAATTTTTTACATAAATAGTTTGAACTTTCAACAAAGAATAATTTTTTAAAAACAGTTTTGATCTACAAAGTGAAATTTGATTTAGAAGTTTAATTTAGGGAAGAAAATCGAAAATTAAACAAAAAAGCAATATTTTGAAAACGCTTGATGGAACGGACTGGGCCTTGGTTATCTTCAAAAATTGAAATACAGAATTTTCAGAAGACCCGTATTTCAATTTTGAAAACGTACAAATTTTCAGTCAAAATTTCAAGGAAACGTGTAAATTCTGAAAAATAGTGTCAATTTTGCTATTTGAACTGGCAAAAATGTGAAAATTTTTAAAAAGGACAAAATTTACAGGATATTCCTAACTTTCAAAAACAATATATTTGTAACTATTTAATTCTGCTCTGAAGGTATAATGGGGTTGCCCTTTGCGAGTGGATTAAACTGTAAAAAAATTCAAAGAAACCGAATTTAAAAAAAATTTAACTTTTAGCAGAAGTCGAGTTTTTCAAAAAAATCTACATTTATAACAAATTTCGACAAAAAAGTCGAATTTTTGAGAAACAATCAAAATGATTAAATTTCGAAAAGACCGAAATGTTTGAACAAAAATTCGAAAAATTTTCATTAAATCACACCTTTGAAAAGCACATTTTTTATTTAAAACTTTTTAAAGATTCCCTTTAAAAAGACAGACTTTTCCAATACAATCGGAATTTCGAAAAGCCAAAAATTTAAAAAAAAATTGATTATTTTTAAAATGTCCAAGTTTTCACTAAAAGCCAAATTTAAAAACAGATAACATTCCATAAAAGAATCGAAATTTTGAAAGGATTTAAATTTCCAAAAAAAAAATGAAAATTTCGATGTAAATTTAACACTTGAAGAAAAAGTCAAAATTTTGAAGAAAGGAAGTTGTTAAAAAAATAAAATTTGAAAAATGTCTAAGTTTTCAAGAGCAAAACTTTTCAATAATAAATTAAAATTTAAAAGATAAAATATTTTAAAAAGAGTTAACATTTTGAAAACATTCGACATTAAAAAAACAATTTTGAAAACAGTCGATGTCTTAAGAATTTGTACACAAATAAAAGTTAAATTTTCAAAAAACTTGGACATATTTAAAAAGTGGTAAAAATGTCACGACAGAAAGCTAGATTTTAGAAAAAATAAATTTTCAAAAAAGTCGAAATTTTTAACATAAATGAAAATTTCAAGCAAAAGGGTAAATTTTATTTAAAAACAAACATTCTATAAAAGAATCGAAATTTTGAAAGGGTTTAAATTTCCAAAAAAAAAAAAGAAAATTTTGTTATAAAAGTTAAGACTTTAAGAAAAATTAAAAATGTTGAAAAAAGGAAGTTGTGAAAAAGACAAAATTTGAAAAAGGTCTAAATTTTCAAGAGCCAAACTTTTCAATAATAAATTGAAATTTAAAAGATAAAATATTTCAAAAAGAGTTAACATTTTGAAAACATTCGACATTAAAAAAACAATTTTGAAAACAGTCGATGTCTTAAGAATTTGTACACAAATAAAAGTTGAATTTCCAAAAAACTTGGACATTTTTAAAAAGTGGTAAAAATGTCACAACAGAAAGCTAGATTTTAGAAAAAATTAAATTTCCAAAAAAGTCGAGATTTTTAACATAAGTGAAAATTTCAAGCAAAAGGGTAAATTTTATTGAAAAAGTCAGGATTTTTTAAACAATTGAAATTTTTGCATAAATTTTTAGTCAACATATCAAAAAGAAGCCAAAATTTTGGATAGTTTCAATTTTTTGATCTTCATTTTCAAAAAAGTCTATATCTTTGGCAAACGTTATTAAAAAAAGGTACTTTTGTATATTTTTTTGAAAAACAGTTGATAATTTGAACAATCTTGAATTTTTCAAATGAACGGTTCAAATTTTTAACAGAGTCATTTTTTAAAAAATTTGTAATTTACAAAAAGTCGAATTTGGAGAAAAAGTCGAAAATTAAAAAATGTGAATATTTCGAAAAAGCTAAACATTTTCAGTTAGAATTGCAAAAAAGGCGCTTATTCGGGCCACACAAAAATGTTAGGCATTTGGCCCGTGGGCCGCTTCCTGTTCATCTTTGTTTTAAACCATCAAAAACACTTTGGATGTGAATTTTTTTAATGTGTATTGTAACGTATGTCCGAAAATTTCACCGACAATGCTTGACACATTTATTGCTGATGACTCACCGTCAATTCTCTCGACCAAAGCTGACAAAACTCGTATCGTTTTGCCATGCATAACGAATTGGGACAGCTATCTCCTTAGCGGAGACGATCATTGGAGCCTAGGCGGCAACGGCAGGTCGAATCAGAAAGTTCATTTTATTAGATTGCTAAATAGTGAATATTTTTGTAAAAATCTATCGAGGATAGAGATCATCGATGTATGCTGAATGCATACCACTTTGCAATCTGTCCGGGTTTTGCTCGTCGCCAAAAGTCGATGGAAGCGAGCTTAATTGACCCACGAACTCGATTGTAGCTAATCTAACGTTTAATATCGACTTCGCGTCTTACTCGCCTCTGCTATGGAGTATGTTCCATTAAAGAAATTAAGTAGGGGGCTATTTAAATAAAAAGTTGGCCTCAGATCTACATATCGAACGAACCGAAGAACATGACTGATGAAGCCACACCAGGAAGACATATAACATATGCATAAACCTAATAGAGAGCAAGGAAAAATCCAGAGAAAGTATATGTCTTCATTTATAACGCCCCATTTAAACTAGAAGTCTTCCTTGCTGGGAGAATAATCTGGCAATACACACCTACCCACTCTAATGCTATTCACCGCGGGAGCTTCTATATATTACATCCAGTACATAATTTAAAGTTTGAACGAACATATTTTAAAATTTATAATAAAGTTCATGAAGTTTTCAATTTTATTAGACGTATCCCGAATCGACGAGCAAAGAAAAAGTTTCGTAAAAGTTCGAACAAGCCGCTTGCAATTTCACCCGAATGCGATCGCCCATTTAACTTTTTAAATTCATTTAGTTGACACTGGGGTGCCCCATAGATAAGTAAAACTGGTGAAAAAATCTGTAAAAGGTAATAACCGCCAAACAACTGAAAAGTACATTTTTTAAGTGGCAGAATCATGCAAATAGAGAATACAACTTAGACTTCAAGATTATGACCATAATAATTTTAACTGTTACACGTGTTAGTCAGTGGCTTGATAACTAGTAACGTTAGAGCATGTTGGTAACGAGAATTATCGAGAAACATCTCTCTGAAGATGAACGCGTTAGAGTAAACTTTGTTTGATGGAACGGATTGGTCCTTGGTTATCTTCAAAAATTGAAACACAGAACTTGTCCCCTAAAACCAAGAAACTAATCTTTCTTGGTTTTAGGGGACAAGTTCTGTGTTTCAATTTTTTAAACTTTGTTGTGTTTTTTTAATCTTTTTTTGTTTCACGAGACAAGATTTGTATTTCCATTATCGTTATCAATTAGCGTGTTGTACCCAATTGGTGTGGTTACGCAATTAGAGGGTCAGTCACGCGAATTAGGGTGACCGTGTCGCGAAACCATGCGTTTTCCTTCCATCAAAAGTCGCTCAAAGCGCCCAAAGGAGTTTTCACTTTAAAATTTGGGCCAGATTTGAAAAATGCGAAATTTTCAAGAAACATTTAAGGCGAAATTTTCAAAAAAGGTGATTCTTCTTTGTCAATCGAAAGTGGATCGTAAATTCCCAGAGGATAATCCGTTCGAGTGTCAAATTGCAGCTTGAAATTTGAAAGGGAAAGGTACGAAACACCCTCTCGAATCCACTAGTAAAGTAAAGAAATAATAGTTCTTGAACCAGAATAAAAAACCTAAACTAATTACTAAGATAATGAGCCTTGTATATACAAATATATACAAGTTTATTACGATGCAATTGAAATCTAATCTAATCTAATCTAATTTCAATAGAATCTAATCTAGTTCCTTTAGAAATTTGTGGTGGATGCGCCAGGTGGGCATCTGCAATATTGCAAGAAGTTTTCCGCAGTCTGTTTTGCGTTAGTCATTAATAGCTGTTAGGTCAAACTAGAGATGCACAACATTTTTAAAACATCGATACTGTATTTAATTGATGTATCGAAAAAGATATATCGACACGTATCGATACATCGGCAAATTGAGTTACTTTAGAAATTTGTGGTGGATGCGCCAGGTTGAAATATGCAACATTGCCAGAATTTTTCCGCAGACTGTTTTGCGTTAGTCATTAATCAGCTGTTAGAAAACCAGATTGCAATTGCAAAGTTCACGAAAATGAGGCAAAGCTTGTATCACGGGTTGCATAGATACAGACGTCCTCGGCGTGACTTTACTTTCATCTAGTTTTGACAAATGACCAATTAAATGTTCTGTAATCAAACAGTTAAACGTGCTTAACATTGAAAATATGTACAACCTCAACCATAGACTAGTTTCGGTCTTCCTTGGCCTCATCAGCATGGTACGGTGGTTGTATAACTGACTTTTAACAGTTAACAGTTCAAGGTCAGTTACAAGTCACCCAATGGGGGTTTACTCTCTTGGATACTTACACGACTGACTAAAGGCTTTAAGTTGGAAGTGTATACAACCACCGTACCATGCTGATGAGGCCAAGGAAAGTCGAAACTAGTTTATGATTGCGGTTGTACATATTTTTAATTTTGAGCACGTTTAACTGTTCAATAACAGAACATTTAATTGGTCATTTGATTATTAATTAAATAAGGATCCAAATAAATTCACTCGTTCAATAGTTGAAATGTTTTCAAATTTTCTGTGTTAAAAAACCTCCTGAAAAACGCTGAAACTAATCAAGGAAACTTCAAATTAATCTCTTTGATTCTATTTTAGTCACCTTCGGAAATCGAACGTATTTATTTGATCGTGGGCTCGCATGTCATCCAGGTATTTCTGCCAGACTGATTCCTGATTGAAGAAAAGTCATCCAGCGGTGAAATTCCTGAAACGACGTATATTGGCCTTAGCAAGTATCGCGGGCTTGAAGCAAACCAGAGCTAACTAGATGTCATGTCGACGACACGGATGCAACGACGAAATCGAATTTAAAGTTGCATCTAAAAAGCCATTTCACAATCGGTTACCTCTCGTTCCATTTCCAACCCTAACATTAAAATTACGCTTGTGGTGGATTTCTTAAAAATATATTTTAAAATAATAAAATTTATATTCTAATAAATCATTTCTGTCTTATAGAACGGACTGGTCCTCGGTTATCTTTAAAAATTGAAATACGAATTTCCTGAAACTGAGAAAAATTAAAAAAATACAGAGGTTATTCTAACGCGCTTCGATAGCCTAGCTATCATCTTCAGGGAGATACTACTACTAATAAATCATAACAATACTTGAAATTTCCCTAATTATTCAACGAAAAGTTGAACAAATTGAAGATTAATCATTTGGCAGCTTGGTTTTTACTTTCAGTTTCCCTTGAGATATTATTTTTAGTTTCAAATATATTTCAATAATGATAAGAAATTCCTGAAGATTAATCAATCAAGATTTAAATTTATAAGTGTTACCTCTACTCTAAATGCTGCTGATTCGTATTTAGTCTAATACTTAAAGGTCGTTTCAAAATAATTCGGCAGACCACCATTCAAATCTGTCTTCTACAAAAATGAAATCTCACCGTGCCGAATTGGTAAAGACCGAAAAGGGCCCCCGGGCCGCGTCTCATTCGAATTCACAAAAGAAACGCCGCCCTATCGGCCTAACTCGATGAATATCGAATTTCTTACCCTCTTACTTCCATTAGATGTTGCCTCCGGTGGCATTCTACTAGCACAAGATTAATAAATGTCAAATTTATGTGCGGCGATATTTCACACAAATGACCGAAGAAAATTAGCGAATTCGCGTGCCTTTCCCTTTCAAATTTCAAGCTGCAATTTGACACTCGAACGGATTATCCTCTCGAAATTTATGATCCACTTTCCATCCGGAACGAGGCGGTCTTTTGGCGGCCGACAGGTCCCGCAGACGAGATGAGTTACTTTGGAAATTTGTGGTGGATGCGCCAGGTTTGCATCTGCAGCATTGCCAGAATTTTTCCGCAGACTGTTTTCCGTTAATCATTAAGCAGCTCTTTGATCAAACTAGGGAGGCACAACATTTTTAAAATATCGATACTGTAGTTAACTGATGTATCGAAAAAGATCCATCGACACGTATCGATACATCGGTAAATTGGGTTACTTTACAAATTTGTGCCAGATTGAAATCTGCAACATTGCAAGAATTTTTCCGCAGTCTGTTTTGCGTTAGTCATCAATAGTTGTTAGATCAAAGGATGCACAACATTTTTAAAACATCAATACTGTGTTTAATTGATGTATCGAAAAAGATATATCGACATTAGGGTGGTCCTTATTTAGAAAATGTTCGAATTTTTTTCCACGATAGTCCTAAATCGGTTCCAAATATATAAAAAAAAAATTCATGTCAAGTTATAGCTCTTAATTTTAATATCAACCTGGCCCCCCCCGATAGCCAAAGTTTTAAATGGAAATAACATAGGAAAAGTTCTGTTAATACTTTGGAATTTTTTATCCCATAAACCAATAAACATATCATGTCGACAAATGATTATTTTTATAGAAAATTTACCGCTCTACAAAAAAGGTCTCTTGTGATTTTTGGCTAACTTGACTGGTTTAAAAGTTATTCGAGGTTAAAATAAAAGTTCTAGTCAATCTAATGATTTTTTTCGTTTTTATCGTCATTTTATGATTCAAAAATGAAAAAAGAGTTATAATTTATATTTCAAACAAATTTTCTTACCTTGACATATGCTCTGAAAGAAAAGTATTAATGAATTGAAAAAATTTATTATTAAAATTTCAATGACTTGAAAGAAAATACCAATATTATCATTTTTTTTTTTTAATCACATACTTTTATGAAGTTGTTACATTAGTTTTCTTTAGCGCATCAGGAAACATTTGACGATGATCTTTAACTAATTGTAATACAAATTGCATTTGTTTTTCATCTTTGGTATAATGTTTACAAAAATCTTGCACTAGTTTAACTCCTCTCTCAGCACAGTCATTTACAACCGATAGTTTTTCGACAAACCGTAATGCAGTTTTGTAGCTTTTATTTTCAGCCCATTCAGAAGGATGAATTTGTAAAAATTCTGTTTGTAACTCAAATCTTTCAAAAAATTTGATCGATTCTGCAGTTACAAAAAAATCGATATCGTTGTACAATAAATCGTTTATATTCTTGCTTTGAAAGCGTTTTACGCTACATTTTTCACTAGTATAATCCAGCTCTTCTTCCGGAATAATATCAATTGAAATCTTGTCTTCTTCTGTATGCAGCTTAGCCACAATTTTTAATTTGGTTTCTAATGGAACATCTTCATCGAAAATTGCGATGATCGCTAACTCTGGCGATAAGTACCATAGATGATTCATAAATCTATTAATTGCTACAGTAGCAAGATTACTGTTGATCGCCTTAAAGTTGTGTAGCTCTTTTATAAATTGTAGATCATGGTACGGAGCTTTTACACTATTAGATGATAAATACCAAGCTTTAACATAAACAGTTGTCACAAAAACACATATTTGTCAAAGTTTATTGTCTTCACCTTTTTTTAACGATAACTGTTCACGAAACAGGTACATTTTCAGCACGTAAATAGCTTTTGCCATCCACCGTGCATGATGGCAAGCTCCTGGCTTACGAAAACTAAATTTTTCTAGGATAACACCAATGAAGACTAGAGTAAGCTCCAAAAACTCTTTGTAATCATCACGAGGCAGCTTTGTTGTCAGAACTTCAGTGGCAAAAGTTTTTATAGACCTAATTTTTTCTACTGTTAACTCGTTTTTATTTCTTGGATCATCTAATCCTGTTTTGTAATTCAGTTTATTCAAAGTTTCCCATTGCTTTTGAAATCTGATAAAAAGTGAAACATTTGGCCCAACAGTATTTGGAAAAACAGCTTCGAACACATATCTTAGGACAATTTCGAAAATGTGATGCCTACACGGAAGATATAATAAATCTCTCTCTAATAATTTCTTCAGTAATGCAGCAGCACCATTTCGAAATGCCTAAATTTGAAGCAGTAGTATCACAGGATATCGCTTTGACAGAAGTGTCGAATCCCCAATCCAGCAATGTTTTCGTGAATAATAGTAGCTTGTGCCTTTCCAGTCCCATCTTCACTCGTTGGTACACCTAACATAATTTCTTTGCCCTCTGACGTAATTATCACTGGTAATCGATGAACGGTTTCGGTATTTAACAAATTAGGTAATAATTTTCCGTCCCAGTGTACAACAATAGATGATAAATTCAAGTCTTGGAAGTGTTTTTTTATTTCTATTGATTTTGACTCTCGCAGAGTTTGTCGTTGTCTTCGAATAGATGATCGATTGATAATCAAAGAGTTAATATCCACATCTAGTAGGTTTATATCAATAAGTGATTGACAGATAGCAGTTATTATAAATACAGCATCCTCTGTCACTTACTTTACATCGATCGAAAGTAGCTACAACTCTATCACTGAGAATATTATAACTTCCTCTTGTTTTTTTTGATTCTGATGATCCGGCAGTAGTAGGAAAGTATATTTCTCCACTAGATGCAGATAGAGCACTTCCCTGGCTAGATAAAAGTTCAACATTTTTGTCTAAAACAAATAAGGACAATAATATGACGAATAAAATATGAACGTGAATAAGTAATAAAAAATCAATTGATTATTTGATTCTCATAATTTACCCAATAATGCTTTTTCTTCATCACTCTTTTTTTTTCGTTTTTCAAAATGAGTTTTTTTGTTTAATTTATTAGAATTATTATCATCGTCATCATATTTTGTTTTAATATTTGCAATAAAACCAATTCGTTCATCTGATCTCTGATTAGTTAAGAATTCTTTAGAATTTTCATCAATAACTTCAAATACATTTGATGGTGCAATGTCAAATAATTTTTTTAATGAACAAAGCAAATTCATTTTGTTTTTTTACAGCCACGTCACTCCGATTTTTGTGTTTGACAAGTATGCGCCACTCATCGTACAATTTTTTCAATTTATCTCGGCATCTTTGCATATCTTGAACGGGAATTTGAGCTTTTTTCCAAAACACAATAATTTCATCAATTACTGCAGCGATACTTTCTGGTACAGAAGTATTTAAAATACGTGTATGAAAAAAGAACACTTTTAGAGCTTGCAATTTCGATGGTAATTTATTACCCACTATTTGGACGTCAACATCACCAATTAAAAAGATGTTTTGACGTAAACGTGATAGTTCCATATTTGTCTGATGACTTTAAAATCGAATTGATGAAATTTAAGGATTTAATTAAACAACGAGAAAGCATAACTATTAGTAAATATTCGTGAACGATTTTAATAGAGTTGAGATAATAAATATAGGTTATGAGTACTTTAGAATAAATTGTGATGTGAAAAGTTGAAGTAAAATCTAATAGATGGCGGCATAATCAGTTTCTGAAATGTTTTTATCTTGAAATTTAAATTTGAAACCAGATTGTATCAATATTTTTATCAATCAAAATTAAAATCGTTCAATAATTTGCCAAAAATATTTTGTGTATTTTGAAATTGGAAATATAGTTGAAACTTATGACAGTTCAAAAATAAAAAAAAATTAGTGTAACTATTATTTTAGGGTCACGGTCACCTTGAAATTTTTCTGGAGAAAAATCATCAAGATTAAAAATTTTAACCCTTTTTTCATTTTTGAATCATTAAGTGATGGTAAAAACGAAAAAAACCATTAGATTGACTAGAACTTTGATTTTGACCTCGAATAACTTTTAAACCAGTCAAGTTAGCCAAAAATCATAAGAGACCTTTTTTGTAGAGCGGTAAATTTTCTATAAAAATAATCAAATTCATCCTTCTGAATGGGCTGAAAATAAAAGCTACAATACTGCATTACGGTTTGTCGAAAAACTATCGGTTGTAAATGACTGTGCTGAGAGAGGAGTTAAACTAGTGCAAGATTTTTGTAAACATTATACCAAAGATGAAAAACAAATGCAATTTGTATTACAATTAGTTAAAGATCATCGTCAAATGTTTCCTGATGCGCTAAAGAAAACTAATGTAACAACTTCATAAAAGTATGTGATTAAAAAAAAAAAATGATAATATTGGTATTTTCTTTCAAGTCATTGAAATTTTAATAATAAATTTTTTCAATTCATTAATACTTTTCTTTCAGAGTATACGTCAAGGTAAGAAAATTCGTTTGAAATATAAATTATAACTCTTTTTTCATTTTTGAATCATAAAATGACGATAAAAACGAAAAAAAACCATTAGATTGACTAGAACTTTTATTTTAACCTCGAATAACTTTTAAACCAGTCAAGTTAGCCAAAAATCATAAGAGACCTTTTTTGTAGAGCGGTAAATTTTCTATAAAAATAATCATTTGTCGACATGATATGTTTATTGGTTTATGGGATAAAAAATTCCAAAGTATTAACAGAACTTTTCCTATGATATTTCCATTTAAAACTTTGGCTATCGGGGGGGCCGGGTTGATACTAAAATTAAGAGCTATAACTTGGCATGAATTTTTTTTTATATATTTGGAACCGATTTAGGACTATCGTGGAAAAAAATTCGAACATTTCCTAAATAAGGACCACCCTAATCGACATGTGTCGATAGATCGGTAAATTGGGTTACTTTAGAAATTTGTGCTGGATGCGCCAGGTTGGAATCTGCAACATTGCAAGAATTTTTCCGCAGTCTGTTTTGAGTTAGTTATCAATAGCTTTAGGGATGCATAAAATTTTTAAAACATCGATACTGTATTTGATTGATGTATTAAAAAAGAAATATCGACATGTATTAATACAGGGTGGACCATAAGTAATGGTGCATAGAGCAAGAGTAGATTTTTCGTATAAAAATAACGTGATTTAGCCACTTCAATCTTTTTTAATATCAAAAATTTTGCAAAGTTTTAACCTTTTTTATTCAACTTTTTTTAAAAATTTCGACCTTTCAATTTTCCACGTTTTCTCGAAATTTTAACTAAAGATTTTAATATTTCTTTCAATTTACACTTTTTTTTGGAAAATATATAATCTTTGTGGCAAAATTCTTTTATAAAACCTTCGACTTTTTTCAAAATGTCCAATTTTTTGATAATTTTGAGCATTTTACCAAATATTTCTCATTTTGCATATCGACCTTTTTCGAATATAAAACTTTTCATAAATATAACTTCTTTAAGAATGTAGGTTAATTTACAAACTTGAAATTTACAAACTTTTAATTCTTTCCGGAAATTTTAATTTTTTGACAAAATATCTGTTTTTTTTTTAATTTCTACCATCTTCTAAAATTTCGACTTATTCTCGAAAATGTCTACTACTTCCAAGATGTACACTTTTTTTGGTTATATCGAACTCATTCAAATTGTCATTTAAATTTGAAATTTGTGATTTTTATAAATGTCAGTGGTTTTGAAATTCTGGACTTCTTCAAAATTGCCATTTTTAAATTTTTGATTTTCTTTGCAATTATTTTCAAAAATTTTAATTTTACCTTTGTTTTCTCTAAAACAATTTAAAATCAGTCAATAAGAACCCAAAATGAAAAACAATAAAATAAATTTATTTGTAATTTTCGACTTTCCATTTCCTAATTGCGACTGTTCTTAAAATTTGGACTTTTTATGAATTTGACCTAATATTATTAAAAAATTTTGACGTTTTAAGGATATTGATTTTATTTATAAATTTAAACTTTTTTGAAAAATTAGAATTATTTTTAAAATGTAGAACTTTTTTTTAATTCTGAATATAATTCGGTTATTTAAATTTCACACCTATTTCAAATTTTGACATGTTCTCTAAATGTTGACTTTTCAAAAAATCTTGGTTTCAAGTTTAGGTATTTTTGCAATTTTTAGAATATTTGAAAATTGTTTCTGGAAATTTTGACTCCTTTTGTACGACTGACATATTTTCGAAAATTATATTTTCAGGTTTTCTGAACTTTTCAAACATCAAAACCTTTAAATTTTTCATAAATATGTTTAAAAATTTTAACCTTAGCTAGAATTTTTTCAGATGTCTACATTTACTGGAAATTTTGACGTTTTAGAAAATTGTAACTTTTGAATGAATTATACTTGGTTCCAAAATTCGAAATATTTTTGACAAATTACAAATTCCTTTATAATATTGTAACATAGAATTGTTATTTGTCGAAAAGGGCGACTTTTATTAAAAATTTCGTATTTTTGTTAGATGATATTTTTTAATTCGATTTGTTTGTAGACTCGTTCCTGAAAAGGTCATTTTTCTTTGATAAAGTACTTTTTTTAAATTTTCACTTCTCTTCAAATCTCTCCCTTTCTCTCTCTCTCTCTCTCTCTCTCTCTCTCTCTCTCTCTCTCTCCCTCTCCCTCTCCCTCTCTCTCTCTCTCTCTCTCTCCCTCTCTCTCTCTCTCCCTCTCTCTCTCTCTCTGTCTCTCTCTCTCTCTCTCTGTCTCTCTCTTTATTTCTCTTTCTCTTTCTCCCTCTCTCTCACTCTGTCTCTATCTATCTATCTATCAATCTATCTATCTATCTATTTAACTATCTCTTTTTTTTAACAATTGTGACTATTTACATATCTCCTCTTTTGAAATATTCGACCTTCTTTAATTTTGAAATTTTTGCAAAGTTTTGACTCTTTTTATTCAACTCTTTTAAACATTTTAACCTTCTTTCAATTTCTGACTTTTTCTTGAAATTGTAACTGAAAGTTTTAACAATTCTTTTTTAATTTTACAGTTTTTTTAACATGGGTTTACTTTTGGTTGGATAATTTTGATTTTCTTAATTTGATTCGTTTTTAAGTTAAAATTTGTTTCATAACGTAGAACAGACATGTGCAACATGACTTTAGAATTTTGATTGTATCCGAAAATTCAATTTTTACTTGAGATTATAATACTTCGCTGAAGACATTTTTTAGGAAAATTTCTCTAAAAATTGTATAATTAAATCTTGACTTTTTGGCGAAAAGTTTTTTCTCTTTTCAAAATTTCCATTTGTTTCACGATATCTTCTTTTTTGAAATATTCGACCTTCTTTAATTTTGAAATTTTTGCAAAGTTTTGACTCTTTTTATTCAACTCTTTTAAACATTTTAACCTTCTTTCAATTTCTGACTTTTTCTTGAAATTTTAACTGAAAGTTTTAACAATTCTTTTTTAATTTTACAGTTTTTTTAACATGGGTTTACTTTTTGTTGGATAATTTTGATTTTCTTAATTTGATTCTTTTTAAGTTTAAATTTGTTTCATAACGTAGAACAGACATGTGCAACATGACTTTAGAATTTTGATTGTATCCGAAAATTCAATTTTTACCTAAGATTATAATACTTCGCTGAAGACATTTTTTGAGAAAATTTCTTTAAAAATTGTATAATCAAATATTGACATTTTGGCGAAAAGTTTTTTCTCTTTTCAAAATTTCCATTTGTTTCTCGATATCTCCTTTTTTGAAATATTCGACCTTCTTTAATTTTAAAATTTTTGCAAAGTTTTGACTCTTTTTATTCAACTCTTTTAAACATTTTAACCTTCTTTCAATTTCTGACTTTTTCTTGAAATTTTAACTGAAAGTTTTAACAATTCTTTTTTAATTTTACAATTTTTTTTTAACATGGGTTTACTTTTTGTTGGATAATTTTGATTTTCCTAATTTGATTCTTTTTCAGGTTTAAATTTGTTTTATAACATAGAACAGACATGTGCAACATGACCTCAGAATTTTGATTGTATCCGAAAATTCAATTTTTGCTTGAGATTATAATACTTCGCTGAGAACATTTTTTATGAAAATTTCTCTAAAAATTGTATAATCAAATCTTGACTTTTTGGCGAAAAGGTTTTTTTTTTTTCAAAATTTCCATTTGTTTCACGATATCTCCTTTTTTGAAATATTCGACCTTCTTTAATTTTGAAATTTTTGCAAAGTTTTGACTCTTTTTATTCAACTCTTTTAAACATTTTAACCTTCTTTCAATTTTCTGACTTTTTCTTGAAATTTTAACTGAGAGTTTTAAACATTTCTTTTTTAATTTTACAGTTTTTTTTTAACATGGGTTTACTTTTTGTTGGATAATTTTGATTTTCTTAATTTGATTCTTTTTTGAAGTTTAAATTTGTTTCATAACGTAGAACAGACATGTGCAACATGACTTTAGAATTTTGATTGTATCCGAAAATTCAATTTTTACCTAAGATTATAATACTTCGCTGAAGACATTTTTTAAGAAAATTTCTTTAAAAATTGTATAATCAAATCTTGACTTTTTGGCGAAAAGGTTTTTTTTCTTTTCAAAATTTCCATTTGTTTCACGATATCTCCTTTTTTGAAATATTCGACCTTCTTTAATTTTGAAATTTTTGCAAAGTTTTGACTCTTTTATTCAACTCTTTTAAACATTTTAACCTTCTTTCTATTTCTAACTTTTTCTTGAAATTTTAACTGAAAGTTTTAACAATTCTTTTTTAATTTTACAGTTTTTTTTAACATGGGTTTACTTTTTGTTGGATAATTTTGATTTTCTTAATTTGATTCTTTTTTAAGTTTAAATTTGTTTCATAACGTAGAACAGACATGTGCAACATGACTTAGAATTTTGATTGTATCCGAAAATTCAATTTTTACCTAAGATTATAATACTTCGCTGAAGACATTTCTTTAAGAAAATTTCTCTAAAAATTGTATAATCAAATCTTAACATTTTGGCGAAAAGTTTTTTCTCTTTTCAAAATTTCCATTTGTTTCACGATATCTCCTTTTTTGAAATATTCGACCTTCTTTAATTTTGAAATTTTTGCAAAGTTTTGACTCTTTTTATTCAACTCTTTTAAACATTTTAACCTTCTTTCAATTTCTAACTTTTTCTTGAAATTTTAACTGAAAGTTTTAACAATTCTTTTTTAATTTTACAGTTTTTTTTTAACATGGGTTTACTTTTTGTTGGATAATTTTGATTTTCTTAATTTGATTCTTTTTTAAGTTTAAATTTGTTTCATAACGTAGAACAGACATGTGCAACATGACTTTAGAATTTTGATTGTATCCGAAAATTCAATTTTTACCTAAGATTATAATACTTCGCTGAAGACATTTTTTAAGAAAATTTCTTTAAAAATTGTATAATCAAATCTTGACTTTTTGGCGAAAAGTTTTTTCTCTTTTCAAAATTTCCATTTGTTTCACGATATTTCAATTTTACCGTAAATATATTTTCCAAAGACATTTAATATTTTTCCCGAAATTACGACTACTTTTTAATTATGGATAGAAGTTTCAACTTATTTAGTCTTTAAATTCCGATTTACTTTTTAACAATTTTGTAAATTTTTTCAATAATATTCCATTTGCCAAATGTACCCACTCTTTAAAAAAAAGGTTTAGTAGTTTTTAGTTTTTCTCTTGAATATTTTTTTACAAATCTCAACCAAATTAAGAATAACCTCGATATTATTTATAGATTTTTTTTGTAAGAATCTTGCTTATAGAAATTTTGAATTGTTCTTAATATTTCGTATGAAATATATTTAAAATGTCGACTAAAATTTTTTTCATTTACGTTATACCAAAAGTTGATATTAATAGAGATGGAGGGTGTCAAAGTTGAAAAAAAAATTGTTGTTTTTTCGCACAACTGATGAACACATTTCACTATAGACAAGAAATTTGGCAAGAAATTCTAATTTGCTAACAGATTGTCAGTAACTCATAGGGGGCGCCACCTGCGCTACCTTGTATTATTCTAAAGCATCATAACTTTTTTATGCCTTCATGTACACTTATTTTAAATAGATATTTGTATTTACTTACATTTTTTACGAAAAAAAGGTATACTTTCTAAATGTTGATACAAGCAACCGTTTTCAAAATATTTGCCTTCAAAGTTTACCGTACGTTTATTTCAAGTTATGTAAATGTGGATTCTTCGCAGTAGATTTCAGAATAAAAGCAATAAAACTGACTTTAAAATAGTTTATATTAAATATTACCCTATTGACATTATTATTACACATGGGTTTTAAATTTCTAAAACAAATTTAAATAAAATACCAAAACAAAATTTATTTTTAAAAATAAGTATGTGGGAAATGACCTTTTTCATGTAAAGGGATTGTAAACAATTAAAAATCTGGCTGTCTTTTATTGAAATTCATCTCCAAATATCTGCTTTGACCACCCAGACTATTAACATTTTCTTGTGCGGACTCAGAGAACATATCTTACGTCTCTATATTAGAAAATAAATTACGTCTTAATTTTTTCGGATTTTCTTTATTCAGATTTTTAAAATTTAGGTAATAGTATTATCAGCAAAGTAATATTTAACATAAATTAGTTTCAAAACTGTCTTATGATTACTTTTTTTCAAGCCTACTTCGAAAATTTAATATCCTAGTAATTTAAAACCAAGGCTTGACGTGCCTTGATTTTAAATGACTTTAAAGGCAAATATCTTGGAAACGGTTGTTCGTATCAACTTTTAGAAAGTACACCTTTTTTACGTAAAAAATATGGGGAAATAAAATGACCCATTTAAAATTAATATACGTGGGTGCACAAAAAAGTAATGATGATTTAGAATTATGCAGGATTGCGTAGGCAGCGCCCCCTATCAGCTATTGGTAATATGTTAGCAAATTAGAATTTGTCGACTTAAGAAACCCCCTTGTGCCAAATTTTGTGCCTATATTACAATTTATTCCATAATTATACGAAAAATTTGACATCCTGTATCTCTGTTAATATCAACTTTTGGTATAAGATAAATGTAGCTAAATCACATTATTTTTATTTGAAAAATCCACCATTGCTATGTGTACCATTATGGTCCACCCTGCACATCGGTAAATTGAGTTACTTTAAAAAATGTGGTGGATGCGCCAGGATAGCATTAGCAATATTGCAAGAATTTTTCCGCAGACTGTTTTGAGTTAGTCATCAATAACTGTTAAATCTGAATAAATGACCAAGGACACCTCAATCACGGGGATAGCACAATGGGCCCGGAAAGGGTGGCCTAAGTGCTGGCCTAAATTTTTAGGCAACCCACAACGAATCCAGAATCCAGAACTGTTAGATCAAATTAAGGAAAAAGATATATCGACATGTGTCGATAGATCGGTAAATTGATATTCGATGTATCATATAAATACTATACGATACCGCAGGAGTTCTCAACCAGCGAGACGAGCCTCTCATATTTTCCCTCTTTTTAAAATTCCTTCTCCTTAAATCATATTTATACTTATTTCAAATTTTCGATTTTCTTAAAAATGTTAACTTTTTCAAAATTCGACCATTTAATAAAAAACTTTTGCTTCTGCCTAAATCACAGTTTTTTTTAAACTTTGAAAATTGCAACTATTTATTAAAATTTCAGTTTTGTAAGCTTTACATTTTTTTGACAATGTCGAGGTTTTTCAAGTTGAATTTGTTTCACGATTTCATTTCAGAATTAGGACCTTTTTTTTTAGAATTAGTACCTCCAGAATTTGCACTTTTTCTCAGATGTCGATGTTTTTCAAAACTTTCATTTTTTTTAAAGGTCGACTTCAACTTTTGAAAGGTTGGATCTTTTTGAAAGTTTCAATATTTGTTTTTTTAGGTATTTCAGTTTTTTTGAAAAATTCGCCTTTTTTAAGAACTTTTGATAATTTCGATATTTTATTTTAAAATTTCGATTGTTTTTTTGAATCTCTGAATTTCTTGACTGCGTTTTTGGCAAATTTATATTTTTTTAAACCTACTTTGAAACTTGTTACTTTTTTTAAAACCTGTGTTTTGTTTTAAAAGAAAATCTAAATGTCTGTATTAAAATGCAGAAATTTTTTAACCTTTGGCTTAATTTCAAATTTTGGCACTTATTTTCACAATTTTAATTTGTTTTTAAAATTCCTTTTAAAATATTTGACCATTTTATAAAATTTTTGACCATTTTATAATAATTTATGTATTTTTTTAAAATTTGACTTCTTTGAAAAACTTTTTTTTAAATATTTTTTGAAATATTTTTTTAATTTTGAATATTTTTGAAAATTCTCCCATTTTTCAATATTTTGATTTTTTGAATTCATACGAATTTTTTTTAGAATTTTGACCGATTAGTTTTGAAAATTTCAATTTTTTTTGAAGATTTCGACATGTCTCTTTTATTTAAAATTAAGTCATGGTAAAAAAACAATAGATTTGTTTTTTAAAAGTTAAGATTTAGATTCAAGATTCACGGACTTTGATGAACTTTTGGATAATTAAATCATAATTCATTTAAATTATTTTTAATCTGACCGGTTTTTGAGTTCTGCACAGAACCCAAAAACCAATGCACATTGATTTTTTCCTGAGTTATTGTCGTCCAAATTGTGTCCCATTGACATAAAAAGTAACCAAATTTTAATGATAAAAAAGACTTCAAATGAAGAATTAATATGACCATAACATTAGGTTTTATTTGTGATAAATGTTTTTTAAATGTAAATAATATATGGACCTAAATAAAAACGCGAACAGTATTTGGGAATACAACATTTCCAAAAATAAATTTTACCTTGTCACAAGAAAACTGGGTGTGATAGAAAAAAATAAGTATGGTTTTACGATAGGGGTAGGTAGTCCAAACACAATCACCTATCAGAGTTCGTGTGACAAAATCAGTGTTGACCAGTGTATTTAACAATAACCATATCTGTCATTACAGTTTAATTATGAAAGAATCCTTGCGTTTTTTTTTTAAATAAAACTCATCCATCGTAATAGCACCTAATTTAAAGCAAAATTAATAAAATTGTTAAAGCATAAAGTAATGAGTGAGAACGCTGGAGCCGGCGCATTCGCCAATTTTGCGGTACAGCTTTTCTGTGATTTCTCTGATGATGGTTCACCAAATTATGAAGTACAGCTTTTTTGTGATTTCTTTAATGATGGTTTACCAAATTTCGATTTGGACACCGAAATATGATCCCTTAATTCTTAATTTAGGTAATTTTTTTATGAACTCAGTGGCAGTTTAACTTCAATTGTGACATTTCGAGTTAAACACGAAATTTTGAGTGCAATTTTGTTTGGAAATTTTGATTTTATTTCCAGAACTGACTCTAAAATTTTTACCAGCTGGCCAATTAAAAAAAATAAAACGTTTGTCGTCTCTAATTCTGAATTTCATTAGATCGTTCAACTTTACTGTTTACTTTTGAGCTTCCATTTTTTACAGGCTGTGCTAAAGTTTCGTGTGACAAAATCAGTGTTGACCATTGTATCAATGCTAAGTCATAGATGCTAACATCGATTTCTACACCAATGTTTTGCTAGCATCACACATTTCACATTAATTTTTTACTTCCTTTCAATAATTAACATACTTTTTAATATCAGGGTCAAGTTACGAACTGTTTGGACAAAACTTTTACCCAGTGGAGTTATAGATACATTCGCTAATCTCCAGATAAGTTAACCCTTTGAGTACTGATTTTTTTAAAGATTTGTATGCCCATAAGACGAATTTAATTTGTCGCTGTATGGATTAATATACAAAAGTAATACAATTTATTTTAAATATACTTTTAGTTACATTTAGTTGCATTTTAGTTACAAAATATAAATAAATATATAAATGAAACAAAATAGAAATATTTATATAGAATAAGAACCAACATCAATGCCTAATCCTTAAATTCAGATGACGAGTCAGACTCGTCCACCGTAACTTCGCCCAAGTAAACAGAGAACAAGTCCCACTCGTCAAATGTACCCAAAGGGTTAATTTCCAAATTAGCACTTTTAGGAGTTTGGAACTTCGAAAAGAACCTTAGACGTTCTTAATAACTTAGCACTTTAGATGTCCATACTTGCTCTTTTGAGTACTTAAGAGTCTTGTAAAAATTTCTTTGATTGGTGGAAACGTATCTCAAACAGTGGGGTTCCAGTTGATGTTCTCTGGTATCTAATTTTACTTAAAAATTTGGCACCTTTTTGCTTCACTTAAGAAGCAAAAGTTTCGTTAATTTCTTGAGACGGATTTCAAACGCTGGAGTTCTAAATAATCTCTAGTAAGCTCCAGACATGACGTTTAGAACTCTTCCTTTTGGAATTATGAAGTGTCTTGCAAACGTTTCTTTGATTGGTTGAGATTTGAGACCCATTTTAAACACTATGACTCTAGTTAATTCTCTCTGATAAGCTTCATTGTGTCATTTTAAGAGTTTAAGTCTTCGAATAAGATTTTGAAAACCTAAATGAGTTTTCTTAAGAATGTGGCACTTTTGGTGTTCATTTAATTAACGCTTCTATATGATTTACCATTTAAGCTGCTTTTTTAAATTTATTTAGGATACTTAGAAACCTTTCATAAGAAATTTGAAACCCCAGCTCTTTGAAATTTGAACTGCAGAAGGGTTTATTAAAAAGTTTAGAAACCTATGCGTGTCTCTTTAGAAATTTTGAGCTCTAAATGATAATCAGAGTTCTAGATGAGTCTCATTGCAATTTTAGAGCTTTAGATTCACGTTTATTGCTTTTAGAGCTTTAGATTCACGTTTGTTGCTTTTAGAGCTTTAGATTCACGTTTGTTGCTTTTAGAGCTTTAGATTTACGTTTGTTGCTTTTAGAGCTCTAGATTCATTTGCCTGCAAGTTTAGAGCACTGCATTAATTTTCTTGGTAATTAAGAGCTTTGGATTCTAATGAATTTTCTGCTCTAATACAGTTTACTTTCAGGAACAATTCATTAAAAACTCATCAGTATTAGCATCCGTCATGGGTTTCCTTTAAGAGTAAATGCTTTTAAAAAATGTTCCTAAATATGCCAAGGCTCTACATAAGTTTTCTTGAAACGTAAGAATTTTAAATGCTCTTTAGAAGGTTTAGAAGCTCTATGTGAATCTCAGTGCAGATTAGAGTTTCAGATTTACTTCTCTTAGTTTTAGAGCTCAAAATTCATTTACCTGCAAGTTTAGACTTATAGATTTATTTCCTTGCAAGTTTAGATTTTTGGATTAATTTTCTTGGTAATCTAAAGCTTTAGAGTGATTCTAATAAATTTGCTGCTCTATATCAGATCGGTTTTATTGAAAACTCGTTAGCCTTAATGGTCGCCATAATTTTAAGAATTAATAAGTTTAGGAAATTTTCTTGAAAACGTTGGAACCCTAGATGAGTTTTCTTGAGACGTTAGCATTTTTAATATTTTTTTAAAGATTTTTTCGGTAACTTAGAGCTTTAGGGTGGTTTTAATAAATTTGCTGCTCAATATCAGATCTGTTTTTATTAAAACCTCATTAATTTTAACGGTCGCCATGGGTTTCTTTAACACTTAACACTTTCAGAAAATTTTGGTAGAAATGTTGAGGCTGGAAAAGAGTTTTTTTGAGACGGGAGCATTTTTATTATTTTCTGAAGGTTTTGAAGCTTTATGTAAATTTCAGTGCAGATTTAGAACTTCAGATTCACTTTCCTGGGTTTTAGAGCTCTAGATTCATTTCCTTGCAAGTTTAAAGCTCTGGATTAATTTTCTTGGCAATTTAGAGCTTTGGAGTGATTCTAATAAATTTTTACTTTTAGGAAAAATTCATTAAAAACTTATCGGTATTAGTATTCGTCATCGGTTTCCTTTAAGAGTTAATGCTTTTAACAAATTTTCTTAAATATGCTAAGTCTCTAGATAAGTTTCCGTGAAACGTAAGAATTTTAAATGCTCTTCAGAAGGTTTAGGAGCTCTATGTGTATCTCAGTGGCAGATTAGAGTTTCAGATTCACTTCTCTTAGTTTTAGAGCTCTAAATTCATTTACATGCAATTTTAGACCTATAGATTCATTCCCTTGCAAGTTTAGACTTCTGGATTATTTTTGGTTACTTAGAGCTTTATGGTGGTTCTAATGAATTTGCTGCTCAATATTAGATCTGTTTTTATTAAAATCTTATTAATCTTAGTGGTCGCCATGGGTTTCTTTAAGACAGCGCTTTCAGAAAATTTTAGTAGAAATGTAGAGACTCGAGAAGAGTTTTCTTGAGACGTGAGCATTTTTAATATTTTCCTTGAGATTTTGGAGCTCTATGTAAATCTCAGTGCAAATTTAAAAACTTTGAACTCACTTCCCTTGGTATTAGAGCTCTAAATTCATTTACCTTGCAAGTTTAGAGCTCTAGATTCATTTCCTTGCAAGTTTAGATCTCTGGATTAATTTTCTTGGTAATCTAAGAGCTTTAGAGGTGATTCTAATAAATTTGCTGCTCTATATCAGATCGGTTTTATTGAAAACTCGTTAGCCTTAATGGTCGCCATAATTTTAAGAATTAATAAGTTTAGGAAATTTTCTTGAAAACGTTGGAACCCTAGATGAGTTTTCTTGAGACGTTAGCATTTTTAATATTTTTTTAAAGATTTTTTCGGTAACTTAGAGCTTTAGGGTGGTTTTAATAAATTTGCTGCTCAATATCAGATCTGTTTTTATTAAAACCTCATTAATTTTAACGGTCGCCATGGGTTTCTTTAACACTTAACACTTTCAGAAAATTTTGGTAGAAATGTTGAGGCTGGAAAAGAGTTTTTTTGAGACGGGAGCATTTTTATTATTTTCCTGAAGGTTTTGAAGCTTTATGTGAATTTCAGTGCAGATTTAGAACTTCAGATTCACTTTCCTGAGTTTTAAAGCTCTAGATTCATTTTCTTGCAAGTTTAGAGCTCTGGCTGGATTAATTTTCTTGGCAATTTAGAGCTTTGAAGTGATTCTAATGAATTTTCACTTTTAGGAAAAATTCATTAAAAACTTATCAGTATTAGTATTCGTCATTGGTTTCCTTTAAGAGTTAATGCTTTTAACAAATTTTCTTAAATATGCTAAGTCTCCAGATAAGTTTCCGTGAAACGAAAGAATTTTAAATGCTCTTTAGAAAGTTTAGGAGCTCTATGTGTATCTCAGTGCAGATTAGAGTTTCAGATTCACTTCTCTTAGTTTTAGAGCTCTAAATTCATTTACATGCAAGTTTAGACCTATAGATTCATTCCCTTGCAAGTTTAGACTTCTGGATTATTTTTGGTTACTTAAAGCTTTATGGTGGTTCTAATGAATTTGCTGCTCAATATCAGATCTGTTTTTATTAAAACCTTATTACTCTTAGTGGTCGCCATGGGTTTCTTTAAGACAGCGCTTTCAGAAAATTTTGGTAGAAATGTAGAGACTCGGGAAGAGTTTTCTTGAAACGTGAGCATTTTTAATATTTTCCTGGAGATTTTAGAACTCTATGTAAATCTCAGTGCAAATTTAGAACTTCGAACTCACTTCCCTTGGTATTAGAGCTCTGGATTCATTTCCTTGCAAGTTTAGAGCTCTAGATTCATTTCCTTGCAAGTTTAGAGCTCTGGATTAATTTTCTTGGTAATCTGGAGCTTTAGGGTGATTCTAATAAATTTGCTGCTCTATATCAGATCGGTTTTATTAAAAACTCGTTAGCCTTAATGGTCGCCATAACTTTAAGAATTAATAAGTTTAGGAAATTTTCTTGAAAACGTTGGAACCCTAGATGAGTTTTCTTGAGACGTTGGCATTTTTAATATTTTTCTAAAGATTTTTTCGGTAACTTAGAGCTTTAGGGTGGTTTAAATAAATTTGCTGCTCAAAATCAGATCTGTTTTTATTAAAACCTCATTAATCTTAACGGTCGCCATGGGTTTCTTTAAGACTTAACACTTTCAGGAAATTTTGGTGGAAATGTTAAGACTGGAGAAGAGTTTTCTTGAGACGGGAGCATTTTTAATATTTTCCTGAAGGTTTTGAAGCTTTATGTGAATTTCAGTGCAGATTTAGAACTTCAGATTCACTTTTCTGGGTTTTAGAGCTCTAGATTCATTTCCTTGCTAGTTTAGAGCTCTGGCTGAATTAATTTTCTTGGCAATGGCTTTGAAGTGATTCTAATGAATTTTAACTTTTAGGAAAAATTCATTAAAAACTTATCAGTATTAGTATTCGTCATCGGTTTCCTTTAAGAGTTAATGCTTTTAACAAATTTTATTAAATATGCCAAGTCTTCAGATAAGTTTCCGTAAACGTAAGAATTTTAAATGCTCTTTAGAAGGTTTAGGAGCTCTATGTGTATCTCAGTGCAGATTAGAGTTTCAGATTCACTTCTCTTAGTTTTAGAGCTCTAAATTCATTTACATGCAAGTTTAGACCTATAGATTCATTCCCTTGCAAGTTTAGACTTCTGGATTATTTTTGGTTACTTAGAGCTTTATGGTGGTTCTAAGGAATTTGCTGCTCAATATCAGATCTGTTTTTATTAAAACTTTATTAATCTTAGTGGTCGCCATGGGTTTCTTTAAGACAACGCTTTCAGGAAATTTTGGCAGAAATGTAGAGACTCGAGAAGAGTTTTCTTGAGACGTGAGCATTTTTAATATTTTCCTGGAGATTTTGGAACTCTATGTAAATCTCAGTGCAAATTTAGAACTTCGAACTCACTTCCTTTGGTATTAGAGCTCTAGATTCATTTCCTTGCAAGTTTAGAGCTCTAGATTCATTTCCTTGCAAGTTTAGAGCTCTGGATTAATTTTCTTGGTAATCTAGAGCTTTAGGGTGATTCTAATAAATTTGCTGCTCTATATCAGATCGGTTTTATTAAAAACTCATTAGCCTTAATGGTCGTGATACTTTAAGAATTAATAAGTTTAGGAAATTTTCTTAAAAACGTTGGAACCCTAGATGAGTTTTCTTAAGACGTTAGCATTTTTCATATTTTTCTAAAGATTTTGGAGCAGTGCAGATTTAGATCTTCAGATTCACTTCTCTTGGTTTTAGAGCTCTAGATTCACTTCTTTGCCAGTTTGAAATTCTGGATTAAATTTCTTGGTAATTTAAAGCTTCAGAGTGGTTCTAATAAATTTGTTAATCTCCATCATATTAGTTTTATTAAAAACTCCTTAGTCTTAATGGTCGCCATAGATTATATTTAAAAGGGTCAATGGTTTTAGAAAATGCTTTAAGAAAAATTGTCTTAAAGTTGAAATAAAAATTTTGTCACCTGAAATCAAGAAAGATTAAAAAACATAACCAGGGTTGCTCTTACGTCTTCCGACAGCCAAGATATCATCTTCAGAGAGATACTCTTAAAAGTCTTAAAACTCTAGATGAGTTTGCTTGAAACGTGTTAAATGTCTTACTGAAAATTTCGGAGCTCTATATATCAGTGCACATTTAGAGCTTCAAATTTACTTCCCTTGGTTTAGTCTTTGGTCTAGGAGTTCTAGATTCATTTCCCTGCAAATTTAGAGCTCTAGATTTATTTCATTGGTAACTAGGAGCTTTAGAGCTGTTCTAATAAATTGGCAGATCCACATCGAATCCATTTTATTAAAAACTCGTTAGTCTTAGTTTTCACCATGGGTTTTCTCTAAGAGTTAGTGTTTTTAGAAAAGTTTTCTAAAAATGGTAAGACTCTAGATGAGTTTTCTTGAGACGTGGGAATTATAAATATGTTCCTTAGGATTTAAGGTTTAGAGACCCTAGGTGAACCTCACTGCAGCTTTAAATCTTCAAATTCTAATGGTTTTCGAAGCCCAGAATCATTTCATCGCTAGTTTAAAGCCCCGGAGTCAGTTACTTGAGAATTTAGAACTGAAGAGTTGTTCTAATGAATTTGTTGCTCTATATCAGATGGGTCTCATTGAGAACTTATTAGTCTAAATGTTTGTCATGCTTTTGTTTAAGAATTAATGCTTTTGGAAAAGCATCTATCTAATGAATTTGCAGCTCCACATTGAATCATTGTTATTAAAAACTTATTAGTCCTAATTTTCACCATGTGTTTTCTCTAAAAGTTAGCGCTTTTAGAAAAGTTTCCTAAAAATGGTAAGACTCTAGATGAGTTTTCTTGAGACGTGGGAATTATAAATATGTTCCTTAAGATTTAAGGTTTAGAGACCCTAGGTGAACCTCACTGCAGCTTTAAAGCTTCAAATTCTAATGCTTTTCGAAGCCCAGAATCATTTCCCCGCTAGTTTAAAGCCCCGGAGTCAGTTCCTTGAGAATTTAGAGCTGTAGAGTTGTTCTAATGAATTTGTTGCTCTATATCAGATGAATCTCATTGAGAACTTATTAGCCTTAACGTTTGTTATGCTTTTGTTTACGAAATAATGCTTTTGGAAAAGCATCTATCTAATGAATTTGCAGCTCCACATTGAATCATTGTTATTAAAAACTTATTAGTCCTAATTTTCACCATGTGTTTTCTCTAAAAGTTAGCGCTTTTAGAAAAGTTTCCTAAAAATGGTAAGACTCTAGATGAGTTTTCTTGAGACGTGGGAATTATAAATATGTTCCTTAAGATTTAAGGTTTAGAGACCCTAGGTGAACCTCACTGCAGCTTTAAAGCTTCAAATTCTAATGCTTTTCGAAGCCCAGAATCATTTCCCCGCTAGTTTAAAGCCCCGGAGTCAGTTCCTTGAGAATTTAGAGCTGTAGAGTTGTTCTAATGAATTTGTTGCTCTATATCAGATGGGTCTCATTGAGAACTTATTAGTCTTAATGTTTGTCATTCTTTTGTTTAAGAATTAATGCTTTTGGAAAAGCATCTATCTAATAAATTGGCAGATCCACATCGGATCCATTTTATTAAAAACTCATTAGTCTTAGTTTTCACCATGGGTTTTCTCTAAGAGTTAGTGCTTTTAGAAAAGTTTCCTAAAAATGGTAAGACTCTAGATGAGTTTTCTTGAGACGTGGGAATTATAAATATGTTCCTTAAGATTTAAGGTTTGGAGACCCTAGGTGAACCTCACTGCAGCTTTAAAGCTTCAAATTCTAATGATTTTCGAAGCCCAGAATCATTTCCCCGCTAGTTTAAAACCCCGGAGTCAGTTACTTGAGAATTTAGAGCTGAAGAGTTGTTCTAATGAATTTGTTGCTCTATATCAGATGGGTCTCATTGAGAACTTATTAGTCTTAATGTTTGTCATGTTTTTGTTTAAGAATTAATGCTTTTGGAAAAGCATCTATCTAATGAATTTGCAGCTCCACATTGAATCATTTTTATTAAAAACTTATTAGTCCTAATTTTCACCATGTGTTTTCTCTAAAAGTTAGCGCTTTTAGAAAAGTTTCCTAAAAATGGTAAGACTCTAGATGAGACGTAGAAATTCTTAATATGTTGCTTAAAATTTAAGGTTTAGAGATCCTAGGTGAACCTCACTGCAGCTTTAGAGCTTCAATTTCAAATGGTTTTCGAGGACCAGAATCATTTCCCTGCTAATTTAAAGATCTGGAGTCAGTTCCTTGAGAATTTAGAGCTCTAGAGTTGATCTAATAAATTTGTTGCTCTATATCAGATGAGTCTCATTGAGAACTTATTAGTTTTAATGTTTGTCATGCTTTTGTTTAAGAATTAATGCTTTTGGAAAAGCTTCTTAAAAGTGTTGAAGCTTTAGGTACGGATCTCGAGACGAGAGTATTCTAGATGAGCTCTTCAAGACTGGAGAGCTCTAAATGAGTCTTATTGAAACTTTCGAGGTATACATACATGCTTGAGATTTTTGAACCCATTTCCTTTAGACTGCAGTGCTCTAAAATGATTTCCTTAAGATGTAAAAGTATGGTATTGCCCTAGTCAATGTATGGATCTATTTTTTGTGAGATTTAAGTTTTAAATCAGGTCACTTAAAATTCAGAACTCTCAAATGTAGTTACAACATGAACATTTTAGATGTTTGTTTTTTTTAACTTATTCAACATTTTAAAATCCTTTCCTGAGTTTACTTTAATGTTCATAAGGTGTTAGTTTTCTTAATAGTTTAAGTAGATATATCAGGGAGATTCTACGCCAAATGACGTCACAGTACTTGTCTATTAGTTGGTTTTATTTGTCTAGCAGTTGGTTTTTAATCAAATAGCTGTCGAACTAAAATCAACTGTTGGACAAGTACTGTGACGTCATTTGGCGTAAGATCCCCCTGATATATCTACTAGTTTAGAACATAAGGTGTTCTTGCTGTTCTTGAGTGGTTTGGAGTTTCGCCATACATATTGTAACAGGTTTCAAAAAAAGATGACTTTGTTTTGCATTCACCCCTTTTTAAATTGGATCAGGCCAATATCTTATTTTGCATTCAATTTCGGATCACGATATTTAATGGAGTTTCAAACCTTTCTGAATTTTTTATGCAAACCGGGACGCATCCCGACAAAACAAATATTGCTTAAAAGTCCACCGCAAAGACAAACTTCGAAGCCCTTTGTCCTCAACATTCATCAATATTTAAGGCGGTATCCGTTTCATTAAAACGGCTGAAAAGGAAAGTGTTCGTCGAATAACAAGCAACCGCTAATGATGTAATGTGGCGCATTTAAATCCGAACGCAAACGTCCCGTGTGCCCCAATTTACGACTTGCGTCACTCGATTTGGCGGAAAATTTATTGTAAAAAATCGACACAATTCGGCGGAAATTTGGATCTGTTCTGCAGCTTAACAAAAAGGTTGGACCTTTGTAGCTTGTCGTTTGAGGATTTATGCTCGTAAAATATAAAATGGAGCATTGTTTGATAATTATTTGTTCTTCATAAGAGTTTTCTTTAAATTCATTTTCTCAAAGAACGAATCTGCTGTCTTGACATATGTAAGAAAATGATTATGTTTCACAAAGTCTATCCTACGTTTTTAATCAGTTTGTCTATGGTAATAGACTTTGATAATAGTTTGTGTGTTAGTTTTTTAAATATGGTCCAAAATGTTGCATCAAATTCTAATATTACATGAAATTCTTCAAACCAAAATAAAGTTGTGGCCATTTGCTAAACAGTGAAGTTAGGGGCGGGGTAAATCTTTGTTTGAATTAGAAATATTATGTAAAGGCATTTCGGCTGCAACGTTGCCCTGTTTTGCATTAAAAATCGGCTAAATTTAAAAAATACCCAACTATTTGATGATAGGAAAATTTTATTAATTATCAGTCTTTTTTTTACCCTATGTACAATGTCAACGGTTATAGCCACATTGGTAATGATACGTCTACAATAAATAAACATTTTATAACTTTTTTAACGACAACCTGTGCTAAGTTT
Organism: Dastarcus helophoroides; assembly: GCA_028583605.1. Classification (NCBI taxonomy): domain Eukaryota; kingdom Metazoa; phylum Arthropoda; class Insecta; order Coleoptera; family Bothrideridae; genus Dastarcus; species Dastarcus helophoroides. The sequence continues at coordinate 12,949,281 of CM053335.1, read as the reverse complement.
GACCCTGTAAAACCTAAAAGAGTCATTATTGCGTTATTGTTAAAATGTGGTGGATGCGCCGGAATTTGCGTTTAAAAAGGTGTCAATTATTTTTACGTTAAATCTGAATACACCCTAAAAGAGAACTATTTTACACAACTTATTTTAAGTTCCATCATTTTCCAATATTTTCTACGAAGGTACCCAACAAGTATTTCCAGTTTGTAACCTGTAACTTAAAATAATACAAGATCGAAAACTGCACCAACGATTCATTCCAAACACATGATAAGGAAAGGAACTTATTCAGAAATTACAGGCCCGTCAGTATATGCTACAAAATGCTATAGATCAAATCTTCACATTTTTTCGAATTTTCGTATTTTAAAATCTTTTTTCAAGGCGGTATCCGTTTCATTAAAACGGCTGAAAAGGAAAGTGTTCGTCGAATAACAAGCAACCGCTAATGATGTAATGTGCCGCATTTAAATCCGAACGCAAACGTCCCGCGCGCCCCAATTTACGACTTGCGTCACTCGATTTGGCGAAAAATTTATTGTAAAAAAATCGACACAATTCGGCGGAAATTCGGATCTGTTCTCTTGCTTAAAAAAAAAGGTCGGACCTTTGTAGCTTGTCGTTTGAGGATTTATGCTCGTAAAATATAAAATGGAGCATTGTTTGATAATTATTTGTTCCTCCTAAGAGGTTTCTTTAAATTAGGTCGCTTTCATTTTCTCAATGAACGAATCTGATATCTTGACATATGTAAGAAAATGATTATGTTTCACAAAGTCTATCCTACGTTTTTAATCAGTTTGTCTTTGATAATAGACTTTGATAATAATTTGTGTGTTAGTTTTTTAAATATGGTCCAAAATGTTGCATCAAATTCCAATATTACATGAAATTCTTGAAACCAAGATAAAGTTGTGGCCATTTGCTAAACAGTGAAGTTAGGGGCGGGGTAAATCTTTGTTTGAATTAGAAATATTATGTAAAGGCATTTCGGGTGCAACGTTGCCCTGTTTTGCATTAAAATTCGGCTAAATTTAAAAAATACCCAACTATTTGATGATAGGAAAATTTTATTAATTATCAGTCTTTTTTTTACCCTATATACAATGTCAACGGTTATAGCCACATTGGTAATGATACGTCTACAATAAATAAACATTTTATAACTTTTTTAACGACAACCTGTGCTAAGTTTGACCTTTTAACACCTAAAACAGTCATAATTGCGTTATTGTTAAAATGTGGTGGATGCGCCGGAATTTTCGTTTACAACGGTGCTAATTATTTTTACGTTAAATTTGAATACACCCTAAAAGAGAACTATTTTAGACAACTTATTTTAAGTTCCATCATTTTCCAATATTTTATACGAAGGTACTCAACAGGTATTTCCAGTTTGTAATCTGTAACTTAAAATAATGCAAGATCGAAAACTGCACCAACGATTCATTCCAAACATATGATAAGGGAAGGAACTTATTCAGAAATTACAGGCCCGTCAGTATATGCTACAAAATGCTACAGATCAAATCTTCATATTTTTTAGAATTTTCGTATTTTAAAATCTTTTTCTAAGGCGGTATCCGTTTCATTAAAACGGCTGAAAAGGAAAGTGTTCGTCGAATAACAAGCAACCGCTAATGATGTAATGTGCCGCATTTAAATCCGAACGCAAACATCCCGCGCGCCCCAATTTACGACTTGCGTCACTCGATTTGGCGGAAAATTTATTGTAAAAAAATCGACACAATTCGGAGGAAATTCGGATCTGTTCTGTTGCTTAAAAAAAAAAGGTCGGACCTTTGTAGCTTGTCTTTTGAGGATTTATGCCCGTAAAATATAAAATGGAGCATTGTTTGATATTTATTTGTTCTTCCTAAGAGGTTTCTTTGACAAAGGGATTAGGGAATTAATGGGAGAGAGCACTTAAACTCTTTTGTAGGGACATCAAAGGAATTTAAATTGTTCTAAATGTTTGACCGGGTAAAAGACACATAATAAGCTGATTTGAAAATTACATTTCTGAAATAACTACATGCACTGCGAAAGATGGATGTTTCACGACGGGTGCGAACGTTTTGCTTCATTTAAAAAAATAATCTAAAATGTTTTCTCATTACTTCAGTTATTTTGCCACTCTAACTATTTTTTTCTTACTAAAATAATGGTTTTACAATATTCACATTCACTTTGAAATGATCGACGGTCAATGATGTTCAAAAAACTGATTTGTAAAAACATCGACGTTTTAAGATCGATGTTTAATTAAAGTGTTAACATTAAGCAGAAGGATTAAGGGACATAAAAATAATCCCTAATATTTAGGTAATTTTCAAAAGACCACAACTTAAAATAGACTACCAACAATAAAAATAAAAAAAAAGCAAATTAAAGCTCCAATTTCTTTTTTTGAGATTCTGAGTCCAAAATATTTTTAGCTTTAGTTGTCTTTGAGTGTATTTATTAAGGAAACCATTGGCCAAAAATTTGTTACAAATTGCTTATCATTGAAAGGTCCAAAGTTTTCAATATTCTCTCCAGTGGTCTCATCATAAAGCTGTTTTAGATAATTTCAATATAATTACTTACACAATTTTCTACTTAACATTTATTACTAACCCAATAAAAAATATAAAACATATAACAGAATGCAATTCAAATTTATGTGATATTTTTAACCATTGGTGACCATTTCATAAATTAATTCTGCAACATCGACCCTAACAACGATTTTTGAATTGTTCAATTAACATCGTATGTCGTTATCGATGACTCATCCCCATTTTAGGTTTCATCAGAATGCTTAAACCTTCTAATAAAACCTAAACGTCCTAATAAAGTTTAAAAGTGCTATTCCAGGTTTCGTCTCAAATATTTAAAATCCTCTGCTTTTTTCAACGAACAAAAGGTAGCAGTCTGTTGATTTTGTTCCGAAAGAAGAAAATATTTTTGTTTAACAAACCGACCTTTTTTTCGTCGGGATGAAAACAACCGCCGAAAATATTATCGCCTACGGAAAAGAATCCCCCGGAATGTTGGTAAGTCATTAACTTCCCTAATTTTATTTTACCGGCGCCTCCGCTCAATCTCCTGTAAAAACAACTAACTCGGCTGGGAGCTCATAAAAATCAACTGTAAGAATTTCAGACTGGGCGCCCAGTGCTTTTTCGTGGCGTTTGTGAAAGTATTGACAGGATTTAATTGTTTTAAAACCAAATACCAGAAGATTAATTAGCTAATTAACTAATTAGTTAATCGTAATTACGATTAGGTAAATTGTTACAATTTTTTGGCAACAAGTCATTACTTACTACACAAGTGTGAAGACTAGGATAGATACTTACATCAATTTGGTTTTCGTCTTGAATTTTGCCTAATGTTGGGGTCGTTTGGTGTGAAGAGTGTCAGTTCTAATGAAGTTGAAACTAATGATAAGCGATATGCATCTGGAATGTGCGCGGGGATCTAACAAATTGAAAATAAACAAGCTCAAGCCTGTGAATATACATATGCAAATTATCGTATGACTACATTATCCCAAGCAACTTGTCGACCGATCTAAGCCATATATGTTCCCTCTGATAAATGGCGTTGAAAATTAGTGCAGAATTTCACAATTACTTGCTATCAGCTGCATTTAGTGGATGCATTAGGCTGGAAGCGAAATTGGTGCCAAACTTAATTAGGTCTCTTTCATTTTCTCAATGAACGAATCTGCTGCCTTGACATATGTAAGAAAATGATTATGTTTCACAAAGTCTATCCTATCTTTTTAATCAGTATGTTTTTGATAATAGACTTTGATAATGGTCCGAGTGTTAGTTTTATGGTCCAAAATGTTACATCAAATTCCAATAATACATGAACTTCTTCAAACCAAAATAAAGTTGTGGCCATTTGCTAAACAGTGAAGTTAGGGACGGGTTGAATCTTCGTTTGAATCAGAAATATTATGTAAAGTCATTTCGTGTGCAACGTTGCCCTACTTTACATAAAAATTTGGCTGAATTTAAAAAATACCCAACTATTTGGTGCTAGGAAAATTTTATTAATTTTCGGCCTTATTTTGTACTTTATGTACAATCTCAACAATTATAGACACATTGGTAATAATACATCTACAATAAATGAACATTTTATATCTTTCTAAACGACAACTTGTGCTAAGTTTGACCTTCAATACCTAAAACAGCCATCATTGCGTTATTGTTAAAATGTGGTGGATGCGCCGGAATTTTCGTTTACAAAAGTGTCAATTATTTTTACGTTAGATCTGAATATACCCTAAAAGAGAACTATTTTACACAACTCATTTTAAATTCCATCATTTTCCAATATTTTCTACGAAGGTACCCAACAAGTATTTCCACTTCGTAACTTGTAACTTAAAATAATACACGATCGAAAACTGCACCAACGATTCATTCCAAACACAAGATAAGAAAAAAACTTATTCAGAAACTAAAGCCCCGTCAGTATGCTATAAAATGCTATAGATCAAATTTTCACATTTTTTGGAATTTTCGTATTTTAAAATCTTTTTTCTTTACTTTTAAAAAAATTTGTATTTAATTTTTGACTATTTTTCAAAATGTCGACTTCTTTCAAAAAGTTCTAATTTCTTTTTTCAAAACTTCAACTTAAAAAATCCTGATTTTATGTTTTTTTTCAATTTATTTAACATTTCTACGGCCCAGTTTGGAAATATTTTAATTTTTTTATGGTTTGTTGACAATTTTCTAAACAGTTTTTGAAATGCGACTACGTGATATTTAAATTTATTGAAAACGTCACTTCATGATAGTTCACAAATTAAGAGGGTATTTTATTTTACATAGAATAGGAATAATGAAAAATAGGAGACCAAAATTAGATATGGAAAAAATAAAAATTTTGTTTTTTTGATAAATTAGGAAAATATAAAAAAAATATAAAAAGTTGTAGCACGGGACATCGATGTTTCGCTCTCATTTGAGCTCGTCAGCAGTGCATAACATGGAAAGAGAAAATAAGGAAGAAATACCTAAAAATAATTTTTTTTTTAAAATATAAAACAGAGAAATTAAAAAATTTTAACATGAATAGACGTTTCGTCATCAATTTACTGTGTTAAAAATTTTACTGTGTTAAAAATTTAAATATTTGAAGCCCGATCCACAAGAAACAACTACTCCGAGGGCTAATACCCCTTCCGGCATTGAACTACACTTGTGGGTCGAACTTATATGCTCTTGGTGACTACTGTTCCTAACAGCTGAAATCTATTCAGCTTGGTAGTTAGAAGCACTCACCATTTGCGGAATCCGTTCGTTCCGTTAGAGGAATAGGTTTATTCTTCATGGTAGACCCTTATTGACCTTATTGTTTCTTGTGGATAGGGCTTCAAATATTTAAATTTTTAACACAGCAAAATTTTTAACACAGTAAAATTTTTAACACAGTTAATTGATGATGAAACGTCTGTTCATGTTGAAATTTCTTAATTTTCCTTTTTTATATTTTAAAAATTTTTTTTATTTTTAGGTATTTCTTCCTTATATTCCCTTTCCATGTTATGCACTGCTGACGAGCTCAAATGAGAGCGAAACATCGATGTCCCGTGCTACAACTTTTTATATTTTTTTTATATTTTCCTAATTTATCAAAAAAACAAAATTTTTATTTTTTCTATATCTAATTTTGGTCTCCTATTTTTCATTATTCCTATTCTAGGTAAAATAAAATAACCTCTTAATTTGTCTCTAGTGTAAACCCACCTTTCAAATTTCGAGGAAATATTTAAATCTATCGATAATATTTTATCGGCAAGAAAAGAAATTAAAATTCTTTGAAAAATTTGCAATTTTAAGCTAGGATTCAATTAGAAAAATAAAAAAATTGAAACTCAGAATTCTGAGACGAAAAAAATTAAGAATTTGACCAGAAAATCAGTAAAATATTAAGAACAATGCAGAATTCGAGTTTGAAGGCAAAATTTAAAACAAAAAAGATACAGTTGGAAATTTTAACTAGTAAACTTTGAAAAGTATGAAATTTTTAAAATAATTTTCGAGTTTAAAATTGAAATGATAGGAAAAAGAGAACAAAAGTTTGGAGAATTAAAATCAAAGTAAAATAGTTATATAAAAATGAAAAAAAAATATTTTAGAACCACTTTTTTTTTAATTTGAAGTAAAATGAAGAAATTTTAAAATTAAGGCCAAAATGTTGACAAAAAATTTAAATTTTTTAAGTAATGAAATTAGTATTTTAAAATTAAAGTGAAAATCTCCCGAAAAAGCAAAAATGTTAAATATAATGACGAAATTTTGGGGTAAGAAGTACAAATTGATACAGGATATACTCCTTTCGGTATTGCACCGTGTCAAAGAACTACTAAAAGTGTTCGACGTTTCGCCTGCCATCGTAGGGGGCTTTTTTTGCAAATAAAGCATTTTCTAAATCTTGAAATCTCTTTGAAAATAATAAATACTTCAAAAAATTACCGCCATTATGCAAACTTTCGCCTTTTTTTACATAACTAGTTTTTCTATTTACTATTTTTTAATGTTTTTTTTAGGTCGATAATTTAGGGAAAAGATAAATATTTTTTGTGTAAATCCACACTTAAAATTTCGAGGAAACATTTAAATCTATCGATAATATTTTATCGGCAAGAAAAGAAATTAAAATTCTTTGAAAAAGTTGCAATTTTAAGCTAGGATTCAGTTAGAAAAATTAAAAAATTTAAACTCAGAATTCGGAGACGAAAAAAATTAAGAATTTGACCAGAAAATCAGTAAAATATTAAGAACAATGCAGAATTCGAGTTTGAAGGCAAAATTTACAACAGAAAAGTTACAGTTGGAAATTTTAGCCAGTAAACTTTGAAAATTATGAAATTTTTAAAATAATTTTCGAGTTCAAAATTGAAATGATAGGAAAAAGAGAACAAAAGTTTGGAGAATTAAAATCAAAGTAAAATAGTTAATAAAAATGAAAAAAAAAATATTTTAGAACATCTTTTTTAATTTGAAGTAAAATGAAGAAATTTTGAAATTAAGATCAAAATGTTGACAAAAAATTTTAATTTTTTAAGTAATGAAATTACTATTTTAAAATTAAAGTGAAAATTTCCCGAAAAAGCAAAAATGTTAAATATAATGAAGAAATTTTGGGGTAAGAAGTAAAACTTGATACAGGATATACTCCTTTCGGTATTGGACCGTGTCAAAGAACTATTAAAGTGTTCGACGTTTCGCCCGCCATCGTAGGTGGCTTCTTCAGGAACTCTTTCAGAAGAGTTTTGCCTCTGGTATGGTGGACATACTGAATTACCGTGCTCTGGTGTTTTGAAATTGGCCTTTTCATTCTTTCATTTTTGCATGTTCCCTCATATGCTTTTTTTCATTTATTTTTCTTTTCTTTGTTGCTAAAGAAGCCCCCTACGATGGTGGGCGAAACGTCAAACACTTTTAGTAGTTCTTTGACACGGTCTAATCCCGGAAGAAGTATATCCTGAACTGACTTTGGCCTTGGACAGTAAAAATTGATAGTCTAAAAAAAAATAATATTAATAATAAAATTACTTGAGAAACACCAAATTTTTCTAATATTAAATATTTTATATTTTCATATTTTAAAGTGTAATATAAGAAATACTCAAAATACTGACTTAAAGCCGACATAAAGTCAAAGTTCGTAAAACAGTAGCAATTTTCAGAACATTTTTGGTATTACACTCAAAAACTTTTGTGAAAAATTAAAATTTCTTACCTTAAAATTTTCAGTTTTTGCTGAAAAGGTAAACATTAAAATCTCAGTCGAAAATTTAGGAAAATGCTCAAAAATTTGAAATTAAAAAACACAACGAGAAAGTAAAAATAATTATTAAAAAAAACTAAAATTTCAAGTCATTTTCAACATAAAATTTTTGAGAATCCACGTGAGAATTGAAAGTTTAAACTTCAATGCTTGAGACCAGTATTTTCAATCAGTATTATTTTAACAATACCTTTTGAAGTGGAATGTATGAGAAAAACATAAAATTTATAGAAGTAAGTAATTTGTTAGATTAAAAGAGAAATTTCAAAGAAAAAATTTGTGTGTTAAATAAAATTTAAAATAAAAATAATACTTTAAGAAGAATAGATCAAACGTTAAAAGAAAATACTCTGGTTTTTAAAGGTCCTAATGGTAATTCAGAATAACATATGAAAATATCTTAAAGAATTTGGAATATTGACAAAAAAATTAAAATTTTCAGAAATAGGTTAAATCTAAATATTAAGGTTAAAAAATTTAAGCACAAGGAGGCATTTGTGCTAGAAAATTCTGCATTAAAGAAATATTTAATAGAATACAAAGAGAAAAAAAAATTTATCAGAAGAGCCTCCCCAAGTTGGATGACTTAACTTCATTGCGTTTGCGCCCGCGGGGGAGGTCTTGGCCACCTTTGTCATTAATCATAGATAAAATGGTAGAAAGGTTATTGGAGAAACGCCACAAATCATTAACAATTCATGAAGATTAAAAATAAAAAATAATCTGATTTAAAAATCAAATCTGATTGATTTCCTTCAAAGTGGGATTCAAAAATATAGAATTTGCTTGTTTAGAGATCCCATAGATATGTAGATCGTAAATTCTTCTAAATAAACAATTCCTTTATAGGATTAGTTTACAAGGAATTTCAGTAAGAGCAGAAGAATTTTTCAAGTCATAACCCCGGATGAAATTTCTTAATTAGGAACAATCTAGGTGAAATTGCTGCTTGTGTCTTAGCGGCGAACACACTTAACAATGTAATTAGATTAATAGGATGTTGTATAGCTCGTAAAACATGATCATGTTTCAGTAACCATAGAAGCGCATCGTGCAGGTTATATTAAATGGCTGTGTATATTACCCTTTTCACCTTCATCGCGCCTTTCTATTTTCAATAGCTACTTAATGCCTTTTCTCGGCGCAAATAACACCCGCCATTACAAACAACACCTTCAGCGCCTAAACTGAAAGCTTCTAATTAGGGAAGAGTTACTCCGCAGATGATGAATTTGTAGAAGGAACGTGGGTCCCTTTTAAAACTTCAGAAACTAAAAAGTCAAAGGCAGTAGTTAGCCTTAACTATATTTTATTCAATTTTTTTTTCAGTTTAACCCACTCGCAAAGGGTATTTCAATTATGCCTCCAAAGCAAGTAGGATGCAGAAACAAGGATAGATAAGGATGAACTGCCTCCTTAAACAAGGATAGGTTATAATTTTTGGGGAACAAGGATAGGTTATAATTTTTGGGGAACAAGGATAGGTTATAATTTTTGGGGAAACATCCTTTTGGTAACGAGTTCCATAGCTTGGAAGTACTATAAAAAAAGAGCTTTCGTAGACAGAAGCCCTCGCTCTGTCAAGCTGGACCATACAAGAATTTGCTGCCTTCAACTGTTTTGTATGCCTTGGGAATCTTGCCCTTGGGAGGATCAATCCTATTAGTTCCTGCGAGCATCTTCCATAATATATTTTAACATTTTTTATAGTTCTGACAGTTTTATTAGTTCGATTTAGTCAGTAATTATATTGGACATCCGTAAGGACTAGGGTTGCTAACAAATATTTTTGAAAGTAGCGTGGAATCTTTATCATTTCTTGTTGTATTTATTACTAGAGGAGTTAAATAGTTATAAATATTAAAGAAATTTACATAATAAGTAGTTAAAACTTCAAACATTTTCTGAGATAAATATTAGGCATAAATTGATTACCAAAGCACTGAGAATTGATGGCAAAAGAAACGTCTGTAGAGATAATATTGTGTCGGTTGTTTTCAGTCAAACTATTAGTTATTTAACTTTCATGTTGTATTAGTAAAACTACATAATTTAATATTGAAACATTTGGTTCAAATCGATCGATACGTGAACCTTGAACATCAAGTTCATATAGCAAACTTATAAGCAATTTCAAATTTGGTGTCAAGCTTTATGTATCCAACAAATCGAGTAAACCGATAGCTAGTAATTGTAAACTTCTGAGGTAACTTCTAAGTCCTTTTATCGCAGGAAATATGCATGGCTTAAAATTGCTTGCCTTCAAGTAATTTGGGTCAATTTGTGCGCAATAATGTCACTTCTAGAGCAAGCATTGCTCAAAAGTAGAATATATTTTGTTTTTAGTTTGATTCTCACCACAAATAGAGGCTGCATATGATCATTTGTTTGCCCTTTCAGACCATTTACATCAGAATTATGCACAGTTGATATTAATTCCAAATACTACTAGCATCAAGTCCTGCAAAACATTAAATAAATTCAATAACACCTTCAAAAGCATGCAGAATTTCCGAGTGCGATAAAACGTCGAAACATTTCTTAAAATTTCAACTATTTTCTTTAACATTCTACTTTAAGATTAGTCAGTGGATTTGTGGTATATTTTTCATGGTTCAGCCAGCTGTTCATTAAAGCAATTCCAATATAAGTTTGACCTTTAACACCTACAAAAGCATTTATTGCGTTATTGTTAGAATGTGGTGGATGCGCCGGGATTCGCATTTACAAAGGTGTCGATTATTTTTACGTTAAATCTGAATACACCCTAAAAGAGAACTATTTTACACAACCATTTTAAATTTCATCATTTTCTAATATTTTGTACGAAGGTACCCAACAAGTATTTCCACTTTGTAACTTGTAACTTAAAATAATTCAAGATCCAAAACTGTTCCAATGATTCATTCCAAACAAAAGATAACGAAGGAAACTTATTCAGAAATTGCAGGCCCATAAGTGTATGCTATAGAATCCTATAGATTATACATAAAATGGTAGATATCTATTAAAGAAACGCTGTCGATCAAGGAACATCAAACATTTTCAAAATTTGGACTTTTGTTAATTTTTAACTTTTTTTATCAACAAATTCGTCTATTTCTTGAACTTGCAACCTTTTATAAAATCCAAAATTAGTTGATAATTTCTATATTTAACAAAAATAATTTTGAAATCAGTTTAAATTTCCAACATTTATAAAAAAATTCAAAATTTTTAAAAATTCTTAATTTTTCCAAAGGTCCAACTGTATTTGAAAATCTTACATTTATTTGACAATTTTAACTTTTTATTGACATTTTTAAATTGAATGAAAATTTCCCCATTTTCAAAATTCCGACTTTTTTCAAAATATCCATATTTTTTCAAGTCTGTCTACTTTGTAAAATTGTGACTTTTTTTACAAATTGTATGTTTTGAAAATAATTTTTATGAAAGGCTTTGCAAATGACGCATCTTTTACATGTACAATTTTCAAAAAAATTATCGATTTTGTTAAAAATTTGTAGTTTGTTGAAAATTTCATATTTTGATCAAAAATTTCAAACTCTTTTTCCTAACATTCTACTTTAAGATTCGTCAGTGGATTTGTGGTCTATTTTTCATGGTTCAGCCAGCTGTTAATCAAAGCAATTCCAATATAAGTTTGACCTTTAACACCCACAATAGCATTTATTGCGTTATTGTTAAAATGTGGTGGATGCGCCGGGATTCGCATTTACAAAGGTGTCAATTATTTTTACGTTAAATCTGAATACATCCTAAAAGAGAACTATTTTACACAACCATTTTAAATTTCATCATTTTATAATATTTTGTACGAAGGTACCCAACAAGTATTTCCACTTTGCAACTTGTAACTTAAAATAATTCAAGATCCAAAACTGCACCAACGATTCATTCCAAACAAAAGATAACGAAGGAAACCTATTCAGAAATTGCAGGCCCATAAGTGTATGCTATAGAATCCTATAGATTATACATAAAATGGTAGATAGCTAATAAAGAAACGCTGTCGATCAGGGAACATCAAACATTTTCAAAATTTGGACTTTTGTTAATTTTTAACTTTTTTTATCAACAAATTCGTCTATTTCTTGAACTTGCAACCTTTTATAAAATCCAAAATTAGTTGATAATTTCGATATTTAACAAAAATAATTTTGAAATCAGTTTAAATTTCCAACATTTATAAAAAAATTCAAAATTTTTAAAAATTCTTAATTTTTCCAAAGGTCCAACTGTATTTGAAAATCTTAACTTTATTTGACAATTTTAACATTTTATTGACATTTTTAAATTGAATGAAAATTTCCACATTTTCAAAATTCCGACCTTTTTCAAAATATCCATATTTTTTCAAGTCTGCCTACTTTGTAAAATTGTGACTTTTTTTACAAATTGTATGTTTTGAAAATAATTTTTATGAAAGGTTTTGCAAATGACGCATCTTTTACATGTACAATTTTCAAAAAAATTATCGATTTTGTTAAAAATTTGTAGTTTGTTGAAAATTTCATATTTTGATCAAAAATTTCGAACTCTTTTCCCTAACATTCTACTTTAAAATTCGTCAGTGGATTTGTGGTATATTTTTCATGGTTCAACCAGCTGTTAATTAAAGCAATTCCAATATAAGTTTGACCTTTAACACCTACAATAGCATTTATTGCGTCATTGTTAAAATGTGGTGGATGCGCCGGGATTTGTATTTACAAAGGTGTCAATTATTTTTACGTTAAATCTGAATACAGCCTAAAAGGGAACTATTTTACACAACCATTTTAAATTTCATCATTTTATAATATTTTGTACGAAGGTACCCAACAAGTATTTTTACTTTGCAACTTGTAACTTAAAATAATTCAAGATCGAAAACTGCACCAACGATTCATTTCAAACAAAAGATAACGAAGGAAACTTATTCAGAAATTGCAGGCCCATAAGTGCATGCTATAGAATCCTATAGATTATACATAAAATGGTAGATATCTATTAAAGAAACGCTGTCGATCAAGGAACATCAAACATTTTCAAAATTTGGACTTTTGTTAATTTTTAACTTTTTTTATCAACAAATTCGTCTATTTCTTGAACTTGCAACCTTTTATAAAATCCAAAAATAATTGATAATTTCGATATTTAACAAAAATAATTTTGAAATCAGTTTAAATTTCCAACATTTATAAAAAAATTCAAAATTTTTAAAAATTCTCAATTTTTCCAAAGATCCAACTGTATCTGAAAATCTTAGCTTTATTTGACATTTTTAACTTTTTATTGACATTTTTAAAGTGAATGAAAATTTCCCCATTTTCAAAATTCCGACTTTTTTCAAAATATCCATATTTTTTCAAGTCTGCCTACTTTGTAAAATTGTGACTTTTTTTACAAATTGTATGTTTTGAAAATAATTTTTATGAAAGGCTTTGCAAATGACGCATCTTTTACATGTACAATTTTCAAAAAAATTATCGATTTTGTTAAAAATTTGTAGTTTGTTGAAAATTTCATATTTTGATCAAAAATTTCGAACTCTTTTCCCTAACATTCTACTTTAAGATTCGTCAGTGGATTTGTGGTCTATTTTTCAAGGTTCAGCCAGCTGCTAATTAAAGCAATTCCAATATAAGTTTGACCTTTAAACCTACAATAGCATTTATTGCGTTATTGTTAAAATGTGGTGGATGCGCCGGGATTTGTATTTACAAAGGTGTCAATTATTTTTACGTTAAATCTGAATACATCCTAAAACAGAACTATTTTACACAACCATTTTAAATTTCATCATTTTATAATATTTTGTACGAAGGTACCCAACAAGTATTTCCACTTTGTAACTTGTAACTTAAAATAATTCAAGATCGAAAATTGCACCAACGATTCATTCCAAACAAAAGATAACGAAGGAAACCTATTCAGAAATTGCAGGCCCATAAGTATATGCTATAGAATCCTATAGATTATACATAAAATGGTAGATATCTATTAAAGAAACGCTGTCGATCAGGGAACATCAAACATTTTCAAAATTTGGACTTTTGTTAATTTTTAACTTTTTTTATCAACAAATTCGTCTATTTCTTGAACTTGCAACCTTTTATAAAATTCAAAATTAGTTGATAATTTCGATATTTAACAAAAATAATTTTGAAATCAGTTTAAATTTCCAACATTTATAAAAAAATTCAAAATTTATAAAAATTCTCAATTTTTCCAAAGGTCCAACTGTATTTGAAAATCTTAACTTTATTTAACAATTTTAACTTTTTATTGACATTTTTAAATTGAATGAAAATTTCCCCATTTTCAAAATTCCGACTTTTTTCAAAATATCCATATTTTTTCAAGTCTGTCTACTTTGCAAGAAGAATGCAATCTAGACTACAAATTTATGCAGCCCTCCAGGCGTGTATAGTGAATCATAGGTAGCTGAACTACCAACAGTTGAAACACTGCCACTTAGCGAAGCGGTTGCTCTCTAGGAGAGTTACCAGAAGACAAGGATTCTATAATGCACAGACCAATAGGTTTGAACATTTATTAGATTCGAAGTTTGGAAACCAAATAACGAGACGAGATTCAACAAGATCGAAACCGGTATTTGGTTTCCAAAGTTCGAATCTAATAAATGTTCAAACCTATTCGTCTGTGCATTATAGAATCTGTCTACTTTGTAAAATTGTGACTTTTTCACAAATTGTATGTTTTGAAAATAATTTTTATAAAAGGCTTTGCAAATAACGCATCTTTTGCATGTACAATTTTCAAAAAAAATTATCGATTTTGTTAAAAATTTGTAGTTTGTTAAAAATTTCATATTTTGATCAAAAATTTTAAACTATTTTCCCTAACATTCTACTTTAAGATTCGTCAGTGGGTTTGTGGTATATTTTTCAGGGTTCAGTCAGCTCTTAATTAAAGCAATTCCAATATAAGAATCTCTCTCTATTTATGTATGTGAAATATGAGTTATTGGGGCCCCGCAGGGGTTTTAATAATTCTCGCTCCGCCCCCTTGAGCAAACAGACTAGTCCCGTGGAGAGCTCATATAGCAGGAATCGAAATGAACACTGCAGGAAAGACGACAGATGCAATAAAATGCAATATTGCCTAAAGCCGATAGCTCCTGCATACAAAGAATTATTATATCTATACGCCAAGGATCTCGTGTGACATATATGAGGTAGTTTAAAAGTCTTGTGTTTTCCGAAACGCTCGGATAAAAATGGAAAATATCAAAAAGGCTCCGCTCGAGATAAAGGTTAAGACGTTGAATTTTCAACCTATTTCCTGCACTTGCACGAACGTTTCATTTCCTGCAGTGTGATTTCTCCTAGAGAAAAATAATCCTTGAACGCAGCTCTCGAAAATCCTTTCTTGTGTTTTATTCACGAACCGTTCACCAAATTACCAATCAGGGCTAATACGTGAAACTCCGCTGAATAAGTAAAATGCGGAATTTTAAACATGTTTCGCTTATAAATTGTAAATGCATCCTTCATACATTTAATTATCCATGCATTTCAAATTATTAACGAGGAAATTAGACACCCTACTGATTAATCCAAATTGATTTAAACACTGCCGAAATTGAGCACCCTCTTTTAGGAATTAGAAACTGAGAGGATATTTTTTTAAATATTAGAGAAATAACAATAAGTTAAATTTACGTTTTAAACAAAAAATATCTTTCCCTAGAACTTAATTGAGACAGTTGTTAAAGAAATTCCAATGAAAAATAAATACCTGGACTAATATAAGATACTTTTTTTGAACAATTTTTGACGCAAAAATTAAAGACTTATTTCCAACTTCTGCGCTACATCACTTACGGAAGAACGTCTTACGTTTCAAATGATATTAAAATTGGGAAACAGTATAGTTAACACTCAAAGAAGTAATACGACTCATTAACATCTCGATCACAAAATTCAACTTTCTACTAATCTTCCAAATTTCCCAATTTTCCAATTCTCTCAAAAGTTTTAAAAAAATCCGGCGCATTCACCATATTTTTGAAGTGGGTGTTTTAGATAATAAAATCCTTCGTTGCTTTTAAACAAATATATTGAATATTTAATCAAATTTTTGATGCAACAATTTGTTAATTAATCCCAAGAATAAATTAGCACCGAAAGCGCTGTTACATTAATTTGGAAATCGATATTTGACCAACGTTTCAGTTAAACAATGACTTCTATCTCACTAAGCGTGTGAACATTAACCGACGAGACGTAAGTGGCGCTTCATTCTGTCTTATTTAATAAAAGCTAATTAACTAGATACAGAAACTTTCCTGTATACAACAAAAGTACGATCGAATAAGTTTTCAGCAAACTAAGAGATATTCTCAAATGTTTGTATGTAATTTTATGGTTTTATGTACTTTCCGTTATACTAAAATCAGCAAACTAAAGTATAACATGTAAAATTATTGGGAAGGGGATGTGAAAAGTTGTGTAAACTCTTCAAAAGGCGAAGTTTGCTGCAAATTACAATGAGTTTCTCGCGTATTTGCTTAAAGTTAAAGACTTATTTCCAACTTCTGCGCTACATCGCTTTCGGAAGAACGTCTTACGTTTCAAATGATATTAAAGTTGGGAAATAGAATAGTTAACACTTAAAGAAGTAATACGACTCATTAAGATCACGATCACAAATTTTAATTCTATACTAATCTCCCCGATTATCCAATTCTCTCAAAAGTTAAATAGAAACTCCGGCGCATTCACCATATTTTTGAAGTGGCTGTTTTAAATAATAAAATTCTTCGTTGCTGTTCAATAAATATAGTGATTAGTAACATTTTTTATCGAAACACGTTAATTTTAAAATAATCTCCCAAATTCTCCAATTATCCCAAAAGTTTAAAAAGAAATTCTGGCGCATTCACCATATTTTTGAAGAGGCTGTTTTAGATAATAAAATACTTCTTTGCTGTTAAATAACTCTATTGATTAGTAACATTTTTTATTGAAACGCGTTAGAGCAACCTTTGTTTTGTTTTTTAATCTTTTTTGGTTTCAGGAAACAAGATTTGTATTTCAATTTTTGAAGATAACCAAGGATGAGTCCGTTTCACCAAAAACAATAAATAAACTGGATGTAAGTTCGGTAATGTCAGGCAGTTTTTTCTACATTCAGGTGAATTGTAAAACGACGACTGATATTTTCTTTGCGAGCTTAAAATTAATTGTTTATCATGATCTCGTTTAATAGGAATATTTTTCATATTTATGTAGGGTTTCAAATAGTCGTCATAAACAAAACAAAAAAAATTGAATACAAAATTGTAATTAGAGACGCATGACAGAAGGTAAAAACGTCAACGTATTTTTTCGGTGGGTTTCCACTTAATTATTTAAGAAGCAAAATGATTATGTCCAGTCTAACATTGTATCCTTGAATTGAATTAACTCGTTTCCTGATGAAGTGCTTTTCTTTTATTAACCCGTGACCTGTAATCATCCCTAAACAACAAAGAAATTTTACATTTATGTATTATTATTTGTGTATTTTTTTTTTTCATATTTTTCATCAATTTTAAGCAAAATTTTGGAGGCAAAACAAACTTAACATCGGCGTTTTTTATATGGATTTGACCTTCACGAAGATTTATGTATGTGTTGCCCCCATTTATATGTTAAAATTATCACTTATTTATGTTAAAGTTTTCAGTTTTATATGTCAAAGTCTCCAGTATTCAACTAAAGAATTTTCATCATTAAACTTCAGCGTGTTATGTATAGAACTTCACAAATCTCAATATGCTGCTTTAAAATGATATATTTATTATGAACCACATATCCATATCATGGCACATTTCCATATTAAACCTAAAATTTTTTAACATCATTTTCAACATTAAACGTTAAATAAATTGAAAAAAACATTAAACGTTTTCATTATTAAAGGTCAACGTACTCATTGCGAAACCTAAAAGCTTCTAATGATTAGCTTTAAAGTTGTCAGCAGCAAACATAAAAGTTTCGAATAAAACGCTTCTAATGGTTAGCTTTAAAGTTTTTAACAGCAAACATAAAAGTTTCGAATAAAACGCAATCGCTGCGAAGATTACAAAATTTTAATATTAAAACAATTAATTTTTATTCTTCAGCATATTATTGTTCACCATTATACTGTAACAAAAGGTAATTATAAAGTTAAATTGGGAATTTTCTAGAAAATTGGATAAGAGGAAGCGGCCGCCATAATAAATCAAACGGCAGAAATTTTGGCAAGGGATAAGCCTTATCGGTTGGATTTTTCTAGAACCCGAAGTGGGACATGTATAAGGCGGTCGCTTTTCCTTCAGTTAGTTAGAGAGTTAGTTAGAAGTCAATAAATAAGTTAGTTAGTTAGACAGTTGTAGTTTTCGAGTTCAGTTTTGAAATAGAGTGGTTACAATTCACCAAGTGTTAATCATTTCAACCGATAAGGCGCACCAACCGGTGTCAGAAGTGGAATCAAGGATGGAGCCATCGAGGAGTCTAATAGTCCATGGTCTTCCCCTGTAGTCTTGCCTACAAAGAAGGACGGGTCAACAAGATTCTGTATCGACTACCGGAAATTAAACGACGTCACTAAGAAGGACAGCTTTCACTTGCCAAGGATTTTATTATAGGACCTCAAAGTTTTGCTTGCTAAGATTATTCTTTATTAATTCTAAAGTTTTTATGTTAAAACTTTACAGTTTTCATGATAAAACTTTAAAGTTTTCATGATAAAACTTAAAAGTTTTCATGTTAAAACTTTACAGTTTTCATGATGAAACTTCAAAGTTTTCATGATAAAACTTAAAAGTGTAAAAGTTTCATGCTGAAATTTCAAAGTTTTTAATATGAAACGTACCGTATTCGTTTCTAAACTTTAAAGTTTTGATGATGAACTTTTAAAATTTTCACGACAAAACACGTTTTCTTGTTTTCATGTACATTCATTGAAATTTTCATAATAAAACTTCAAAGTTTTCATTTTAATATTATTCAATACCAAACTTTAAAGTTTTTATGGCCAAACTGTAGAATTTTGGTAAAAAAATCTTTTAAGTTTTTATGGCCATACTTTAGAATTTTTATGAAAGAAAATTTGAAAATTTAAGATTATCATGATAAAAAAGCAAAGTGTTCATGATGAAATTTCAAAGTTTTCGTGGCAAAGAAGGTTTTACACCTTTACCAGTGCTTTAATGAAACTTCAGAGTTTTTATGACGAAATCTCAAAATTTTTACAATGAAATTTCAAAATCTTCATGATAAACTTTTCGTAATAAAACTTTAAAGGTATTTATAAAAGAACTTAAAGGTTTTGTATATGTGACTGCAGGGATTTGATGATGAAACGTCATGGTTTTTACAACATTAGAGTTTCGAAAATGAGCGTTAGGAGTTTTGAAGATAAAGCTTTAAGATTTTCTCGATATTTCAAAATTTTTTGAAAAAAAGTCAGTTTTCAAAATTTAACTTTAAAACTTGCATAATGAATCTTTCAAAGCTTCATGATAAACCTTTCAAGTTTTCGTGAAAAAACTTTCAAATTTTCATGAAAAAAAACTTTCAAATTTTTATGACAAAATTCAAATGTTTTTGTGATGAGACTGATGATGAGAAAACTTCGTAGTTTTCACGACAAAATCTCAAAGTTTTCACGATAAATATTTAAGGTCTCCATAATAAAACTTTACAGTTTTCAGGACAAAATCCCAAAATTTTCATCAGCCTCAAAGTATTGATGATAAGGTTTCGAAAGTTTTATGACAACATTTTAAAGATTTCATGAGGAAAATTCATACTTATCATGTTAAAACTTAAAAGCTTTCATAATAACTTTTTGAAATTAATCATGAGAGAACTTTAAAGTTTTCATGATGAGGCTGTAAAGTTTTGATGAGAAAACCTTATAGTTTTCACGACAAAACTTTAGAATTTTTATGATGAATATTCAAGGTCTCCATAACGAAACTTCAAAATTTTCACGACAAAATTCCAAAATTTCTATTACCTTCAGAGTATTGATGATAAGGTTTTGGAAGTTTTGTGACAACGTTTTAAAGATTTCATGATGAAAATTTATAGTTTTTATGATAAAACTTAAAAGCTTTCATGATAAATTTTTAAAATTAATCATGAGAGAACTTAACAGTTTTCATGATAAGACTGTAAAATCTTGATGAAGAAGCTTCATAGTTTTCACAACAAAACTCCACAGTTCTTATGACAAACATTTAAGTTTTCCATAATGAAACTTCAAAGTTTTCATAACAAAATTCCAAAATTTTCATCAGCATCAGTGTATTGATGATTAGGTTTCGGAATATTTATGACGAAATATTAAAGTTTCTTTGATGAGAATCTATAGTTTCCATTATAAAACTTAAAAGTTTTCATGATAAAATTTTGAAATCAATCTTCAGGGAAATTAATAGTTTTCATGATGACACTGCAGAGCTTTGATGAGAAAACTTCATAGTTTTCACCACAAAACTTTAGAGTTTTTATGATGAACATTCAATGTCTTCATAATGAAACTTCAAAGTATTCATGACAAAATTCCAACATTTTTATCAGCCTCAGAGTATTGGTGATGAGGTTTCGGAATATTTATGACGAAATATTGAAGTTTTTATGTTGAGAATTCATAGTTTTTATTATAAAACTTTCATGATAAAATTTTAAAATTAATCTTCAGAGCAATTAACAGATATAATGAGACTGAAGAGTTTTGAAGAGAAAACTTCATAGTTTTCACGACAAATCTTTAGAGTTTTCATGATAAACATTTAAGGTCTCCATAATGAAACTTCAAAGTATTCATGACAAAATTCCAAAGTTTTTATTAACCTCAGAGTATTGGTGATGAAGTCTCGGAATTCTTTTGACAAAATGTTAAAGTGTTCATGATGAAAATTCATAGTTTCCATGATAAAACTTGAAGATTTTTATGATAAAATTTTGAAATTAATCATAGGAGAACTTAAAAGTTTTCATAATGAGACTACAGAGTTTTGACGAGGAAACTTCATAGATTTTACCACAAAACTTCAGAGTTTTCATGATGAATTTTTAAGGTCTCCATAATAAAACTTGAAAATTTTCATGAAAAAATTTTAAATTTTTCATCAGGTCCGGAGTATTGATGATCAAGTTTTGGAATTTTTATGACAAAATTTTAAAGTTTTCATGATGAAAATTCATAGTTTCCATGACAATACTTAAAAGTTTTCATGATGAAATTTTGAAATTAATCATGAGAGAACTTGAAAGTTTTCATGATGGAACTTTAGAATTTTAAGTATGAAACTTCAAAGTTTTTGCGAGGAAAGTTCAAAGTTTTTATATTAACCCTTTGGAGTGTTGGAAACTTAAAGATGAAACCTTAAAGTTTTAATAATGAAACTTTTTTTTATGATAAAAATTAAAAGTTTTTATGATAAAAATTAAAAGTTCCTATGATAAAAATTAAAAGTTTTAATGATGAAACTTTGACGTTTTTATGATGAAATTTTAAAGTTTTCATGATAAGACTTTAGAGCTCTGATCACGAAATCTCAAAGTTACTACCACGAAACTTAGTCTTTATAAAAAAAGTTTTTATGACGAAATTCCAAAATGTTCATCAGCTTTAGAGTATTGATGATGAAGTTTCTGAATTTTTATGACAAAATTTTAAAGTTTTTATGATGAAAATTCATAGTTTCTATCATAAAAGTTAAAAGTTTTTATGATAAAATTTTAAAATCAATCATGAGAGAACTTAAAAATTTTCATGATGAGTCTTTAGAGTTTTAAAGATGAAACTTTAGAGTTTTCGCGACGAAACTTTAAGGTTTTCATATTAGTACTTTGCAGTTTTAAAGATAGAACTTAAAAGTTTCCATAAAGAAACTTCAAAGTTTTTATGAGTTTTGATGAGAAAACTTCATAGTTTTCATGATGGGGTTTTAGAGTTTTAAAAATGAAACTTTAGAGCTTTCGCGACGAAACCTCAAGGTTTTTTATATCAAGACTTTGCAGTTTTAAATATGAAACTTAAAAGTTTCCATGAAAAAACTTCAAAGTTTTTACAATAAAAATTCAAAATTTTCATGACGAAATTTTAACATTTTCATTAGCTTCAGAGTATTGATAATGAAGTTTCGGAATTTTCATGACGAAATTTTAAAATTTTTATGATGAAAATTTATAGTTTTTATCATAAAAGTTAAAAGTTTTCATAATAAAATTTTGAAATTAATCATGGGAGAACTTAAAAATTTTCATGATAATACTTTAAAGTTTTAAAGATGAAACTTTAAAGTTTTCGTGACAAAACTTCAAAGTTTTCGTGACAAAACTTTAAAGTTTTCATGATGAAAATTCATAGTTTCCATCATAAACCTTAAAAGTTTTCATGATACACTGAAGGTAATCATGAGAGAACTTAAAAATTTTCATGATAATACTTTAATGTTTTGAAGATGAAACTTTAAAGTTTTCGTGACAAAACTTCAAAGTTTTTGTGACAAAACTTTAAAGTTTTCATGATGAAAATTCATAGTTTCCATCATAAAACTTAAAAGTTTTCATGATACATTGAAGTTAATCATGAGAGAACTTAAAAATTTTCATGATAAGACTTTAAAGTTTTAAAGATCAGACTTTAAAGTTTTCATGACGAAACTTCAAAGTTTTCATATGCAGACTTTGGAGTCTTAAAGATGAAACCAAAAAGTTTCGATGATGAAAGTTTAAAGTTTTTATTAAGACAATTCAAATTTTTCATGATGAAACTTTGACGTTTTTATGATGAAAATTCATAGTTTCCATCATAAAACTTAAAAGTTTTCATGATACATTGAAGTTAATCATGAGAGAACTTAAAAATTTTCATGATAAGACTTTAAAGTTTTAAAGATCAGACTTTAAAGTTTTCATGACAAAACTTCAAAGTTTTCATATGCAGACTTTGGAGTCTTAAAGATGAAACCAAAAAGTTCGATGATGAAAGTTTAAAGTTTTTATTAAGACAATTCAAAGTTTTCATGATGAAACTTTGACGTTTTTATGATGAAATTTTAGTTTTCATGACTTCAGACTTCTGATTACGAAATCTCAAAGTTTCTACCACGAGACTTAGTCTTTATAACAAAAATTCAATATTTCCCCCATGAAACTTTAAAGTTTTCATGGTAAAACGTTAAGGTTTTCATGGTAAAATTTTAAAGTTTTCACGACGAAGTTTCAAAGTATTTATGATGAAATTTCAAAGTTTTTATTTTTAAATTTCACGTCAATTTAAAATGTCACATGCTATTTTAGCTGCCAGTGCAACTTTTACGTTTAAAATTCACGATTATTATTTAATTTTACATATTTTATTAATCAATATTGGACCTTTTATTATAAAACTTTAAAGCTTTCACTATTCAACTTTGCATTACTGTGCAAGTAGCATACAACCTAGACCACTACTGTGGTCTACTTGTGTACATACTTGCAAAGTGTACGGTGGATCTTACGTAGCCCAGCTTCAAGGAGTTGAACCGCAAACGCTTAGCAAAGCGGTTTCCCTCTAGAAAAGTCCCAGAAGACCAGATTCTAGCCTACAGACCTATAGGTTTGAACATTTATCAAATTCGACGTTTGGAAACCAAATACTAGTTTCGATCTTATTTAATCTCATCAATTTCAGCTGACGATTTTATTACCAAATTTTGGACTTTTTGTTATGAAAACTGAAACTTTTAATCAATAACATTTACACTCATTATGGTACTATATGGTATATATATGGTATTAGCTGAGTGTCCTACATGAATTGAAGTTTGAGAATTTAAGAAGCGACGAATTTCAGGCAAACTTTTTTACTACTTTATATTTTTTGTTATGAAACTATTTTTATTGAACTTTAGTTTATTGGAAAAAAAACAATAATCACGATTTACTCTACCAGTAGTAGTCTTATAATCACGTTAACAATATTTAAGTAACTCGACGCCAGCTTTTACCAAAATCCCATTCAATTTCTCCTCTTAATAAGCGTCCACTAGCCCAAATTGGATTTGGGTTTACAAAACAGGTAAAAAATATCGAATGACCTAGCGTCGAAATCGGATCTTTCGCAACAAGGTTGACGCCCCTAGGAAGCGGGTGGACGAAATCAAAGAAGTACATCTAGAAAAATGACACCGCTTGTCAGCGGGATCTTTGTCGGTTTATTTATTTGAAAATGTGCGGTTTGGAAGACACATGTATCCGATCGCTTTTCCCCTCCTTGTAAAAACGCATTTATTATCCCGGAGGATCAGCATTTAAGCGCCGCTGAAAGACGAGCAATCATCGAATGTGTGATGGGAGAAAATAAACGAGTCTTAAGGATTAGGTTTTTAAAATTTAGGGTGCAGTTTTGTATGACCCCAGATGAGTTCAGAAGCTTGAGATCACAGACTCAAATTTCAAAAAAAAAGGGAAATTAAACTTTTTTGATTGTTAACATTTCCATTATACTTATATTTATATTATTAGGCGTTCCACGATTTACAGAATTCAAATAATTTGGATTTTTAGCACGTTTATTTAAGAGAACAACTCAACAATTTATTTGTATAATCGTAGAAGTAACCCACTTAGGGTGTGATTGCTGGCTTATATTGGTATTCTACACATACTAGAATATTAGATATCTGAAAGTCTAACGCACAATTACGTATCTTTATAATGGTCTAATAATAGCCGTAGAAGTAACCCACTTAGGGTGTGACTGCAGGCTTGGTATTGGTATTCCACACATATTAGAATATTCGATATCTGAAAGTCTAACGCAAAATTACGTATTTTTTAAAGGTCAACTGGTCTACTGGCAGTCTGCAGGATTGCCTAATTTTTTTTATGTTTAATTTGCACCTTTACACGAGTCAGCTGAACATTTTTATGCCAGTGGATTCAGTTGTTTCTAAAATTGATTTAGTTACAGAAATTTATTCAGTACGTTTATATTCTAATATGAAATGACAGTTTGATGGTGTCCGTTAATTAATTTTCATTTGAAACGCAGTTGCATATTTATTGAATAAAGTTATGTTATTTAATTAAACAGTCAAAAGCTTTGTTTGTTATGCAAATAGTTTGATTATATTTGAGATCGACTTTGTACAAAATTTTTTAATTTAATTATTATAAAATGAATGAATACAAATGGAAAATTTATTCATAACATTTATACAAGTTTTCCACCCCCTAATCCAGATACTTTATTCACTGTAAAATTCTACGTTAGCCAATTTTACGTTTGTTGTTTTCTACCAAGTTGAACAACAATTATTCAGGGTATGCATCCAGTCATGAAGAAAATCCACCCAAGTGTATCAGTAAACAGAAAACCGCACAAGACAGAACAACAAACTGACTATGTTTAATAAAGCCATCTCATTTGTAGCTCGAGACAACGGCAAACCATAATTGCGATTTGGCGAACTTTCTCATCGACAAACTATACATGCGACCGCAAAACCTCCAGGGGCGCATTCGAGGCAACATGTCTTCAATACAAAGCACTCTCTTCGACGTATATTGTGAAGAAGACCCCCACCAGGTGCGGTAAAACGCAAATAACACAGAAAATGGATTGTTTGCTTTCTTATAGCCGACTGGCATTGTTTCCTTGCTCAGGTAAGAACACGTCTATTGAGTCGTTTAACGAAATCTAATGCGACCTGACATTATTTGATTTCAGGTACACATCTGCCGGTTCCCCTTTTGTAACGTTCAATATTTGGGGATCCAGATCAAACATCTTTAAAGTTTAATTACCGGAAAATATTGTAATATGGATGGCACTCTTCCAGATATTGCTCAAATACGTATATTAAACATCGACGTTGTTGATATTTCATAACCCTTGTAGATATAATCTTCCTTACAAGACAATCCCTTGAAAGAAATAACTCCTAACTTTCACGAACATTTTTTCAAATTAATCTTTCACCATCTTTTCTAGTACCCTAAAACGAAGAACCCGTATCTCTCTGAAAATGATAGCTTGGCTATCGAAACCCATTAGAGAGTTTTTCTTTCTTGGTTTCAGGGGACAAGATTTGTATTTTAATTTTTGAAGACAACCAAAGACCAGTCAGTTCCACCAAATCCTTTCTAGTGCCTTCAAATATCAAAAAAGACTGACGCAAAAGTTGAAAAAATCCCCCTTTTGAAAATGGCTTTATTGAAAATACTGACTTTTTCCAGGAATTTTAACATTTCTTGCATATTTTGCTTTTTTTCGAAATATTCTATTTCTTAAAAACTGGTATCGAGAAGCTAAAACAAATGTAATTCAGGACGACTCAACAGGGATCTCAAAGTTAAAAAAAAATCTATTTCTGTTTGAAAGTGTCGACTCTTTCAAGAAAGGTTTATCGACTTACACAAATTTTTAAAAATTTCGACCTTTTTCTAAATTTTTGTTTTTGAATATATTGAGTTTCTGTCAAAATTATGACATTTTCTCTGCTTTTTTATATATCTACTTTTTTTTGGTGGAACGGACTAGTCCTTGGTTATCTTTAAAAATTAAAATACAAATCTTTTCCCCTGAAACCAAAAAAGATTTAAAAACACAACAAAGGTTGCTCCAACGCGTTTCGATGGCCAAACTGTGATCTTCAGAGAGATACTGATTTAGATAAAAAATGGGGAAATGTTAACTCTTTCTAGCTTGTCAGCCAGTGGCGGCTGGTCTTAAAGAGCGCAAGAGCGCGCGCTTCTCGTGAAATGTGCGATCTATTCTTTTCTTTTTAATGTAAAAGACTTGGATTTATCAAATTTTTAAACACAAAATAATGACCTACTACACATAATAATACTTGTAAATGACTTGGAATCAAATACACCAACGTTTGATTCCGTTATACATATTAAATATTATAAGGAAATTTTAAATGGTGCGCGCAGAATTATGCACTTAGCGTGGCTGCCGTGCGATGCCTATCAACGGTCTTCACGGGATACGGAGAAATAAACTACAGACCACCACGTTAAAGCTAGCCCGGGGTACGCCGCTCTGCGCATGTGCGATATTGCCAAATGGTGAGTACGAGTCAGAGTTTGGAGTGTGTAGTTACGTTTATGATGCTAAATGCGCAGGTCCCGGCTGATCTGATTGCGATTGCTAATTGTGCCGCTTCCAGGCCTAACTGCCAATAGTACCGCTATTCACAAAGAGATAGCCGTACCCATTCTAGGGTCTAATTATTCATTTATAGATTTGGATTTTAAACAATTTTTTTGAGAAAGTAATAAAGACTTTATTTCTTTAAAAGATCGTAGAGCGGATTTTTTTAAAAAAAATTTTTTTTGTGTTTTTGTAGAGTTTAATTTGAACCTTGTAATAAAATATATTTTATTTTCAAATGCAGTTTTCATGAAATGGAAATTATAAAATGGTAATTAAATTTAATTCGTAAAAATACTATTAAATATCACACCTTTTGAGTCACTTTTGTTTCTCTTAAATTTAATATCTTGCTATGACACTGGAGTCACCTAAACTCTTAACTACTAATATTTTTGCATCTGCGCACCCCCTGTCAAAAAGTCACCAGCCGCCACTGTTGTCAGCTCTTTCAAGATTTCGATAGTCAAGCTATCATCTTCAGAGAAATACTGAGCAACTTTTGCGTTAGAGCAATCTTTGTTGTGTTTTTTAATCTTTCTTGGTTTCAGGGGACAAGATCTGTATTTCAAATGTCAACTTACTTTTTTTTTTAAGTTTCGACTTTTTACAAGAAAGTTTTGACTCTGAATACTTCAAGTTTACATTTGGAAATTTAGACCCAAAATTCTGACGATTCGTTTAAATTTTAAAAATTTCGGATTTGGCACAAAATTTTTAACGCTTTTGAGTTTTTTGCTTTAAAAAAATTTTCTGTTTTCAAAGATTGAAACTAATGGAACTTTTGGTTTTTAATTTCGCAATTTAAATATTCTCGAAATAGACGAAATTTTGAGTATTTTTCAAAATTTATGCCTTTCTCGTAATTTTATCTTTTTCTCGAAATTTTGATTTTTTCCAGAAATTTTCACCATTTTCGTCAATTTTCCCCTTTTTTTAAAAAAAGTTTATTGATTTTTGAGAATTTCAACTTTTTTAAAATTTTGGTTTTTTATTTTAAATTTTTGATTTTCCAAATTTTTCAATGTTTCAAATTTTGCGTTTTTCTAAAAATTTTATGCTATCGTATATTTTCCTTAAACAAATGCAACATTTCTTAAAAAATTGCACTCTTTTTTGAAAAATTTGACGTTTATAATACTTTTAAAAATTTGGTCTCAAAATTTCGACTAGTTTCGAAATTATAACATTTAAAAATTTCGAATGGACTTTTTTATAATATAATTTTTTTGGGAATTTAGAGTATTCAAAATATATTTTTTTTTAGGAATTCAAGGAATGAAATTGAAATTTGGAGCAGACAAATACTTTTTTTTTTAATTGGCCACCTGGTAAAATTTTGGACGCAGTTCTGGAAATACAATCAAAATTTCTAAACAAAATTGCTCTCAAAATTTCGTATTTAAGTAGAAATGTCGCAATTGAAGTTAAACTGTGACTAATTTATTTAAAAAATTACCTAAATTAGGAATTCAGGAATGACGTTTCGGTGTCAAAATCGAAATTTGGTGGACCATCATCAGAGAAATCACAGAAAAGCTGTACCGCAAAATTGGCGAATGCGCCGGGTCCCACGTTCTCACCACTTTATGCTTTAACAATTTTACTAATTTTGCTTTAAATTAGGTACTATTACTAGGGATGAGTTTTATTAAAAAAAAAACACAAAAGTTCTTTCACAATTAAATTGTAATGACAGACATGGTTATTGCTAAATACAGTGGTCAACACTGATTTTGTCACACGA
Organism: Dastarcus helophoroides; assembly: GCA_028583605.1. Classification (NCBI taxonomy): domain Eukaryota; kingdom Metazoa; phylum Arthropoda; class Insecta; order Coleoptera; family Bothrideridae; genus Dastarcus; species Dastarcus helophoroides. The sequence continues at coordinate 12,920,588 of CM053335.1, read as the reverse complement.
ACTCTGGTAAGTAATTGTGTTCGGAATACCTACCCCCATCATGAAACCGTATTTTTTTTCATCATGTTACAGAGTTTTTCCCCAGTGAAGGAAGGGTGGCTTAGTAATTATAATTTCCCAGAAATTCTTCTAAGTGCCACTATCGAGCTATGAAATAATTTCCTTCACTATCGCCGGCTAGCGTCGGGGAAAGAACAAGAGCCTCTTCTTGTTTCAGGCTGGGAGTCGTACACCCCTGTGAGGACCCCTCGTTTGGGCCGATGTGATAATCTAGGGGGAAAATTATCAAATTATTAAGCTATCTAAATTCAGGCACTAGGGTTCAAAAGTCAGACCCGAGGATATAAATATCGGGTAAGATAACTACAAACGAGCAGGTAAAAGAAAGGCTAATTTAATTAATTTAAAACTTAGAATCCAAAAGAAAAAGAATTTAATGAGACAACTGGGAAAATTGACACAAAAAAAAGACAATCACATTGGTGGGAGTAAGTGTTGCCGAGGGGCGACTTCCCACGGCGCCGCCCAAGAAAAGGAGAAGGAGGACGCAGGTTACCCACTTCGCCTCGAATCCCGAGAGAAATCTGTTCGGCTAGCCCCGAAAGCTACCCAGAGAGAACTTCCAACAAGGAGGCTCGAGATAAAGATGGTGTTTTACTCGCCGCTGCCCCCCTTGCCGCAAGAACTCCCTAGGAAACCCCCGTAAGGTTAGCCACCCCAGTAACTCCGGAATTCAATTCAAGGTGAATCCCCTGCCTCCAAGGGCAATCCCCCCTCCCGTGATCTGAAGGACTTAAAACTAAGTTGAAAAGCGGGCCTCTGATGGCCCACTGGAGCAAAAAGTGACACTGGTTGGACCCAAGCCACCAGAATAAGTTACGTAAGCAACCGAAAATGGGCTGTATGTTAAAACAAAAATTCAAAAAAACGGTATTATAATTTAGGTTGCCAGCCAAACATCTGATCTATCTAGGGTTGGGACAATCCCCAAATAAGAATATAAAAAGGGGTATTTATGTGCTTGTCATGAAGGGTCCCAGGTCAAGAGGGATGCTGAGACTTCGTGTAGCGATTGGATCGTTGACACAACTCCCTTCAATGAAGTCCTCGAAGCCCACTCTTGGAGGTTCCCAGAAGACGATGACCACTCCTTTGGACTTCCTTGTGTCCCTTTTCAGGTCCTGCTTGACCGATCACAGATGGATAACAAGTTCCTGATGACCAGGATTCAAAAATGAACCCGTCAAGGATCCCAAACAAACAAAAAGGGCCTATGAGGGTGGAGAAAAATAGGATTTACCCTTTCAAACACCGAGGGTTGAGGGGCACATGCTCATACCTTGGTTATTAGTCGGCTCTGCCGCGTGCTTGGGAAGTACCTTCCTCCTTATTCCCGAAAAACCGGAACCATCTGAGGTTTTCGTCCTAACTCAGTAATACCCCAGACGGTCCGAAGATGGGTTACATTAAATCCCTTTCCGGAAAAGCAACCAAGATGCACTTGGAAAATCCCGTAACCTCACCTTGAGAAGGATGACACCCAAGTGAACGAGAAGAGAGAAGATGGCTGATTTCCCCCACACCAAGACTGACAGAAGATATGCCAGCACTTATCAAACCAACCAATGTATGTTTGGTGGCCTAGCCACAAGCACTATTTCTCACGGAAATTTAAACCGTAACAATCACCCTCACTTTTCTTGTGACAATGTAAAATTTATTTTTGGAAATGTAGTCTTCCCAAATACTATTTGTTTTTATTTAGCTCCATATATTATTTACATCTTAAAAAATTCTAACCGAAGTAAAACATATTATCAGGATCATAATAATTCTTCGTTTGAATTCTTTTTTATTATTAAAATGTGGGTACTTTTTACGTGAATGGAGCACCAGGGGTCAAAAAAATCACAATTAGGAAAAAGTTTGTTCTACACGTAGATCATTAATTTGTAAACATTTACACTTGTAAAGCTCTCTGGTATAATTCTACCACCACTTTCTATCAAATTAGGGGTACCAAAAATTTTCTAGAGGGGATGGGTCCCAATAAAAATGGTTTTTTATATTTCAAAGAGAAATTCCCTAAAATGAGTAAAGTAGTAGTAGTAGTCGAACCTCAAATTAAGGAAATTAATAAAAGACTTGTTGCTGAAAGAAAAATTAAAAGTTTTGAAATAATCATCATGAAGATGCTTCAAAAATTTAATTAAAAATATTTTGGTTTACCATAAGAGTGACATCTAAAGATATTTGGTTAAAAAACTTTTATTGGTGCATAAAACTTTAGGTTACAATATGAGGATCAAGATTCATTTTTAGACACATAACTTGACTTTATTCCTACGAATTAGGGGACTCTGTAAGGCTCTAAGTGATAAGACCTGATAAAAGTTTCATGCCGACATTCCAATGATGGCAAAACGTTATCAGGGCTGATTAAACTCAAGGGTGTTGACTGACTACTACTGCTTGATCAAGATGAACCAATTAAAAGCTAAATAATCTACAAAAACAAAGATTATAAGTTTCTAATATACATTTTTTATGTTTGTTTCAATTTATTTAACATTTCTTCGGCCCAGTTTGGCAATATTTAAATTTTTATGGTTCAATAAATTTAAATATCACGTAGTCGCATTTTAAAAACTGTTTAGAAAATTGTCAACAAACCATAAAAATTTAAATATTGCCAAACTGGGCCGAAGAAATGTTAAATAAATTGAAAAAAACATAATATTTCCGGTCAATAGGGGTCTACCATAAAGAATATACATTTTTTATGTTATACATCACTGATTAGATGATTAAAATATCTTTCAAATGAAGTATTATTTGGATCCTATTGCCATTTAAATTTTTTGAGGTAGTTGGAGTGGGGGGAAGGTAGAAAGCGATGTCATCAAGAATTTGACGCCAAAAGTTGTCCCCCTTGAAATAAAAATCGACCTGATTTTGGAAATTGTTCCGCTATTCTCCATTTTTGAGTTATTAAGAGTGGCCACTTTTCGTTGAAAAACCCTGTATATTTTTTAGAGATCTATCATTTCCCAAACATTTAACAAACATATGTCGTGGGTGCCGAAAATTTCAAAACTGCCTATTTTAAATGACAACAATTAACACTATTAAAAAATACAAAAGAAGTTCATGTGACATAACAAAACTTCATTTTGTTGACCAATAAAAGTAGGATTTTTGCCATCAAAAATGTATCGAAAAGGAAATAGAACATGATCCTCGATAAAACGGAAATTTCTTGGAGCATTTTTTAAGATAAATTTGGGGTAATCCCCTAGATTAATTTTGCACCTTACAGCTCCCATATGGACGGATATATAAAACTTCTCAAACAGAAATCAATTTTTCACCTCTTATGAGTCACGTAAGAGAAACAAAGGTCCTTTAAGCCGGGCAAGGTCCTAAGACGTGGGTCTACGTCCTGCGCCTATATATCCTGATATATTGACGCATTTTTCAAGGATGCCTCGTTATAGCTTAGAAGTTGTAGGCCCCGTGTTAAAGGATGGCAGGTTTTGAAGGATCCGGATAAATCCGAGGGACATCTGGCCTTCCAGCCGACGATGGAAGGCACTATATTAATCAAGCGCTTCTATAGCGTCTCCCCTTGTTGCTGGTAGGAGCGTCCCGTGGGGCATTCATATTATCATTGCGGTAGGCGAGTTGAACCTACATAGACTTTTATTAAAATTCGCTTTCGTCCTCAGCAGCTTCGAATATGGCGCCTCAGCTGAGTTCATTTTCACATAAATAGAACCCCAAACGAAATGTATAACACTTTCAACAAAAATGTGGCCATTAATTCTACTAGTAAATTGTACTTAATTGAAATCGTTGGCGAACAGTAACAGCACATACGTATCATATCGTATTTCAAGGTAAAAGTAAAGCTTAAACAAAATATAAAAAACAATCTCTTTATATTTAATTTTGGTGGAACGCATTGGTCCTTGGCAATGGCGGCTCGCAGCCAAAACCAATGGGGGTACTGCGACAATGTTTAGTATTTTAAAATTTTTAAGATTTCGCCTGAAAATTTCGACATTTTCAAAGCGTTACTGTTTTAAAATTTTAGATTTCTTCGAAAACTTGACAATGAAAATTTTTTATAATGTCGCGTTTTTTGAAACGTTGGTTTTTTTCCAAATTTCGACTGCATTGCAAAATTTGAATTTTTTCTTGTAATCTCGACCTTATTTTATTTTTAAATATTGACTTTTCAGAAAAACTGTAAATACTCTTTTAAAAATATTCGTATTTTTGTAAATATTTAAACTTTTTTGGTGTTCTGTTTTTTTTGGAATTTTTTTTGAAAACTAATAATTATTAAACTTTTTTTTTAATTTTTCCATTTAAAAATTCTTACTTTTTCTAAAAGTCTAATTTTTTTCAAAACTGGACTTTTGATTTTTTAAATTTTCGACTTGTTTCTAAATGTCATCTTTGGTTACAATTTTTTTTTGGAAAATTATAACTATTTTATTCAAAATTTCGATTCTTAATATTTCGACGGGTTTTTATTTAAATGTCAACTATTTTTCAAAATATCGACTTTTTTTTACAAAGTTTCGATTATTTTTTGATTTTTTTTGTTGAAAATTTCGCTACTTCTTAGTTTTCAATATTTTTTCTAAATTTCAATTTTTTTTTAAATTTTGAAATCTTATGAAATATTAGACATTTTGTCAAAATTTACAAAAATTACAACTTCTTAAAAAAATGTTCCACTTTGATTTAAAATTTTAACTACCAAATATTTACCTTCTTCCAAAATTTTATTATATTTCGACTTTTGAAAACCTCGATCTATCTGATAATTTTCACTTGTTTTCAATATTCCGGTTTCGACATTTTGTTTTTTATTGAAAAGTTAAGTGCAAATTTCCCAACTATTCAACATTTAAACTTTTTTAAAACTTCGAATTATTTCGTAAATTCGATAAAGATTCCCACATCTTTTGCAAATTTTGATATTTTTTTAATTTCAACTATAAAATTTTGACCTTTTCTTTTTAAAAATTTTGAATTATTTCGTAAATTCGATAAAAATTCCCAAATCTTTTGCAAATTTTGATATTTTTTAATTTCGACTATAAAATTTCGACCTTTTCTTCTTGAAAATTTCTTCTTTTGCAAAATTTTGCTTTCTTTTGATAATTTGAAAGATTTTGATAATTTTTGCCTTAGCAAATTTCGACTTTATTAAAAATTTTAACCTTTTCTGAAATCTGCACTTTTTTGAAATTTTTGACTTTTTATTTTATTTCCCACTTTGCTAAAAATTCCGGCCTTTTTCAAATGTTCGAATTTTTTAAAATTTTAGTCATTTTCCAAAATTTAAATTTTTTGGAAAACTTACAAATTTTGACTAATTTTTTAATTTCAAATATTTTCAAGATTTTGACATATTTTGCAAACTGTCGATTCTTTATTTGAAAATTGTGATGAAATGTCAGACATTTCTTGAAATCTTTCATTGTAATTTTCGACTAATACTTCGTAAAATTTCGACTCGATTTCAATCAAATCTTCGACTGTTTTCAAAATTTCCACTCTTTTTGAAAACGACTTTTTTTCATTTATACTTTTTTGTGAACATTTACAAGTAAATCTTCGACCTAAAAGGAAAATTACTTTTTAAACTTGAATTTTTGAACATTTTGACTTTTTTCAAAATTTTACCTTTTCAAAATTTCAACTTTTTTGAAAATTACGAATTATTTGATAATTTTGAATTTTCTCCAATATTCAGGAAATTCAGCTTCTTTAAAAATTTTATTGAAAACTCTGCAATTTATTTTAAATGTACAGTATTTTTCCAAAAATTCGTCTTTTATTCACATTCCCAAAATTATTGAAAATGTCGACCATTTTAAAAATTAAAATATTTCGAAATCCCCATTTTCTTTTGAAAATTTGACTTTCTATGAAAATTTTAAAATTCTTTAAGATTTGACTCTTTTTTTAAATTTGACTTTTCTGATAACTAGCTTTATTTTTCAAAAGCGGTACTGTTTTTCTTTTTAAATTTACATGTTTGAGAAAAATTTCGAAATAACACTCGAAATAAAAAAAATATTAATAACAAAATTTTCTATTTTTAAAATTGGGCAAAGTTTTGAAACAGATTTCCAAAAAAAAATTACAATTTATGTATAAATAAATCGTCAAAATTTGGATTTTAATCACAAAAAATTGGATTCGAGCTGGAATATTTGATTGTTGAAATTTCTCTGAAACTTCAAAATTACTAGAAAAAAATTAAATTAGAACAGTGAATTGTTAATGAATTTTTTTCAACACTTTGATCAATTTTTATGTGGCAATTTCGAGACCCTTCTAGAAATGTCGACTCTTTTCCTCAAAAATTTTAATAATTTCCACTTTAAAAGTCGAAATTATAAAAATACTTTTGACAATTTATTTATTTCAAAACAATTTTTTCTCTTTAATTCCGAAAATGTTTATTTTTTTGAAAAATGGTGTTAACGAATAAGAAATTTCAACTTTTTTTAGAAATATGATCTGCTTTATCTTGAAATTTTGAGCCTAATCTTTAAATTTTTTACAAAGTTTTCTTATTTTTATGCAGATTTGAAGTTTACTAAATTTATACTAAAAAATTTTGAGTTTCTTTTTAAAATTACATAATAAAATGAACTTTAAAATATTCAAATTTCGTTAAAATACTTTTAAATTTTCAAAACAAATTAAAGAGAAATTTTTTCCAAAAATTCCTCTTTCATTGATATTCCCAAAATTATCTAAAATGTCGACCATTTTAAAAATTTAAAATTTTTTTCGAAATCCTTATCTTTTGAAAATTTGACTTTCTATGAAAATTTCAAATTTTTTTAAGATTTGACTTTTTTTTTAAATTCGACTTTTTTGATAACTTTAGCTTTATTTTTTTAGGGTAGTAATGTTTTTCTTTTTAACTTTATATTTCTTTAAGAAAAATTTTGAAATAACACTCGAATTAAAAAAAGTTAATAACAAAATATTCTATTTTTAAAATTGTGCAGTTTTGAAACAAATTTCAAAAAAAAACTTGCATTTTATATACAAATAAAGTGGCAAAATTTAAATTTTCATCATAAAAAATTGACTTCAAGCTGGAATATTTGATTTTTGAAATTTCTCTGAAACTTCAAAATTACTAGAAAAAAATTAAATTAGAAGAGTTAATGAATTTCTTTCAAAATTTTATTTAATTTTAATTTCGAAATTTTGAGACTTCTAAAAATGTTGATTCTTTTTATCCAAAGTTTCAATAATTCCCACTTTAAAAGTCGAAATTATAAGAATATTTCTGACAATTAATTTATTTCAAAAAAACTTTTTTTTCCTTAGTTCTGAAACTGTTTTTTTTTGAAAAATGTTGCTTACTAATAAGAAACTTTTTCTATAAATATGATCTGCTTTCTCTTGAAATTTTGAGTTTAGTTCTTAAATGTTGATCTTTTTTTTATCGAAATTTGAATTATAAATTTTAACTTGAGAATTTTAAGAATAAATTTAACATCTCTAGAAAAATTGGAAATTTCGATTCAGAATTTTCTTTGGTCCTACAGTAGGAGTAATTTTTTAGAGAAATATCAAATTGTAAAAAAGGTTGAAATTTGCAAGGTTCATTTTTTCTTGAAATTTCAATATTTTTCCCAAATTTTTCTTATTTTTATGCAGATTTGAAGTTTATTTTCCCTAAACTTATACTTAACAATTTTTAGTTTCTTATCAAAATTACAAAATAAAATAAATTTTAAAATATTAAAATTTCGTTAAAAAACTTTTAAATTCTCAAAACAAATTAAAGAGAAATTAAAATCTCTACAGAAAAAAATATTTTAAAGACAAAATCTCCAGGAAAAATCGAAATTAAAAAAAAAATTCTTTGTATAAAATGCTTAGAAAAAAACACAAATTTCATAATTTCAAAGCAAAATTTTTTGAAGAAAAAATCGAAATTTGAAAAAATATTTGAAATATCTTTACAAAAAAGTCGAAATTTTTTGTTTTTCCCAAAATGTTGAAAATTTTATAGAGTTTTCAAGGTTTTTTCCAAACATTTTTTATCAAAACTAGAAAATAAAATGAAAGCTTGATATTTTTACAGCAAATTAGAGGAACATAAAGTAAAATCTAGATATGTTGGAATTTCTAGACGATATTTTAAGAACACTTTCAGAAAAAATGGAAATTTCGAGAAAATTTCTTTTTATAAAATATTTAAGAAAAATGGAAACTGCAGAAAAAATTAAAATTTCCTAAAAAAATCGAAATATCTGAAAAAAACTCAAAATTTTTATAAAAAATGAGATTTGAGGTAAAAATTCGAAGATACTGTATTAATTTATTTTTTAGAATAATAGTAAAATACGAGATTAGTTGGATTTAGATTTTTTCTTGAAATTGTAATTATTTTCTCGAAATGTTGATATTTTCAAAGAAATTTGACGTTTTCAATAAATTTAAATATTACGTAGTCGCATTTCAAAAACTGTTTAGAAAATTGTCAACAAACCATAAAAATTTAAATATTTCCAAACTGGGCCAAAGAAATGTTAAATAAATTGAAAAAGAAACATTACATTTTTTCTTGAAATCGTAATTATTTTCTCAAAATGTTGACATTTTTAAAGAAATTTAAGTTTTTTCTTAACATTTTAATTTCCGCTCGAAATATTGATTTCTTCCTTAAAACTTTTACAAAAATTAGTTTTCGAAAATGTGATTTTGATCAAAATTAAAAATAAAATAGGTATTTAGATGTCGTAACTTCGTGAAAGAAACCTAAAATTTTTATAAAAAGAAATCAGAGAAATTTTAAAATTTCTACAAAAAATTGTGTAATGAAAAGTGTTCAGAAAATTTTAAGAAAAAAACTCGTTAGCGAAATTGGGGGTGCTGCAGTTCTACAAGTGCCTAGACGCCAGCCGCCATTGGTCCTTGGTTATCTTCAAAAATTGAAATAAAAATTTTGTCCCCTGAAAACGGGAAATATAAAAAATACAACAACAAAGGTTGATCTAAGGCGTTTCGGTAGCCAAGCTATCATCTTCAGAGGGTTGTTGTGTTTTTAATCTTCCTTCGTTTCGCGAAATGTTGCAAAGTATATACTCCGCTTTGCCTCCCCCCTCCCTTCCCGGAGAGCTAAGTGCAGGAAAAAATAATTTGATTAACAGAAAAAGAAAAAAAACTATTTTACGTTTGATGACAAAAATGAAAAAAGTATAAAATGTTCAATTAGACAAATAAATAATTGTCAGTTAGACGACTAAACATTTTTTTAAAAATCGGTTTTTTTCGATATTTAGATTTTTCAAACATTAAATTTTTGAAAATTACAAATTTTTTCAAAATGACCACATTTTGGAACAATTTTACAATTTTTTTCAAAAGTTCAGACTTTTTCGAATTTTTTTTGAAAAATTTTGTCCTTTTAGAGTACTGACTAAATTTTTACTTTTTTTGATCAATTCAACTTTTGTTGAAAATTTGGACTTTAAAAAAATTGACCTATTTTGAAAATTTCAACACTTAAAGCTTTTTTCAAATGTTTGGCCTTTTCTTGAAATTTTTAATTATATTTGAAAATTTTGACTCTCAAAATTTCGACTTTCTCTCGTAACAAAATATTAATAAAATGTCATAATTTCGGGAGAAATATTTTTAGAATATTTCAAAAAAAAAAGCTTTTCGATTATATTAAAATTTAAATAAAGTAAAATTCTGAGGAAAATAGTGTTGGTTATTTCATTTTTTTCTCCAAATTCGATTTATTCTGGAAATTGTGACTTTTTTTACAAAATTTGTCTTTTGGAAATTTCGACTTTTTTTAGAAATTCCAGTATTTTTCCAAATATTTTGAAAATTTCAGGCCATGTTGTAAATTCAATGATTTGACTTTTTCTGAAAATTCCCTCTCTTTCAAAATTTAAACTCTAATTGGGAAGATCGATCTCCCAAGCTCGCGCAGTTTAGTAAAAAAATACAATATATTCAGCTGAAGATTTTCTGCTCATTTTTGCCTTTCAATTTTCAAAATAATTGCTGCCCCCCCCCCTGAATGAAATCCTGTCTACGTCCATGTTGTCCTGTGTCTCAATAGCGGGCAAAATTTAGAGGGGCTGCGTCGGTCATAATAGAGTAATTGTTATTAAATTACATTTCTTAGAAATTTATGCTTGCAGTTTTTTGCTGTTTATTAGGATGGATTAGATTTCTATTTTATTGCATTATTTGATTACCTATGTATACATATTTCTGCTTAAATTCTTCAGAAGTGTGTACTTGGGGAAACCCATATACGCACTAAACTTTTTGAAAATAGGTCCAAATGAAGGCAAAAAAACAAGTAAAATTGAAATTTAGTTAATAACACACGAAAAACGTCGTAAAAGGTGAAAAGGTAAAATTGTAGGCTTTTACCTAAAATCCGGTCTCTACTGATTACTTAGCAATGCACCTGAAGCATTTCTGTATGCAAAAACAGGCAAGATGAATATTGGTGAAGCCATAAACAAACATCCCTGCTGATGCAAGACTTGGATACTAAACATTTTATTGGGCATAAAATAAACTTTAGGGCACAGGTCAATTTCAATCCTTACGTTTTTACGGCTTATTTCGCGTTCTATTTTAATTTACTCCTCCCTATGATACCGCTTCGTATTTTAAGACGTAGCCATGAAAATCCTCCCTCAACACAGTCGAATGTACTAAAGTGATAATTAAAATAGGAGAAATTATGCCGTGCTGAATATGAAATTTAATTTATGGTTTATCTTTGCGTTTATCGCACCCTACAGCGCCTTAGAACGTAAACTGACTGCTCAGTTAAAGTACATTCTAGGATGAATTTGTTTAGAGCTTTTTCAACACCATGACGAACGCGTTCAGCGCAATTCTATTCCACAACTTATAGTTTTTTAAATGCAAAAATACTCTCGAGTGGGATCATTCCAAAAATTAATATAAAATATTTCATATGCAGATGTGGGTTCCAGACCTTTCTGGAACGTCTAGAAGTCGAATGTTCATAAATATATAAAATACATAAAATGGGTAACAATCCTAGTTGTTCGAATAAGTTTCATCTGTTAAATAATGTATCAAAATATTAGGGATCAGATACGACGTTTGCTTAATCAAAAATTTCAAAACAAAATATTTTAAACAAAAACTTTTGGGGGCAAAGTTAAGATTGAGCCTTACACATTTAGAGCCATCGCGCCCTTTTATTTAATCTTTCAGGAGCATTTCACAAATTCCATTCATCCCCCCAAATGAATATTCACTTCTAATATTAATAAGTCCACAGTAAACATCGGAAAACAATGAAGTTTGCCGCATCAGATTTTAATGGAAGCCGTTTAAACGTAACGTTTTTCTAATCTGGAACATTTTTGCCCCGTTTTCCGTTTCGCGTCCACGTGGCTTATCTCGCTTTTCATATTCCTGACTGGATAAACTAAGAAATATATTCCGGCGAATAATTTACATTTGCACCGAAAGGATTAAATATAAAACGCGACCCAGACCAAAAATTAAATGCGAACTTTTGCCCTCCGGATCGCTTTTAATAGGATTTGAATGTGAAGCGGGTATATATTTTAAATAAAAAAAAGGTTAATCCGCCGGAATGGGTGCTTACGTACCTGCAATAAAAATTTTACCGTGTTTCCGCACAAAAGTTGCAATTAGATATTGTTTTGCTTTATGCTCTGGCGTTACATTTTTACATGCGATAAATCCTATGAAACTTCCGTAAATATCAACTAATCTTCAACAAACATCGTCATCTCAAAAAGCTCTACATTTTTTCTCTCTGTTAAATTCCATGACTGAATCAGTCGAATTTATTTCGACTTATTTAATCAACAAATCTGGTATAGATCTTAACGTCATGTGTCATCATCTTAGTTTTATTAATTTAATTTGTGTTACTAACAAAATTCATAGCTGTGAAGTCACTAAAAGCACAGAAAATCTGGCGCACACAAAGGCTATCGTTATGCGCTTCAGACTGTCGAGAATCGAGGAACGCAAGGCAAAATTGTAACTTCGCCTATACCGTGAGAAAGCGGTAAAGTAGTGGGAATGAAACAAGACTATTGCAAGTTAGTGGGATAGTTAGCCGGTTGCCTTGGATAACTTACTAACCCGCAATAGCCTTGTTTCATCCCCACTACTTTGCCACTATCTCCCGTTATAGACAAAGTTATAATTTTTTCCAACGATTGTACAAAACCTCTACTCTAATCAGACGTTACTGATTTATTTTTAACTCCCCTCCGTATTAGACGATTGTGCTGTAATATTGCAGCAGTAGGTCAAGTTGCAACAATGTTTCGCAATCCAAGAAATACATTAAAACCGCCTCTCCATCCAGAATATAATCTTTGACGTAGTAACAGAAATAAACCTTCGGATAATTTATATATTTTATGTGACGTTCCCAATAAAAGCAGGGATATTACTGCCGAAGCTAAAATTCAACTTTTATGTATCTTATAACTATCTCAACCGTCAAAGAAGCGAACTCTAAAAAAATGTCGTACGCCCGACTTGACATAATAAATGCAACGTCAGCGGTTTAATATTTCTGCTTGTTGGTAGTTTCTTAAACATTGTTCTACACATGCACGTAGCAAGGATTTTCGTTCGGGGGGGGGGGGGGTGTCCAACTCCCCCCCCCCCACTCTTCAGAAAATATAAGAACATACATCAATTACTTTTACGTATTCGTTTCTTTTATTTTATTTTATTTTTTTCATTTCGTTATAAACCCAAAGAAAAATTTCCTAATATCTATTTTGAGTTTACGTATTTAACTTATCACCGATCAAGAATCGACTTTTTTTTGAAGTAAAAATTACAAGAGAGTAGAAAGAACATCAATTTGAAAAAAAAATTATCACGGAATGTTGATTTTTTCTTCTTTAAATCCCGAGATTAAAGTCAAAATTTCGACTTTAATGTGAAAATTTCGAAAAAAAACGTCAAAATTTGGTGTTTGAAGTCGAAATTTCTAAAAAAAAGTTGAAATTTCAATTTTTAAATCAAAAATCTTACAAAGGCGTAGAAAGGACATCGATTAAAAAAAAATGTTGTGTTTAGAAATTTCGACTTTTTTCTCAAACTTCGACTTTTTTTCTCTAATTTAGACTTTTTTCTCAAAAAGACATCGATTAAAAAATGTCATTTTAAGAAATTTCAACTTTTTTTTCTCAAATTTCGATTTTAAGCTCGAAATTTCGACTTTTTTCTCGAAATTTAGATTTTTTTCTTAAATTTCGAGTTTATTTCTCAAAATTTCGACTTTCTTCTCGAAATTTTTACTTTTTTCTCAAAATTTGATTTTTTTCTCGAAATTTTGCCTTTTTCTCGAAATTTCGTTTTTTTTTTCTCAAATTTCGACTTCTTTCTCGAAATTTTGGCCTTAATATCAGAATTTCGACATTTCTTTTTCTTTTTTTATAGAAATTTCGACTTTTTTCTCAAATATCGACCTTTTTCTCAAAATTTTGACTTTAATATAGAAATTTCGACATTTCTCTCAAAATTTCGACTTTATACTCAAAATTTTTACCTTTTTTTATCGAAATTTCGACCTTTCTTTATCAAAATTTCGATTTTTTTTGCAAAGTTCGACTTTTTTTCTGGAAATTTCGTTTTTTTTTCTCAATTTTAGACTGTTTTCTCAAATATCGACTTTTTTCTCGAAATTTTAACCTTAATATCAAAATTTCGACTTTTTTTCTCGAAATTTCGTCTTATTGCTTGAAACATTTCGAAATTTCTACTTTTTTCTCGAAATTTCGACGTTATTCTTAAATTTCGAATTTTTGCTCGAAATATTTCGAAATTTCGACTTTATTTTCAAATTTCAACTTTTTTCTCGAAATTTCGGCCTTAATCTGAAAAGTTCGACTTTTTTCTCGAAATTTTGTTTTTTTTCTGAATTTTAGACTTTTTTCTCAAATATCGACTTTTTTCTCGAAATTTTAACCTTAATATCGAAATTTAGACATTTTTCTCGAAATTTCGGCTGTAAACTCAAAATGTCTGCTATTTTTCTAGAAATTTCGACTTTTTTCTCAAATTTTAACTTTTTTGTCGGAATTTCGACTTACGTTTTTCTTAAACTTCGACTTTTTTCTCGAAATTTCTATCTTTTTCTCGAAATTTCTATCTTTTTCTCGAAATTTCGACTTTTTTTTTCAAATTCCGACTTTTTTTTCAAAATTTTCATCTTAATCAAGAAGTTTCGATTTTTTTCTCGAATTTTCAACTTTCATCTCGAAATTTCTAAAAAAAAAGATCAACATTTGCTAACTAAAAATAGCAATAATTGGACGCACCCTTCTACAAACTGTTAAGATTGTTGGGAAAGAGGAGTGGGGGGACGCAACTGTCATCTGCCTAATTTGATCATAGTGTAGAAATTTTGACTTATTCGAAAAAAATGTCGATATTAAAGTCGAAATTTCGACATTAGTCTCGGAATTTTAAGAAGAAAGTAGAAATGTCAAAAAAAAAGTCGAATTTTAGAAAAAAAAGTCGAAATTTCGAGTGTTAAGTCGAAATTTCGAGTTTAAAGCCAAAATTTCGTGAAAAAAATCGAAGTTTAAAAAAGTAGGAAGGAAATTTCGAAAATAAAGTCGAAAATTCTAGAAATTTCAAAAAAAAAGTCGATATATTGAAAGTGCAGTCTTCAGGAAAAAATTTAAATTTTCAGTTTAAAGCCCAAATTTTAGAGGACATAAGTAATCAGTATCTCTCTCAAGATGATAACTTCTTTTGTAAAATTCTTGACTATGATCCTATTTTTTTTTTGGTAACTGCGATTTTGACCTTTTAGTGCCTTTTTTAGAGTATTTTTTTCTTTTAAATGTCTCTTTTAAGTTAGTTTTTTTTGCCTAATTTAACGTTTTATTCACCTTTTTCCCTTATTTGATTGGGCCTAAAATCCGGTCGCTAGTAATCAGACTGTTAACTTGTAATTGCATCCTATAATATTAACGCTCTAATAGACATTTTATTTGGCTTTTTCGTCATCTCCAACACCCTTGATTTCTTGCAAGAGAAGAAAATGTGATTATTTTGGGCATTTCGTCTTATTCTGAAGTTAGTAATATTTAAAATTTCACGTGGTAACAATGGAAATCACAATCAGTCTCCTAAAATGTAGGATTTTCTGTTGAATTTTTTTGACACGGTTTTATTAGTTTTTGAATTGGTTTTTAGCTGCTTAGATATTTTTAATTCTTATTGTCTGGCTTATTTTTTATTAGTACAATATATTACTTATCGCGTCGTTAGTTGCAACGTTACAAAAACAGAGAAAATATATCTCAGGCATGCAAATGCTGCAGTTGCATGCTTCAGACTGTCGAGAATCGAGCAGGCTAGCCCAGTATATATCCGCTATAAGAAATTATTACGAGAGCAAGCACTATCCCATTAATAATTAGAATAAAAATTGTAATTTAAATTTAATCAATCCAAGTTTTAAATTTAAATTAAAAATAAAATTATGATATTCAATATTAAATTCCAATTGTCCGAAATAAGTCCAAGTTTCAAGAAAATTTGAAACTCTTAAACACAACTTTTTTTAATTTAATACAAATTAAACACCTTTATAATTATTATGGTGGGGGCCAAAATGAACTTCGACCTAGATAAGCACAGCCTCACATATAGTTTCCTTCCTTACAGGAAATTATCGTGCCAAAGACGAGGATCGACACCCCAAAAAAGAGGGCGATTTTTCAGTGGAACTCGGGGCGGCTTCTGCCCTTTTAAAAGACGCGTCGAGTAATTAAGGAGGCTCTCCCTCGGCAATCAATTAACATTCTGTTAGCGTTTCCGTAATTTCTTGAAGAGACATCATATTTCAAAGTGTCTAATTTGAGGACATCGTAATTAACAGAAGCTCGTCTTCGGGGCGAATTTCTCTGCCCGAAGACGTAGGCGTATAGATTTACAGGAGACATTCCAGCTAGTTCCAGCTTGTTCCTATCTGGCCGCAAGATGTTACCCCTGAAATTGACACCAAGGAACTAATTAGCCCACGATATAATTCCAATTGAGTGGTAATCGGA
Source organism: Dastarcus helophoroides (assembly GCA_028583605.1). Classification (NCBI taxonomy): domain Eukaryota; kingdom Metazoa; phylum Arthropoda; class Insecta; order Coleoptera; family Bothrideridae; genus Dastarcus; species Dastarcus helophoroides. The sequence goes on along the minus strand of CM053335.1, from coordinate 12,904,455 downwards.
TTTGGCGTAATCAGATGCTTTATTTCACTATCACTGATAAAGATACTTTGGTTGTAAACCAAAATGGGCAAAATAAAAAAGGTAAAATGATTTTAACAATTGGAATTATTGAGATGGGGCGAGCGTAAACTTCCGCAAACTTACTGAAAGGGATTTGACCATTTTCAGGTCTCGGGTATTATTTAGGCCGAACTTTTATGTAATGCTCCCGCTCGATAGCAAAACCCACCGTCTGGGCTCTTTACACGATACGTCTTTGTAAAAGGGGCGGATATATTATAAACAGTTTTAAAAGTTTCCAGCTCGCAGATGGAATTTCGTTTTACGTCACCTCTTGAAAGGTACCGAGTAATTTATCATTAAAAAGCGACTGGCGCAGAAAGGGCCGGAAATATACGAGAAAAACTTAACTTTCAATGGCGAAAAAGCGAATAACTAATGGAGCATAAATCCCTCTTCGCAAATTTGACCGAATTTGAAATAAATTGCCGTACATACTTAAAGTTGTCGCTTTACTTTTAACGAATGGGTTTAGTTTGGGTTATATTTTTAATTTCCATCGGATGTATTTCCTGACTACCTGAAATTCTTTCATCCTCTTGGGACGTAATTTACTTGTTCGGAAGCTGCAATGAATTAAAAATGTTTCATTCTTTGAACTAAAAAAGGGACCAGTGTTTTAAATAAGGTTAAAGACATTTTATTTATTAGTTTATGTGAGTTATGTTCCTTTTTTTTTTGGAAATTACACCTTTAATTTTATTGGAATGAAATGAAATATTTGCTGACACTTGACCAGGTTTCACATTACTGGTTCAGTGTTAGCAAATATTTATCGAAACATTGAATTTTTAATACCTGTTGCTTTTTAATCTTTAATAAAGTTATGAATATAAAAGAATTTCACAAAGTAAGGGTTGGAAATATCAATTATTTGATCGATTAATTGCAAAAATAACCTCAAAATCAACCTAATCAGATAAAGTATGAAAAGCCTAAGGTTCTGAATTTGAAATGTATTATAAATTCTCAAAGTTCGTCGGACTTTTTCTCATGAAAAATATTTACAAACAAAACCAAAGAATGAATTCATCTATATTTACGCGGTACGTACCACAAAATTGCAAACTGTCTTTATATCGGCGTCTACACTTCCCTAAAACGATTGATTGTAGAGACACGGCTGAGCGAATTTCGGGGTGTCCCCCCGGGACCCGGAATTATGTTATAGACGGCCAAATTGCATAGCCGTGACGCATCGGCTATTAATGACGTCATCTGAGGGTTCATCGAAAAAAGGTCTCAATAATTGAATTGCTTAAGCGCGTGCTGTATTTCCCAAGCAAGAACCAAAGAATTTTCACTTACTCATCAGAGTCGACGACGAAGCGACGTTATTTAACTCGAACGACGTTCAAAATTGCGTTAAACAGCACGGCGGCTTGTCATTTTTAAAGAGCTTTGGGAGAAACCGCATAGGGGAGTGTTAAATTTTATTAAATACAAAAATATGTTTTTGTCGGGGAAATAATGTGATTGCGGGTTGACTTTTTATGCACCCTTCGTCGTAGAATGATGGACGTTTTGTTTTTGCGCTCGTTTGGTCTTTGTGGTGCGTGGTATTGATATAATTAACGTCAGTGGGAACGATTTATCAAATTAAAAGTTCATAAAAACGCTAACAATAAATAATGAGGTGATGCTTTCAAAACGTTCAAAGCTTCCAAAGCGTCCAAAGCGTACGTTACCGGACGAATTATAGGCACTGAATTCGACTTTTGGGCGAACTGTAATAATTAAATTCAATCGGGAACATAGCAACCAATAATCTGAAGACTACGACTACGACTATGACTTTCATGCAGCAAAAAGTTTAGATTTAGAACTTTTAGCATAGCCTATAAAAAATGGTGTGTGATTGTTAGGTTATATTAGTATTCCATACATTTTCCACAATCTTTATTGAATATGTGGGCTTTTTTACATTTTGCTTTTTTCAGAAATGTGGAATTTTCTAAAATTCCCAATTTCCGAATTTTCACTCGAAGGATTGACGATTTCGTAACTTTGTATTTTTTAAAATTTCTTGAATATTTGAAAAGTTTGACTTTTTTGAAATTCCAACGTTATCAAAAATTTTGAAAATAGTCGAAATTTCAAGTCAAAATATTGAAAATTTCGACTTAAAATTTCCACTATTTTCAAAATTTTAACATTTTTGAAAATATTGGTTATTATCTAGTGTGTGATTGTTAGCTTATATTGGTATTTCACACATCTTCCACAATCTTTATTAAAAATGTGGACTTTTTTACATTTTGTACTTTCCAGAAATGTGGACTTTTTTAAAATTTCAAATTTCAGAATTTTTACCCGAAAGTTTGACGTTTTCGTAACTTTGTATTTTTTGAAATTATTCGAAATTTTTGAAATAATGACTTTTTTGAAATTTGAACGTTATGAAAAATGTTGAAAATAGTCGAAATTTCAAGTCAAAATATTGAAAATTTCGACTTAAAATGTCCACTATTTTCAAAATTTTGACATTTTTGAAAATATTGGTTATTATCTAGTGTGTGATTGTTAGTTTATATTGGTATTCCACACATCTTCCACAATCTTTATTGAAAATGTGGAATTTTTACATTTTGCACTTTCCAGAAATGTGGACTTTTTTAAAATTCAAAATTTTCGAATTTTTACCCGAAGGTTTAACGTTTTTGTAATTTTGTATTCTTTGAAATTTTTCTAAATTTTTGAAATAATGACTTTTTTAAAATTTGAACGTTATGAAAAATTTTGAAAATAGTAGAAATTTCAAGTCAAAATGTTGAAAATTTCAACTTAAAATTTCCACTATTTTCAAAATTTTGACATTTTTGAAAATATTGGTTATTATCTCGTGTGTGATTGTTAGTTTATATTGGTATTTCACACATCTTCCACAATCTTTATTGAAAATGTGGACGTTTTTACATTTTGCACTTTTCAGAAATGTAGACTTTTTTAAAATTCCAAATTTCCGAATTTTTACTCGAAGGTTTAACGTTTTTGTAACTTTGTATTTTTTGAAATTTTTCTAAATTTTTGAAATAATGACTTTTTTAAAATTCGAACGTTATGAAAAATTTTGAAAATGGTAGAAATTTCAAGTCAAAATGTTGAAAATTTCGACTTAAAATTTCCACTATTTTCAAAATTTAGACATTTTTGAGAATATTGGTTATTATCTCGTGTGTGATTGTTAGTTTATATTGGTATTCCACACATCTTCCACAATCTTTATTGAAAATGTGAACGTTTTTACATTTTGCACTTTTCAGAAATGTGGACTTTTTTAAAATTTCAAATTTCCGAATTTTTACCCGAAGGTTTAACTTTTTGTAATTTTGTATTTTTTGAAATTTTTCGACCATTTTGAAAATTTTGACTGTTTTGAAAGTCAACAGAAAATCCTACATTTTAGGAGACTGATTGTGATTTCCATTGTTACCACGTGAAATTTTAAATATTACTAACTTCAGAATAAGACGAAATGCCCAAAATAATCACATTTTCTTCTCTTGCAAGAAATCAAGGGTGTTGGAGATGACGAAAAAGCCAAATAAAATGTCTATTAGAGCGTTAATATTATAGGATGCAATTACAAGTTAACAGTCTGATTACTAGCGACCGGATTTTAGGCACAATCAAGGTAAAAAGGTGAATAAAACGTTAAATTAGGCAAAAAAACTAACTTAAAAGAGACATTTAAAAAGCAAAATACTCTAAAAAAGGCACTAAAAGGTCAAAATCGCAGTTACCAAAAAAAATAGAATCATAATCAAGAATTTTACAAAAGAAGTTATTATCTTGAGAGAGATACTGCTTACTTATGCCCTCTAAAATTTGGGCTTTAAACTGAAAATTTGAATTTTTTCCTGAAGACTACACTTTCAACATATCTACTTTTTTTTTGAAATTTCTAGAATTTTCGACTTTATTTTCGAAATTTTTTTCCTACTTTCGATATTTTCATGTTTTTTCGAGACAAAATCTTGCTTAAGCTTGTTTTTTGTACACATTCTAGTTTTTCTTCTGAAACTTCCATATTCCTCCCTTCATTCAAAAATTACTCGTTCTATTTCTAGTTTATTGTTAAAATTGAAGGTGCAAACGTCACTTTTTTTTAAAAAAGTACGATTTATTCCTGAGGGTTTTTTTTTCTGAAAATTTCGAAACTTAATTTCAGGAAAAATTACAACAGTATAGTCTTACTAGTTTAATTAACATTCACTTTTCTTTCGAAATTATTTTACCAATTTTCCCTGAATACAAATTTATTAGAAAATTTGGATTGTTATAAATCGTCTTGTTCTGGAAATGTTAAATTTTTTTCTTAATTTTTTTCTTTTTTTTTTCTTAAAATTTAAATTTCTTGGAAAAGTTACAAAATTTTTGTCGAAATTTCGAGCTTTTCTTAAGATTTTGACTTTTTGATTGAAATTTTTCCCAAAATTTGACTTTTTTCTTCTTCTCTGAGAAACTTCGAATTTTTTAAAGTTCGACAAATATATATATATATATATATATATAAGTTTTTCAGGTTTTCATTTTGTTCTAGGTTTTATTCTATTGTCGAAATTTGACTTTTTCTTCTAATATTTTTTCCCCTTTTAAGAACGTTTAATAAATTTATTTTTATTTTTGAAATTTTTTCCTTTTTCCCAATTTTTGTCAAATTATTTCCCTTTTCTCAATATTTTGAAATTCTCTTTCTATTTTCAATTTTTTTGTAATCTCTTCCTTCTTCTCAATTTTGTCGAACTATCTTTTTCTCAATTTTGTCGAAATATCTTTCTCTCAATTTTTTCGCAATCTCATTTTCTCAATTTTTTCGAAATCTTGTTTTCACAATTTTTTCGAAATCTTGTTTTCTAAATTTTTTCGAAATCTCTTGCGTTTTCTCAAAATTTGTCCCTTTCTGGAAATTTCCCCATTTATTTCGAACTTTGACATGCGGCTCTATGCTTTTCTTTGTTTCGTGTCGTACACGTTTTTAACCGAAGGTGGTCTTCGGGTAGAAATCGCCGCGAAACCGCGATGCTTCCTGTTCGAGAGTGGTGGCCGCCCCCGACTCGTTTAAAACTGCTGAAAGTTGAGGGTTTGATTTACGGCCCTTATTTCGAGGACGGCAATTACGGGCGGTTATAGAAAACCCGGCCGCAAACGATTCCGCAGTAAAATCATCGAACGGCTTGTGTAGCATGTAATTTGGTAAAGCGTTACGTGGCGAGCTCGGTAATTTAAAGTGAATTATTCGTGCATGTCATGCATAAAATTAGTCACCATTATGAAGTCCCATATCCTGCTGTTCTGAAAGCCCTAACTTTAATAAAGCCGTTATCGTCAAACAATCTCTGCTAAGTGCTTTACCTGTACGATTATAATCCAAAGCATAAAAAACTTCCGCACATGAGTGGCTATCTCAATATTTCATGCAACTTATTCTTGGTAAAAGTTTCACGAGGGTTTTCGATGAATGATCGCTAGCGACTTGAGGGGGCAACATGGCTGACTTCCGGGGGAAATATTGCCGCGCAGAACGCGTAAATTTATGGTGGTAGCGTTATTATTCTATGTACTGGCGGCATACGAAGGCGAAACTCTCATTTCCGTCGGGCTAATGTTGAAATTTCGCCCACATGGGCGCTTGGTAAATCGCGAGGGCAATCGATAGGACCGAGTCGGGATTTCTCAGACAAATATTATTTGTTATGTTAGGTCAACGATATTGTCGACTGTATTCCGGCTTCGTTGTAAGTTTACTTGAGGGCTTAAGCCCTATCGAATATTCTTACTTCAATAATCTTGGGTATTTATGTTTTCGTATTGGTTTCGCCTCTTCTGGTTGAATATTTGACAAAAAGGCTGCCCAAAGTCTAGACGAATTATGAAAATAACTTGTGGTCCTTTACATAAGGTATAAGTATTTGTACAATTTTTTTTTATTAGAATAGCCGAGGGAAAAAGGCCTACTTATACACCAAGGAAATTTACGATGAACTTTGGCTCTTTGGAATTGAGGTCATTAACCCTGGCAAAGACCCAACCATTTTTGATAGTGAAAATTACCATTTAAGTTAGTTTTTCCAATTCAGTTAACTTTTTGTCAATAATAAAATAGAAAATAATTTTAACGCGTTAAAACCTCGCAAAAGTTGAATATATTTTAGTGTTCCCTTTTTGTAAAAGTTACATTTACATCTACGTAATGCTTTGTCATTATAATTTCAGGGATATTTTGTTCTCCCACTGCTTAAAAGTTGGGAGCACTAAGGAGCATAAAATGACAAATATAAGAAAAAAAATTCAATCCTCTAAAAGCTTCTGAAGATGAGCCAATGCTATTTTATTTGCAAATTAATTGAGTTAATAAATAGAAATTTGGATCTCAAACAACCATCAATAAGTTTGGCTGATGGCTAACAAATCATGGATAACAGGAACGTCATTAGCAGAATAAACTTTTTACTTACCCTTCCGGCTGAATATAATACTGTTGCATCGATAATTTGCAACCTGTAATACTCCTCGCAGCTGTTAATCTCCCTGCAAGAAAATGAAATGGAATTAATAAAATACCAATTATTACTAACCATCATAAGTGATTGTCTTTTTTAAATAATAAAAAAGAACCACTCAGTTAAGGTAGTTAACCGGCGGTAATCGTAGATAAAAGTTTTTAGAACTTTAGATCTTCGTTGCGTTAGCAAGATGTGTAAGTACCACCACTGCTCGATTTTTAGCATACACTGCATGCGTGGATACAATACAAATCTCAAAAGCAGTTTTGCAGCAGATTTTATAAGCCGACAACACTTCACTACTTATGTGACATATCCTCGCACAAATAAGGTGCTTCATAGATCTCTGCGATCCGTGAGGCAAGAGTGAAGCTGTTATGTTGCCAATACTTCAAGATGTTTCCCTAACGCGAGTAATGAAGCATCGTAAGATGTATAATTTCAGATTTCAATTACCCAAAAATGGTACCGCTTGGAATTCTCATATTGTAGCATTCTATTCACAATATCACCCTAAATAATACATTGCTTTTTTTAATCAAAATCAGTTTTGCAATATATTTTATGAGCCGACAACACTGCACTACTTATGTGACATATCCTCGCACAAAAAAAGGTGCTTTATGGATCTCTGCGACTCGTGAGGAAGTGGGAAAGCTGTTATGTTGCTAATACTTTAAGATGTTTCCCTAACGCGAGTAATGAAGCATCGTAAGATATACTCCTGAAGTAGCGGCCCGGACTTTTGTAACACCCTGTATAATTTCAAATTGCAATTACCCAAAAGCGGTACCGCTGGGAATTCTCATATTGTAGCATTTCATTTACAATATCACTTTAAATAATACGTTGCTTTTTTTAATCAAAATCTATAGATACGTTTGGCCGCAATAAGTTAAAACCGGTTCGAAAACCTCGTTTGCTTATTAAAAGTTAAAAACCATGAATTAGACATTAAATATGTCGGCTTTGGCACCGTAACGGGTCTTTTAACTTTGCAGGTGTATAGGTAACACTATGGTTCACATCTGACACAAATTTGAAGAAAATCCATAGAAAAGCAATTGATTGGGAACTACCGTAAAAGAACGTTCGTATGTTATCACAAATGCAAGTTATTCCAAAAATAAAACAAAAATAATTCTTCCTGTCACGCATTTGTTAGCAGGAATAAATATTTTTTGAACCAGGCACTCTTCCTTAAGATAGAAAAATAATCATCTGTGTATAAAACGAAATTAAACAGTCAGTTCTTTACTGAGTTCAGTAAATTTAGTAGAAAATAAATTAGTCTAATAAAATATTAAAATTTTATAAGTTTTGGCCCAAATTTTTATTTCAGAGATTTTGTGTATAGATTAATGCGTTTGAACATTTATCAGATTGAAAGTTTGGGAACCAAAGACCGGTTTCGTTATTATTGGATATCGTCAGTTTCGTATATCTAACTAAAAGAATGACCAGTGCTCCGACCGATCAATTTGAAATTAATGGTCTTCGTTCGTGATTCCTAAGTGTAGCGCCACCTATCAATGCGTGAAAAAATCTGTGAAACAGCTCTAACAAGGGTTCTACTCTACAAATAAACAACTATCTATATAACTACATTAGTTAGTATTATAATGCAGTTACATGAGCATATATGTAATACTACTATATGGTTTGTTGTGTATAATGGCCACTACAAAATGCTTTGTCAAAAAGGTGAGATGAAAGTATATGTCTCACTCTTTCAAGGACAAGCATTCATTCATTTATAGAGGAAACAGATGACAAGATGGGCGGGAACACTAATAAATGAATGACAACAATGATCACTGACGAGAAGCGGGATTGGTTAATATATTCTGTCCTTGAAAAAGACAAACATATATATCCATCGCGCCTTTTTGCCACAAACAAAGAGACAAAACACGCCATATAGAAGTATTACATATTTGTATATGAGTACATGAGTAAGGGTTCATAACTAGCTGAACTATCAACAGTTGACCCATTGATGTTTAGCAAAAATGATCATTCGGAAAAATTAGAGAATTTATTCTAATGCACACACCAATTGATTGGAACGTTTATCATATGTAAGATTTGTCGCTCGAAATTTTCTCGAAATTTCGATTTTTTTTTCAACATTCGTTTTTGTTTTTCCAAATTCCGATTTTTTTCTATCGAAATTCGTCTTCGTTTCAAATTTTTGATATTTGTGTAAATATGCCTATTTTCGATATTTTTGTAAATATGCCTTTTTTCGAAATTTCAACTCTCTCAAAATTAGATTCTTTATGTCCTTAAAAATTTCAGCTTTTTCTTAGAAATTCATCTTTGTCTTGATTTCGATTTTATTTCAAAATTCGCCCATTTTTCAACTCTTTGGGCAATTTCGAATTTTTTCCAAATTTTAACTATTTTTAGAAATTTCGATATTTTTCTAGAAACTGCAATATTTTTCCTAAAATTTTAATTCCTAATTCATTTTCAAAAGTTGTTTTTGTTTTTGGAAATCTCAACTTTTTTCTTGATGTTTCGACTTTTTCTCAAATCTGGTCCTTTTTTGAAATCTTCATGCAGCTTTTTCGGAAATTTAGAATTTTTAGCAAATTTTTCTCGAACTTTCAAAATTTTTCTCGAAATTTTGTTTACAAATTCTTTTTCAAAATTCGTTTTTTTTAAGTTTCCATTTTTTTTAAACAAAATTCGCTTTTTTCTCGAGTTTTCGATATTTTTGTTGAACTGCTTTTTTCGAAGTTGCAACTCCTTTAAAATGTGATCCTTTATTTTCCCAAAAATCTTATCTCTTTCCTAGAAATCTATCTTTCTCTCAACATTTCGAATTTTTCCATATTATATTATATATTATATGTTATATATTATATATTATATATTATATATTATATATTATGTATTATATATTATATATTATATATTATATATATTATATATTATATATTATATATTATATATTATATATTATATATTATATATTATATATTATATATTATATATTATATATTATATATTATATATTATATATTATATATTATATATTATATATTATATATTATATATTTTATATTTTATATTATATATTTTATATTATAAATTTTATCATATTATATTATATCTGAAATTTCAATACTAAATTTTTTTTTGAAGGACCGTTTTTGTTTCTGGAAATGTTGACTTTTTTTATTGAAGTTTCGACTTTTTCTGAAATTTGGTTCTTTTTGAAATCTTTATTTAGTTCTTTCGGAAATTTGAAATATTCAGCAAATTTTCGATATTTTTGTAAATATGGCTTTTTTCGAAGTTTCAACTCTCTCAAAATTAGATTCTTTATGTCCCTAAAAATCTCAGCTTTTTCTTAGAAATTCATCTTTGTCTTAATTTCGATTTTATTTCAAAATTCGCCTATTTTTCAACTCTTTGGGCAATTTCGAATTTTTTCCAAATTTTAACTCTTTTTAGGAATTTCGATATTTTTTTTTGAAATTGCAATATTTTTCCTAAAATTTTAATTCTTAACTCATTTTTAAAAGTTGTTTTTGTTTTTGGAAATTCAACTTTTTTCTTGATGTTTCGACTTTTTCTCAAATCTGGTCCTTTTTTGAAATCTTCATGCAGCTTTTTCGGAAATTTAGAATATTTAGCAAATTTTTCTCGAAATTTTAATTTTTTTTTCGAAATTTTGTTTAAAAATTCTTTTTCAAAATTCGTTTTTTTTTAATTTAGATTTTTTTTTAACAAAATTCGTTTTTTTTCTCGAGTTTTCGATATTTTTGTTAAACTGCTTTTTTCGAAGTTGCAACTCCTTTAAAATGTGATCCTTTATTTTACCAAAAATCTTATCTCTTTCCTAGAAATCTATCTTTCTCTCAATATTTCGAGTTTTTCCACATTATATTATATATTATATATTATATATTATATATTATATATTATATATTATATATTATATATTATATATTATATATTATATATTATATATTATATATTATATATTATATATTATATATTATATATTATATATTATATATTATATATTATATATTATATATTATATATTATATATTATATATTATATATTATATATTATATATTATATATTATATATTATATATTGTAACGCAATGTAAATAGATGAAATAGGATTTGGAATAGAATTGTAGAATTTAGTAAATAAAAAAAAAGTTTCTAGAAGGTTCCGATAAGGGGAAAGCGGCCGCGATAACGAAACAAACGCCAGATAAGCGTTCCAGAAATTTCGGCAAACGATAAGCCTTATCTGCCGAAATTTCTGGAAGCCGGGGGCCAAAAGTATAAAGAGGCGGTCAGCTTTCCCTCGAGTCAGTTAGTTAGAATCAGTGTAATTATTGAGTTAGTAGAAGTCAATAATAAGGGAGTTAATTGTCAATTGTGGTGATCAAAGTTGAGTGCAGTAATAAAGTGGGAATAATCCATCACATGTATCAATTTGAACCGATAACGCACGTAACAATATTATATATTATATATTAAATATTATATATTATATATTATATATATTATATATTATATATTATATATTATATATTATATATTATATATTATATATTATATATTATATATTATATATTATATATTATATATTATATATTATATATTATATATTATATATTATATATTATATATTATATATTATATATTATGTATTTTATATTATATATTATCATATTATATTATATTTGAAATTTCAATACCAAATTTTTTTTGAAGAACCGTTTTTGTTTTTGGAAATGTCGACTTATTCTCTTGAAGTTTCGACTTTTTCTGAAATCTGGTTCTTTTTGAAATTTGCATTTATCTCTTTCTCGAAATTTCGATATTTTTGTCAAAATTCTGATTTGGAAATTTTTCAAAATTCGTGTATTTGAAAATTTTGATTTTATTTCATCAAACTTGGTGTTTTTATGCAATTTTCGATATTTTTTTTAAATTGCATTTCTTCTAAATTGCGACTCATTCAAAATTTGATCTTTTATGTTCCTAAAAATCTTAGCTTTTTCGTAGAAATTCATCTTTCTCTAAATTTTCGATTTTTTCTCAGAATTCGTCTATTTAAAGTTTTTCAACTCTTTGGGCAATTTCGAATTTTTTCCAAATTACAACTTTTTTTAGAAATTTCGATATTTTTCTAGAAACTGCAATATTTTTCCTAAAATTTTAATTCTTAATTCATTTTCAGAAGTTGCTTTTGTTTTTGGAAGTTTCAACCTTTTTCTTGATGTTTTGACTTTTTCTCAAATCTGGTCCTTTTTTGAAATCTTCATTCAGCTTTATCGGGTATTTGGAATTTTTAGCAAATTTGGACCTTCTTCCCGAACTTTCAAAATTTTTCTCGAAATTTTGTTTACAAATTCTTTTCCAAAATTCGTTTTTTTTAATTTTGATTTTTTTTAATCAAAATTCGTCTTTTTTTCTCAAATTTTCGATATTTTTTTTAAACTGCTTTGTTGAAGTTGCAACTCCTTCAACATGTGGTCCTTTATTTTCAGTAATAAAGTGGGAATAATCCATCACATGTATCAATTCGAACCGATAACGCACGTAACAATATTATATATTATATATTATATATTATATATTATATATTATATATTATATATTATATATTATATATATATATATATTATATATTATATATTATATATTATATATTATATATTATATATTATATATTATATATTATATATTATATATTATATATTATATATCACATATTATATATCATATATTATATATTATAAATTATATATTATAATATATTATATATTATCACATTATATTATATTTGAAATTTCAGTACTAAATTTTTTTTGAAGGACCTTTTTTGTTTCTGGAAATGTCGACTTATTTTTATTGAAGTTTCGACTTTTTCTGAAATCTGGTTCTTTTTGAAATCTGTATTTAGCTCTTCCGGAATTTTGAAATTTTCAGCAAATTTTAAACTTTTTCTTGAAATTTTGATATTTTTCTAGAAAATTTGATTTGGAAATTTTTCAAAATTCGTGTATTTGAAAATTTCGATTTTATTTCATCAAATTTGGTGTTTTTATGCAATTTTCGATATTTTTTTCAAATTGCATTTTTCCAAAATTGCGACTCCTTCGAAATTTAATCTTCTATGTTCCTAAAAATCTCAGCTTTTTCGTAGAAATTCATCTTTCTCTGAATACTTTGATTTTTTCTCAAAATTCGTCTTTTTTAGATCATTATATTCTCAAAATTTGACAATTTTCTTTAACATTGATTTTGTGTCCATTATTTCCCAAAATTCATCGTTTTTATTTCATACTGAAAATTTTACAACTTTCCTTAGATTTGGTTTTGTGTGCAAAGGTTCCAATTTTTCTAGAAATTTCAATTTTAGATGTTATTCCAAAATTCGTTTTTGATTTTGGAAATTTCAACTTATTTCTGGAAAATTCCGATTTCCAATTTTATTTTAAAATTCATTTTAGAAATTTCGATTTTTTCATCGTAATTCGACTGTTTCTAGAATCTTAGATATTTTTTCAATCTGGCTTTTTTCAAAATTGCGACTCTCAAAATTTAATCGATTATGTTTCTTAAAATCGCAACCTTTTTCTATAAATTTGTCTTTCTCTCAAAATTTCGATTTTTTCTAAAAATTTTATCCTTTATATTCCTAAGAATTTCAACTTATTCCAGGAAATTCGTCTCTCTCAAAATTTTAATTGTTTCCCAAAATTCGTTTTATTCATACACGACTACATTTTAAAAATTTAATTATTTTCCCAAAGTTTAACTTTGTGTACGAAATTTCGCGTTTTTTTTCCGTAATTTCGACTTTTTTTCGAAAATTGTATTCTTCCGGAAATTTCGACTTTTTTCTTGAAGTTTTGACTTTTTCTTAACAAATTGCACTTTTTTAAAATTGACATAGAGCTCTGTGTAAAATTTTTAAATTTTTACCAAATTTGGAGTTTTTTTTCTCGAAATTTCGATATTTTTGCCAAATATCGTGTTCGAATTTTATTTAAAATGCGTATGTTTTTGGAAATTTTAACATTTTTCATCAAAATTCCTATCTTTTTCAAATTTTTAATATTTTTGTAAATCTGCCTTTTTTCAAAATCGCGAATCTTTCAAAATTCGATCTATTATGTTTCCAAAAAGCTCAACTTTTTCCTATAAATTCGTCTTTCTCTCGAAATTTGGATTATTTCTCATAATTTGTTTTTTCATACACGACTATATTGTGAAAATGTGACAATTTCTCAAAATTTGACTTTGTGTGTGAAATTTCCATTTTTTTCTTGAAATTCCGACTTATTTTTTGGATAATTCTGTTTCCGGGAAATTTCGACTTTTTTCTTGGAGTATCGACTTTTTCTCAAAATTTGCCTTTTTTTTAAATCTCCACATAAATAACTCTAAAAATTATCAAATTTTTATCAAATTCTGATTTTTTTTCTCGAAATTTCGATATTTTTCTTGATATTTTGATTTCAAATGCTTTTTTTTTGGTGGAACGGATTTTGGCCTTGGTTTTCTTCAAAAACTGAAATACAAATATTGTCCCCTAAAATTAAGAAAGATTTAAAGACACAACAAAGATTGCTCTAACGTTTCGATAGCAAAGCTATCATCTTCAGAGTATTTGTGAATGCTCCTTTTAAATTCGTTTTGATTTTTGGAAATTTCAATCTTTTTATCGAAATTCGTCTTTTTGAAAATTTTTGATATTGTTTTAAATAACTGCCCTTTTTAGAAATAATGACTCTCCCAAAATTTGATCCTTTATGTTCCTAAGAATTTCAACTTTTTCCTAGAAATGCGTCTTTCTTTCAAAATTTAAATTTTTGCTGAAAATTTATTTTTTTCGTGCACGACAACATTCTAAAAATTTGATTATTTTCTTAAAATTTGACTTTGTGTACAAAATTTCCAGTTTTTTTTCCCGAAATTTCGACTTTTTTCTCGAAAATTGCCTTCTTTTGGAAATTTCGACTTTTTTCTTAAAGTTTCGACTTTTTTTCACAAATCGCACTCTTTTAAAATTGACATATAGCTCTGTGTAAAATTTCGAATTTTTACCAAATTTGGAGTATTTTTTTTTTTCGAAATTTCGACATTTTTGCCAGATATCGATTTCGAATTCTATTTCAAAATTCGTTTTTTTTGGAAATTGCGACATTTTTATAAAAATTCGTCTTTTTTTTAAATATTCGATATTTTTTTAAATCTGCTGTTATTTTTAAATTGCGACTCTTTCAAAATTCGATCCATTATGTTTCCAAAAAGCTTCACTTTTTTCTATAAATTCGTGTTTCTCTCGAAATTTTGATTATTTCTTATAATTTGTTTTTTCATACAAGATTATATTCTTTAAAATTTGATAATTTTTCAAAATTTGACTTTATGTATAAAATTTCCATTTTTTTCTCGAAATTTCGACTTATTTTTTGGAAAATTATGTTTTCGGGAAGTTTTGACTTTTTTCTTGGAGTTTCGACTTTTTTTCAAAATTCGCCTTTTTTTTAAATTCCCACATATATAACTCTGAAAATTATCAAATTTTTACCAAATTTCGATTTTTTTCCTCGAAATTTCGATATTTTTCTTAAAATTTTGAGTTCGAATGCTTTTTTTTTGGTGAAAAAGATTTTGGCCTTGGTTATCTTCAAAAATTAAAATACAAATCTTGTCCCCTGAAGCCAAGAAAAATTAAAAGACACAACAAAGGTTGCTCTAACCTTTTGATAGCGAAGCTATCATCTTCAGAGAATTTTCGAATGCTCCTTTAAAATTTGTTATGGTTTTTAGAAATTTTGATCTTTATCATCAAAGTTCGTTTTTTTCCGCAAATTTTCGATATTTTTGGAAATAACTGTGCTTTTTTAAAATTGAGACTCTCTCAAAATTCGATCCTTCATGTTCCTAAGAATTTAAACCTTTTCCTAGAAATTTATCTTTTTTCCAAAATTTCGATTTTTTCCAAAATTTGTTGTTTTCATACACGATTACATTCTCAAAATTTGACTGTTTTCTTAAAATTTGACTTTGTGTACGAAATATTTATTGTTTTTCTCGAAATTTCGACTTATTTCTCGAAAATTTTATTTTTTCGAATATTTTGATCTTTTTCTTGACATTTCGACTTTTATATTCCTAAAAATTAAAACCTTTTTCATTTTACTATATTTATAAAATTGTATAATTTTCCTTAAATTTGATTTTATGTCCATTATTTTACAAAATTCGTCTATTTCATTTCATTATGTTCTTAAAATGTTACAATTTTTTTAAAATTTGACTTTGTGTGCAAAGGTTTTATTTTTTCTCGAAATTTTGACTGTTTTCTCAAAAATTGTGTTTTTGCAGAGTTTTCGACTTTTTTCTTAAGATTTTTATTTCTGCTTTAAACTCGTCCTTCTTTGAAACTCCCACATAACTCGTTGAAAAATTTCGAATTTTGTACAAATTTCGACATTTTTTTTCGAAATTTTTGTTTCAAATTTTATCCCAAAATTCATTTTTTTTTCAAAGAAAATAGTAAGTCAACCCTATTGACTTTAAAGTCGAAATTTCAACATTTTTTATATTGAAAATGTCAAGATTGATTTTAAAAGTAAAGATCCGAAATATGCTAAAATATTAAATAGGTTAATTGTTTTTGAAATCGAAATTTTGAATTACCTGAGAACAGAAAATATTCTACACAATTTGGCACATATATTTAAAAGGCTCTTCTCTTTTTTTTTATACTATTTTTCTCTTCTCTTCTTCTCCCCTTCCATCCTCTTCTCTCATTCTCTTATTCCATATAGTTTCAGGCAAAACTGTTTGAAAAATTAATCTTATAAAATAATGGGAACTTCATCAAGTTTGAGTAGAATTTTATTTTATTTTATTTTGTGAAATGGATCCTTCACAATATTTTTTCATTAAGTTCCAGGCAAATCATTCAAATGTTTTGGAAAGATTGCTATTCCAAAATTTCTATTAAATCTTATACGATTTTCCATATCTGATTTAATAGATTTCTCTTTCAATAAATTTCAGATATTTTTAATTTCTCATTTAAAACGATTAGTTTTTTACAAAACCTCAAATTCCCCCAAGTTTCAGAGTGAATTTTTCGGGACGATGCCCATACGGCTTTCGAAAGCCGGGGATGTGTTAAAAGTTAAAACGCGCCGACCATTGTGAATTTTCGGCATTCCACTTTACACAACATCCATTTTTATTCTAAGCCGGGATAATCCGAGGATTCTGGAGCTACTTATCTGTCACCCCCAACGTGCTCTAATAGCGCCGGGGCCAGATTCACATCGATTTTGTATTAACGCGAATATGAACCAGATGCGATAAGAATTCAATTGTGTCTGCGGGCCCCGATGTGGCTTCTTTCATGGGGACGCTATTGCCCGTCATATTCCATAGTGCTTGGGCGAAAAGAAACTTTCATTCGAGAGCACTTGATAACAGAAGGTGGTTACTGATATGACGCGATTGTTTTGACACAGGGAACGGGTTTATGAGAGGAATCGGGACGTTCTGCTTTTAGAAGTGAAACAATCGTTTGAAATGGACGTCATCGTTCATTATTGCCGGTTAGACTCCCTCAACAAAGGAGACGAAGTAAAATGAGAAATTTTGATATACAATTTACATTCATTTTAGCATTATCATTTCAAGTCAATAAGGATCCAAAATGGTAAAGAAATGATTCATTTTTAAATGTTGAAAGTTTTTTAAAATTATAGAAAATTTGATAGAAAATGAGGAATCTTGGAGCAATTTTTTTTACGAAATTCGAATTTGGGGTCAAATTTCGAGCGTAAAGTTAAAATTTGTAGAAAAAAATCGTTGACGTTATAAAAGCAATTTGCGTGGAACGATTTTCGGGATTATTTAGGATTAATTTTCTACGCAAAATAAGAGTAAAATTCGGGATAGGGTAGATTCGGTTTCCCTTAATCAACCTACCGAATTCAATTCTTTTCTATTATGCCGTCTAAATGTATTCAAAATGTTTAAAATATGCAAATTTTCCAAGTCGAAAACACCAATTTATTCTCTTTTGAATAATTTCTGAATACATTAGCGAGCGTAAAAAATATTTAAAGTTAAATTTCTTAACCTTCTGCTTGAGGGTGATACGTTGCAAAAAATGCGTTTGAAAGATTAACTTTCGCGAAAGAACTCTGAGGAACTGGAGGCGAAATACGCTAAGAGTTAATTATGTACCTAACTAATTATCTTTAGTATCTTTTTTACCGACGGCCCTTTGAAACTTGGCATGAAAATAACATTTGGAATTCGTAGTTAGACTCCACACTGGTTTTTAAAAGTGTATCAACCATTTTAGGGGCTATTCCGCTAATTTTATTGTTTCTTGTAACGTCGTAACTGTGGAGTTGTATGTTCTTTAGTAGTTATGATAGCAGTGGATAATAGAACGAGTAGTAGGCATTTCAAAAGTATTTATAGCATTAGAAGCTTGGGTAATTGCTTATGAAGCAATATGGTGGATGCGCCAGATTTTTTTCCTTCGTATCAATAGAACAATAGGTTTCTACTATATGCTAGTGGTTAGATACTTCCGGTGAAACAAATAAAAGATAACTGTAATGTTCATCATCATTATTTAATTTTGTAAAGTTACTATTAACCTAAATTTAAAAAATTATTTGCATATACTTATGATACATTTTAAACAAGAAAATTCCCGCTCTATAAGGATGATATTTTTTAGCAACAGTGATATATGAAATATGTACCGAAAACCAAACTTTTTTAAACCAAATTGTTTATAACTTCTGTAATTCGTGACCGTCTCCCTTCACAAATTTTTTCAAAAAATTTCTAATCCAAATCTAATGATTTCGGGCAAAAATTTTCGAACGAGACAAAGTAGAATCCGTACAATATTTGTCTGACTAAACTAGTAGGCGAAAGCAGATGATTAGAAAAAAAAATTCTCTCACCGAGTACAGAATCAAATATTTTGTATTTATGTCACGTTTTCCCGCTTTGTGTTTGACAAAAATGTATTGTTAACAAAGTTTATTCTAAATCGTAAATAATTTAATGTTTTAATTGAGTCGAAACAAATTTCTGTACAATATTTAGCGGTTGCAAACTTGATTTGTAGTAAAAAGCAAATAGTTGAGTTTGCTGTTGTTTGATTTCATCCTGAATAAATTAATGCGGTTGAAATGTTTCAATTATTTACGTTTAACCGTTTTTGTAAAGTTAAAATCACTTTCATAGAATTAGCTGTTGCAGCATAACTCATATACATTGAACATGTTGAAAGCCTGCATAATACAAAAGATTGCATAAAGCTGCAACAGGATCGTATTTTAATAATAAATTTGATGAACAAGAAAAATAATATGAACGATTTGAACATTGGCAAGCTTAATTGAAACGTGAAAACTACTCTTGAGTATTTATTTAATTTGTTAGCTTTAACAACAAAATTGAAGTCACACGTTGCAACTGTGAAAGAAGGGTGAAGGTATAAAAAGTCTTTTACCTATTTTTAAAATGTATACAGTTTGTAGTATGTATGTAGTATGTATGTAGTATGTATGTAGTATGTATGTAGTATGTATGTAGTATATATGTAGTATGTATGTAGTATGTATGTAGTATGTATGTAGTATGTATGTAGTATATATGTAGTATGTATGTAGTATGTATGTAGTATGTATGTAGTATGTATGTAGTATGTGTGTAGTATGTGTGTAGTATGTATGAAGTATGTATGTATGTAGTATGTATGCAGTATGTAGTTTCACTTACATATTTATAATTTTTTTTATGGTATGTCACACCAGGCGTTGGACACTCTCTCAGAGCGGAGGCTTGCAAACGTATACATGATGAAATATTTTTAAATTCTAGTATTTTTTAATTTATATAATAAGCTGTAACATGAGCTTAATTTTTCAAAAATATAGTGTATAGCAATATAGTTTATGGCAAAAGAACAATAAAAGACAAAAAAAGCTGTCAACAATAATAGTAACAGTTGGAGTTGTTTCTGTAAAATGTAGCAACTTGTAAATAGTAAAATTACTAGTATCTTGGTAATTGTACCCTCTGACATGACAAAAGTTGCCATGTTGGGGGTACAAAGTGTCCAACCCCTGTGTCACACTGAGACTGTAGATAATACATATCAGGAAAGCGGTGGAATTTCAACTTTATCCAGAATTTTAGCTTTTTTGGCAATTTTGGCTTTTCTGTCAAAAGTTTCTTTATTTTTGCAAATTTGACTAAAACTTTTGGATTTATTTTTGAAAATTTGACTAAGAAATTTTAAGAAAATCTAATTTTGTTTCTAAATTTCAGCTCCTTTTAATAATGGTCAGTTTTTTGAAAATCGCCTTTTCCCTTTAAATGATTTTATTTTAAAAATTACTCTTTTTCTTCACAATTTCGACTTCCTGTCAAAATTTGAAGTCTTTTTAAAGACTTTCAACTTCCCTTCAAAATGTCGACTTTTTTTAAAATGCTTACCTTTTATGAACATTTCAACTCTAAAAAGTTTGTTTGGAATATTTCTGTTTTGTGAAAATTAATTTTTTTTTCCAAAATTCCGCTTTTTTCAAGTTGTGTTTTGATTATTTTGGCTTTTTCTAAAAATTTTGACTTGAGAATTTTGACATTTTTTCAAAATTACAACTCTTTAAAAAATCCTACGTTTTTTTGAAAACATCGATTATTTGAAAGTTCGACTTTTTTAAAAATAACGACTTTATTTTGAAACTTTTGCCTTTCTTTTCAAAATTTTACCCTTTCCACTTTCGTTCGAAAATACAACTCTTTCAAAATGTCTTCCAACCTTCAAAATTTCAACTCTATTGGCAATTTAGACTTTTTTGAAATTGTCGACCATTTTAAAATTGTCAATTTTGGCTTTTCTGTCAATGCAAGAAGAATGCAACCTAGACTACAAATTCATGCAGCCCTCCAGGCGTGTATAGTGAATCATAGGTAGCTGAACTACCAACAGTTGAAACACTGCGCCACCTAGCGAAGCGGTTGCTCTCTAGGAGAGTTCCCCAGAAGACAAGGATTCTATAATGCACAGACCAATAGGTTTGAACATTTATTAGATTCGAAGTTTGGAAACCAAATACCGGTTTCGATCTTGTTAGATCTCGTCAGTTTGGTATATCCAACTCGAATGCTAATAAATGTTCCGACAAGTAAGTACTAAAACAATCACAGGCGTCGAGCGAGTGACTCTTTAGTACTACCACCTATTGGTCCATAGAGAAACTATGGCCATCGCCAACAATGTCGTATGCAAGAAGAATGCAACCTAGACTACAAATTCATGCAGCCCTCCAGGCGTGTACGCTGTTTTAGTACTTACTTGTCGGAACATTTATTAGCATTCGAGTTGGATATACCAAACTGACGAGATCTAACAAGATCGAAACCGGTATTTGGTTTCCAAACTTCGAATCTAATAAATGTTCAAACCTATTGGTCTGTGCATTATAGAATCCTTGTCTTCTGGGGAACTCTCCTAGAGAGCAACCGCTTCGCTAGGTGGCGCAGTGTTTCAACTGTTGGTAGTTCAGCTACCTATGATTCACTATACACGCCTGGAGGGCTGCATGAATTTGTAGTCTAGGTTGCATTCTTCTTGCATACGACATTGTTGGCGATGGCCATAGTTTCTCTATGGACCAATAGGTGGTAGTACTAAAGAGTCACTCGCTCGACGCCTGTGATTGTTTTAGTACTTACTTGTCGGAACATTTATTAGCATTCGAGTTGGATATACCAAACTGACGAGATCTAACAAGATCGAAACCGGTATTTGGTTTCCAAACTTCGAATCTAATAAATGTTCAAACCTATTGGTCTGTGCATTATAGTTTTCTGTCAATAGTTTCTTTATTTTTGAAAATTTGACTAAAACTTTTGGATTTGATTTTGGAAATTTGACTAAAGCTTTCCAATTTTTTTTCCTAATTTTAGCTCCTTTTAATAATGGCAAGTTTTTTGAAAATCACTTTTTCCCTCATAATAATTTTATTTTAAAAATTACTCTTTTTTTCACAATTTCGGTTTCCTGTCAAAGTTAAAAGTTTTTTTGAAGACATTCAACTTCCTTTCAAAATGTTGACTTTTTTCAAAATGATTATTTTTTATGAACATTTCAACTCTGGAAAGTTTGTTCGGAAAATTTCTATTTTGTGAAAATTAGATTTTTTTTCTAAAATTCCGCTTTTTTCAAGTTGGGATTTTTTTTGATTATTTTGGCTTTTTCTAAAAATTTTAACTTGAGAATTTCGACATTTTTACAAAGTTACAACTCTTAGAAAATTCCTACGTTTTTTTGAAAACGTCGATTATTTGAAAGTTCGACTTTTTTAAAACTTACGACTTTTTTTTGAAGCTCTTGCCTTTCTTTTCAAAATTTTACCCTTTCCACTTTCGTTCAAAAATAAAACTCTTTCAAAATATCTTCCATCCTTCAAAATTTCAACTCTATTGACAATTTCGACTTTTTCGAAATTGTCGACTCTTTTGAAATTGTCAATTTTGGCTTTTCTGTCAAAAATTTCTTTATTTTTGAAAATTTGACAAAAACTTTTAGATTTGATTTTGGAAATTTGACTACAAATTTTCAATTTTTTTCTAAATTTTAGCTCCTTTTAATAATGGTAAATTTTTTGAAAAGCTCTTTTTCCCTAATGATAATTTTATTTTAAAAATTACTCTTTTTCTTCACAATTTCGATTTCCTATCAAAATTTGAAGTCTTTTTAAAGACTTTCAACTTCCTTTCAAAATTTCGAATTTTTTCAAAATGATTACTTTTTATGAACATTTCAACTCTAAAAAGTTTGCTTGGAAAATTAATATTTTGTGAAATTTAAATTTTTTTTCCAAAATTCTGCTTTTTTCAAGTTGGGATTTTTTTTGATTATTTCGGCTTTTTCTAAAAATTTCAACTTGAGAATTTCGTCATTTTTTCAAAATGAAAACTCTTTAAAAATTCCTACTTTTTTTGAAAATGTCGATTATTTGAAAGTTCGACTTTTCAAAAAATTACGACTTTTTAAAAAATTACGACTTTTTTTTTTAACTTTTGCCTTTCCTTTCAAATTTTTACCCTTTCCACTTTCGTTCGAAAATAAAACTCTTTCAAAATATCCTCCATCCTTCAAAATTTCAACTCTATTGACAATTTAGACTCTTTTGAAATTGTCGACCATTTTGAAATTGTCAATTTTGGCTTTTATGTCAGAAGTTTCTTTATTTTTGAAAATTTGACTAAAACTTTTAGATTTGATTTTGGAAATTTGACTAAAAATTTCCAATTTTTTTTTCTAAATTTTAGCTCCTTTTAATTATGGTAAGTTTTTTGAAAATCTCTTTTTCCCTAATGATAATTTTATTTTAAAAATTACTCTTTTTCTTCACAATTTCGATTTCCTATCAAAATTTGAAGTCTTTTTAAAGACTTTCAACTTCCTTTCAAAATGTTGACTTTTTTCAAAATGATTATTTTTTATGAAAATCGGAACTCTAGAAATTGGTTTGGAAAATTTCTATTTTATAGAAATTAGATTTTTATTTAAATTCCGCTTTATTGAAGTTAAGATATTTTTGGATTATTTCGGCTTTTTTTTTAATTTCAACTTGAGAATTTTGACATTTGTTCAAAATTACAACTCTTTAAAAATTCCTACGTTTTTTTGAAAACGTCAATTATTTGGAAGACTGTCTTTTTAAAAATTACGACTTTTTTTGAAACTATTGCTTTTCTTTTCAAAATTTTACCCTTCCCACTTTCGTTCGAAAATACTACTCTTTCAAAATATCCTCCATCCTTTAAAAATTTCAACTCTACTGACAATTTCGACTTTTTTGAAATTGTCGACTATTTTGAAATTGTCGACTATTTTGAAATTGTCGACTAATTTGAAATTGTCGACTTTTTTTTGAAAATTTCGATTGTTTTTACTTCTAAACATTTTGTTTGAAATGTAAACTTTTTTGTGTATTTTAAAAATGTTTATGACTTTCTCTTTTCAAATTTCTTTTTAACTCTTTGGCTACTTTCGTCGACTATTTTTTTTTCAATTTTGTGAAATTTCAAAATCTTTTTTAATCGTTCAGTTTATCGAAATTGCCAAAATTTTTGAAAATATGGACTTTTTTTTAACATCTAAACCTTTTCAAATTTTTATTTTTTTTTAAATTTTAAATTCAATATTTAGACATTTTTCAAAATTTAAGGTATTTAAAATTTAAAAAGTTTGATTCCTAAATTCTTTCATTTTTGCATATTCCCTCATATTCCTCCTTTCATTTATTGTTTCTTTACTTTGTTCCTGAAGAAGCCCCCTACGATGGTGGGCGAAACATCGAACACTTTTAGTAGTTCTTGATTCTTAAAATTTTGTTTTTTTTAAATATATAATTTGAAATTTTTGACATTTTAAAATTTCACCTTTTTCTAAAACTGGTCTTCTCTCTAAAATAAAAGGTTATGAAAATTTTCATCATCCTTCAAACTTTCTATTTTGCTTTTGGCAAAGTGTCAGTTTTTTTTTGTTGAAAATTGTGACTTTCTTGAAATTTTTGAATTTTTTTAAAAATTTCAAGTTTCAACACATTATAAAATGTCATTTTTTTTTAGTTTTTTAATAATTTCACCACTTCGTCAAATGTTTGATTATTTTTTATAATTTAGAATACTTTCGTCGACTGTTTTTTTCTAAATTTCGCTAGTTTCTTAAGAATTTCGTAATTATCAAAATTATCGAAATTTTTAAACAACCCTGTTTTTTTTCTCGAATTATAGAGATTTTTTCAAGGTCTATACTTTTTTAGCATTTTCATTTATATTTTAATTTTCAATTCAAAATTTCGACCTTTTAAAAAATATTCAACTTTTCATAAATTTTAGCTATCAAAAATTTTAATTATTTTTGTGAATTTAGGTTTTTTTAAATCGCAACATTTCAGAAATATTAACATTTTTTGAAATTTTCGACTATCTTCGTCGACTGCCTTTCAATATTTTAAGTATTTGCAAAATTCTTTTAATTTTTAGGAAGCTTCTTCTTTTCTGAAGATTTGGGCTTTTGTAATTTGAATTTTTTTTTGAAAATTCCGACTTTCCAAAAGTCTTACCTCTTTGAAAATTTCGATATATTTTCCAAAGCTGAACTTTTTTTTTGAAAATTTCCTATTAAAAATTTTGACTTTTTCAAAAAATGTTTCTGAAAATTTCGACTTTTTGATAATTTCGACTTTTTGATGATTTCGACTTTTTGATAATTTCGACTTTTTGATAATTTCGATTTTTTGATGATTTCGACTTTTTGATAATTTTGACTTTTTGATAATTTTGGCATTTCTTCAAAATTTTGATTTTTGTTATATTTCGGACTTTTTTTAAAAAAATTGATCTGACATTCTTCAAATTTTGATTATTTTTTAAATAGAAATATAGAATATAATTTTCAATTTCTTTAAATTGAAATACAAATCTTGTCCTTGAATTTCCAATTTCTTTAAATCTTTCTAATTTGTTAAAACTTTCGCCATTTTTTTCAAATACTGGAACTTTTTAAAATAAATTTTTCAACAACTCTACTCTTTTTTTAATTTAACATTTTTTATCAACTTTTTTTGAAGTTTTTTTTAACGTCTACACTTTTTCAACATTTTCATTTATATTTTAATTTTCAATTCAAAATTTCGACCTTTTGAAAAAATGTTTAACTTTTCATACATTTCAGCTATCAAAAATTTCAACTGTTTTTGTAAATTTAAAATTTTTTAAATCGCAACATTTCAGAAATGTTAACTTTTTTTGAAATTTTCGACTGTCTTCGTCGACTGCTTTTGAACATTTTGAGTATTTATAATTTTTTTTAATTTTTAGCAAGCTTCTTCTTTTTTGAAAATTTGGACTTTTATAAATTGACTTTTTTTGTTAAAAATTCCGACTTTCCAAACGTCTTACCTCTTTGAATATTTCGATACATTTTCCAAAGCTAAACTTTTTCTGAAAGATTCCTATTCAAAATTTCAACTTTTTCAAAAAATGTTTTTGAAAATTTCGACTTTTTGATATCAACTTTTTGATAATTTTGGCATTTCTTCAAAATTTTGATTTTTGTAATATTTCGCGCTTTTTTCTCAAAAGTTTGTTTTGACATTTTTTTCAAATTTTGATTATTTTTGAAATATAGAATATAATTTTCAATTTCTTTAAATTAAAATACAAATCTTGTTTATTCTTCATGGTGAACTCTTATTGACCGGAAATGAATGTTTATTAATTTTGCTTATTGTTTCTTTGGCCCAGTTTGGAAATATTTAAATTTTTGTTTGTTGACAATATTCTAAACAGTTTTTGAAATATGACGACGTGATATTTAAATTTATTTAGAACGTCACCTCATGACAGTTGACAAAATAAGAGGTTAGTTTATTTTACATAGAATAGGAGAAATAAAAAATAGAACACCAGAATTAGATATAAAAAAAATGTCGTTTCTTTAATAAATTATGAAAATATAAAAATATTAAAAAAATACATAAAAAGGTTGTAGCACTGGACATCGATGTTTCGCTTACATTTGAGCTCGTCAGCAGTGCATAACATGGAAAGAGAACAATGAGGAAGAAATTCTTAAAAATAAAAATTTTAAGAAACATAAAATTTTTTTTTAACATGAATAGACGTTTCATCAATAATTTACTGTGGTAAAAATTTAAATATTTGAAGCCCGATCCACAAGAAACAACTACTTCGAGGGCTAAAAAAAAATTTTTTTATGTTTTTTAAAATTTTTATTCTTAAGAATTTTTTCGTCATTGTTCCCTTTCCATGTTATGCCCTGCTGACGAGCTCAAATGAGAGCAAAACATCGATGTCCAGTGCTACAACCTTTTTTATGTATTTTTTTAATATTGTTGACACTTTTACTTCAATATTTTTCAAAGTATCAGCTTTTTTGTAATCCGGGCTTTAAATTTTGGGCTCTTTTTTAAATTTTGATTTTTTAATAATCTTGTTTTTTTAATTTTCGAGTTACTTTAAAATTTGAACCCTTTTTGTACATAACGACTTTTTAAAATTACATTTATTCCAATGTTGACTTTTTTGAAATATTTGCATTTTCGTTGACTTTTTCTCAGCAATGTGAGTGTTTTGAAATATTTTGACATTTTTTCAAGTTTCATTTTTTTTGAAAATTTGGCCCTTATTTAAAATCGTTGAACTTTATTTTTTGAAACTTGGGATTATGTAAACGTCTCGACATTTAGAAAATTTCGTCATATTTTCCAAATCTAAATTGTTGTTTTGAAAATTTCCTATTCAAAATATCGACTATGGTAAAAAATGTTTGACCTTCTTTGTCAAGATTTCTACTCTTTAAAATCATAAATTATTAATTTTTCGTAATGTCGAAATTTTCGGAAAATTTCGATTTTTGTGGTAATTTTGGCTTCCTTCAAAATGTTGATTTTTGCAAAATTTTGCCTTTTTTCAACTTGTCTTAGCATTTTTTTAAAGTAATGATTATATTTGAAATTTCAAACTACTTTTCAAAATTTCAACTTTTTACAAACTTTCTAATTATTATTTTTCACTATTTTTTATAAAAAGTTTGAAAAAAACGTTTTCATCATTTTGATATTTTGGTTTAATTTCGACACTTAATAAAATAATAATTTTTCTAGAATGTCGTCTTTCTAATTTTTGGCTTTTTTCAACTTTTAACTTTTTTGGAAATTGTGATTTAAATTTTCGATTTATTTCAAATATGTCGAATTGGTAATTTTTCCGAATTCTTCTTTGGAACTTATTAGATATTATAAAAAAAAAACAAAAAAAAAAGAGGCAGAAAACTGCTGTCAGCAGTGTCCTTAAATGTAATTAAAATATATTTTTTTGCCAACGGTCAGTATAACTTAGTGGTCAATGCGACCGATTGTGCTCGATAAGTCGAAAAGTTGCGGGTTCAAACCCGGCTGTCGTCACCGTGTTTTATAATGTTATTACACGTCCCACTCATAGTTACATAGTATCGTTAACATTAGAGCATGCTGCTAACGCAAATTAGCGTTGTGGTAACGTAAAACCATAATAATCTCTTTCTTAAATCGCCCAAGGCGCCTAAAAAAGTGTTCACTTCAAATATATGAAAATATGCCAAGTTTGTGAAAGAAAGAAATACTAAATTACAATAAAAGTTAGCGTTGCGTCAGAAATCATTTGACAAAATAGTTTTCTATTTATTGCATTGGTGTGTTTGGAACTGCAACACTCGTTTAGCGGCTCTTTTTAAAACATCCCCGCATGAGTAATTACGCGAATATTCCTGGCATCAGAAGCGTGTAATTCCACTTCTGTAATGACAAAGCCCTTTTATATCCCGGACGCTTTATGTCGAAATACGTAACCAGTCAGGTGTGAGGAAAAACATCATTACGAGGGAGAATTTCGCACCACTTCTTAGACAAAAGACTCCCTTAACTTCCTCACGGTACATGGAATTTTTATCTTGCTTTTGACCCAGTTAATGTTATTTATCCCGCTTTCGGGAAGTTATAGTTCAATTTAACATTTGCGTTCAAGGGTTTCGCGAACTTTTAAAAATATTTTAATACCGAGCAGCGCGAAATACAAAGCAACTTCATAAAATGTAATTCAGGGAAGAATAAATGAAGCTAAAACTTTAAAGTAGAATATTACGTTCATAAATATTTTATGCTTTCAAGTCAGTTTGAGTAATAACTTGTAAAGATACAAAAAATTCGCGGCGCAAAGATTTCAAAAGACGTTATGAGAGTCATATAAGATACTTAAATCTGTGCAAACGAGTTTACATATTTCTACGATGCTTCTAGAAGATAGAAGATGGAAGATGGAAGATGGAAGGTGGAAGATGGAAGATGGAAGATGGAAGATGGACGATGGAAGATGGAAGATGGAAGATGGAAGATGGAAGATGGAAGATGAAAGATGAAAGATGAAAGATGGAAGATGAATATGGAAGATGGAAGGTGGAAGGTGGAAGGTGGAAGGTGGAAGGTGGAAGGTGGAAGGTGGAAGGAGGGAGGTGGAAGGTGGAAGATGGAAGATGGAAGATGGAAAATAAAAGATAAAAGATGGAAGATGGAAAATGGAAGATGGAAGATGAAATATGAAAGATGGAAGATGGAATATGGAAGATGGAAGGTGGAAGTTGGAAGGTGGAAGGTGGAAGGAGGGAGGTGGAAGGTGGAAGATGGAAGATGGAATATGGAAGATGGAAGATGAAAGATGGAAGATGGAAGAAGGCAGGTAAAAAATGGAAGATGGAAGATGGAAGATGGAAGATGGAAGATGGAAGATGGAAGATGGAAGATGGAAGATGGAAGATGGAAGATGAAAGATGAAAGATGGAAGATGGAATATGGAAGATGGAAGGTGGAAGGTGGAAGGTGGAAGGTAGAAGGTGGAAGGTGGAAGGAGGGAGGTGGAAGGTGGAAGATGGAAGATGGAAGATGAAAGATAGAAGATGAAAGATGGAAGATGGAAGAAGGCAGGTAAAAGATGGCAGATGGAAAATGGAAGATGGAAGATGGAAGATAAAAGATGAAAGGTGGAAGGTGGAAGATGGAAGATGGAAGATGAAATATGGAAGATGGAAGATAGAAGATGGAGGATAGAAGATGGAAGATGAAAGATGAAAGATGAAAGATGAAAGATGGAAGATGGAATATGGAAGATGGAATATGGAAGATGCAAGGTGGAAGGTGGAAGGTGGAAGGTGGAAGGAGGGAGGTGGAAGGTGGAAGATGGAAGATGGAAGATGAAAGATGAAAGATGGAAGATGGAAGATGGAAGATGGAAGATGGAAGATAAAAGATAAAAGATGGAAAATGGAAGATAGAAGATGGAAGATGGAAGATGGAAGATAGAAGATGGAAGATGGAAGATGGAAGATGGAAGATGAAAGATAAAAGGTGAAAGGTAGAAGGTGGAAGATGGAAGATGGAAGATGGAAGATGAAATATGGAAGATGGAAGATGGAAGATGAAAGAGGGCAGGTAAAAGATGGAAGATGGAAGGTGGAAGATGGAAGATGAAAGGTGAAAGAGGGCAGGTAAAAGATGGAAGATGGAAGGTGGAAGATGGAAGATGAAAGATGAAAGATGGAGGATGAAAGACGAGAGATGAAAGATGAAAGATGGAAGATGGAAGATGGAAGATGAAAGATGAAAGATGGAATGAAGATGGAAGATGGAAGATGGAAGATGGAAGATGGAAGATGGAAGATGGAAGATGGAAGATGGAAGATGGAAGATGGAAGATGGAAGATGGAAGATGGAAGATGGAAGATGGAAGATGGAAGATGGAAGATGGAAGATGGAAGATGGAAGATGGAAGATGGAAGATGGAAGATGGAAGATGGAAGATGGAAGATGGAAGATGGAAGATGGAAGATGAAGATGGAAGATGGAAGAAGGCAGGTAAAATATAGAAGATGGAGGATGGAAGATGGAAGATGGAAGATGGAAGGAGGGAGGTGGAAGGTGGGAAGATGGAAGATGGAAAATAAAAGATAAAAGATGGAAGATGGAAAATGGAAGATGGAAGATGAAAGATGAAAGATGGAAGATGGAAGATGGAAGATGAAAGATGGAAGATGGAAGAAGGCAGGTAAAAAATGGAAGATGGAAGATGGAAGATGGAAGATGAAAGATGAAAGATGGAAGATGGAAGATGGAATATGGAAGATGGAAGGTGAAGGTGGAAGGTGGAAGGTGGAAGGTGGAAGGGTAGAAGGTGGAAGGTGGAAGGAGGGAGGTGGAAGGTGGAAGATGGAAGATGGAAGATGGAAGATGGAAGATGAAAGATAGAAGATGAAAGATGGAAGATGGAAGAAGGCAGGTAAAAGATGGCAGATGGAAAATGGAAGATGGAAGATGGAAGATGGAAGATGGAAGATGGAAGATGGAAGATGAAAGATGAAAGATGAAAGGTGGAAGGTGGAAGGTGGAAGGTGGAAGATGGAAGATGGAAAATGGAAGATGAAATATGGAAGATGGAAGATGGAAGATGGAAGATAGAAGATGGAAGATAGAAGATGGAAGATGAAAGATGAAAGATGAAAGATGAAAGATGAAAGATGAAAGATGAAAGATGGAAGATGGAAGATGGAAGATGGAAAGTGAAAGGTGGAAGGTGGAAGGAGAAAGGTGGAAGGTGGAAGATGGAAGAGAGATGGAAGATGAAAGAAGAAAGAGAAGAGGAAGAGGAAGAAGAGGAAGAAGGAAGTGGAAGATGGAAGATGGAAGATGGAAGATGGAAGATGGAAGATGGAAGATGGAAGATGAAGATGAGGGTGAAGATGGAAGATGGAAGTGGAAGATGAAGATGAAAATGGAAGATGAAGATGGAAGATGAAGATGAAGATGAAGATGGAAGATGGAAGATGAAGATGGAAGATGGAAGATGGAAGATGGAAGTGGAAGGGAAGTGGAAGTGGAAGTGGAAGGTGGAAGTGGAAGTGGAAGTGGAAGTGGAAGTGAAGGTGGAGGTGGAAGGTGGAGGTGGAAGGTGGAAGATGGAAGATGGAAGATGAAAGATGGAAGATGGAAGATGAAGATGAAGATGGAAGATGGAAGATGGAAGATGGAAGATGGAAGATGAAGATGAATGGAAGTATGAAGATGGAAGATGGAAGATGGAAGATGGAAGATGAAGATGAAGATGAAAGATGGAAGATGAAGATGAAGATGAAGATGGAAGATGAAAGACGGAAGACGGAAGACGGAAGACGGAAGACGGAAGAAGGAAGACGGAAGACGGAAGACGGAAGACGAAAGACTGAAGCTGGAAGATGGAGGATGAAAGATGGAAGATGGAAGATGAAAGATGAAAGATGAAAGATGGAAGATGGAAGATGAAAGGTGGAAGATGGAAGATGGAAGGTGGAAGATGGAAGATGGAAGATGGAAGATGGAAGATGGAAGATGGAAGATGGAAGATGGAAGATGAAAGATGGAAGATGAAAGATGGAAGATGGAAGATGAAAGATGGAAGATGGAAGATGGAAGATGGAAGATAGAAGATGGAAGACTGAAAGATGAAAGATGGAAGATGGAAGATGAAAGATGAAAGATGGAAGATGGAAGATGAAAGGTGGAAGGTGGAAGGTGGAAGGTGGAAGGCGGAAGATGGAAGATGGAAGATGGAAGATGAAAGATGAAAGATGGAAGATGGAAGATGGAAGATGGAAGACTGAAGCTGGAAGATGGAAGATGGAAGATGGAAGATGGAAGATGGAAGATGGAAGATGGAAGATGAAGATGGAAGACTGAAGATGAAGATGGAAGATGGAAGATGGAAGATAGAAGATGGAAGACTGAAAGATGAAAGATGGAAGATGGAAGATGGAAGATGGAAGATGAAAGGTGGAAGGTGGAAGGTGGAAGATGGAAGATGGAAGATGGAAGATGGAAGATGGAAGATGGAAGCTGGAAGATGGAAGATGGAAGATGAAAGGTGGAAGGTGGAAGGTGGAAGGTGGAAGATGGAAGATGGAAGATGAAATATGGAAGATGGAAGATAGAAGATGGAGGATAGAAGATGGAAGATGAAAGATGAAAGATGAAAGCTGGAAGATGGAATATGGAAGATGGAATATGGAAGATGGAAGGTGGAAGGTGGAAGGTGGAAGGTGGAAGGAGGGAGGTGGAAGGTGGAAGATGGAAGATGGAAGATGAAAGATGAAAGATGGAAGATGGAAGATGGAAGATGGAAGATGGAAGATGGAAGATGGAAGATGGAAGATAAAAGATAAAAGATGGAAAATGGAAGATAGAAGATGGAAGATGGAAGATGGAAGATAGAAGATGGAAGATGGAAGATGGAAGATGAAAGATAAAAGGTGAAAGGTGGAAGGTGGAAGATGGAAGATGGAAGATGGAAGATGAAATATGGAAGATGGAAGATGGAAGATGAAAGAGGGCAGGTAAAAGATGGAAGATGGAAGATGAAAGGTGAAAGAGGGCAGGTAAAAGATGGAAGATGGAAGGTGGAAGATGGAAGATGAAAGATGAAAGATGGAGGATGAAAGACGAGAGATGAAAGATGAAAGATGGAAGATGGAAGATGGAAGATGAAAGATGGAAGATGGAAGATGGAAGATGGAAGATGGAAGATGGAAGATGGAAGATGGAAGATGGAAGATGGAAGATGGAAGATGGAAGATGGAAGATGGAAGATGGAAGATGGAAGATGTAAGATGTAAGATGGAAGATGGAAGATGGAAGATGGAAGATGGAAGATGGAAGATGGAAGATGGAAGATGGAAGATGGAAGATGGAAGATGGAAGATGGAAGATGGAAGATGGAAGATGGAAGATGAAAGATGGAAGATGGAAGAAGGCAGGTAAAATATAGAAGATGGAGGATGGAAGATGGAAGATGGAAGATGGAAGATGGAAGGAGGGAGGTGGAAGGTGGAAGATGGAAGATGGAAAATAAAAGATAAAAGATGGAAGATGGAAAATGGAAGATGGAAGATGAAAGATGAAAGATGGAAGATGGAAGATGGAAGATGAAAGATGGAAGATGGAAGAAGGCAGGTAAAAAATGGAAGATGGAAGATGGAAGATGGAAGATGAAAGATGAAAGATGGAAGATGGAAGATGGAATATGGAAGATGGAAGGTGAAAGGTGGAAGGTGGAAGGTGGAAGGTAGAAGGTGGAAGGTGGAAGGAGGGAGGTGGAAGGTGGAAGATGGAAGATGGAAGATGAAAGATAGAAGATGAAAGATGGAAGATGGAAGAAGGCAGGTAAAAGATGGCAGATGGAAAATGGAAGATGGAAGATGGAAGATGGAAGATGGAAGATGGAAGATGGAAGATGAAAGATGAAAGGTGGAAGGTGGAAGGTGGAAGGTGGAAGATGGAAGATGGAAAATGGAAGATGAAATATGGAAGATGGAAGATGGAAGATGGAAGATAGAAGATGGAAGATAGAAGATGGAAGATGAAAGATGAAAGATGAAAGATGAAAGATGAAAGATGAAAGATGAAAGATGAAAGATGGAAGATGGAAGATGGAAGATGGAAGATGGAAAGTGAAAGGTGGAAGGTGGAAGGAGGGAGGTGGAAGGTGGAAGATGGAAGATGGAAGATGGAAGATGGAAGATGGAAGATGGAAGATGGAAGATGGAAGATGGAAGATGGAAGATGGAAGATGGAAGATGGAAGACTGAAGATGAAAGATGGAAGATGGAAGATGGAAGATAGAAGATGGAAGACTGAAAGATGAAAGATGGAAGATGGAAGATGAAAGATGGAAGATGGAAGATGAAAGGTGGAAGGTGGAAGGTGGAAGATGGAAGATGGAAGATGGAAGATGGAAGATGGAAGATGGAAGATGGAAGATGGAAGCTGGAAGATGGAAGATGGAAGATGAAAGGTGGAAGGTGGAAGGTGGAAGGTGGAAGGTGGAAGGTGGAAGATGGAAGATGGAAGATGAATATGGAAGACGGAAGGTGGAAGGTGGAAGGTGGAAGGTGGAAGATGGAAGATGGAAGATGGAAGATGGAAGACTGAAGATGAAAGATGGAAGATTGAAGATGGAAGATGGAAGATGAAAGATGGAAGACGGAAGACGGAAGACGGAAGGTGAAAGATGGAAGATGGAAAATGGAAGATTAAAGATGGAAGATGGAAGATGGAAGATGGAAGATGGAAGATGGAAGACTGAAGATAAAAGATGGAAGATGGAAGATGGAAGATGGAAGATGAAAGGTGGAAGGTGGAAGGTGGAAGGTGGAAGGTGGAAGATGGAAGATGGAAGATGGAAGATGGAAGATGGAAGATGGAAGATGGAAGATGGAAGATGGAAGATGGAAGATGGAAGACTGAAACTGGAATATGGAAGATGGAAGATGGAAGATGGAAGATGGAAGATGGAAGATGGAAGATGAAAGATGGAAGATGGAAGATGGAAGCTGGAAGATGGAAGATGGAAGATGGAAGATGGAAGGTGGAAGGTGGTAGATGGAAGATGGAAGATGGAAGATGGAAGATGGAAGATGGAAGATGGAAGACTGAAGATGAAAGATGAAAGATGGAAGATGGAAGATGGAAGATGAAAGATGGAAGACGGAAGACGGAAGACGGAAGACGGAAGGTGGAAGATGGAAGATGGAAGATGGAAGATGGAAGATGGAAGATGGAAGACTGAAGCTGGAAGATGGAAGATGGAAGATGGAAGATGGAAGATGGAAGATGGAAGATGAAAGATGGAAGATGGAAGATGGAAGCTGGAAGATGGAA
This sequence comes from Dastarcus helophoroides, assembly GCA_028583605.1. NCBI lineage: Eukaryota > Metazoa > Arthropoda > Insecta > Coleoptera > Bothrideridae > Dastarcus > Dastarcus helophoroides. Next base: position 12,869,534 of record CM053335.1, on the reverse strand, counting down.
GATGGAAGATGAAAGGTGGAAGGTGGAAGGTGGAAGATGGAAGATGGAAGATGGAAGATGGAAGATGGAAGATGGAAGATGGAAGATGAGATGAAAGATGGAAGATGGAAGGTGGAAGATGGAAGCTGGAAGATGGAAGATGGAAGATGGAAGATGGAAGATGGAAGATGGAAGATGGAAGATGGAAGACTGAAGATGGAAGATGGAAGATGGAAGATGGAAGATGGAAGACTGAAGATGAAAGATGGAAGATGGAAGATGGAAGATAGAAGATGGAAGACTGAAAGATGAAAGATGGAAGATGGAAGATGAAAGATGAAAGATGAAAGATGGAAGATGGAAGATGAAAGGTGGAAGGTGGAAGGTGGAAGGTGGAAGATGGAAGATGGAAGATGGAAGATGGAAGATGGAAGATGGAAGATGGAAGATGGAAGCTGGAAGATGGAAGATGGAAGATGAAAGATGAAAGATGAAAGGTGGAAGGTGGAAGGTGGAAGGTGGAAGGTGGAAGGTGGAAGATGGAAGATGAAAGATGGAAGATGAATATGGAAGACGGAAGGTGGAAGGTGGAAGGTGGAAGGTGGAAGGTGGAAGATGGAAGATGGAAGATGAAAGACTGAAGATGAAAGATGGAAGATGGAAGATGGAAGATGGAAGATGGAAGATGGAAGATGAAAGATGAAAGATGGAAGACGGAAGACGGAAGACGGAAGGTGGAAGATGGAAGATGGAAGATGGAAGATGGAAGATGGAAGATGAAAGATGGAAGATGGAAGATGGAAGACTGAAGATGAAAGATGGAAGATGGAAGATGGAAGATGGAAGATGGAAGATGGAAGATGGAAGATGGAAGATGGAAGATGGAAGATGAAAGATAGAAGATGGAAGACTGAAAGATGAAAGATGGAAGATGAAAGATGGAAGATGGAAGATGAAAGGTGGAAGGTGGAAGGTGGAAGGTGGAAGGTGGAAGATGGAAGATGGAAGATGGAAGATGGAAGATGGAAGATGGAAGATGGAAGATGGAAGATGGAAGATGGAAGATGGAAGACTGAAACTGGAATATGGAAGATGGAAGATGGAAGATGGAAGATGGAAGATGGAAGATGGAAGATGGAAGACTGAAGCTGGAAGATGGAAGATGGAAGATGGAAGATGGAAGATGAAAGATGGAAGATGGAAGATGGAAGCTGGAAGATGGAAGATGGAAGATGGAAGATGAAAGGTGGAAGGTGGAAGGTGGAAGGTGGAAGATGGAAGATGAAAGATGGAAGATGGAAGATGGAAGATGGAAGATGGAAGATGGAAGATGGAAGATGGAAGATGGAAGATGGAAGATGGAAGATGGAAGATGGAAGATGGAAGATGGAAGATGGAAGATGGAAGATGGAAGATGGAAGACTGAAGACGGAAGACGGAAGGTGGAAGGTGGAAGATGGAAGGTGGAAGGTGGAAGATGGAAGATGGAAGATGGAAGATGGAAGCTGGAAGATGGAAGATGAAAGGTGGAAGGTGGAAGGTGGAAGGTGGAAGGTGGAAGATGGAAGATGGAAGATGGAAGATGGAAGATGGAAGATGGAAGATGGAAGATGGAAGATGGAAGATGGAAGGTGGAAGATGGAAGCTGGAAGATGGAAGATGGAAGATGGAAGATGGAAGATGGAAGATGGAAGATGGAAGACTGAAGCTGGAAGATGGAAGATGGAAGATGGAAGATGAAAGATGGAAGATGGAAGATGGAAGCTGGAAGATGGAAGATGGAAGATGGAAGATGAAAGGTGGAAGGTGGAAGGTGGAAGATGGAAGATGGAAGATGGAAGATGGAAGATGGAAGATGGAAGATGGAAGATGGAAGATGGAAGATGGAAGATGGAAGATGGAAGATGGAAGATGGAAGATGGAAGATGGAAGATGGAAGATGGAAGATGGAAGATGGAAGACTGAAGACGGAAGACGGAAGACGGAAGGTGGAAGGTGGAAGGTGGAAGATGGAAGATGGAAGATGGAAGATGGAAGATGGAAGATGGAAGACTGAAGCTGGAAGATGGAAGATGGAAGACTGAAGATGGAAGATGGAAGATGGAGTATGGAAGATGGAAGAGCAAATTTTAAAAGGTTTCAGTCATTTTGCAGATGAAATTAGAAATTCCAAGTGGAAACCCCCCAACTCTTAAATTTAATCTCGACGTTTTAATTTTTTGTCAAAATTTTCGCAATTAAATTGGATATTTTGTGGTTAAAGAGAAACACAAATTTTATGAAAACATAGTCAAAATTTCGAACTGCCTTTCACTTTCAAAGTCAGAATTTCGATTTGATGCACGATATTTCCATTTTAATCTATGAATGTTGGGTAACGTTAAGATTAAAGTTGCCTCAGTGAGGTTCACCTCAAATTTGTTATCATTTTCCAATCTTCGATCTATGTAAATCGATGTTGCCTTTGATCTACGTAAACACTTGTGAAAAATTTAACTTCACAATTGTAGGGTGCTTAGCTGAAGAACGACTGCTTACAAATTAACTACCATTCAAAAAACTATAATCGTGTGCGAACTATTTGTAACTGTTGATAGTTGATTAAATTACGTTGTTTATATAATTTTTTCATTCTGTAGCAACCATTTTTTTTTAAATTAAACACAATCGTATTCTGATGGTCTCGAAGGCGTATGATGAGTTACACTATTGAAATTTATTATAATTTTACCACGCTTTCAATTTATTGTGGCACTGTTTGGCTAGCTTTCGTCCAAGCACTATGGTTTTTCTAGATTTCCTGTAACAGAATCTAAAAGTTTTCCCTTGGCGGGATCGCGACGTATTAGCGACGTTGTCACTCTAATGCACCAGTTGTTGAAAACAATCTAATTATTCAGCTACTTTCTCATCCAGAAACCGTAAAAAGCCGAAGCGCCAGCTAACGGCAACAAGGTGACGTCTTAACTGTGCTCTGTTTCGCTTAGGATTCTTCCAGTGTCATGTCACTTGCTCGCTCATAATTAGATTCCATGGCGTACTTTGTCCTCTTCAAGTCCTCGAAATGTTAAGCTCCTTGAAACTGATTCTGAAAACAATTACGCCAGCTTGTCGTCTCCCCGGTTGAGTTTTATTCCGTCTGGGTTGGTTTCATATAAATAACTGTTTTTTTGTGTTATTTTTGTTTTTGTGTTTTGCTGCAGCTACTATCTAATGTCGGGTGTAACAGTATTATGGTACGCCCCCTATTTCTTCTTTATTTATAAAGACTTTTTCGGTTATTTTTTTTCCAAAATATAGAGATATAGAGGGATCTCTCTAAAGATCTATCGAAATGCTATCGAAACGCGTTAGAGCAAGCTTTGTTGTATTTTCTTGTTTTCAGCGGACAAGATTTGTATTTCAATTTTCAAAATATAGACCTTTCTGAATGACCCGAATCTTTTTAAAATTCCCATGTCATTGCAAAATTTCAACCCTTTTCCAGAGTCCACCCTTTTTGAAAATTTCGACTCTTTTGAAAATGTCGTATTTTTTGAAAATGTAGACCTTTCTGAATGACCCGAATTTTTTTAAAATTTCCATGTCATTGCAAAATTTCAACCTTTTTCAAGAGACGACCCTATTCGAAAATTTCGACTCTTTTGAAAATGTCGTATTTTTTGAAAATGTCCCGAATTTTTGTAAATTTCGACTAACTGAAAACAAACATTTGTTAGAACAATTCGATTTTTTTAAACCTTCTTTTGCTTATTTCGACCTTATTTCAAAATTTCAATTCGCCTCAAAATTTTCGACTTTAATATTTCGAGTATTTTAGAAGTTTCGTCATTTTTTAAATTTCAATTTTTTTTTAATTTCAAAATTTTTCCAAAATTTAAAGTTTTTGAAAATTTTTACTGTTTTGAAAAAGTTGAATTTTTTAAAACTTTGGATTTACTTGAAATTTTACGGTTTTCTAAAATTTTAGTATTTATTTGACATCTCAAACTATCTTCAAAATTTCGACTCTTTTGAAAACGTTCACCTTATCAAAATTTAATTTTAATTTTCAAAATGATTACAACCTAAAATGTTTCGATCTTTTTCTCTTGGATTATTTCTTTTTTTCAAATTTAAAATTTTTTCCTAAATTTTCTAGTTTTTCAAAAGATCGATTTCTTTTAAAACATTTGGAAGAGTTTCTTTTAAATCAGTTTTTTAAAACCACAAATTTTTAAAAATTCTGATTCTTTAGAAATTTGATATTTTTTCAAATCCCATTTATTGAAATCTCGATTTTTTAAATGTCGTGTTTTTTAAATTTTAACTTTTTATGAACAACATTTTTCAAAATTCTGACTTTTTGAAAATTTTTTTTAATGGAAAATTTCAGTTTTAAAAATTATCTACATTTTTTAAATTTCAAATAATTGTTTTAAAAATATTTGACTTTTTTTAATATCTTGCCTTCGTTGAATTGTATAAAAATTTCATTGTTTTTAAATTGACTGTCTTTTAAAA